>OX424574.1:167797768-168409869 GCA_949152435.1 Gastracanthus pulcherrimus | reverse complement strand
TTATTTATGACAAAAGAAATCGTCGTTACTGCATTGCTTCGTCCATGCCACTTTAAATCCCAATAGTCCACTCCAATTAAAAAAATACTTATATTTATAAGATATTATTTATAATCTCTCAAATTGATTAATGACCCGTTATACGCATCATTGCATGAACATTTTTTCAAATTATTTTAAAGTGCGTTGGAAGTATGCTTTTAACATTTTATAGAATATGGTAAATAATTCCACGGTGGGTGGCAAACTAAGCTCTTATATTGTAAAATTATAATTTTACTGGATTATTTATTATGTAAGCAATGAAACAATGAGGTAGGTAAAAGTAGGACGTTCAAACTTTTCTTAAGGTCAGACTGTATTTCAAATTTTGGATTATTGTTAAATTAATCTTGAATAAGCAAAATGTTTCGAATTTACTTTAGCGAGGTAGGTTTGAATGGAAGATATTTAAGTTAAAGTATACTCATTTTCTATTTAAAGCTTCAAGTATATAGGTTGAAGTGGACTGAAATAATTATCGAGGAAAGTTACGAAGTCGGCTGGCGTTGATTACAGTTTAACCTGTCGTGAACTTCATTTGTGTTCTAGACATCAGTGAAAGGGATTGTCCACAATAAATTTGTAATTACTTTCTATTCAACAAGTGCAGTAAAAATAATATATTTGTATAAGTATTTAAAATTTTTAACGAATTATTTTACCCGTAGTTTTACAGCAGAGTGAGATCGACTATTTCATAACAAAATTTATTTTTAAAATTAAAGTTTTCTTTTTGATTTACTATTGTCGACATCAAATATACATTATATATTTTGTACAGCAGTATTTGCGTTTCGGTTGTTTGTCGGTTTATGGATCGTATAAAAAAAATTTGAATCGTCATAGCATTATACGCAAGAATGAAGTAAATATTTAAATACTTGCACTCAAGATAAAAGTTTAAAGAGATACTCTGCAAGAAACTTCGCAAAGTAAGTTGAAGTTTTTGCTAGAGCCTGATAATGGAATAACCTTTTTAAATTCAGGAAACGTCTCAATGATGGATGCGCCTTTCTCTATCTTTTACACTCCTATTGTTATCTTTTTATCAGATAAATTTCATGAATTTATAGCACTTTCGTGGAGTTAAAATATTAACGATAATATCATGACTAACCAAAGATGTGGCTCCAAACAGCCATTAATAAACCTCACTTTTTGTCAATAACTATGATAAATAAATCTCAAGTACAATTTGATAGGTCTTAATAAGAAACAAGTATCTCGAAGTACGATTATAAACTTTGTAACTCAGTTGGACAGATAATAAATATCTCATCCATCGCAAAACAATTATAAAATGCGCATTTTCTTTTGGAACGTATTCACTAAGCTCTAATATTTTCTTGTCATGTGAAAATAAAATCAAAAGTAGTCATTTATATATTCCATTCTCATATCGACAGTATGTTATAATGTATAATTTTTTATGAGAGTTATTCATAATAGTCTCAAAATTAATACACAAACAAGAATATTAGGTTCATGATTATCCCTGTGACCTTAATCAAAGTCTGATCATTTATCTGATCTATAGCAACTCCCAACTTCTTCAAATCTTAACTCACATTCCCCTCACAATAAACAAATGTCCACTCGCTCAACCTCAGATACCTCCTCAATCCCCACCAATTCCCACTCCCAAAAATCCAAAATCCCTCCCTCGCCCCAATCCAAAAAAAATAGAAAATCGTCAACTCTCACTCACCTATGACAACGGTGCTGGCAGCGACCTCCTTTGCCGCTGCGGCCGCGGCCGCCGGTCCATGTGCCAGAAAGTCGCTCAGCGACAGCGACGAGGCGATGATCTGCCTCTTCTCCTCGAAATTCAGATAATCCAGACTGTTGCTCCTCTGCGGCCCGGCGGCGACAATCGTCACCGTCTTGCTCTGGTGATGATGATGGTGATGATGGTACTGCTGTCGCAGCTGATTGTTCTGCTCGTTCTCGTTGCCCTGATTGTGACCTCCCGACTTCTCGTTGTTGCTCACCGACTCGTTGTTCTGCTGCTGCTGTTGCTGCTGCTGCTGCTGCTGCTGTTGGCCTCCACCGCCTGCGGGCACCAGGTAGACCCCGCTCACGCGTATCGACATAATACCACCGCTCGGGCTCGCGAACTTCCGTCCCTGCCCGAGGGCTACTCCTGGCCCCTTCTCCTCTCTCCGCGTCACGAGGATGTATCAGACTCGTTTGGTTATCGTCGGATGGTGGTGAGTCCGCTGCTTGATCTTCTTCTTCTTTTGTCTCTTGATCAGGCGTCTATTGGTCGTTGTGATGCGCAGCATTCCGCGTTGTCATTGCACCTTTCTCGTCTCGAGAAGCGACGTACTGGCGCCGATCCTACGGGCCGGCAGGCTTGTCATTGCTGGACGACGTGTGCGTCGAGGTTGCGCAACGCGTGTCACTTCCGCCGGAAGCTACTGTCTAACATCATAGCGAGATGCGTCCGATGGGGAAAGAGCGAAAGAGCGAAGAGTTGGCTTTGGCCAGGAGGCACGCGCCGCTGTGTTCTATATTTGGCCTGGACTGGCTGCGCGATGTGTATTGAAGGAGGAGGAGGAGCTGGAGGCTTTTGGCTCCGACAGGCTGGCTGCTATACTTCCGATTCGGGTTATGGCACGCGTTGTGCGATGAAGAACGATGGCTTTCACTGCTGTGGGAGAGAGAGAGAAAGCAACGGCGCGCGTCACGTAATAAGGTAAGTTTTGCGAATACGTGAAGACGCTTCTGTTGCTGCTGCTGCTGCTGCTGAGTTTTGTTGTTTGGACTTGCGCACCCTGGATAGAATTTGACTTTCGCGAGAACGGCACGAGTTGTGGATTGGATGTATACGCGGCTAGGCTCTGTATACGTGCGCGGGAATTGTTTTCCGAGTACACCTATATGAGGTTCCGGGTTCGCGCGTGGAGCTGCGGTGGGAAAATGTGTGTATCGATGATGTGTTATGCGCCGTTTGGGATTTGTGCTGCATTGTTCGGTGGAGGAGAGAATGATGGCAGTTTGATAGGAGTGAATTAGCAGAGTTATGAGTCTATTCGTGGGGTTTCGTTTTCTTTTACACGAGGTAATGTGGATTGTGTTAGCTTTGAATTTGCATTTCAAATATTGACAGGTGAGATAAGAGATTGCGCGATAATCGTGGCATTCTTTGGTAGCTGGAAGTACTTATCGAGTCTTTCGATTTTTAAGTGTTATGTGGAAGTGTTGAAAAGCTATATAAACATTTTATATTACTTATGTACATTCATTTTTCACACAAAATGTATCAAACTCATCCCAATAGTTTACTTTTCTTGTTCTGTTTGTACATTTGGAATATATTTCGTTTAAGAATTACCATACTTACAGTAAAATTGACATACCGACTCATAATAAAATTTAATATTCATAATACAATTTAATATTTGTTATAGTATAGTAATTCAAGTAAGTTTCCTAAAGATATAAACAGATATAAAAAATTTTTATACACAATTTTGCTCAGCATACCTTCTAAGTCAGTAAACTCGAAATACAGAGGATAGAATATTTTTGAAAAGTTTACTAAATCACGATTTTGAACATCACTAACCTATCTTCATATTTTGACAAATCTTATCTATTTTAGAAGAAAATGCGTTTTTCATAATATTTTATCTAATACATCAATTCACTCCTATAGTAATGAAATTCTTCTCTAATCTCTCATTACACCTATTTCGGTCGTCACTCGAAACACACGCGCGCAACCTCGTAATAACTTACGTTCCCGCTTCAAACCCCAAAGCCGAGCTAAATATAAAACATTGTAATGACCCGAGTCCCCCCAAGCAAAGCTACCGCACACCCACGTACACATCAACTCCCCATCATACGCTACGCATCTATAACGCACGCGCACCTTGCACACAACTACTCAACTTTATCCAAATTGTAGCAAGACGTTGCACAAGCAAGAAGTCGCGTGACGTGCTTCGCGTTCGCGTACACTGAGAGAATGGTTCAGTTTGGCTTGCCGAAATCGCATTGCTAAGTTTGCGGAGGCCATAGTCTGTCATTCTTACTGAGGAGTTCGGTAAAAACTGCGGAACAGTTCGGCTATTTTGGCGGATGTGTATTAAAAGTGATGGGTGGTGTTGCGCTTTATTGTAGCCTCATTATCACGTTTGTAATAAGGTAAAACAGAAGTAAGGTTAAAGTAGAACATCGAAAATGTAACTTAGACTAATTAATCATATATAAAAAGGTTAGAGTAAGAAAAAAATAAGAAATTCATTAAAATATTGATTATTTGTGAAAAAGTGAGGTTAGGCGACTCAGCTGCCGAACTTGTTTCGCTATTCTTGCCTTATACATACTATCGAACTCACTTCGGTCAAAACTACCGAACAGTTCAGCAAGTCTGACCGATGTATTCTCTCAGTGTATATATTTTAATTGAATAAGAAAGAGAGAGGGGGAGACGGCGCGGCGCCGCAGCTTCCGAGCTTCGCGGGCCCTTTTTCCGCGCCTCGGGCGCGTTAACGATGCAAAGCGCGCCCGAGAAATAATTGCATTCTCAGCTCGCGTTCGCGGCTTCGATCTTTCGCCGCCGTGGCTTGGAAATTCAGAGGGTATATAGAGGAGGAAATCGCTCGCGTTCCAGCGCGAATGAGCTGCGCAGTGGGTGTACAGATGGGTATTGCTGTGCCGAGACGGGAGGGAACCGAGCGCGGGGTAGAGGCTTGCATTCGGATTCTTTGAGAGGATGCGTATTTTGTGGTGATTTTACGGTTTTAATTAGTTAATGTAGATATCGGTATTCGCTTCCTTTGAAGCAGGGAAAGTTCACGGAGAAATAGTTAATATTCGAAAATGTGCAGTGATAAGTCAGTCACTGGTTAAAATCGATTGCGGTCTTATCGCTAAGCGAGTAAATATTCACTAATGCTCTGTGATAAATATAATGTATAACTGGTTTAACTAGTGACACGTTTTAAATAAAGCGAGGACTATTTTAGTTTTATAAAAATCATATATCAGGAGCTGTAATAGAAAAACTAAAATTTAATTCGATGAGAAAATTGAAGCTTAGATATTTAAGGCCTCCGTGAAAAAAATATTTTGCCATCATACGTTGCTGGATATTTTTCTGAAACTATATATGCGAATCAATATGCACGAAAATAACAGTACTATTTTTGTTCCAGGTACAAAAAAGACATTGCAATATAGTTCTTATTAGTCAGTTTAGTGCATTTTAATTTTAAACATTCTTCATAACTTAAACCGGAAGCAATATCAGTATCAACCCATTCCCAATAAAGCAACTCGCAAAATAACTCAGCTGTTCATTACCTTACGTAACCCGCGATTCCATTATCCAATAATCTAATTATCGAGCGCTATAAGAGAAAATCGCGCGCAGACCCAAATACTACACTACACCACGTTATCCTCCTCTTTTTTCCCCCAACCGCAACAGCGAAAGTGCATACATACGCGATTTACGTAAAATCCATCGCGCGCATTCCACCTCATAACTATCTCCACTTTCGAACTAATCATCGAATCGATCCCAATACAAGAACGCCATAACCCCGTCCCAACATAAACTCCGAGTGTCCATATAATCAACAATCCGAACTCCCGACGACTCACTTTCTAACGCTCTAAATGCAAATGCACCCGTACCCAACAACTGAATAAGAAAACAACAACAGCGCCGGAAAACGCTCTTATACACCCGATTATAAATATTAATGCGCGAGTCACGCGCGCGCGTGTCTCTATTAGGACTTCGCATCGCCTCCTCGTATACACATATACCTGTACAACGCATATTCCCGAGAGTCATCGTCGTCACGGTGTGCAGTGCTGCACAGCGCGAGAAAAGTCAGCGGCGAGAACGAAAAAGCGATCGGGGTTTTACGAGGCGCCGCCGCCGTGCTCCGAATATCACCGAGGCGTGGGCGCGCGCGCGAGCCTCGCACCGATTAGATAAGGATCGAGAAATAGTGCAGGTACCGCTAGGCCGACAAGTTTACTGCCTCTTTGTCGAGGTTCTCTTTTTTTCGGGGGGGCTTTGCTTTGCTTTGGTTCAGTTGTAAATCTTGCGAAGGTGCGCAGCGTGGCGAGGAGCTTAGTAGTGTGGAACCGCGTGTATTGTATTACGGCTCTGCGGGGGGTTATGTTTGATGGTTATACGCACGTGCGGAGGATTTTACAATCGATTTTTGCGAGGAGTGTGTTTATTTTGAATGTGCGTGTGTGGACGTGTGCGCTTGAGTTTATATAGCTTTTCGTAGTTTGGCTGTTTGCTTGTGTGGTGTATATTGGGTTGGTATTCTTGTGAGGTGGTGGTAAGAGTGTGGAATTATTGACGACTCGATGTTTTTGGAAGGATAGGGGAATTGACCATTAAATACGTAATCTGAAAGATTCGTAAATAAACAAGGATATATCGTAGTGGCATTGATCGTTAAAAAGTTAATGGAATGGAAATTAATTTTGTGTGATGTAACTGAGTGTATTGAATTAATAACCTTAACTAATTTTAATTGTATGTAAAACAACGAATGCGTGTTGCATAGTAAGCAAGGATACTTAAAATTCATATCTCCATTGATAAATAGAATCATTAAATTGTAAATTCTCAAAATATCATATGTCAATAGTTATTTTTATCAGTAAATTTAGAAAATTATCTTACCCCGAATCACAATGAATGATTTGCACAAAACTGTCAGTTTTAAGATTACAAAAGCCAAATAATACCACTCTGTACTTCGAAAGCTCCAGAAGAGTTCCTTCTTTTCGAATACCTATTATGTAAAATTTATATAGTCACTCAAATAACAATTTATTAATGTAAGGTACTAATTGTAGAATATATTAAATATTTTAGCTGATACCTACTACCGAAGTGAATACTTTATCAGAGGACATAGTTTAAACAACATCTACAGAAATCAGAAATTATATTGGAAATCGTTTCCAACCGGAAATTATTGACCTGTTAGAGCGTACTGTATACTGCGAAAAGTATATCTTGTCAAACTACTTTATTGGATCACAATTGTATAAAATTACGCTTATATCACTGAATGTAACATTTAGATGTATTTTATATGTTTATCTCAATTTTATTAATCAAAATAGTAATAAAAATATATTATCTTAAAGTTTCGTGTCTACTTAGAATTACGCAATATACTCTTTACACCCGAAACGAAATGAAATCCGACAGTACCGTGCAAAATCCGCTACATCTCTTCCCCTTCAACAATTTTCAAATTCCAGTCTCCTCCACTAACACTACTTTCCCTCCTCAAAAAACCCATTCCACGACTTCAAAGCTGCCGAACAGCACTGCCAGACCCCGATTAACAGAAAATCTTCAAGCGTGTCAAAAGTGTCTCCGCGCCGCTCGACTGCATCTAGATATCGCTATACGAGCGTAAACTCGCCGCCGCCGTGGACATAACCTAAAAGCCTCGTTTTCAACTTTTCTTTTTCGCCGGGTGCAGCGGCGGCGACGACAGAGGAGCGCAAGTAGGAAAACAACACAGCAGCAGCATCAGCAGTAGCAGCAGCTCTTGTAGCTTTGTGATGACACTCGTCTCGCTGCTCCGCGGCAACTCTTTTTTACACGCAAAAAAAGCGAGGCTTGACGACGCACACACACGTGTTGTGTACATGTGTCACGTAGTGGGGACAAGCCTGGCTTTAGTGAGAAAAAAAAGATAGATTACTATGTATGTTCTCTCTGTCTATCTGTACGAGGACAAATATTGCAGGTGTGAAAGTTACAAGATTGCTGATAGGTATTTGTTGCAATTTATTATTAGATGATTGTAACTGTCACATCTGCAATTATCTAGCGAAATATAACGATGATTGTAGTTGCTGGAGTCAAAAGTTGTGGTATGTTTGACAATTACAACTGCTAGTATAAGGTCAACTACACATTTCTTGTGTATATCTCTCTTTTGTCTCTGTCTCTCTTTTGCTCTGTGACAAGGAAAATGGGAAATCTTTGGGAATTCGATGAGGCCTTGGAAAATGTTTTCTGGTACCTAAAAATGACTCCAAGAATCTGTAGGCGCTTATCCTCGGGATATAAGCTGTTCGACATGAAATTTGTGTTATTTTAGTAAAGTAGGGTACATCTTCTTTTGATAGTAACTCTGCATGGCTTTACGCTGCATAAATATTCCAAAAGAATGTGGAAGTCAATGAAAAGAGCTTTAATTTGAGGCATGTAACATTTGAAAAAATTAATTTATTCAAAAGTTATTAACGATCGTGGTAATTCATGTATAGTGATAAAAATACGTGAAATTTCAAGAGTGTTTTAACCATTGCGATTCAGTGAATATGCATGAAAATAATGTCATTATTTTTGATCGTTAACAACTTTTAATCAAATTTATATTTTCAAACTTTACAAGTCTCAAATTGAAGTTCTTTCCATCTCCTATCACATGATGTTGGATCATTTTTAAGTGTAAATTCACGCACAGTTATAATTAAAAGAAGATAAGATTAAAAGAAGACCTGATTCTACTATAAAACTCACATATTTCCGGCTACACATCTTACACCTCGAAAATGAAGTCCTATACATTCAAACTACAGCTGTTGGGATTCATTTTCAGGTAGGTATCAGAAAACATCTCAGAAACGCACGACACTTTCCTCCTGAGTCATTCTTTTTTCCTGTTTACATTCTTCACGAAGGATCGCAAGAAAACGCCCCTCCCTCCCTCTTTTTCTCTTCAGAGTCCAAAGTCTGTCCCCGAGACACCTGTGGCAAGAAGATGCGCGACGAGCGTCGCCAGGTATATACACAATGGGCGCCTGCACGGAAGGCACGTACACTCCCTCCCTCGCGCTCTTTTCTTATGATTCTTTCAGCCTGTGCTTTCAGCTTTCTTATATTGTACGGAACGACGCTGCCGGATGCCCGCAGCGCGTTAAACGGCGATCGCTTGACTTTTTAACTTTGAGAAGGCGCGGACGAGGCGTGGGTGCGATCGAAGAAGAGGGGGATTATGTTTTTTTTTTATGGATGAGAGTTTCATGAAGTCGCGCGTTATGAATTGCGATGCAAGGATGTAAAAGCGGAGTTTGTTCAGGTAAACAGGGTTTACGATGTTTTGATGATGGATGTTGATTGCTTGTTACGGTGGGTGAATGAACCGCGGAGTGGAGTGGATTGGATATATAGATTATTGTTGGTGATTTAATTATTTTTTAACGACTTTGACATCGTTGTGGGATACCCGTGCTGTACTCGTTTCGAAATCATCTTATTCAGCAATAGTAAGAATTATGAAGAAAATTGACGAGGTCTTTTTTTTTATATCATTGCACGTGGTAGTGAAAGACTGCGTTTTTAGACTTTTATCAAGTTTCTGAGTATTCAGAGTTACTCATTCTACGTGAATGAACTTTAATGTTTGTTCAATGATTAATGCTTCAAAAACGTATGAATACGTTGGCTTGCGTAAATATAAGCTACAGCGTGTTATTCCAGAGGGCAACATTTTTTTTAATTTGTTAGTATACGAAAGAACATCTGTTGTGCATTATACATTGTTCTCTCGGAACTTTTTGAAATTAAAGCATAACGTGGATTTTAACAGATAAAATTTCTTAGCGTCTTTCATAAATAATGTCCAAAAACCCTCAGGCAGAATCAACTACCACAGTGCATGCGCATTACATCACACAACCCCATTGAAAACTGAGAAAAAGCAAATTTAACTGTTGTGTGGTGGAAACTAAGCCATCACGAGTAAAAAATAATGTTTACACTACGCAGATGTATAAATTTCAATTTCGTTTATAGTACTATTATTTGAGGTTACGTTGCAAATAATTAAGTTGAAAATATATTGAACTGTGAGCTCTTAAATGACGTCTTAATTTTCTAATAAACGTTAAATTCGTTTTCTATAATATTGTCTTTTTAATAAAATATAAAAAAATCAATATAGCCAATCTTAGTTCTATTATTTCTAGCTCTCGCTCAAAATGTATATCGTTTTAAACATATAACGGTGTAATCTTATTACATTAAATCCTGCCACTATTACATACATTCTATACATGTAATTTAATCTGTTCAGCGTTGTTCCTTTTCTCTTATTCCCCATAGGTAATGAGTAGGACTGACTACTGAATAAAATGTCGTCGTTGTGTCCCGATGTCCCTGTTCCCTTTTTATCTAGCACTCAACAGTTAAATTTTGAAGTTAAAACATGAAAATTTTCATTTTAACGTCTAACGTAAAATAACGACGTCGTGTATAATGTTAACTTTTACTGTATCCACTAATGCATATCTTTATATACAACGCGCAATTGTACACTTTACAACGTGTTTTTTACAAAACGGTAAACATTCAGACACATTGCACTACATATATCGATGGATTCTAATATCAAAGGCGTATCTCGCGAGCTCTGATTAGAAAAAACGTATCTTATTTGACATAATTTTGTAGCTTCTATTTAATACTGAAAAAACGTTAACTAAAACCTTCTGTCTAATATCATAACAATAATAATCGTATATTCATATAATAGTAAGTAAATTTCTAAACCCGTTTTTTAATAATTTGCGAATAAAAAGTCAGTCTCAAAAGTACTCCCTAAAAGACACATATTTTTTAATCAGTGCGTCCCGATCTATACGTCCTTTTTATTAAAACCCATCGATATATATCCGATTATGCCTTGCATCCCAGACTGCCCGCGATCGCGATGTGTGTACAACTCGGAGTGGGCGAGGTGTGCGCACGCCCGGAGACGCCGGCGTATATACTCTATACCTTCTCTCTCTCGCTCCACAACACAGTGCGCACGGCGCGGCGCGGCGAATATTTCGGAGCACCCCAGCGCCAGCGAGAGAGAGAGAGAGAGAGAGAGAGAGAGAGAGAGAGAGGGAGTGAGACAGATATACACACAGATGAGAAGGCAGGCCGTTGCACTTGTTACTTGGGGGCGAGGGAGAGAGCGAGAGAGACAGACGACCACGATCCCGATTAAATCAGCCGCTGGCTGCTGCTGGGCACCGAGACAGACAGAGAGAACGAATGCGCCGGAGCGAGTGAGAGAGAGACAGACACGGAGCAGCAGACGGAGCCAGACGGAGAGAAAAACACTTACACTGGCCGTACGAGAGATGAGCCGAGAAAGAGAGAGAAGCACCCACCGACACACACACACACACAAATATTACTTCTTCTTCTTGTATTTTAGGTTTAAAATACCGATGCGCCAGCTCGAGAGAGAGAGAGTAATCTTCCTCTTTCTCTCCCTTTGTGTAAAAAAGAAAAACAGCAACAGCAACAACGACGACGAAGCGCACCGTGCAATTATATCTCCATCATTTATTCATCAAGCACTACTTTGCCTGCGTATTATGCATCGAACTTCTTCCTCCTCTTGCAAATAACACACTATACTACCGCTGCTCTGCTGCTGCACACACACTGTATACCGAGACACCTGCGTTTTCTCGTCACCCACACGCACACAAGATCGCGCGGGCGTACCGCAAATTTTACACACGGCACGATGCACTTTTATCTATTATTATTATCATACTACACTCGCGTGTACAGCATCTCGCGAGCGCTCGCGACTCGATCTGTCGCGCGGCGTTTCTCGCAGTCGTCGCGATATATAGAGAGGAGTGCCGGCTGCTGCTCTCGCACAACACACACACACACACACGCGCGCTCTATCTCCGTCGCTCTTCTGCACGCGCGCACACACGGACACTTCGGAGCAGGACGGAATATATCGCGCAGAAGCTCAACGGCCGTGTATGTAAGTAACGTACACACGGACACTAGGTACACATACGAGAGAGAGAGAGAGAGAGAGAGAGGGACTCCGTTTTTACACACGCTCGTGTTTATTATATCAGCCAGCCGCGCGCGCGTCCCTTCAAATTCGCGTGGTGCACGAGAGGTTGCGGCTGCCCGACACTTAAAAGCACCGATAACAACGACGATCGCAATGATAACAACAACAACAACAACGGCGCGCGCGCGTGTGTGGATGTGTGAGGGTAGAGAGAGAGAGGACGCAAGCGCAGGCCAGGTTATAGGCTGCTGCTGCTGCTGCTGCTGGCTGCTGCTGCTGCACACACTATCCAAGAGCGAGCAGCTCACTGAACGGAGCGGCTAGACGGGCGGCCATGCGCGATCGCAGCGACGCGCCGCGCCGAGGCTCGGAGGCTATATCCTGCCGGCGGCCCTCTCTTTTTCCTTGCTTGTGACTTGTGTCTGCTGCTGCTGCTGCTGACTCCCCCTACTGTACTTTCCGAAGCTGACGAGCTGCTGCTGCTGCTGCTGCACGCGAGACGACGACAACGACGAGGACGACGCTGCCGGTGGGAGTTGTGCACGGTGTCCACCGAAGCGGATTTGGGGAGGTTAGGGGTACAGGGGAGAGTATGTGTCCAAGTATGAGGGCCCCCTTAAGAGGAAACCGTAGCTACTGTCTTTGTCTAATCATATTTTTGCTAATTACTCGAATAGTAGTTTGTTAGTTGAAAAACTAAGAGTCATCCACAATTCTTCGTAAAATAAGGAATATTTTGAGACCTAAAAGAGTACCTAACATTATTTCCTTTCCGAGAATAGTTTTTTAATTTTCTCGTTTCTAGGTATTCTCGGAACGGAAAGAATGTTGTACTGACTGTTAAAAGTTCGGAATATTAAAATTCGGACATATCAAAAAGCAGAAAGATAGGATTCGGAAAATTAAAAATCGGATCACTAAAAAAATTGAAATTAGGCACTCGGAATGCAGCAAATTCGGAAAATTAAATGGCGTGACACGTCGCATTGAAAGTGCATTCTGCAGGGAATCTAACGTTAAGGTGATATTCAATCTAACATCAAGGTGATGCTAAACCTCCTGTCACCGTCAAATACAGGGAACCACTTATTTCATTCAATTTTCAATTTTGAGAAAATATCTCTATGGTAAGTTGTTGTTTTTGATTAGGACAATAACGTTTCATAAAGATATTTGAAAAAAGTTGAAAATTAAATGAGAAAATTGGTTTCTCGTATTTGTCGGTGACCGGTGACTTTAGCATCACCTTAAATATAGCATATATGAAATAATTAGTATTTAATTAGCTTATATACTGGGTATGCATTTAATCCTCGGGATATAACTTTTGAAACATGCATTTAATTCAGCATATAAAGTACTGCCAACTAGCGGTATGAGCCCAATAGCCATGGGTGGTCATACTGGGAGGGGGATCATACTGTGGGAGTCTCCTCTACTGTGTAGCTGGGTATCGGTGGTTTGGACACTTGATTGGATGTTTGGGTTGGAGGTTTTGAGAGATGTTCGTTAAAGGATAAAAATTAATTGTAGTGCTCTTGGATTATTGCAATATCAACGTGTTGACCTCGTTTGGGCGTTATTTTAATGAAAAATGGTGCCTCTACTTCTGATCATAGTATGTACTGCAAGCTTGTATGCTAGAAAAAGTGATCCGAGAGTAAATTGAAGCCCACGATAGGAGATTTTGTTTCAGGTTTGTTTTGTACAAAAACATTGAAAACGGTAATGTTTCGTGCAATTGTCATCACTTACTTTAAAAGGTAATAACTTTGGCCTAGATTAATACCTTCATACGACAAACTAAGCTAAAATTGAAGCTCCTTTTATGTATTTTTATTTACTTTTGGATCATTTTCTCTACTGTGAAAACTTGCAACGCTATGATCAAAAGTTGAGAATCAATTTTTCATTCAAATAACACACAATTGAGATGAATAAATTGATTGATATCTCGAGAATAAGAGCCCATTGTAACAAATTAAGAGCACTAAAATTAATTTTCAGGTGTCAGCAAACAACTCAACAAACAGCAAAGCCTCATCAAATATCGGTTTCCAAACCTCTGACACTCTCCTAGCGAGTAAATGAGCTGCGCAGAAGAAATTTTTTTATGTTTGTTTAGGTACCACATCTTTGACTTCAAGCTTATCGGGTTTATTTCTTATAAAGCACATCAAATTAACCCACCGTTCGTGTAACTGGGGGTCTTTTAACCCAGCGATTTTTCAATCCAGCATGATCTTTTTGAAATAAGGAGGTAGGACCTGTTCCTTATTCCAAGTTGCTTCCGGTATCGGTATAACAATTTTAATTTCTTAAAAATTTGGTTGCCCAAAGGTTAACTAGGGTGAATATATCATTTAGGCAACTCATTATTCTCTGAATTATGAAAAACAAATTTTTAGCATTGACGTTTGTTTACTTGCCAAGCTTTTTCGGGGCTATATTTCAACTAATTGATCTGAAACTTTCAAATATCTATTGTATATGTATGATCTCAAACCAATCGAGTAAAAGTTTAAAATATTAATCTTAGATCTAAGAAATATTTGTAAAAATTTACGCATAAAATTATCATTAATTTGTCTAATATTTATGTTTAATCTTAATATTTTTCTAGATCAGTCTAGCTTGTTTGAATTGGTGACTTCAAAATTTTGTGTAACATCTACTATGTTACTTACACTGAAGTAATGACAATTATTGTAAAGTAAAATTGACGGCGAATATAATAATGTTAAATTGATAATAAATGAATGTGTAATGTAAAACTGCTGAAAAGCAATAGCTACAGCATTATGAAAGAAAGAGAACCAAAAGGAATCGACTACGCGTAAAGGTTGAGCATGTGTTTTTGTCTCAAGTGCATTTTCCCGAAAGAAAGTCGTAAAAAAAGGGCCAGCATTGGCGCTCTCGACAACAAGGCAGTGTAGTTTTGACTCTCGCACGGTTCAGATCGTGTCCGGTGTGACTAGTAGGAAAAGCATCGGCTTTTGGCGTAAATGCGTCACAGGAATATTTCGGTCCAACATTTAAATAAATATAATTTTGAAAGTTTAAACTGTGATTGAATTATTTATTCCTCCTCGCGTGACAACGGCTTTGTGCCGTAACAGGCAGCATTAAAAAAACCGATACTGTGAAAAAAAGGATTATACCAAGAACGTGTATTCTCTTGTATCTTTATTTAGTTATAATAAAATAGTGCAAATCAATTTGAATATTTATTTCAATGAGCTTAAATATGTATGCAAAACGCCAACTATATAGTAAGCTTATACAGCTGTGATTATTAATACTTCATAAATTTGTATGTTTAACGCATATGTGAAAGTATAACCGTAAATTAATACGTTTTGATACAGCACATTGAAACTCTCAGCAATAGCAGTATTCTATTTTCATTTTATATTAACGAATTTCTGAAATTTCTCATCGAATTATGGGAATTTGATTCTATAGAAGAAAAATTAAACAACAGAATCCACACAAATAATGCATGATTTCGTGAAAAAGTAATTAGAAAATCAACAAAATAAGTAGTCGGAAGCTATTTTTAAGCTTCCAGTGAGGTCATTCATCCTATAAAACTACATTGCAAATGTTCAAGAAATAGAATATAAAAATTTGGTCTGGCCATAATCTGGCTCAATAAGTCTGGTG
This sequence comes from Gastracanthus pulcherrimus, assembly GCA_949152435.1. Classification (NCBI taxonomy): domain Eukaryota; kingdom Metazoa; phylum Arthropoda; class Insecta; order Hymenoptera; family Pteromalidae; genus Gastracanthus; species Gastracanthus pulcherrimus. Next base: position 168,394,321 of record OX424574.1, on the reverse strand, counting down.
AAAGTCTTGCAGAAGTCTGGCTTTGGCCACTATGACAGACTTTTGGAAAAAATTTCAATACAAAAGCATCACGTCATGTCAAATTGGCAGTAACCTACAATTTCGTCTCTTTTTTTACAAATATTTATATTTTAAACATGATTGCAATATTTAAAAAAACTTTGCTCCAAATTGATCTGAGAGTATATGCATTTTCACTGTTCCAACTGATATTAACAATGAGTGTACTATTCTAATTATTAATTTGTTAAAAATGAGTTTTCGTGACATAATTCCAACAAAAGTCTGACATAGTGGCCTAAGCCAGATTTCTGACAGACTTATTAAGCCAGATTAATGTCAGACTAGTGCCAGACTAATTAACCGACTTCTTTATTTACACGGATACCTAATATTTTACAAATAAGGGAGAATAGTACACGTTGAATCACCGTACACGATGGAAATTCTGATTTATTTTTATTTTGAAAAACTTTAAGTGTAATAGCATTGAGTTTCAGTTTTTTTCTAGTTTGCTACAAAATATCTTCTTATATGTACGTACTTGATGAATGTTTTACTTGGTAGATAATAATCCTTACGAATCCCTCTTTAATATTCTATGTTACTTAACGAACTGCTTAACATTTATAAATTATTATAAGACGATGAAATCTCACAAAGTACAACATGTATAATATCAAATGAGCGTGAGATAAGTTGGTAGCACTGAAAATTTAAAAAAAGTATTTTGAGTACTGAAAAGTTACTCATTTCTAAGGTCTTAGATCGCCATATCTAAATGTGTTCTTATCAACTCAATCTGCCTTTTTTCAATAAATTTTCAATAATTGATCCAGGAAATTAATTTTAATCAATACCTTATGTTATTTTCCTTAATATCAATCGAGAAAACCTATTATAAAAGCATTATTTACAGTAAATTAAGACAATGATTCATTATGTAGACGATGCGCAAAAAGTTCATCGTGTACCATTTTTTATTAATATTAACTGTTCTAATTCATTAAGTCTTTCACAGCTTTTATGAATTATATAACGTTCTATAGGTAATTAGCTATCTATATATACTTTAATTGTAAGTATTTTATATTAAATACCAAATTGAGGACCTTTTGAATTTTACTATATCCAAAGTATACTACTCCCCTACCATTAAATTTTCTGTATATAAATAAGATAAGCGCTATTCAATGAGAAAATTTATCAAAGCGAAACACTATCAAAGTATAGCTACGTGGAGACAGGGCATTATACCTGGAGAAAAAGGAGGGAGTATAGAAAGAGAGAGAGGATGAATGGGCGAGCGCGTAGTAGGTAGGAGAGAGACGCCGAAGTTTACGTTTGTGTAAGTCAGCGAGACAGAGAGGGAAAATGAATGAGAGCTATAGCACATAAGTGTGTATACGCGCGGTGGTGGGGATGCAGAGAAAAAGAGAGACATATGACGAATGAGCTCGCTCGCTCGCCCGCGTATACCAGTGAGTAATGAAGACGGAGAACAAGTGTACCTACATACGCGTGTGTTTGCGTATACGTATACAAGCGCGCGCCGAGCGAGAAAAAGAGACGGAGACAGAAGGAGCGCACACGATAAAGCGCAATTGAGCAAATGAAGAAGAGAGAAGGAAATTAAGTTTCGCCTTGTACGAGCTGAAGACGAAGGGAGGACAGATAGCTCACACAAGAGAGAGAGAGAGTGAATGAACGTTGGAGTGCGCGCTGCTCGTGCACACCGAGTGTGTGTCACATTCGCCGCACGGGGCAGAAAGGGTTGCGAGAGTGCAGCGCGGGGGACAAAGGGAGTATGGATCAGCGAGCGTGAGGGAGGGGGGAAGTTGAAAAGAGGCGGAACAGAGAAAAGTTTTTTTCGAAAAGAAAAAAAGGAGAGAGGGCACGCGCGCGACCAGCGAAGACACGTATTGCGAATAACTGCGGGAGCACGAAGAGGAAATGAAAGAGGTGGAGGGCGAGGGAGAGAGAAGAGGGAAACTGATGGATGCCGGAGAATCAAAGCGATGGTTGGACAAAGGGACGAATGTAGAAAATGAAATGGAGATGGGAGTAACGAATTTTCGGAGGTTTCGATTTCTTTTAAATTCGGTTTAATGGTATTAAAATTTGGAGGAGGTATAGTTGAGTGAATTGCTTGTGTCTGGTATTGAAATGCAAGTAATATTGCAGGGTAAAAATTAGTAAATATCAAATATTTTACAGCAAATTAAAAATTGTTTTGCATTGAAGTACTCAAAAATGAAAGTAAATTTAATTATGATTTAAAGCAATATCTGTTCATGGATAGGTAAATTTTGGGGTATTTTAGAGTAAGGCAATTTTCGCTTCGAAGTAAGGCAGTTTTTAATTAAGCATTTTTTACCGTATAGTTTTTTGTAGATATTTTTATTTGCTAAAAACCTCAAATTATGCAGAGACGACAAAAAATATTGACCGCGGCTTTTTAATTCTCGTTTGCGAGTACGTTAAATAAAAGGCATTATATTTGTCCTATGCAGAAACCGCATAGAAACTGTTAATTGGATTTTGAGTAAAAGAATACCAATTTCAAAATTGAAATTACAAAGTAAATGGAAATAAATCGAATACTGTAAAATAAAATTGAAAACAAGTGTACTTATAAATCTGTTAAAATAAATAGTACAAATCAAATTAAATAAAGCAAAGTGCATTTGATATTGTTGACTATGTAGGTACATAGTCTGGACGAAAGCCAAGCCACCGCAATAGATCTCCAATGTGCACGCTAGATAAAACCTTTTAAACATTCCAAAAGGCAATCGCATTATACGTCTCGCACTAAACTCACCCGTATATACTTCGGAAACCGATATACCCAAACTATACGAAATAAAATGACACTCGGAACAATATAAATACAAAGGACACTGTCCTCCCACCAATAAAGCACACACAATCATAAAAATATAATCCTAGCTGTACACAGCGCCGTGTACTACAATAAAAACCCCGGCAGAAGAATAAGAAGAAGCGAGAGCTTCGCGCAAGATCCGGAAAAACCATCGGAATAACAGAAGCGAGAGAGGGCGGACCGAGAGGAAGAGAAAAACAAGTAGAGTCAAAGCGAAGGAGATGCAACCGACGAATCACTGCCTACAAGCGAGAGAGCGAGAACGAGATAGAGATGGTAATGAGCGTAGAAGCGGACGGACGGAAAAAGAGGCGTAATTCCTGAAGGTGTATAGTCGTCGTCGTCTGCCTGCCTGAGCTTAGACGTGCCTGGAATTCCTTGCCTCTCCGTCATTTTCTACACTCTCCTCGCGGCTTCGTGTATTTTATTTTCGAGCTAGCGATCGCCTGGATGTTTTTCGCCGCGAGGCCGTGCCTCGCGATTAGCTTTTTGCGGGTTCGCGCGTATATAATTGTACGATTGACGAACGCGGACGTGGACGTGTACAACGTATAACTACGAGGGACAAAAAAGTGTAAGCTAGGAGGTATATGTCGTGAGTCGTAGGTATAGATGTATGATTGCGATGAGAGATTGATTGATTTTTACTTTTTGATAGGTGGCACGAAATGTAGACTCGGAGTCGATACGTCGAAGGTAATTTTCCATTGATGAGGACGAGAATAGAATCGTGTGCGGTTAATTTTCTATTGATGGCTTGTTGTACGAAAGTATGATCGTGTATCGGATTTTTCGAGAGTGCAATGCGATGTTTCTGATATAGTAGTTCATTACTTGCGAGGACCGTGCAAAGTTGAAATGTATTTTTAGATCCGAATCATTTCCGTTTAAAATGCATATTATATTGTACAATGTGCAGTAAGCAAGTCGATGTTTACAAGCCTTATGCTATTTTCATCTTCAATGACGCAGCCCGAATTTTGTTTGATCACGCTGAGCGTAATGTTTCGAAAGTACATTATTCACTGCACGCTAAAATAAACGTAATTTCACCGGATTTCATCACAGCTTCTGTATTAACAATATCTATGTATTAGCTAAGTACAAACGAATTGAAACTTTACAATTGCCATTGTTTCTATTCCACGTTATTACGATGGGTTCTCATTCTTGTTTAAGCACTCGGTACCTCAGATAATTTAGGTATAATGTCATGTGGAATTCACTGACAAATTATTGAGTAATATTGACTAAATTTGAAATAAATACGTAGATGACTAACAAAATATTTTGTTTTGTTAGTTTAACTACTTAATTTAGTAATACGGGTGAAACTAATAAATTAGTAGCATTGACTAAAGTTGCAGCTAACCTTCTTGTCTGACTGTTTATCTTTGTCACATATGCTGTGATAGACAGGTGCTCAATTTAGCGTTGCTAATAGTTACAACCTCAAGTACTTAAATTTATATATTATACCATCTGACGAACTTTTAAATCACATTAGATATGTCTTAGTATACTTAGTACCCATGTTAACGAAGCTATTATGTGAAATAATAGTTAAATAAATTAATTTGTCTGTAGAGTACCTAACTATTTCTACTCTATAACAATGAACAGTATGTAAAAGAAGCAACGGTAATATTTATAATCATCACTAAAGACTTATATACTGAGCAAGAATAATCAATTTTAGTATACAATCGTGCTTTTCTCAGAAAACAAGTATCTCAACATTATAAAATTAGAATAAATAAAATACCACGCATTAATAAATCGCTAACGAGTCTCTAAATCGCATAGATGAAATCATCGAATAGAATAAAATGCGCTTTAGCAACGCGCGTTTTTCCCCCGACGCACTAACGCAGCATAACGCCGCAAAAGGCTGCAAGTCGCATATAAAATGCAAAGCTGCCATCATCCACTCCGATCGATAATTTTTTTTCCTCTTTGTTGCCTGCGCACACAGAAGAATATATATATATAATAATGCACGATGCACGCGCGGCCGCGCACAGGAATGTCTAGACTTTGTTAATTTAAAGCGACTCGTTGCGAGCGGCGAATCTTTCGTCTCTTTGCTATATGGGTGAGTTCAGATGTGGGATAATACAGCGCTCGCGGAGAGTTTAGCCGCTGTCAAAACACGAGGCTCAGCGAGATATGGAAATGTGGAGAAACACGGAGAGCGAGAGATTTTTGCTATTTGGAGGGGGAGTTTGTTGTTCTCGCTGATGAGTTGTTCGGCTGAATTTGACAGAGGGAAACTAATGAGGATGGCGGAAGTTCTCGCATGAGGTATTTGCGGATAGTTTTTGCAAAAGCGAACTTTGGGCAGGGTGAGTTAAAGGTATGTGGAGAGACACTGGAACATCTCGAAATGTAAGCGTTTTTGCTGAAAATGTTGAATGACAGGGTTTCAGGGGTTTAAAAGAGCTGCGGGATTTCTAAAATAGGCTTGGAATCCGAATCTCATCAGTTTATTTGCTTTTAAAACCCCGAATTACCATTTATTGATATTAGAAAAAATGTTCCCTTTTCGAAATATTTAAGGGGGCAGGCCTGGGTTAAACCCAAAAAAATAATTATTTTTTATTAGCCCAGAAAACTTATCATGTTTAAAAGCAATCATTCTAAAATTTTTCATGCTATAAATACTTAGTAATATCTTAAATTTTACCATTGTAAAACCTCAAAATCTTGATCTTACACGTTACAATAAATCACTATTTTCAATAGCATATTTATTAAAGTTGTTGTGTTCATCACACGATTGCAGGTGACATGATGAACAAAAATATGTTTTTCGACGGTCATTCGACTCCTTTTGACAGGTATTACAAAAAGAGCGAAGCACTTTTTCGTTAAAAAGTTTTTTATTATTTTTTTTCGGAGACCTAACCGAATTTTTAAAAAATTTTATTTTATCTTTTTTTTAAATCAGTTAGGTTAACTTTAATAAATATGGTATTGAAAATAGTGATTTATTGTGATGTGTAGGATCAAGATTTCCAGGCTGTACAACGGTAAAATGTAAGATATTACTAAGTATGTTTAGCATGAAAATTTTTAGAATGATTGCTTTTAAACATACAAAATTTCCTGGACTAGTAAAAAAAATTAATTTTTTTGGTTTAACCCAGGCCTGCCTTCTGGCACAGCGCGTTTATTACACATAAGAATTATACACGTAATTATTGTACACAATTTAGCATTGGTCAAATTATATATATATATATATATATATATATATATATATATATATATATATATATATATATATATATATATATATATATATATATATATATATATATATATATATATATATATATATATATATATATATATATATATATATATATATATATATATATATATTTGACCAATGCTAAATTGTGCACAATAATTACGTGTACAATTCTTATGTGTAAGAAACGCACTATGCCTGCCTTCTTAAGGATTTTCATACTTTTCACTCACTCTATATATAAAGAAAATATTTTATCAAAATAGGGCAAAAACAATATATTTTATAGGCGAAGTGATACTAAACATGCAAAGTATTGTATCAGTGTAGAAACATAATTTATTTTTTTTAAATACGGCAGTGTGTTCTTTTCTTGGTTTCCTGATAGATGAACATAAAAAATACACTTTCTTCTAGAGTAATGTCAGATTAATTTTTCAAAAAACACTTCATTTAGAGATGATAGATGGACCGGTGAGTAGCCCCATTGCAAAATTTCCAAATTCAACTCTAAAAACATTATTTTTGTATTTCTTAAAACAAGAATATTTATAGATTGTATAGATATGGATTATTGTTCATTTTGTATGCTTTTTATTTTTATTTTTACAGTCCAGTAAGCCGGAGGATTATATTCGTACATATATAATCTTAGAGAACAGTGTAGCCGGTCAAAACGATGATTAAGCCGACAGTGGAATCTACGTACGCTCAAGCAGTGACTTCACGCAGGAGTGGGGGCAGAGGGACAGAGAGAGTCAAGCGCCTGCTAGTACGAGGATAATGTTAGACAAAGATAATCTCCCGGTGTAGCCGGGGTATTAGAGACGATACGAAAATAAAATCTTCACGACGAAAACAAGCGGTTGGATAGACTCAGCTGAAATGATTCGTTAACAATTTAAAATAGTGAATGATTTAGTTTGCTCAGTTAATGTATCTTTTTAATACAATTTTTATAGTATGTAAGAAGAAATAGTAGCGAAATGCTGGATAAAGTAGATTGAGTCAATATTGACGCGATTATATTTAATAATTTGATAATACGTTATCATCATTTAATATTCATTGATCGATTAAACGAATAAAATAAAAGTTTAATATTACGCATTATAATACAATACGGTGGAAGATTTTAAGGCAATAACAACAATAATTTTATTAGCTTACAATTAGTTAAATTAGATTTATTAGTCAAGTATAAATTGTATTTAATTTATGTTTCGGTTGTTTTTTAAAATGCAACAGTCTCATTAAGCACAATTAAAAAATTAAAAGCACAATATTAAAAGAAAATTATTGCATGAATAACTAATTTTCATTCATGCGTTAACGAATGTATTTTCCGCGTATCAAATATAGATCGTGTATTTTGCATTTCTCATAACACGAGTTTATTCAGTTGAACAAATTTGTATTCTTATCGTTGTATAATGTGCAATTCACGCATAAAGCGCCTAGTTTTCTACTCGGCAAGAAAACTCGGCGCATTTTTAATTTTGAAAAGGAACGCGCCTAGTCACTGCGCATAGAGAGAAAGAGGATTTATAATTTTAAAAAAAGCACTAGACCATAGAGGGCCTTTATAATATAGTGACCTAAATTTTCTGGGTTTCATAATTAAGCCCATTAAATGTGAATAATTACTCTGTAAATATAAATGCTGGTATATACATTTGCGAGAGCGAGCTTTTCTGCATACGCAGAATTCGTATAATGTAATTATAACTCAAATGCAGTATGCGTTTACGGATGCATTATGTACTTTGACCATGAATGTTCTTTTTGTTTTTTCATAATGTACGTAAAAACGCATAAGGCAATGAATTTATGACAATAATTAACATTAAGGAAAAATTATTGATATTATAATAAGATCACCTATAGATAATAAATTACATAATTTACTGCATTTGTATAAATATAAGAGAATATAGACTTGTTGCTATTGCGGAGCGCTCAATAGTTGATAAAGCAGAACTCTGTTAATCTACTCATATTATAAGAAGAAACCAAGAAAATAATGTTTGAATCACTAAATAAATATGTCATGAGTAACGTATTGATATAATAGTGCCATTTCCATATTTTATTATGATTTAAAATAATTATCTTTGTAAACATGGTATTATAATACATTGAATGAAGAAACTTATTTTGTATGCAAATTTTATTTAAGTATTTTATTGTAAATGGATTATATTTAAATACTAAAATTTATAATTCAATACAAAAAATTACAAAAGTCGGAAATTTAATTTTTGTCTATAAAAATTATTTGTTTATTTTATTATTATATAAAATATTTTAAGTGGAGGTAAAAGTGTACTTTTCAAAAAAGTTTTTACAATCTGTATTATTAACCAAATATCTTGGAAATTTAACTAGATATTGTTTATACAAATACAAAGGGCAAAGTAAGCCGTCTTTTTCAAAAATCGAAAATTTATTTTACAGGGATCTGTATTATCGATTTCTCTATTTTAAACAATTATTCAGGATTAATGAAACTTTTTTTAAGTAAATGGTTTACTATGCTCTCCGAATTTGTATAAGCAAATTCTGAGTAAAATTTCAAAAAGTTTTCAAAAATAGAAAAATTAATTCATTTTTTTAAATAAATGTAGTAATAAATGTATAATAAATTTGATAATGTAATTCGAATTAAATTTCTTGTAAGTATGTTCTTATATAAAATTATGAAATTATATTTTTTGTTTTCTATATTTATAGAAATTTATTCTCAGCAATTATTTATAATTAAATTATTGAAAAGCTTCATAATTTTATTTTTTTGTGAATAGCTAAAAATGTGGATGTACATGTATACAAATTTACAGAATTAATAAGAATTGCTTCGAGAGGTTTTCGCAAGTTAAATAGATATCTCCCTTTAGTTATGCAGCTAATTAAAAAATGCAAGAATTTAATTTAAATCGTATCATATTTGTATGTATAAAGTAATTTTACAATAGAATGTATTATAATTAACTATAATTTTAATAAAATTTTTATAAAAAACAGAATTATGTATGTTTATCATAAATATACAATTTATCAATAATTGAATAAGTGTATTTATCCATTGAAAATGTATATACCAACGTACCACATCAATAAAGAACATTTAAAAAAGATTAAAATGCCAATAATGCACGAGTAACCTAAAGAAAAAGCAAAAATTTTAATCTGTTTGACAGGTATAGTACATGATTATTGCTAAGTAACGCAAACCACTGTGGAGCCTGTAACTTTATTCTCCCTCGCTAATCAAGTGTCTTGGTTCACTGTCGGAAATCAAGACTAATATCAAAGCAAGGGGTGAAAATATAAAGAAAATGGAAGGCGAACGCAAGTTTAGCTCAAAAGGAGCGCCGAGCGCTCGCCCATCCACTTATGACCAGCGCCTAAATTCGCTTAACTTTCATGAGCGACGGCAATAGACCGTAGCGCCTGAGCCAGGAGCGAAACTCCGGATGCCTTTCGTATCGAGAGAGTTTTGAATTTTACGAAGGAATTTTTTTTCATTGAACATTTTCTTGATAAATTATATTGAATGTATAATTTATTGCCATTGTTTATACAAATGTACATTTTTATAAATAAATAATTATTAAAATTAAAAATTCAACTTGTCGATTTTAAAATTACTTTTATGAATTACTTTTATGAATTACTTTTATGAATTATTTTTTTTTATTTATTTGTTATAATTTATTTTCTTAATTATTTTCATTATTATGTATTTATGTATCGTGTTTTTTTAAAAGTATAATTTATTAATTTAATATTTTTGGAAGTCATCTGATATCAGTATCGTAAATAATCAATTGATTGTTCATCGTCAATATAACAAACAGTGTAAATGGCATAGCGCGTTTCTTACACGTAAAAATTATACACGTAATTATTGTACACAATTTAGCATTGGACAAATTATATATAGATATATTTGACCAATGCTAAATTGTGCACAATAATTACGTGTACAATTCTTATGTGTAAGAAACGCACTATGTCGTGTAAATCTAATAGGCGTTTATTTGATAACCATTCTGATGAGACGTAAATTGTTATAATAAATCCACTTTACATCATATAAGAATATATTATACTGATACAGATAGTAAACTGTTAATCACAATACATCTCTTTGATCTTCCTAAGCATGTTAAAATTAATTACAGTGCTGATTTGTCATTCGATAAGATTTCATCACCCAATATATGTAGAAATTGAAGTCCAAGAACATAAGATTGGACACGATCTTGCTTGCGTCATTATATAATATACTAAACTTTATCTTGTCCCGGTCCATTAGCGCACCGCAAGTTAGCGCGATAGTTAACATTATCCGATATTGAGGAAGATTGACTGCGTCTAGACTCCAACGGCTGACGATAAAATTCGAAAAACGGCACTAGCAGCAGCACCGGCTAGTGACATTTATTATATCGACGTAGCCTTCGCTTGTCGTAAAAATTTTGCTTCTCCTCGCGCTTCGTCAAAAACTTATCGCGATTTAGGATGGTCGTACCGTTTCTGGACACCTTAAGCTTTTCTTGACTTTCGAGAACATATTTACTACAGTAAAATATAATATTTCATCATTCAACAAACTTATACATATAATAAAACAGATGTATTTGATAATTTCATAGTTTGTTTTATGAAAACCCTAAGGAAATATTACAAATGAAAAAACTAAAATCAAACTCATTTTTCACCGCTCTTGGCCACCTAATCACTAGTTTTGACCATAGGGGTGTACAGGTTTTGACCACTATCGAAATTGATGTTTACCATGACAATATTTTCGTATTATCAATGTTTACGAATAAAATTGCATACATTTAACAATAAAGCAGTTATTTCTTGGAAATGTTTGGATTTAATCTCTTTTAAAATGTTAAACGATATATATTTTATATGCTAAAGTACAAATATACACAAAAGTCATTTATTAATTTCAAAATCGTTAAGGTGATGCTAAAGTCACCTGTTACCGTCAAATACAAGAAACCACTTTTTCATTTAATTTTCAATTTTTAGCAAATATCTTTATTAAACGTTATTGTCCTAATCAAAAACAACAACTTTCCAGAGATATATTTTTGCAAACTTGAAAATTTAATGAAATAAGTGGTTCCCCGTATTTGACGGTGACAGGGGGTTTGCATCACCTTAAAATGATCATTTTTCTTTCTTAGAACAGTTTTTCCTTTTTTCACAATGCTACAAAATGCGTTTCTACATTAAAATTGATTCCATTCGAAGACATTTTAATGAATGAAATATAACCTATTATAACCTACATCATACTTTTGATGCCTATAGTATTTTACTTAAATTAACCTTTTTATTGACTAAAAATGTCGTTTGAAATGATATTATCTATTTCGTAGACTTTCAAAACTTAAAATAATCATGTAGAAAGTAAACCTGATGTATTTTTATGACTTAGGTACTATGGCCAAAACTAGAATATTAATGTTTTTGTTGTACCACTTCTGGCCACCTCCTTAGTTTCTATAAAATTACAGTTTTCTTTGTAATTTTCAAATTTATTCTGAATATTTTAACCAAATTAATTGTACCTATGCAATTATTTTTTACCGCAAATCATATTACTAAGTAATATGAACATTTTGGTCATCGGCTTCTCTTGTCGATTTGCGTAAGAAAATATTATTTTTGACACACCTCAAACTAAAAGTATTTCTTGTGTCAAAATATACTGAGCTAACTGTACCTTCAGTATTATACAATGTTCAAAAGTACTTAAGAATCATGTTAATGCGGAAGTTGTATGGAATTTGACAGTTAAAATTTTTAAATGATTAAAATTATGTTACATGGCCAAGACAGGAGCACGGGCCACAAACGGTACATCCACCGGTGTAATTTTGAAGAAGAAGAAGAAGAAAAGAATATAATATAATAAGTGCGGACATATCGATTGGTAATGTAATTGAATTTTATACGAACAAGGCAATATTGTATATACAATAGCAAAGATCAGAAATGTATGAGGTATAATGTAATTTTCAGTGTTGATATCGAATATCTGTCTACTGGGGGTGTGCCTATACTTATTGTTTGTTAAATATTTGGAGAATGGAGTAATGAAAATTAATGGAATGTCATAAAAATAATATCGGAATATTTCTTCTTTGCAATCCTTCCTGTAAAGCATTTCATATTCAGGAGATAGTACACTGAAATATCGATAAAATGAACTAAAAACACGTTTTCCTTTTTAAATGAATGCTGCCCTTTTTTTTCTAAATTTCATATGCTTTATGTTATTTCTGAGTCTTATGTTGGTCATTTTATTCAGGGTAACATGAGATTAGATTTGAATTATTGAACAAATGATTTTTTTTTTAAATTATATTTTTCCTTAATCTGATAGTAATACATTTGACAATAACCAATCTAAGCTTATAAAAATGTTATACTTATACATTTTTTTACAATTATATCAAAAACTTAAATAAAAATTTAGACTATATCACAATATAATAATTTAAAAATACGTGAATTCCAATATACTCTTTTCTTAATTATTTTTCGTTCAATACAACTTCTAAACCCTAAAACATAAACAGTGTAAGCAAACAAAGCATTATTACACCGCAGCAATACTTTCACTCCGCACATTAATCCTCCCCCCCAAAAACACGATATAATCACTTCAATTAGACCGCGCGCGTCCGCAACCTCCAACACTATCAAATATCTCATATCGTATAACTCACTTTCCCCCCAAAGACTCCCCTCATTAGAAAGTAACGGCCCAAGCATCACAGCGTCCACAGGTCGAATACCAAAGTCCGTAATAGTTCGCTTTTACGCGAGCTTCGGCGCTGCGCAAGCTCCGTGGAAGTTTGGAATACCGCGGGGACTCGCGACGGGGATCTCGAAGGACTCGCCGACTTGCTGCTGCTCCTGCTGCCGCTGCGCCAAAATTCCCGAGATGACGGCCGAGCGTCATGCGACCTGCGATAATGTTGGGCGGATTCTTGAGACGAGGTGCGGGCATTGTGACGGTGTTCGAGGCGCGCGTATGGGGGGGTGGATTGGACGAGGTGAAGGTAAAACTTGGCGAAGGGGGGAAAATCACTTGAAGCGTAATTGTTTTCCAGAAGAGTATTTGGGTAGCTATTGCTCTTTCGAATAATAAAAGGTAACATTATTGTATTAATGTTTCAATTTTGAAGGTTTGATGCTTTCTTTTTCACAATCTATAAGGGCACATTTTTTATTTTTCTTTACCCGAGTAAAAATGAGTTATAGATAATTACATATTATTAGATATAGTTAAATATAAGTTTTGTGTCTATATAACTATATATAATTATTATATAATTATATATAAGTAGTTATACATAGTTCTAAATAGTTATATAGAGACAAAACTTATATATAACTATATATAATCATGTATATAATTATATAATATATAAATCATTTTTATTCCGGTACTGGAATTTAATATGACCACTCAAAATTGACTTAAAATTGAAAGATTTATAAATAATTTTTGGTTGCCTTTAAGCGGTCATATTTAATACCAGTAAAGAAATTTATTATTGATTTAGCTTTGTTAAAGCTTACTTATCATTTTTTTAAATTTATAAATAAGAGGTTCTTGTTTAATATATTTAAAAAGAAATATTTTAAAAAACGTCGATAAGGTAGATTCCTAATATTTGCTGTCGAATTCCCTAAATATCAAAATTTCACTTAAAAATGACCATCCTCGAGGAAGGTCGGTGAATATTTTTCCTCAACCTCGAGCATATTATCATCACTACTCGAGAACTAACATCGGTAAGACAGGGAGTGGTAGCGGGTATAAGAGGTCCATGAGTAGTGGCATGGGCACGTAAAGAGGCACGAACTTTGAATCGAGTCAATAAGAATATATACATACATTTATACATGCACATATACATACAAATATGTTCCCGTGAATAATTTGTTTATTAATATTTATTGACATTATTTCTCTGGTATAAAAATTAAACGGGTTTGCAGGATAGCTTATGTGCATTTTCTAAATTTTATTTAAAAAATAAAAGGCATTAACAATTAAAACAATAATAATATTTATTGCCTAAGTTTTTTTTTGTACAAAAAAACTGGTTATTCATCTTGAAATTATCCACTCTCTGACACATATCTTTGAGCATTGTAATTGCTAAATAACTAATTATTTTATAAAAAATATATATTAATGAATATTTATTGTATAATATTTATTTTATTTAACGCAAAGTTTTTCAGTCTTAGAAAAATATTTGTCTTTTAAAAAAGAAGAGAATCTTTAATAAATTTAGTTAAATTGATTGAAAATATTTCAGTACTAGTAATTTGTATTTATGAGAAATTCGTGTCTCAAGAACGTGAATCTTTCTAAGAATCTCGCATACTTTTCTACCCTCTGTAACACAAACGAAGTTGTACATGTCCAACACATTAACCTCCACTTTGACTTATCAAAAGCACCCACTTCCACAAAGAATCTCATTTCAGAAACCAACAATCCCACATGCACCTTTTCGCCATTCTTACATCTCATTCCCTAGAGTTTGCATTTAAACAGAAAAAGCACAATAAAGAAACTCGCAGAGTCGACAAATAGCAGCAGTAGCCGAAGCAGCAGCAACAGCAGCACATACGAGCCGCGGGCGCAAAAGAGTCAGGGTCTCCACCACTGTTGCTGCTGCTGCATACAAAGAGAATTGAGTTTTCCCTCGGACGCGGCGTGTACCTACTCGCCTGTGGACCGGCCGGGTTGAGTATATCAAAGTGTTGAAGAAAAAGAAATAAAAAGGAAACTGACCTACTATCTCCGCGTTTTATAAAACCTACCTCGTGTGCACTTACGAGCTTGGGAAGACTCGGCTGCAGTCGAATGCTGAGCTATAGTGACTTCGCGCAAAACGTACGGTCAGCGTCTGGCGTTTTCTCGGTATGCGCGGGTTGAAAATCGCTCTCTACATTGCGCTTTATTTTTGATAAAGAGGCTGGTGGGTTTTACGTGGGTTCCGGGGGGTGGTAATGGGACGTTTATGTTTTTCAGTGATGAAGGAGGTTGGATTCGAGGTGAGAAATCGCTCGAACGTTTGCACATGATGGTCTATATTGCGCTTTGCCAGCGGAAAATCACGTGTGCGGATTTACGTATTGCTCGTATGTAAATATCGCCTTTTTCCCGCGTGAAATAAAAATGCATGGCTAGCGAGAGAGCACTTTGAATACAAATATGGTAATTTTGATTGGATATCTCGGTGAGCATTTAGTTTTGAAATGAAAGCTTTCGTAAACAGCCGTTCCGCGTGGATGAATCTGCACATTGTACAAAAGCTCGAATTGAAGAATATTTACGACTGATACATATACTGTTTTTGTTAAATTAACATAAAGTTAAACTCACGTGACCAAGAAGATAGTAAAGTAATGATTTCTGTAACTCACCTGTAACATAAAGATATATATTATTAGAATTTTATTTATACAAAAGATATACATTTATTTTATTCAAATACATATTTACAAAAATAGCGAAAATATTATTTGTATTGAATGAAAGATTTTCTATAGAGAGTATTAAAATAAACATTTATTTGAATTTACACAATACTTTTATTCATTTTGGTAAACATATACGCTACGATTTACATATGTGTATATGAAAAATACGTGATCATCCAGTATTCCCTTTTAACTCAAGAATCTTATAAAGATTTGTAAGGAAATGCTTAAAAGCATACAAAGCTTTATTCAACGCTGTAAATTCATAAAACAAGGCTGATCTTCAACCGCAGACGAGAATAAAGCACAAAAGAAGATTGAGCACTTTTAGTAGAATTAAGGATTTATTAGGTTCCGGATTATACTAAAAAAATCAAAAGCTCCTTCAGCGTATGAGCTCGCGTTTCGCTAAGAAGATTATAATAAAGCTAAAAGCTCGCGGATGCTACTTCGACGGACGCTCCACGACTATTACGACTGTCCGCAAAGTGTGTCTCTGTCTTCGTGCATACTCCCAAGACACATAAAAAACAATAGACTCCTGCAAGACTTTTAATATCAACGAGAAAAATGTTTTGCTGACGCAACTACAATTCAGTTATATGATCTATATTACGTTCATAGGTATAAGCAGAAAAACAATGCTTAGTAACCACATAGAGTAATATTTACTATGACTTTATTTCTCATCTACGGATACAGTGTAGTTAAGACAGCAATATCAATCATAAAGTTTGTATATACTTTAGTTTGTTAAAATCATAATTTATATTTCGAAACGGTAATTAAAAGTAATGCTATAGTAGTTCCTTGGTAGAAAAGTATCTAGTTTCATAGAGACCATCGATTATTTCTTATTGCTAACTAGATAGATCTACATAGACCTCGATTATTTTTCACGAAGATTGTAACATAAAAACTCTGTTACGCATACTTAATTCATACCTAATATGTTTATTCATCTCGAACTTAATCTTTTAATTTTCGTGAAATTTCCATCTGTACCAATGAATGTTTGTCTTAGTGTAATCACGTAAACGAACTCCATCGTTAGATCGAGTATTCTATCTAATAGCAATACAACATAAATGAAGTTTGGCTTGAAACTTTACAGATAACTGCACTAGAAACTTCTAATCTAATACATTTTTAAGCATCGAAGAAATTTTTTCCTCAGTGTATACTTTTTCTGGTGTATGCTAGAGACTCGTAAAGAGGTGCATAAGCGAGTCTGTAACGAGTAAACAACTTTACGCAAAAAGAAATATTTATTCGAAATGCAAACACAATCGCTTTGTGTATGCGCGCGCGCGGAGAATCGGAATTATTGAAGTTTCACGGCTGCATTAACATGTCTGCAAGCTCGCCGAGAGATAAACCGAGCTTAACCCACTTTTCCATAGTACCGTTCCTGAAGCTTGCCTTTCCCAGTTATAAACATGCTGCTCTCGATCACAATCGCATTGGTATGGCATAGTGGTGACACAAATGAAGAAACAAAAGATGGATAATTTATGATGAGTAATGCTGACTACTGAGAACAAGCTAATTTTTGTTCTGTTGTGAAGTGCATATATAGGTTCAGATGGTACATCATAACTATTTGTATGTTGTTTCCATTTTTTTTTCAATTTTAAATAACAGTAGCCAACTTTATTCTAAAAATATTGAACCCCAACTACCGTCATTGACCCAATTTCAAATAGTGATATAAATCATTGTATTATAGTTATTATACAAGTAGTTTGTTTTAAAAAATAGGAAAATATTAAGGAACCTTTTGAAGTGTATTTTCAACATTCAAAAGGGTTTTAAACAACCATGATTACATGTAAATAAATGTTGCAATAGAGTTTTGTCAGTTAGACCTGTCTTGACACCATTTCCCTACTTGTATCTGCCTGAGATTTTTATGTATTCCCATTATTTGATTTGTCAATACTTCATGGACTATTATTAAAAAAAATTAAATGATTGATTGAGTGGGTACAAATTTTATATGTTGTCGTAGTATTTGATCACCTTTTAGTAATCAATTATAAGAGTTATGGTTTCAACATATTTTAGACATAGGCAGATATAAAATTACAATTAACACAAAAACTGTACAGTATTAATTATATAGTAATAGCGACTTCGGTGGTTTGGGTTTCACTTTAAACTGCAGTACCAGTTGTGAATATAGGAACTTCATCTACCACACTCACTAAATGTAGGGGGGGGGGGGGGTGGATGCATCATGACTATAGGGAACCAGGTCTAAAGCATTCAGACAACTTAGATAACTATTTCAAAGTTCACACGAACTTTGATCTTCGATAAAGAAATAAAAATATTAATAATAATAATTAAAATAATAATAAATTGCAGTATAAGAAGATAATACGTCTTTCTTAGATATTTTAACAAAAGATAATTTATATTTTTAATTCTATTTAATTTTTTTTTATTTTATTGATTTATATACGGGGCGAGCCCTTTTCCAGTTTTTGTGCATAGTTTTTTAACTTTTGCATATTTTTAGGGCTGCTAACTGCTATCCCTCAAAGCTTTAAGATCAGGCTCGATCTCCGTTAGCCATTAGTTCGTTATGACGAGTTATAAATTCGTCACAGAAAAAAATCGAAGGACGAGTTTCAGCTGTGTAAATAAAAAAAAATAAAAAAGTAAACAATCGACAATTATGTAAATTAATGGATATAATTGTATTATAAAATAACTTCTTATAAGTTATAGCTATTGGATATAGAATGTAGAATATAGATTGCAAATCTATCAACCACGAAAGGCCTAACAATACCAGGCTCAGCGATTTTCTAATTTAAGATTTTATATATTGTTTTTTATTTTAATAAAACTAATGATCTCAAATTAATTGCATAATTCATTGAAGTATTTCATGCGTGCTTTTCGGTAAGCTTCAATAATTAATACACCAAACTGAAAACAAAATTATGATGTATTGATTAACTTTATTAATATCGCAAAAAGAACGCCACCTACTCCCTTTATAGCTAATTAGGAACTCCATATCCATAACGGCACAACCATTAAATTTTCCAAACAATCCATTCGCACAAGACACCTGCTAACTACCATCAAATAACAGCCCAGCATCTCCCGTCCTACATACGTACATCCCCCGCCATTCCGCGACCAAACGACCTCGACTATTATGCATTTTAAAGGGCTGCTCTCTCGCCTCCAGTGCTCCATTGCCCATCTCGAGTCATCCTTTAACGTCGCGCGCATTAATGGAAAGCACCGCGCCGCCTCGCGCACATCTGCATCGAGCCATCCGTGGCACGGTCCAAGTTCAAGGTCGACGGGGTCCATCGCGCGAGACCCTCACGCGAATCGACGTGTATTTTTCTCTCTCAATCTCTTCCTTTTCCGCTACTTTTTTTTGTTCACTCTCTCGGATCTATATATGTACATATATATACGCGCGAATGTGCAGCGCGAGCATCAATGCACAGCGTGTACCCAGAGTGTCGCTGTTGCTTGTATGCTCGTTTGTCTATTATTAGACGTACGGGGGGGGGGGGGGAGAGAAGAGCGAGCATATGCAGCAGCCTGTGTTTGAACTCGTAGCTGCATGCTGCATGCTATGCATGAGCGGCTATAACGATGAGGAGAAGAGCTTGCATATATTTACTATAGTGGACTGTAGGTGTGTGCAGTGTGTACGTGAGTTTATGTTGTATATGGACATTGCGTTTATAACGCTAGGTGAGTGTCTTTGAATCTAGCGAGGGTCGAGGGAGGTGGTCTGGGGAATCTAACGGATGCTGCTGTGGTCGGAGACAATCGAATGAAGGTAGCTTGGGTTAAATCTCGAAAATCGGTATAAATGTTCAAGACCTTACCAGAGTTTTTTGCTTTTAACCTAGGCAGCACTCTACAAATATTTTAATTAAGGAAATTATCTATTTTAAGAGCTTAAAATTCTTTGAATTACTAAAATCGAATGCATTAACATGTTAAAACACACGAGTGTGGAGACAGTTTGTAATAAATGGATCAGAAACTTTACGAGACTTTATTAGAATAAATTTATAAGAACTTAACAGGTTATATTTTTATGTTCATATTTATGATCATTTTTTTACTTAAATTTTATTATATTATTTTAGATTCTCAACCTTTTCCAACCAGCTTTTTTCCATTGAAAATTAAAGTCAATCATAGATCTATTCAATTTTATTCAGAATATGTTACACATAAATCTTATACTAATCTTATATTATATAATACTTTATTTGTATGTATTGGCAAATCCAAATTTATTTGCTATCCTAGATCTGTAAATTACATGCAAAAATCACGCTTTTGGTGGTACATATCCGTATCGTATTGAAGTTTCGTGTATGATGATGATTAGCAGAATTATGTTTGTTGTTCGAATAATTTGAGCGGTGTCGGTAGGTTCTGTTTTTCGTATGTGGGTGGATGTGGTACGCATACACTTGTTCGGAGATATAAATCGATGGGGATTGCGGTCGTGACGCGAAAGCACAACGCTGCTGGAAATTGAAAATCAATGAAAAGGCGAGCTACATTGCATATTATGCGGTGTGTTTGTAGGACATGTATGATTGGCCTGATATTGAGTACAATACGTATGATTGGCTTTCATTGTTTAGAATATATAATAAACTGAGTAAATTAATTAGTAAATTGTTGAGGTTTTGAAAAATCTGTTTATCAATTACTATACTAATGTTTGAAAGCTAAAATGTGTTCAGACTCTGGTAGGAATAAAATGGGCTTTCTAGAAAATTTTGAATACCCCTGAGGGCAGAACCGAGATATCTCACCCAAAGTACACTTCATATTTGTATAAATTTTATGTTATGATTTGAAGTACTTACATAGTATAAACAGACATAACCTTTTAAATTGAAGTAAATAGTAGAGCATTAATTTCGGATATTACATAAATCTTCACAGAATGTATCTGATTGTTGACTTACACTTGATCAATTCAAATATACGAAAATAAAATAGTGCACAAGAGGCTTAAGCATAATTGTCAGTAATATAACAGTAAGCCACTGTAATGATTAATACAAATATTTCTCTCCTTTCAATTGAATTATAATTGACTACCTTTACAAACATACAAATTTTAATAATATTCAAACCTATTCTATTTTGTTACTTGTAAAGGCTTATGTTTGTCCTTTACAGGAGTTCTACAAAATACCAATATCTCACAGTAGGGTTAAAAAATTAGAGTCAAACTGGTTGCGGGCACTTGTTCCTGTTTAACTTTTTATTAGCTAGTAACAGATTTTTTCTAAGAAAAACCATATTGTTAGTTGAAACCATACTTATATTAAACTACAAGAACGCGCGTGGGCGGCTCTGAGGCGCCCACCCTTTTTTACGCGACTTTTCATTAGTGCAATTAAACTGTTTCTATCATGAAAACATCATATTTTCTTTAGAAATGTCTTTAGCTTCAAAAAGGAAAAGAATAAATATGAAAAAATTACTTTTCAGTTATTAAAATATACTGAAAACAATGTTTGAAATGTGTGTAAAATAAGGACAGAAAAGCACACCTAAGATCGAGTTAACAAGTATACTTGTTCAAATAACTTGTTTTTTCTTAAAATGATTCACCCTATACTGCACGAATTTCAGCACTGTAGCTATACTAAGAAAACAATTATTTTATAAAGAAAAGTCTACTAATGAAAGTTTACCGCATTTTTTTTAATATATATATTTAACCTCGGATTTTATATTAAAATTAAAAAATTGTTTTCTGCAATAAAATATGTATCTTGCTGTATTATAACATTATTATATTCGGAATTAGGTCATATCTTATAACCAAAACGCAGTGGTCGCATAGTTTATAATAAGTTCACTATTGGAAATTATTCAACGATACAGAAACGATGCATTTACTGGAAAAAGGTTGCACACAAAGCTTTTTTGCATAGATTGCAAAAATAACCTGCTTCCTATATAAAAATATTTATTCTATACTGAGCATTAGCAACAAGGTTACTCTCTATTCGCTTGTGCTTTATACTGCATTGATATTCTTTCTGTGAGAATCATGTGTACGTACACTGAATAAATAAGTATAAAAACATACAACTTTGCTGAACAATACACTAAACAAATAATTTATCTTAGTTTGCTTATTATAAACCTATGAAATAAATTTTTATACCAATCTTGCTCACAGCATATTTTCCCTTTGTATTACTTTCCCAATTGTTTCTATAAAGAAATGATAACCTATAGTTAATGCGATGCTATACCCCCTGCCACCGTCAAATACGAGGAACCACTTATTTTATTCAATTTTCAATTTTGAGAAAACATCTCTCTGAGAAGTTGCTGTTTTTGATTAGGACAATAACGTTTCATAAAGATATTTGCTAAAAATTGAAAATTAAATGAGAAAAGTGATTCTTCGTATTTGTCGGTGACAGGTGGCTTTAGCACCACCTTAAACTTCTTAAAACAAGTTACGGTTAGCTGCCAGTAATTGAGAATGCGTATGAGTAGGTGGTGCGATAACTGACCTAACAATCATCTATCAGAAATTAGCGCGCGTAAAATATTCTCAAGTATTAATGACTAAATAGTAAATTTACATCCCAACTTGACGAAAAATCAACGTTATTCATCACAATTCTTATTACCATTCGGTAGAGTAAATTTAACCACCAATTACGACAACTACTCCGTTCATCAAGACCGCTTTCCCCGTAATATCAAGATATCCCACGTTTCCACTTTCACGGCGACGCTCATCAGAAAGCTCTCTTAGCCCATTTGAGAGAAACCAACGCGAAAGGAATTTTCTCGCAAGCTCCGTCAAAGCATAATTTCGCTCGTAAAAAAAAACCACCACCCCGAGCATATTGCGCGGCAAAAGAAAACATCCACCGTCCCTCTCTCAACGTCGCGAAATTACAAAAATCCCCCGGAGGAGAAAAAATCCCGGTCCTCGGACGCACATCCGGCCGCGCATTTGCATCTTATTAACGCGCCGCGCGTAGCCTCCCTCGCGCGCACTGAATTCTCCCGCGGGGCCAGTCTTCCTTGTCGGTCCATCCTCGCGTATTTACCGTCGGCTTCCTCGTCATTTTCCACGCGGGAGCTCGTTAACCTCTACGATATCTCGGCTCTCTGCACACCGTATTTACCGAGCCTCATTTGGGGGATATTATACGACAGAGAGCTAAATTCTTAGATAGGTATGTTCTCTCTTTTGAAAAAAATAACACGGAATACTGTGAATGCGGCAGTTTCTGAGCAGGATCTACTTCCTAAATTATAGAATAAATGATGGTTTAGGAATCAAGAAATAATTATTAGCTGTCTAGATATGTGTATTTAAAATCTGAAGAGTGTAGGCGAAATTTACTTTTATCGAAACAAGAGCTGATACTTAAAACAAGAGGTATACTTAAAATGCTACATTATGAAATTCGGAACAATATAGATGCATTGTATAAGAAATGAAGCTTCATATTGTGTACGCTTAATAATTTGTAGATAAGAGAAAAGTAAACAATCAAAATGCCGAGTATTTATGGTATTTTATTTAGAAAGAGAGTAGCAGATAACAAAAAGGAAAATGTTAGAAAATAAGATAATTATTAAAACGAAATATGCATTCAAAATATGAGGTTAATTCAGTTAATTATCGGCATTTTCAACTTTCTTTGATCTTATCTTCGGCTTTATGAATTGCCGTCTGCATAATTTTATTGATATAATAAACTTATTCAGAATTCCTTTAATTATAAGTTTATCTGCCTCTTACTTGGTTATTTTCAGTAGACTTAATTCACTTCCTATAAATGATTCGACAATATTATCTTTACGCATACTACACTTTATGCTTTGTAGTTTAGCGGCTCTTTAAAGGAATATCCATCTGAGAATTCAGTCTTCAGACGAAATATCCGCCCCCGCCTCATTACTCGACGACAACGAATACGACGACGACCTGGAAATGCTGAATTCAGCGAAGACGAGCGGCCAAGTGGAAGCGATGATGACGAGACAGACACTCAGAGGACGGGAAATCTTATGCAGGTATTATACGTTTTGCGAAATCAATGGACTGCGAGGGAGACGAGGATATAATGGAAGATGGACCGTGGGGGTGTAGAGAAGCGGGCGTTTGTATTCGTAATATCATTCAGTGGGTATTATGAGTAGGAGGGAGATGAAACGAGAGCTTGCGAAGTTTTTAATATTGTGCGCAGGGGTTGTGAATGGCAGATACTCGTTTTATTTCTGTTGGTGTCTCTGATTCTTTTCATAAAGCGAAGTATTTAGAGATCATTTTGCTTCTTGATTATTTAAGCGAATTTTATTGCGGTTATTAAATAGTTTAATTAGAGTTTAATGTTTGGGCTTATTATAATCTTTCTTACGATTTTATTTATCACCAGATGAATCTTTTAGTTGCAAAAGCGGTTGGATAAGTTTCTTAATAACTGAAATAAACATTTAAAAGTCAAATGATACAGCACGAAGCGTGTGGAAGTCAATTTTGAATCAAAATAGAGACATTACGCTTCTGCGCGTTCGCAACGCGAAATTTCTGCAACGTTACCATATTGTACTTCCCAGCGAGATTATTACAACAGGGCTACACAGAAGCAGTTGACAAGCGCCACTTGCTTTAGTTAATTACGTAGAAGCTATTTCTACTTGAAATGATATTCATACTCAATTAAGGTCGCAGTAAGGAAATAGCATTTGAAGTGAAAATAAACTTTATGCACATTTTAATTTGCATATTTATCCTGTACAGTTGGTTTAACTGAAATTATTCAAATAATACAAGAGCTGGTATTTTATGATTTTAAATTGATAGAAAGAGTGAGGCTTGCACCTAACGCGAATAGGAGAGACGGATCTAATACCAGATGCTTTTTATTTGAGTATTTTCTGATAGGTGACGGGTGGCATGGATTATTAAAGTGTTTAAAAATTTACAAAGAAATACAGAAACCAACGATAATGTATGATCTTTTTTAATGAATCTTACAAAAATTGCTTACAAATGAATTTTTAATGTTGTTTTTACTATTATCTAATCTACTTACGTAAAGGCTTAATTCAATTGAATGAAATCATTAAAATTTTACTATTTTTTTCTACATTTAAAGCTTTTGCTAAAAGAACGGCCAAAGACGATTTTGGTGGCTTCATAAAAAAATTCATATTAACTTATTGTACTTAACACAGTTTTTTAATCGATTTGAGGCTATGAATACTCTCAAATAGTCAAATCTACCTTACAAAAAAATGTATAAATATGCACACAAAGGCTTAGGTATCCAATGCACACACATCTCTTACTCGACCAGCAAAACATAACTCATCCTTTCCTATCTCCCAACCTTGACTCAAATTCATTCCCCATCTAATCGCAACGATTTTCCCTCTCCAAACTGCAGGGTGTGTCCAGCACGAGAAGGCGCTCCACCTTAGCCTCCTTCTTCATCAAGCTCGTCCTTCTTGCCACGCACATTTCCCCCGGAATATAAATATAGAGCTTCCCCCGTGCGACACTTTCTTTTTTTCTCTACGCACACACACACACACACACCCGAGCTGCAGCGGACTACGCAGTCTCGCGACCCGCTGCTTTAATCACAATTAGCGAGGACCACTCCCGCGCAGCTCCGCGACTGACCTTTCCCCGGTGCACGCGCCGCGGCGTATATATAGCTATGTCGTGCCTTCGAGCATCACTGCTCCCTCGGGTGTATTTTACGAGTTTAACAAGCTTTTTACGAGATAAGTGCGCTGAAAAGCGCTCGCGGCCATTCGAGCGTTAATTGCTCGTATGATGCTGCTGCCGCTGCTGGTCTTTCGAGCGTTAAGCCGACCTTGCGATCTTATATAGGTTTCTCTGACTATTGATTCTGCAGTGTTGAAAGGTATTTTATTTATTCGTCAAATGGCTCCCATGGGTATGGAAAGTGGAATTTCAATGGCTAATCGAAATGAAAATGGAATTATACCGTATCAATACTTTATTCGCTTTGAGTTTGTCTTGCTTTAACTTCCAATATTGAATATCATTGGTAACATAAAATTTGGGATACATTAGAAATTGCACTGAATTTTGGATTGAATAATTATCTAAGCTTTCGATTACAATTGTAAAATCGATTTTTTAGATAATTTTTTTCTCTTTGTAATACAGCGGAGCATTATGTTTTATAATGCTAATTCGTAACTATATAGATAGAACAATCATCACGATTTATAGGGGTATTTGATTTATAGAGTTTTTAAAATTATAGAATGAAAGTTTTTAATTATAGAGGTTTTATGTGTGCTTTATTGAGTTGTTTTTAAGTTACTATTAAGTTACTATTATTTTTTAAGAATTTCTATGTATTATATTTTGATTGAAATTGGAAAAATTGTAATTATACATAGATGTTGAGCTTCCAAATTTTCGAATATTAAAAACTACAACGATAAGAACAAAATGCCAGTCTGAGTTCTTTGAAAAATTAAAATTTTCACCTTTCCTCCAAACTACACGCATTACCTCAAAAGAAAGTCAATCTAAAATTCGATAAAAATCAAGGAATTTCGTAATTTAAATCCACTAAAAGTTTCACACCCAATTATCCCATGGCTGCGATCGGCAGTCCGCTACCGAACGGAGCACGTCTATGAACTTCGCGCGCCAGCGCCGCAGTGCATAAAACTGATGGCACGCGCGGGGCGGCGGCACGGTTCAAGGGGCCGGTAATTTTTCATTCGCCCGGCGGCGGCAGCTGTGCTCTCTCCGCGTGTATATATACCCCGAGATTCAATTGAATTTCCTCGAAGTGGGGGGGCAGGAGTTCGTTAATTGATCGTTCGGTCCGCGAGCTCCGTTACGGCCATACCGCGGATCGCTTCGATTAAAGGGAGTCCGCCGGATCCGCGGCATTTGTCAAGTGAAAAGCACGCGCGGGTATAGAGTTTGGCGAGGGGAAAACTGGCTTCAAATATGAATACATTATACGTTGCGGGGGATTTCGGTCGGTGTAGCGAGCCATTCAAATAATGTATTGCGTGAATTTGTTAGTCTTTAATTGGGCTGCTTTTGCGCTCGTGTTTTTAAAATGGATTCAGATTGTAAACAATGCAGCTTTTGCGCGAGGAAAATAACTGTGCTTGATAATAATTGAACATTTTCTCTTTTGAATATACGAATTTAGCAAGTCAATGTTTCAATTAAGAGCCGAGTAAATGAGTTCCTTATTTTAGTAAAAAAATTAACCTTTTCTATACTAATAGAAACGATTTTTGATAATATAAAGACAAATTTTAACTGTGAAGAAGTACTACGTTGATAATACATACTTAATGCTATATACCATTCAACCATTTCTCATACTCTTGCGACTTATTAGTTTAGATTTCGTGCTATATAGTTAAATTTTCACGTTAACTATAAGTAATTCCTCTTTCTCAGGGCAATGAATCAACTAGTGTGACTACCCACTAGAATTTCGAACTTTTCCTCAAAGCGCATTTCTACAATACCTACCATTCGAGAAACAAGGAACTGAAATAAATACCTAATGCACCACAAACGCCGTTCCAACTGTGTTACGAATCACGCGGCGTAAAAGGGAACAATCCCCAGCGGTGCCACGAGAGGCGAAAATGGAAGATCCGAGCGCGCGAGACGGCAATGCAGACCTCGCGCGCGCGCTCACGGAAGCTCTGAAAGGAGAAGAAAAGGGTTTAGGGGAGGGCGCAAAGTGCTAGAATTGTATCTTTGAAGGAGCACTTGTGGCGAAACGGCCCCGCGGATGTAGGCGAGGGAAATGAAAGTGAAATTCGGGAAGGCGTAAGCTGCCGCCGCCGCTGAGAAGTTGATCGATATCCGCCGGGTGTATGGGGCTCGAGGGCGAAGCTCTGCCCGTGTTATGGAAATAAAAATATTTTCACGGTGAGGAGTTTCCGTTTCCGTATATAGATATAGATGAGGGCCTGATTTCAAGCGTTGAGAGAACGTTTTTATAAAGAAAATAAATGGAAAATTTTATTTTTAGGATACGTTTATTGACTTTATACATAGTCGCTTATTGCGGTAAGCCCCTTAGAATAAGGGAGGGGGCATAGAATAGTGTCTAGACTTTTGAAGGTTTTAAGATAAATTGTGCACGACAAATACAATAAACTTTAACACATCTGGCTATTTACCAATGTATTCAGGTAAACTCGAAGAAGTTTTATAAAATTAGTTGATACTTTTTATTAGAAAAGAGTACAAAGTTATAATAAGGTGACGTAGTGTTCGAAAAAAAAATTGTTTTAAAACGGGCGATCACTTTTCTGATAAATTACTGAAACCATCAAATTAAAATTTCAAACACATATTCAGAACATGAATGACAATTCATATAATTAGAATTATTTATTGATGTTACAATTAAGATTCCATTTCTTAAATAATACCGAGAACAAGCAACATACTTGACAAACAATTATTTATTGTATCGTAGAAATGCTACAATTTTGTCAACAATATTTTTTTCTTAATAATTCTAGTTCTGGACTTCTATATTTATTCATATACTGAAAATGTATATTGTCAAATTTTAGATTAATTAGAGTTTTTTTAGAAGAGTGAACAACCGATTTTAAACCTTTTCTTAAAAGGTTGTTAGTTTACCAGCTATAACTTGGTATTCTTTTGTAATAAAAAATATTATAAAAAATTTATAGAACTTCTCCGAGTTTACCAAAACACGTACACGACAAAATCGAAACGTGTCTAAGCTTACACTGAAAAAAAATTGCTTGATTTAAGAAAATATGTTATCTTGAAACCAATTTACCTGACTTAAGTGATTGTTTACTAGACGTAATAAAACTGTTTTTGGTTCAAAATATTATTTATTTGGTTTTAGGTAAATTTTATTTTAATTACGTTTTCATTACGTTCTCTTAAATCTAAAAAATGATTTTCTTCAATTAAGATATTGCATTTTCTTAAAAGTAGAGGCCAATCTTGAATAAATATTTTCTTAAATACAAAAATCGATCATCTTGGACAAAAAAAAATAATTACTTTTATCTAAACATGTTGAATTAAAATTGATACGTTAACAAAAAAAAATATTTACTTAAAACCAAGAAATATTTTTATCGAACAAAAATATATTCGCTTGATTTAAACAAGTATCGTTTAGAAAATTCATTATAAAAGCTAAACAATTTTAAATAAATATTTACTTAATACAAGAGTACATTTTCTCAAATTTACAATGTGAGATGTTCCAATTTAAGATAATAAAACTATTATTTATTTATTTAAATTAAAAATATGGATGATTTAAATGAAAATAATCCTTTTTTCAACTGAACTAAATATTTCTTTAAGTTATGTAAGAAAATATTTACTTTGAAGTAGCAAATAATTAATGTATAATAAAAGAATATTTTCTTTAATTTAATAAGTAATTTGATTACTTGCATGAACAACAGTTAGAAAATATTTATTTGATATAATAATATGGATGATTTAACTCAAATTAATCCTGTTATTAAATTAAATAAATGTTTGCTTATATTATGTTAAAACCCGCTGCCAATTCATTGGCACTTAGCTTCCTCAAGCTAGAATAATTGCTCCAATATATGAAATTTTTTGTTCTTATAAATTAATTTTAAATTGCTATATCTTTCCGAATTATAACCATTCAAACTAAAAATTGCGTTTTCGTACATACAAAAATAAGGGAAAGAACCTATTTAAAATTTGCGGTTGTAAAAGACAATTTTCAAAGTAAAAGGTAATTTTCAAAGCCATATTAGTCTGGATGTTCACTATTTCTTGCGTAAATCATACTAAAATCTACAAAGCATTCAATTTTAAAGTATGTAATATTTTGCTAAAAAGTGTTAATAAGATATTCCTCTGTAAGAAATCAAAATAACATTACTTTTCAATTAGTTAAATTACACATAGAAATGCGTACTTGAATGGCGAAGAATTATACGTTACAAATTGTAATGTTATTTTAGTAGCAAATAATTTACAGTAAATGTAGTGACTTCGTTGCGTCCAACGTGGGTTTATTTATAATCTACGTTAGACGTAGTAAATTTCCTAGCCGTTTTAGTGAAGTATCTTAGCTAAATGTAGTAAAGTAAAAAGAAAATTTCATTTCTTATGGCTTTTTTTTAAATTTGTTAATTTCAGCATATTTTTCAGCTGTAAATATACAAAGTGTCTTAAAATAAATGTATAAAATAATATATGAACTGTTTCAAGTATCTATACGGACTCTATTTGTCTAACCTCCAAAGATTGTACTGTTAAGTATTATTTTTGATACGGATTTTACAATTAAAATTGTAAATTCACTTCGCTGAACGTAGTTCCGTTTATAACTTCCGTTGAACGTAGTGATATTACAAAAAGATGTTTTAAAGTGTGATAAGTCCTGATTATCTCAATATCTATATATGTATAAAGAAATTTAAATTCAATATAGTTATTCCTTAAAATTAAAAGTCTGTAGTATCTTCTAAAACTTTGTGCAATATTTATTTTAAAATTATCACTGTAAAATTTTAAATCGTAATACCATATATATTTTATAATATATATATTTATTTAAAATTTAGTAATTTTAGTTCTTTTTACAATACAGTATATATTGTATATGCAGTATTATAAGTGTTAGCATCATTAATTATTTATATAAGTTTATTTTTAAGCGGCGTATAATGGCTTTGATTTCATTAAACAGCATATTGTAATATACATTGTAAAAATTATATCCATCATAAGTAAAACAGATTACATGATAAGGAGTCGAAAACCGTTGCACCAAACCTTTTATAATTCCAAGAATTAGAAACATATGGCACTGTATATACAATCGCACAAATGATTCCCAATATTTTTACTGAATAGATAACTTAACTAATATAGAAACTTTTAGCTAGCTTGATTCCATTAATGGGAAAGTTAATTGCACTAAAAACTTAAATTAATGTATAATTTTAATTTAAAATACAGTAGCTTATGGTTTTAATATTAAAAAATTAAATAAAAGTTAATGAAAGACAAGACTTTATAGGTCGAGACTTTCTCGAGACCAAGACGATATTTTCAAAACTATCGTCTTGTCTTAGTCTGGTGCAGCCCTAAACGTCACGTCACAGTTCCCTATAGTAGAATGTATATACTACTGTGAATCGGCACGTCACGTAACACGTCAATCTTCGTTAATAATGATTTAATTAAAAAAGAAAAATATGTATCCATTATTTTTTTAATATTCTATCTGGCGGATCAATTGGTTTTTTCGTGCAAGTTCTCTATTCCATACATTATCAAAAAATAATTTTGTTTTACTTTCTAGAGCGTAGTTTTTTTAAGCCGTTTCTATTAAAATAAGTAGATAGATAGATAAGAATTCTATTTCTGTCAGTGTAAAAAATAATAATACAATATGTAATACATATTTCATCCTAATTTTACATATAAACATAATACGGTAGTCTCAGGTTTTTTCTAATCTTTCGATTACATCCATATTCAATTTGTCTCAGTCTCTCTTACTCTCTCACGTGACGCTTGTCAATAAACACAAATAAATAAATAGAACAGCACAGCGCAGTCACAGCCGAGGAATTAGACTAAATGAACACGAGGCTATGCAACAGTTGAAACTGAACAATCACGAATCCCAGAGGAAGTTTATTAAAAAGGACGAACACCATGGGTTTGCAGAAGGTCCAATCGAATCCTCGCTTTAAAGTGGCCGAGTGAGGGAAGGCACCTAATGCTACGGGGGATAGCGTTCCACAGCCGCGCACCCCAAATGCGAAAAGAATTGAAACTTGTGGCGGTCCACGACCCTGGGACAAAGAGCTCTTTTGCATCCTTCCTGCGGGACGACGACCTATTCTGATTTTTATGGAAAAGGGCCGACGGCTGCCCCATGCAAATTGCCTTATATAGTAGCACCGCCGCAAAAATGCCTTTCTTCCCTCAACATTCAACCAGCCAAGCCGATCCCTGTAGGGTGTGATATGCACGTCCCGCCTAGCACCACATATATACCTAACACAGGAGTTCTGCAATTTTTGGAGCCGGGATTTAAGTTTAACCGGCACGTCAAGGTAGATCAGAGAGCAGTAATTTAAATGAGAGACAGCCATAGCGTTTGCCAGCTGCGTGCACAATACCTCAGTGGTGCAGGATCGAAAAGATCTAAGACCATGTAATGCACGGTTTACTTTCCTGCTGACCGCATCCACTTGCGGTTTCCAAGATAATTCCGAATCCATTTCAACACCGAGGTTACTTACGCTGTCCGAGAAAGGAACCAGTACCCCTGCCTGCACCCCAATCCCCATTTTTTTATTAAAAAATATTTATCATTTTTTAGTGTTGTGTTAAAAATGTTGACAGGAAAATTCATACTTTTTAATATAAAGTATATTTTCAGTGGCTACAATTATTGTAATTTTATATTATACATCTGTATACAACTTTCTCTGCATAGGAGAACATTTAGTTTTATACATTTTTTACTTTATTAAGGTGGAGCTCCAGTGATTTTTAAAAAATCTCTCCCTTCGTCTAATAATATTAAAAATTTGGTAACTTTTTTTTGTCATAATTGAAGAAGGTTGTGCAAAAATTTTGAGAATTTTCTACTAAAATTTTGTTACTAGTTATTAGAGAAAATACATATTTTTGTAATAAAAACGCATACGAATTTAACGAATTCTATTTTAAAAAATTCTAGGATATTTTACAACTTAAAATGAACAAAAGTTAATATTTTTGTCATTGTTAAACTCAATTAATGGTCTAAAATAAATGAAACGCTTTTTGAACTTAAAAAAACATAAAAAATTGCATGTCTCAACACTTACAATAGATGAATAAAACATTTACCATCAAAATACCTAAAAATAAAATATTAACTTCTTTTCACAATACTTTAACCGATATTTTCTGGAAATTTCAAAAATATCCATGGTCATGGGTTGCGCAAAGAACTTTTTGAAGATAGAGTATACCACTCAACTGGCTATAACTTTGTTATAACAAAGAGTTTTGATATCCAGCAGGTCTCAAAATGTTCATAAAACTATAAACATAAAAAATATGTAATAAAAAATTTAAAATTGTTGGTAAAAAATCACTGGAGATCCCCCTTAAAATTAAATATTTAGTAAGATTACATTTTAGCAAGATCAAGTAAATAATTCTTTATTGCATAACATAACAGAAATTTTTTTCAATCATACAACTATAAGGTTTTGTTTCAAGTCAATATTTATTAAATTGAAGTAAATCATTTATTTAAAAAACGGCCGAAAACGGTAGCGAAACCCGCAAGTGGTGGCGTAGCGTCGTTCTTGTATATTGCGTTGCGTATAAGATATTTATACAGCGTATGTACTTAGATATGTGATTGTCATCTAAGTTTTAGATAACAAAGTAAGTATTGTTTGATAAATAAAAATTTATTTGAATCTAATAATTTAATGTATCATAAAATACTAATCAAAAACGCAAAAATCAATGAAATATACTTCATAGATTAAAAAATATTTTTTAAAAAGACAAAGTTGACTATTTTTTTAGAAGATATTTATTTGATACCAAATTATTTTTGTTTAATTTGAGTATGTAATTACTTCAGTCAAATGAATATATATTTAATATAAAAGAAATTTTGAATAGTTATTTTAATAAAATTATTAATTATTTGATACTAAATTATGTTTGTTAATTGAAATAAATAATTATTTCAATTAAAGAAATATATATTAAATTCAAAAGAAATTCTATTTGATGTAAGACCACATTACCTTGAAAGTGTCGTGTTAATATACAAGAGCAAAGATCTCCACAAGTCAAGAAATCGATGGCGTTCAGATCACAGAATAAAATAGGTCAATTATTTGTCGTCAAAATATTTATTTATTAATCTGTTGCGCAATCACTAACATGAATGTTGTCCTGACTTTTCGCCAGCACGTGCTTACAAGAATTCATCCACATCATATACACACACGCAAATATTAAAGGTTCCGTATAGTCAAATGGCGTCGTAAGACGCACGTCGTCAATAAAAAAGGCTCCTATCTTCATTGATGACAGCCGTCAAAGTTTTACAAAATTATCATAAATATAGACCGTAAGAATAGAAAAATTATGTGTCTCTGTCGCAGATATCTCCTGGTTGTTGGGTGTCGAAAATGACCGACTCACAGTCACCGCGTGTAGTCGACGTAAAGGCTCGACCGTTCCACCCTGGCAATTAAGGGTCCTTTAAATAGAACGGGTCGGACTTCCACCACTCACCAACGTCTAGAATATTGTCGCGATTCAATCAGCATTTTCTCACAAATTAAAATAATCATAGGATACTAAAATGAGAATTACACCTATCGGGCCTTGGACCACGCACAAGTACGCTGCAGCCACGAAATCGCCGCAACTACGTTTGTCTGCAATTCCTACGAATCCAAAGATCGATAAAATTAGCTTCGCTATTCAATGCTCGAAAAATGATGCTCAATTACGTACCTGTCGTGTTTAGACGCTCATTCGTGCTCGGGCAGCCGCTGCCGGTCGCCACGGCTATCGAAGGCGCTCTGGCGCCTCGTATCGCGTCGCGAGCTGCGCACACTTCGCACCTATCGAGGGCCAACCCCTTCCCCGTGCGCGCGGTTTTGGAAAATTCCACGACACGCGTGGCAATGTACACGAGTCTCACGACATGCGCGACGACGGTCCATTACAACCTGTATTCTAATGAATGATTTTTTAACCGACTTAGTGAAAAGGAGGAGGTTCTCAATTCGACCTGTATATATATATTTTTTTTTCATTTCTTCTGTGTTTGTTCGCGCATTACTCCGAAACTACTGGAGGAATTTGAATGAACTTTTTTTTAACGAAAGAGGATGATCTCATGGTGGTCCCGTTCCAATTTTGTAAGGATTGGTCCAGTATCTTACCAGTAATTTAGTTTTTTGATAGATATTCTTTCCGTACATTTCGGTCTTTGACGACTGTGTCCGACAATTATTCGGAAACTACTGAACCGATTTGGTTAAACTGTTTTTTGGATGAAAGAGGATGATCTCATGGGGGTTTAATTACATTACTGGAGCCAGTCCTGGGTCAGTACTGGCGTTTTGTTACGTTCGTCCGCCGATTGTTCCGAGACATTTGTACTGAACCGATTTGGATAAATAAAATGAAATTTGGTCTAAACACATATACTTATAATGCCTCTGAAATCAAACCACCGTAACTCGGTGAAATTCGGCGCCGACTTCGAAAAGGTTTTTATCGATTATTCATACTTTTATCGATTATTTCATACTTTTTGGAGCGCTTTTTTCGAAGTCGTTTCTTTTTAAATTAAAGTATTAGGTAATTATTTGATATTCAATCATTTTTGTCAAGTTTATCTAAGTAATTACTTTAGTTGAACAAATACTATTTTATTTCAAACAATAATTGTGCTTTGAACTAAATTAATTTTTCTTTACTACTATTGAAAAACATCATTATTTCGAATCAATTAAAATTTGTTTGATTTTAGCAATTTTTTTTCAGTACACTATCTATTTTACACGTAATTTAGACTGAATTTGATCATCATAATCCTAATAGATTGCTTAGAAACATGGAATGTTCAAACTAATACCGCTTTAAATGAATCAGAAACCGCAAATCTCTTGATAAAGTAAAGAAAATCACACTCTCCAAAATATCTCCATAAATCACCTCGAAATAATCTCCCCAAACCAGCCTCTCATGCCACCATCCGACCCTAAGAAAGCCATCCACGAAGTAACTCTCTTCTCGGCTCGAATCTCGGAAGCTTCCTTAACCAACCCTTAACCCCCTCCCACGTAGATTAATGAAACGCGAGTCTCGCGAGGTGCACACCGAGAGGTGAGAAAATCGAAGCCGAGAGGATCGAGGAGCGCTGTAGTAGGCGTCGGACCTCGAGCTCGAGTTCAAGTGCCTCGTCGTCGCGAAGAGTTCGCTGACGCGACTCTCCTGTCCTCTGCTTCATTGTTATGTAACCGGCGTCACCGGCGCGCCCCCCTATTGCGGACAAAATCGCTGGATACACACACACACACGCGAAGCCTATATAGTCTCCTCCTCTCATCGTTCATGTGCGAGCGAGGCTGGTGCCTTAGACACGCGTCGTCGTCCTTATGATGGCGAGAGGCTCGTCTCTGGCAAACTTTGGACGTTGTCTCGCGTGGCTTCTCAGAGAGGGATACATTATGCAACGCGCAAGTGGCGCTGGTTTGCTCGTCAGCGAGTATTTTGCTAAATTGTATGGAGACTTGTGGAAATTTACATCGGTTAATTTAGCGGATTTGCGGAGGGGCTGTTTGTTGTTCTTCGGATCGATTGGAATTTATGTTGGGGATTTTGGAATTCCGATACGATGGCTGTTTTATATAGTAAAATATACTGTGCTAGCCAGAATAGGACTATGAAGAATACAAATTCTGGGTTATTTGGAAACTGACTGAGAAACAATTTTTTTAATGACTGAGAAAATTTTCTAATGAAAATTACCTTACACATATATGAATAAAAATTAAGTCATTAGAGAAATGTTACGGTGAATCAGAATAATTTCCATCGCGAAGTCAGAATGTCCAGCGTTTACTATACTTTTCACGGTAATTTTCATCAAAAAAGTATTTCTGTATATGTACTGCTTTTCAAGATATAATTATTAATTGTTCATGAGTTATTTCTAGCATTAAAATTACCTATCTTGAACATTTTTGAGTTGTCATTGTCGTGTTCTGAGAGAGAAATGATGGGATGGAAAATAGAATTCTATGAAATTATGATAATTAGATATTAATTTTAATTTATTTTATATTTTATTACCATTAATTGCAATATAGATAACACGTCTTTCTTCAATCAGAATATTTATTAAACTGATACTAATGCGAACGATTATATTACCCAATGATTATTAATTTCATTACTACATCCATACCGCGGGCCAGGATCAAAGGATCCTGCGCCTTTGCAAGTTCAGCTTTGATCCAGCTACTATTAGTATTACGAAGGAGAAATAAACCACTGCATTAAACGCATGGATAACGCTAGCGTTAGCATTGAGCTACACATATACTAATTACCGAAAACTAAATACCATGCGCACTTGTCTAATTAATTTTAATGATAATAATTCTATCCTTGAAATAATGAGATATAATTTAGGAACAATTCAAGTTATTCATCAATTCAAGAAATATACTTAATACACATGTTTCACAATCTTACGAAAACATCCCATTGCGAGAAAGTAATATCAACAAGCCTCCTCCTATAAATCTAATTGGATCGATTTAAAGACGTTCATCGAATAAACGCGACGAGAGCTCGTCAACTTCCTCTCAATCGCGAGCTGCCGTAGTCGCGTACTTCTGGTAGTCTCTAAAATTACACGCTGTAAGAGGCGCGCTAGCTGCAGCGCGAAAATGAAAGCCGATAAACCAATTAGCGCGCAGCCAGGAGCGGCGCGCGAATATTTACTTCCCTTCCCCGCCCCCCTTTTTTTTCCAACGTTCGGTAAATAATACCTGGATTCAAATCGAGGTCGCATGTCGAAGGAAAGGTACACTCGATGCTCATTGATTAACGCGCGCGACGCGCAAATACAGGTGCGGGTTTGATCGTGTTTTCGAAATTGTTTGCTCTCCGCGCTGGCTACGGGTGACGAGGTAATTATGAACAATAATGAATCAAGGCATCGCTGGTGTCTAGGTACGAAAAGTCAAAATTAAATATGACATCAAGTAATTCAAATTAGTGTGGAATAGAACATTTCAATATTTAGACAATGAGTCATGATACATAGAAATGAATTGCTCTACGGGGATGAGCTTTCAAAATAGATATCCAGATCAGGTATTCCATCTTGTGAAAAAACAGTAATCCATAGTATAAGGAAAGGGAAATTAATTTTACTTCCAACCGAACTCTTTTCCAGAAGAGGTTTTCGGTGCCCATAAATGGAATTTGTTTAGGGTTCTATTTTAACCCTCTGGTGCAATATCCCGAGATATCTCGTCCAAACTAGGTCTTTAACGTAGCCAGGAGGACGAGATATTTCGTCCTGACATTTTTGGCCATAACTTTAGACTGGTATATTTTGAGAGTACCTACGACCACGCAAATTAAAGTTGACAAGTTACTCTTTATGATAGACTTGGTTCAACTTTCGATTTTTACGCGACCCCGAAAACATAAAGAGAGATGTTATCCAATTTCCGAACATGTAAAGAAGAAATATGCATTTAGGAATCTAAAAGTCGGGTAAAAAGTTTACGCTGGGGGCTTAAAAGGACTTTTCCTTGATACAAAAAAGTAATATCTTGAGTATACTATTTCAAAATAATTATACATATCGCTGATTCCGCAATAACATACACATGTTTTTGTCTGTAAATCTAAAACAGGCTATCCGCATTTTTTTATGAAGTACTTTTTTATGAAACTTTAAAAGTAACTTGGATCAACCTTAAAGTGATTTTTGTTACTCCAAGCGAAACTAACATTTTATCGCAGAAGAAACTTGAAGAATATGTATTTGGAAGATCTGTAGTTGTATTTTGTGATGATACTTTATATCATGACAAAATAACTGCTTCTAATAACATCCCTTATCGTTGTACAAAATATTGGCGTTTCTATGCCACGATATGCCATCTTGTTCATCGAGTACATTATATTTACTTTAATTTAGTAATGGAGCTTTCAGAAACTGTTGCAATTTTACGCTTTTATTAAATAGTCGCTTGAATAATATGCATAAGACATATTCAACCATATACCCAACTGCGGTAAAACATGAGTTTTGAGTTTCGAGTTGTGTAAGTCGACGCCACGACCCAGTTCAGAAGGGATCCATCTGCAAAACAACAAAGAGGCACTTCGGGCGGCATTACTCACCATCCTTGAAAGGACCGAAGCGCAAAAGGCTGTTCATGCTTATTGCGCGGAAGATTCCGGGAACGGAGCCTCAGCAGATCACGTCCTCGGCAGTTCGCCCGCGTTTGTCTTCAAAGGAGTTGACGACGGCTCGAGTCTAGCCATGACTGCTGCCGGCTGCTACTCGAGAATGGACGCACTTGCCTGGAAATTCGAATCCCGCCGGGCGAATTCTTGCCTCGCGAAGTTTTTCCTTTACCAAGCTTCAACGCGATTTAAATGATTTCAGCTCTAGCCGAGGCAATTGCCTTTGTCTTCACTCGAAGCACTTGAGATTTAAGCAGTACTGATTTTAAGATGTGCTCAACACTTTTGAAATCAACGATTGAGAGACGGGTACCCGTATATAAAGAACATTGTTTTAAAGATCACGAGATATATTAAATTCACATAGTTCACAAAGTATTAAAACACTTTTAAAAGGTTGATAGTGGTAATAAGAAAAATCTATGACTTTATATTAAGACAGATTCGTTGTTATTTAAGAAACACTGTTAAAAAGATCATCGAAGAGTTTAAATTCATATAGGTCATAAACTATCAGAACATTTTCAAAAGATTAGTAGTGGTGCTAAGAAAACTCTATGGGCTTTATATTAGACACATTCATCGTTATAAGTAATGTAATTTTTATCCATTTAAGTATCATCTTTTCTATTACCACAATTGATGTCTGATCTTTTATCATGACCAAGAGTTAAAAGATTATTGTCACAAGACAAACGTGACTACACATACTATGACTTGCAAATCAGTCGTTTGATGTACTTACAATTGAAAGATTATTGAATTAGATATGTAGTTAACACTTTTAAATCCGATAATTGATATACATTTAAGATCACTAGAAAATTGAAATTAACACATCACAAAGTACTAAAAAATGTTTAAAAGTGGCAATAAGAAAACTTTATGGAATTATATTATATACATTCAGCGTTATGAGTAATACAATCATAATCCATTTAAGCATCATCTTCTCTGTAAATCGCTCGGATGGTATCAGTTACCCCAATCGAGTATTATCTTTCTCCAGGCTTAAAGCATATTTCAACAAACTAAGTCAACGATCAAAGCAGATGAATTGCATCAAACTACTTTCAAACCCAGACGTACACTCACGAATCACTGCAAACCCACCCCATAAATCCCCACTCGACAAGGTCAAGTTCAGCAAACTAGTTCAACGCCACAATACGCATCATCGGCTCTCGCATCTACCCTACGAAAAACCCACCAGCCGGTTCAACGTCGCTACATCTTCGTCGTCACGCGATGCAAAGCACCCCCTCGCACATGCAGTGTGTCAGTCAGCAGACACGCCAGCCAAAGTGGATGACACGAGGCTTGATTGCGCGCGTGCTGCACAACCCGCGTCCACGGATACACTGAGGCATTGTCTCTCGCTCTGCACCAGCAGCAGCAGAGCAACGTGTTTACACGGGGTGCGTCTCATACCGCGCCTTGCTGAGGCTTCACATCGGCTGGCTTGCCGGCTGGTACCAACACTGCGAAACCCTTCGTTCCAACGCAAACGACGACAACGACAGCGTCGACGGTTATAGATTCTACAACAGAGTGTGTGTGAGTGAGGCTTGGCGCGCGCGCGACCTCTCCGTGTCTCTATCTCGCGGAGAGTAGGTCTCTCTGTGACCGCTCGACCGGAAAGGATTGGACGATGCGGTAGCGCTGGCTCTGGTTGTGCACGCTGAATTAGCGTAGCTCACTGATCGCGAGCATAGAGGAGATGGAATGGGATGGACTAGCGAGAAAAGGGTATTGTGCACGCCTACGTGGAAAAAATATAGGTGCGGCAGCTACTGGCTTTATGGGGTTCGTTGGGAGTGTGTGTGTGTGTGTGTATCTGTGTGATTTGAATGATGTTGATTGGTGGGAGGTCAGGAATTTTATGATGATTGCGCATTGGTACTTGTTTGACACGAATGCAGCTCGAGATGTACAAGTTAAAGAGTAAATGGAGAAACTTATTATTTTGAAAAGAGCACGTCAAGGAGTTTCTTCTTTCCAAAAGGGTAAATATCTGAATTTATTCTTTTAAGAGGTTCGAATAACATTTTCTAATTTTGTAAAGTAGAGAGTCAGCAGATTACTCTTTACAAAAGAGTAAATTTTTAGTTTTACACTTGTTCCGTCGATTTTTACTCGCTTAGGTTTAAGTGTATATGCTTATTCCATGGAGCTACAGAGACTCTGAAATGTTCGTCATTTGTATTCCTTATTCTCTTCATGAGGCCACTCTCGGCGTTGATATTCAACATTATAAGTACCTGTAAATTTCTTTTGACAAAATAAATTAATCAATGCTTGAATAAAATAAGTAAATTATATAAAAAAAAGAGAATTTATAAAAATCATTTAT
Source organism: Gastracanthus pulcherrimus (assembly GCA_949152435.1). Classification (NCBI taxonomy): domain Eukaryota; kingdom Metazoa; phylum Arthropoda; class Insecta; order Hymenoptera; family Pteromalidae; genus Gastracanthus; species Gastracanthus pulcherrimus. The sequence goes on along the minus strand of OX424574.1, from coordinate 168,353,205 downwards.
GGATACTGTCTAGAAAATCGCAGATATTTACAATGCCGAACATTAACACCGAGAAAAGGCCTCTGAAAGAGGATATGTAATACACATATGGTGAACATTCCAAATAGTTTATGGTACGATGGAATAAGTACACAGGATGTGCTCCACTTTAAAATAAACGTATGACAGAAAAAGAGAAAATTTATTTAAACCTTTTAAAGTTTATATACGAAACTTATAATTCACTTTGTTGCGACCGCAGTATGAATTTGCGCGCCAAAACTCGTCTTCGCAGAAGTCACCCCCTAGAACTTTCACCTTAGACCCAGCGATTAACTCTGCTGGTGGTCACGGTAATGGGGATGGCGCGGGCGACTTTCTCCCACTTTCCTTTCCTAGCGGGAGCGTGGCCCACGCAACGAAACCGCTTGTGCCGCGCGAACTCGTTCTCTTCCGGCTGGATCGCTCGCTCGTCCAGTTTGGTACGTGTGTCGCAGGACCTTTTCCGCGACCACGTGTTTCTCTTTCACATCAACACGCACTCATACACACTACGCAATTAAATTCAAGTCATTCAAGTTGTAAATAGTTTTGAGACTGAGCTTATAGTAAAAGCTCTTTTTTTGTTATATTAAATAAACAAGTGTTTGAATTACTCTCCGCTCACTTCCCCTTGTCATCCTCGCGCGCACGTGTTCGGCAATGTAAAAGTACCTCGCTGCGGTCTAGTTGTCGCTAGGACCGCGCTTAATTTATTATTGACAATTTTATTTATTGCTAGGCCGGCTAGCGCGCACAGACTTTTATTAGTCTTATTAGACACGTTTTGAATGGGTTTGCGAAGGAACGTGACTACTTACTTGCGTAATAGAATTACCCTGATGCATTAAAAGGTAGTTTAATTATATAGATTGAATTCAGTTGACTGAAGCGTAAGTCCTTCGCAAATACAGTTAACTCTAGATAATTTGAACGTCAATAATTCGAAGTTTTTCCAGTCTAGATTTTGCTCATTTCTACATGCTAAATAATCCGAATAGAAAATTATTTAGTTTTATCGAATTCTATCTAAATCTCTGTAGGTTACTGTACGAGCCTCTCTATAATCTGATAGTTTTAAATGGGCCTTGAAAGAACTAGATAATCATTTCTACCAGGGAATATAAAATAAATTCCGATGATTCGAACTTTTTTCCCGGTTCTTTGAACTTCGAATTAAGGTTTCAGATTGGATAACTTATCGAGCACTCGAACACGCGCAAAAGAATTATCTAAGCAGTAGAGCTGAGGTCTAAACAAACAAATTTAATAATATCAAAAATATAACATAAATGCTTTATGTATGAGAACGTACTTTTTATTTTTCATTTGGACTGTGTAATGTTTACATTCTAATTCCCTGTACCCATTCGTAGTGGTCGGCGAGAAATTTAATCCGGACATTCTGGATCTCGTTCCGGACCCTCAATTATCGAGATTCAAGTAAATATGTTTTTATTATGGAATAACTGTATTATGTCAATATAACATTTTATTTGGAGATGTTTTGTAAAATTATTCTTGCTGCGAAGATGTATGTATATAGGTGGTATAACGATTATGAAAACTTAATAAAGGAACTTTGTTTATAGTACTTTTACCTTTTAAGAGCAAGTAGAAAGTCTGTTTTTATGGATGCGTATGATGCGTCGGTAAAAGTTTTTATAATCCCTCCGAGATAACAAAGTTTTCCAGAAACATGTGCTATATAAATGCATTCCGTTTTGATATAATCGCTGACTATTTTATCTATAATAGGATAACATATTAATAAATACAGGTGTTCCACAAGGTATAATATTAGGACCTCTACTTTTTATACTATACATTAATGATATCTTGAAAGTGATCCCCCTAGAGGCAATACTGTCATATGCAGATGACACTGCAATAATAGCTACTGGTGATACTTGGAGTGAAGCGCAAGAAACTATGAATAAGTATTTAATAAAAATTGATAAGTGGCTAGCAGTTAATAAGTTATCTTTAAACGTTGAGAAGATTGTTTTCATGACCTATGGAAACTACAGCGATAGTGTTCCACCTCAAATAGATATTAAGATAAAGGATAGAAATATAACTAGAGTTGAAAAGCGCAAATATTTAGGTATAGTATTTGATTACAATCTAAAGTGGGAAATAAATAAATATGTTAAATACATAATACAAAAAATGAAACATCTAGTCTATATTTCCTATAAAATTGCCAAATCAATGCCAAGAGAAACATTAATAATGATATACTATGCCTCTCTTCATAGTATAATAAGTTATGGAGTATTAGTTTGGGGTGAAGCTTACAGAAATAATATAGATTTATTGCAAAATCTACAGAAAAGAATTATTACAATAATTGATAAGAACAATTTTGTTGTACAAGATAATCCTATGAACATAGAACAACTGTTTATATTTGAGGCACTATAGTATCATTACTCAGACCTAAAAAACCAATATCTCACATCATTTAGTATAACTAGGAAAAAAACTTAATTATACCTAAAAATAAGAAAAGGGTTAGTGACAAAAATTGTTATGAAAAAGCAATTACGACTTTTAACAATTTACCAAATGAGTTTAAAACTTTTGATATAGATATAATATCTCATAAAAAATTGTTAAAAAATTGGATAAGATGTAATTAGTTTTTAAGTTAGTAGTATATATATTATATTTTTGTAGAATTTTTTTCGCTATATTGTAATATCGGCTTTTGAATAAATAAATAAATAATACCAAAAAAGTACAGTTTTGAATGCTACAAATCTATTTGCTTTCCAAAGCTATATTTATTTGCGTAAATTGTACACATATATATCTATATCAGTGTATTCAAACCATAGTTTATTCTAGATATTGAACAGAATCAGAAAGTTTTCAATATCAGCCGTGTAAATATGTAAATGGATTACAAGTGCACTACTACAACTCGCGCAGTATTTACAAAAAGAAGCAATGTAAACCATTCGATTAAATGGCAAAAACAAATGAAAAGGTCTATCATCCAGACGAAGAGCCCGACGATTTTCAAAAGCAATTACTTACACTCATATGCCAAGCGCAAATCATCCTGTGTGCAACGCAGAAGGAAATAAAACACGTTTGAGGCGAATAAATTACACGCGCATGGGATGGATTGCTGCTTTACCGCGTTATTAAAGCATAGCCGATACGTGAGTCAATGCTTAATATGCCATGCAATGCGAAACAGCATTAACGTATAATATCAAAATTACTGGGTAACAGTACAACGACAAGTCTTTTCCCGCAGAACACGTCATGTATTAACCAAATTTATTACAAATAATACATTCGAATAGATCGCTGCGGCACAATCATTCTCATTTGATTTACAAAATTATTATTCAAGGAAAGAAATAAAATTTCTTGGAAAATGGTATCAGTCCTATTAAATTTTCTATAATGAAAGTACAAGAAAGGATTATTAACAAAAAGTATTCTTTCCTCTTTTATGACGCAATCATGGATATATCGAAATAACGCGATACCTTCGATCAATACAAGACAACGTTGATCGAGCCTCAGTTTCCACCAATAAACGTAATTTATACGAAACGCACCCCAGACAGACGACTCGGGCAAAGCCAATCATCGACCCCGGTTAAAAATATATGCAAACTTTAATAATACACGGAAGAAGCCGCGGCAGCAGAGTCAAAGTCTCCTCGAAATAAAGAAGAAAAAAAAGTTGTAAAGAAGAAGAAGAGAAGGCGCCGCCGCCGCCGGGAGGCAATTCCTTACGGTCTGGCGAAGTCAACGTCCGGAAATAGGCTTCTCTCGTCGGGATGGGAGCGCGGGGACTCTTATCGGGAATATCCTGAGAGCCCATCCCCCTTCGATAAAGCCACTCGCGCAAAGTGAATCTCCGCGTGCTTCGCGGGACGGTGCATAGTCTCGCGAGTCGGCGGAAAGACCGAATCCTCGAGGCAAATATACGGAAAGAAAGACACTGCGCCGATGTACGGGGCTTTGGGGGGACTCTAAGACGGTGGGTGCGCAGGAGATGCGTAGTGGTGTGCTGCCCTGTTTTGTTTGATGAATTGCGTTATGGGGTTAGGACTGGCGTGCTTGTTTCGGCGTTTCGGAGCTTTGCGGTTTCTTATTTGATCAGTCGTCGTGAAGGTATAGTTATCCGAATAATGTGATAGAAAAGAGGTAAGTTCTTTTCTTTTATTCTTTAAATTACATTTTAGGTAAAAGTATACATTGAAGTGGAGAAAACGAATTTTTTTAAATAGAAAATGGAAAGTAATCAAGTAATGTACCAACAAAAGAGTTATAAAGCTTTTTCTGTAGCTGTGACGTATATAGATACACAACAATCAAAACAACACCACATTTAATTTAATTTAATGGACAATTACATTAAAGTAAACTTAAGTATAAGTATAAGTTATATATTATAATACTGTATTTACGTTAGTTGACCCAATTAAATGATAACAAAAGCTAACAATATTCACAGCTGTTCGTCTATTAGTCAAAATTCTAATAAAAAGCAATTCTGCAATAAACACTTTATCATCTTCGTTATTATCAAACATATATTCCTTTATGAATTAAGCTATAAGCATTAGTAATATAGCAGTTTCTAATGTTACCACCCGGCTCCATCTACGAGCTCCTGAATATATCAGCTCCCTAATAACCAATATTTGCTCGCTGTTACACACCAACATATAGCTATGAAACCTCAGTGGCATTAATCGATTATATCGCGTTAACGTTATGCTACTGCATTAATTTAAATTAAAATCATAGTTTGAAATAACTTTAACGTAAAAAATGTACTTTACGTAAAATCAACATTGAGCGAAACCCATAACCCTACCTTGGATAAAATTACCTAATAAAAATGACCGTAAAAGTCACGGTAATTGTTGTACATTCTGAAGCACAGTAAAAGTTTATGAAAATTATAGTAATTTCAATTATTCGGCAATTTTATTTAAATAAAATAACCGTTTATTCAATTAATAAAAAACAGCAAAAAAGTATATATTAAGTAAGTTCTTTTTTAAGAATCTTCACAATATTAATAAAAAAGAACGATTTTACAAAGTTAACCAGTCGTGAATCATTGCGTGAAATAACAGTAAAGCTAGGATTCATATTCCATTTATAATTAATAACAATTTAAAACTTTTATATTTAATATAAATTTGATTCAACAGAAATTGTTTTTTAACGTAAATATAAAAAATATTGATTTTCGTACAACACATTTCAATTGCTGTTATTTTATAAAAAATAAAATTGTATTCGTTTCTAATGAACTATTTGCACCATAATTTATTCGATTTGCGATAGACCGAAGTTTCTGCCAAGAACCTTCAGCTTCTGCTATATATAAACAATTATAGATATCCCTTCATCGAGAGACTGCAATCTAGCTAGCATTTTTCTCAAAGAATTTCATCAATCATGGATCATAATTCACTTTCTCCACTGTTACAAATGATGTATTCTTTCGAAGTAAGTCTAGAAATCACGAACCCCCTTGTTCTGATATAAAACGGAATTTCATAGCAAGAGTAAGTAAATAATTTAACGTTATTTTTATTTTTAATGTAATTTTATTATTACACAACACTTCTATTTATTTATTGCAATCTAAAATTACATGTTATAGTTGCAACTAGAACATATTTTAAGGTGAGACTACAATCTAAACCTACAAAAAAATCATATTGACTGAAATTTAAGAGAGAAAGCTGCAAGTATCTTGTTTAAGTAATGGAAATAAGAAAAAAAATGTTTTAAAAGTCTGCAAAACACTGTATGTGCATGGAACAATAATATAGTGAAAAAATCAAAATTTTGATAAAGCAATGTTTACACCATGCGCATACAGTTTTATTATAGACTACTAAAACATTTTTTTTCATATTTCTAAGACAAAAACAAGAAACTTATAGCTTTCACTTTTTAAAATTTCTCGTTTTTTATATAAAAAAAACTGGTAGTAGACCCACTTTAAAGAAAGTTTAATTCTTGTACACATAAAATATGCTTTATATATAGAGTAAATATTTGTACAGTATAATTACATTTGTAGAAATTTATTTTATAAAAATTAAGGATATCTATCAGTAACACCAATGTATGGTTCAGCAGGTCAGTTGGCGAAGATTTGGAACGACTTCGAATATAGAACTCTATCTATCCTTCAACCTGAATAAGAACTTCAACTGCAGATTGATCTATTAATATTCACAATAATCATAGAGCATTTTGATGTACAGTTAAATTTCATTAAAATTACAGCCATTAACGTAATTGTTATACATTTTAAACGCATATTCAATAAATCAATAACTAAATGAACCACCTAAAAATGTATTATACCTGTCAAATTTGTCTTGAAAAAATCTTCAATACGAATTTGAAAAAACCCAAGTTTACAGCAGAGCCACGCTTATGAATGTTAAAGTCATGTACCGTATTGTCAATATCTAGCTCATATAACCTCCCATATCTCTCAACACTTTTACGAGGCGAACGCAGTTCAATCTAACCGAGCGTGAGCAGACTGCCACCGTCGCCCCGGTTGCTGCTTTTGAAGCGTGTAAGGGCGACAGTGAGAGAGAGAGAGAGAGATGCAGGCGAGGGGGCGGTCTTAAGAGGGCGAAATTGCACCTTAAGACACGCTGCTTCGGAAGGGGATCAAACGAGAGAGAGAAGGGGGAGGGAGACAACAATACCCGCATCGAAACGTCACAGAGCCGGAGCCTCTTTGAGGAAGAAGTACGGCCTTTGTACGTTATACAGGTATATCGATTTAAGCCGCACAATTTTGCGATGTTGAAGTCGCTGATAGTTAGTAGTGATTTACGTGGCTCGATATTTTCATGGTACTTTGTGAGGTTGATTCTTGACTAGAGAGGTGGAGTTTTGCAAGAAGTTGGGTAGGGGGTACACGATCTAGTTTATTAGTATCAAATTCCGTGGTAGAAATGTTGACGGGTTATTGGCTAGATTCTACCTAGATTTTCATGATCTCGTCAGAGTCTGGGTAATGGTTATGGGTAGAAACCCGCTAATGGTGACATGTATTTTATATGAAATTATAGGCAGAATCTGGTCAAAGCATACAAATAATTTTAAAGCTTCTTATCGCTGTTAAGTAATTGAAATAAGGTTGTAAGAATGATTTATCAGATTATAGTTATTTTTTATTTAAACTAGTTTTAATAGTGCTTTTTAAACTCGGTAACCTAACCTTCTGTAATCACTTTTTCGAAGCTTGGTTATAGGCATCACTTGTCAAAGCCTTAAGAAAGTAAATTATATCGAAAAAGCAAGTAGTGTTACTTTTTTATTGCCTCTTAAAATTATTTCGTTCATGAAACAAGTAACTAAATCGTGAATTTTACTTATTTAAAAAAATCTGTACTTAAAGTAAGCGTGCGTTACTCCCTTTAGTAACAAATTACCTAAAATAACATACATATGAAATCGCACATACATATAATAAAAAATACATTTTCCTTAAATATTGGAATAAACAATAAATTTCACTTATTTCATGCGATATCGTGGTCGCTACAGAATTCACCAATTTTTTAACTTTAACTAGGTTCGATGGTGCATAAAAGAAGAAAGAACAAGATAAATAGTATTCAAAATGCAATAAATAATTCTTGTACAGTAATTTTGTTTGGAAAACATGCTATAAAATAAATAAATACGTATGTTTTATTGTTGTTAATGGGGTTAAGAGGAGTCCGTATCTTCTGTACAGTCACGTTTTTGCTATTTATTCGAATTGTAGTTTGTTAATTGAAAAACTAACAGTTGGCCCCAATTGGTATTAAAGTAAGAAATATTTTGAGACCTTAAAAAGTATCTAACATTATTTCCTTTTCGAGAAAACTTTGGAACGGAAAAGCTAACCTCAATTTTCGCGTTCCGAAGTTTTCTCGAAGAGGAAATAATGTCAGATACTTTTTAAGGTCTCAAAATATTCCTTATTTTAATACCAATTGGGGATAACTTTTAGTTTTTCAATTAACAAACTACAATTTGAATAAATAGCAAAAACGTGATTAGACAAGGACAGTAGTTACGGACTCCTCTTAAGGACGAACTCAAGCAGTCATATTTTAAATTTTATTATTACTAACAGACAAACCAAAACTTTACTTTTCAATTAAAGTGAAAAAAGACGTTTAGAATTATATATTTTAGATCACGATAATCCGCCATCATGAATAAAATATGTTCAAAAGGAAATCATTATTCTATAAAAAAGATACTACATTATTAAACGATAAGCTAATAATATAATTATTGAAATACATCCATTTTTAACGATATTAACTCAAGGATTATCATGAATAAAAAATGTTTAAAAAGAAATTATTATTCTATAAAAAATGATAATATTAAACGATAAGCTAATAATATAATATAAGTATTGATCTTTTTATTACAAGCAGATAAAATGAAAATTGTATGTTTAAGCTAATGGTAGAAAGCAATAATTTTCAATTGCAAAGAAATAGCAATTTGTACATTCATTTATTTGCACATTCCTTTATAAAAAAAAATCCTGGAAAAAATGGTAAAAAGAAACTGTTATCGGTTATTTGATCAACTTTGCAAACCTTTACGCCTTTTAAAACCAATTCGAGCTAAAAACTACCGCTTTCATATCGTTCTCTGATCGTCGAAGCTCTCTTCTCTTTTTAACGCTTCGTTCAATGTTCCCGCCAGGCATATATTCATCCAGTAGCTTTTTCACACTTCGCGGCCAATAATAATAAGTTGGCGACCGATGAAACAAAGTTTTTACTCCAACTTGTATTGGCTTCGTACCATCGGCGCAGCGCATTGTCCGCGGCGGTTATCGCTCTGTGCTCACGCGTTCGTTCGACCGCGCGCGCCCCACACGGCCTGATAAATAGTTATGGCTCGTTTCTTCATCGACTGCTGTAACTAACTACTTTGCACGAAGGGACAAACCTTTACGAAATGGAATTCGCGTGATTTATCAGCGTGCTATTAGGACAAATCGCGTTATTTGTGTCCCTTGTCGAATTACGACTGCGATGATTGATTGAACGATGTACGAAGCGAGAGTGGCTGCGATGATGAGTTATTTCATTATTCAATTGACAAAAGAAAATTGTACATGGTGAAATCAGCTCTCTTTGTTAATAATTAATTGCTGAACTTTTGTATAAATAGCATTATTCTGTTGCTACGTGAACAGAAACATGAATTTATATTCTGATTTTAAAAATAAAATTTCTCTGTAACAGCGCAACTAAATATTAATGAATGTTATTTTTCCTTTATGAAATGCTGACCTAATTGAAACGCTATTTAATTATTTATAGTTTTTTTTTCATTCTAATATTAAAAAGTAAAAGGCCTTCATACTTTTTCGAAAATTAGTTTAAAATGGTTGAGAAACGAACGAATAAGATAATTCAAGTGAAATATTTTTATTTCATGAGATATTTACTTTATATTTGCTTGGTCTATAAAAATATGGAATTTTTAATGGTCATAGTCTTGTTCTGGGAGCGTGCGATATACTAGTTATCTAACTATTTAGGAATTATAATACATATAAATTATAAATTATAATTTTGAATAAAATTAAGTATAGTGTTAATCAATATTTTCATATTACTAACGTCAAAATTCAATATTAATTATAATCATAAATCATAAGCTTTTAGGTATTACAAATGATTTCAAAATAATAACAAAAACAAGTCATTCAGCTAACAATAACAAAAAATAAACGCAGCAAATTCCACACCTATTAAATAATACGATAATAAACAACTTTAACAAAGAAGAGAAAAAACTCAACCGAAAAACATGTTATTCTATCGCATCATCCTCGGAATTTCGTTAATTGCACGCTACGCAGCTCCTCAAATACCTCTTCCACCACCCAGCGAAGATCTTATGAACCACGTCTACCCCACAGACGACTCCGTCAATATTAGACCCCCTCCCCCCCTCCAACGTCGTCCCCCCAAATCGACGGAAGATTTCGCGAGATTCTTCGCCGCGAAGAATGTACACCTTCCGCAAGTGCATTCCTTCGCCCCACCGCGGCAATATACTCGAAATTCTCGCCTCCGCGCGATCGTCCTTCATTACTATATATACCACACGCGGCTGCGCTCGCGCGCAATTAGCGCCCGAATAATTAGAGCCTCGCTCTCGCGTTCTATTGACCCGGCGGGGGCTTTGGCGACTTTTTTTTTTTTTATTTTTCGCACTCGGTGGGAGTGTGCGTGCATTATTTGTGCTCGCGCGCGTGTATATAAGGGATCGAGAGCGAGGTGCAATTCAGTTGATTGGAGCGCGCTGCACGGCTGTGTGTGTAGTACGGTGTCGTCGATAAGTTCATTTCGCTCGGTGGGGAAGAGTGCGAGGCGAGGATCGTATTAAATTGTGAAAAATGATGGAAGCGAAAAGTTTGACGCTTTTCGGACTGATTATCTGCTGTCTGGCGATGGAGTTGGCGCTCGCGGCACCTGTCGCCGGTAAACTTTATGATGACTCAATTTATGACTGCTTGAAATATTTCGATTATTTCATACAATTTAATATTCGTGAAAAGGCAATTTATATTTTGTTCGCTTTGTTTGTTACTAATTCAAGAAGTTTAACTTTATTTTTTTAAATTGTAACTTTTATTGTAGCAAAGTAAAATATTGAAAAATATATTATTAGTAAACTAATTAAAAGAATGTCTTGCTATATAAAGCTTAATCTTAGAATGTTCCTTGTTTTATATGTTAAGGGAAGAAGATACTCAAAATTTTCAAAATAAATTAAATTGTTTTATTACCTATTTTATTTCGTACATGTCGAAAAAAAGTTATAAACAATGTTATTAAAGAACTCCTATATGATATACGTATTTAAGAAACTTTAATTTGTTTTTGGGCTCCAATTTTTTAACGAATTGAATTGAAATTTACACACTACTTAGGTACATGTTATTTGAAAAAAAAATACAATTTTAAAATTGACATAATATCTTGATTAGTTACACCAATACTTGTTCGATAAGTTGAGAACTTTTATGAATTGTTTATTTAAAAAAACTAATAACAATGTGCATGTAATATTTGTTAATTTTTACGAAATAAAAATTCCCTGTGATAACTTTTATATAATATATCCACGACATTGGGTCCAAAGTTTCAGGTTGATTGAGTTATAAAGTATTGAATTAATATATTTATAATGAATAGTTTTATCAAATTATGGTGGGTTTATTCAATAAAGCCATTATTTAGATAAAAAAAACTGTTTTCTCACTAATTTGTTTTTTAAACTTTAATTTTATCCTCGCGTATTATTATATATAATTAATATTCTTCAAAGTATTTAGAATAAAAGTGTGCATTTTATTTTTGAAATTATTTTGATCTATTATTAAAAGCCGTTACACTTAAAATTATTGTAAAACTAGTGTTTCTTAAGCAAAATCATAAATAAAGAATGTTTTATTTTTTAAAAATGAATAATAAATTTTAGAGAAAGACAGAATGCACACATTTTTTGTATTTACTTTAAAGAACATATCAAAAAATTTCATCTTTAGTGTTAAAATATGCAATTTGTTCATATTTTTAGCGTTTAAAAAGTATTTTAATTTTTCAGACATAAAATTGAGTATATATAACTAAAAAAATTCCGTGTTTTGTTCAATTTGAGTTCATAAGTATCTCTGAATTCTTTAAATAGGTTTAGTCCGGGGGATTTGCGCAAGGAACTTTTTACAAAACCCTTATTTTTATCTTAAAAATGTGCATTTTCTTCTATAACTAAGTCTGTCGGCGACAAAAGTTAAAAGTTTTAATTTTTTTTGTCGAAAGGGAGAGATTATTTTAAATCTGGCGCAGGTTCACCTTAAGTTTCATTTGATAGAACATAATTTTGTAACAAAAATTGGAAATATTGATTTACTCACTAGACATTTTAATTTTAATCACGTGTTCTTTTATAAAAAAGAAATTTTATTCGCATCTACTTAATTTTCTATACTGCAATTCATTCGATTCGTGTTGTACTGAAGTCTAAAGTTTCTGCTAAGAAGCTGTAACATTGGAAATATATAAAAAATTAGATATCTTTTCGTCGAAAGATTGCAATCTAGCGAGTATATTTCTCAGAGAGTTTCATTTATTATAAATTACCATTCGCTTTTTTCGCTTTTACAGAAGATGACGATATTCTTTCGAACAGTGAGACTAGAAATTATGGATTTCCATTTTTTTGGTTGCTCAGGCCAGTTTATGATGATGATGATGATGATGTCGCATCATCTTATAACTCAAATAGAAGAACCTCAACTGCAAACTCATTGGTGAAAGTTGGGTAATACACTGGAAATAGTTTTTAATTTATTACTTATCAGTAAGGTAAACTCTCAATAATAAATCATTTTGTATATTTTTTAGAGCCGGTTGGGGACGTTGATTTTCCTTTGAAACTACAAGAATCAAAATTATAATTTTTTGAATGTATAAAGTGCGATGTTAGAATAAGTGTTTTTTATTTATAATTTATTGTTATTTTCTAATTTGTACAAAACATGTAAATAATAAACAATAAACAGTATATATAATAAAAACTCAATGGATCTTATACTTTTTCCAATATTCATGAACTGCAAATTCTACGTCATAAAAACCAATACATGTATATTCAAAAATGTTTTTAAATTGGTACTAATTACTTTTCAATTCAGTCACTTTAAAGACATATTAGCAGAATTACAGGTTCTAAATATTTTATGCAACCAACTACTAAAAATTTATTTAAATATTTGCATACGAACAGTGGAATCTGAAAAGTAAAAATTGTTTCGTTTTTGCTCAAGATCGAACAGTCAATAAAGTAACATCAGTCAACGCGTGTTTTGGTTGTTCCTCACAAAATGTCTATATATTGTCCATTTGTACACTGTCTTTTTCTTTTATACATGGTTGCCTGTATATTCTGCACCATTTGACGATTACACCGGTGAGATTTTTTTAGTTTTAATTAATAATATTTTTATCGTATAGATACGCAACGTATTAAAAATTCCATTTAAGCATCTATTTAATTTAATTCGACAGGTCATGATCAAGATCCACGGGACAAAATGGTTTTATGTTAATTTTTTGTTCTATTTTACTTGGTACCTAAACAGAATAACCAGTTTGACGAGAATGATTCTTTAAGGTGATGTTGAACCCACCCGTTACCGACAATTATGAGTATCTACATTTTTCATTTAATTTTTAATTTTGAGCAAATAACTTTCTGGAACGTTGTTGTATTTATTAAAAACAACAACGCTTCAAAGAGATATTTACTAAAAATTAAAATTTAATAGAAAAATGTAGTTCCTGGTATTTGTCGGTAACAGTGGGGTTTAACAACTCCTTAAATGGACAAGATGGCGCAACAATAACAGAAAATACCTATGATGATTCATCAACAAATTATAAGAATGGTGTATCCGATTTCGGAGGCAGTTATGGATTTTATCCCGTTGGACTTAGCAATTTTTACCGATGAAGTTCAATTTAATTTGGAAAATCAACGTAACGGTGATGCAGAAAAAATCGATTTGCTGGTTGACGATACAAGCTCGTCAATTAACGAAAATCCGTAATTTGATTCAAATACAATTGTAGTAGTTACTGCGTTGCACAGTAAGCAGTAATTAGCATTAGTGACGCAATTGTGACATAAATCTATTTATCCGTTAAAAATATTAATTAGTCTCATGTAAGATTGAGCTTTTGTACAATAATATACAATAAATAAATTAAATATTATATGTTTTTTTATCAATTAAACATTTTTATTATAACCCATGTACAGTTCATATTTATTAAATTAAAAAATACATACGTTACTAATGCATACGTTAATTTAAACTAGAGAAATCCATGGTTGTTTTAAAAAACAAAGCAACACAAGACACAATTTATGTACTCGACTAAACTCTAAAAATGTGCATGATTTATGTCGATATACCATTACATTAATAACCAAGATGTTGATATTTACATAAATTACATGTAAATCAAGAATACGAAAAATCTAGTAATACTAAAGTCAAATTTTTGTTTGTTTTTAATTTCCGCAAAGTAGTAAACTAAAACTACTGAAATTATCTAAATTAAATTATTGAAATTGACTGAAAATTGACATTATACTTACGTAAGTGTGCCACTTTGCATACACACTTCACTGCAAGTCAGTGAATATTCAGCAATTTAACTTTAGAAGGTATGCACTAAAACTTAATAGCAAAGTTCCTAAATATGCCAAACGTTTGTTACCCACTGAAACTCGGAAGCTAAATAATGAAATCTTCTGGAAGTTCATCGATCTTATGCGGAAATCGACTAATTAAAGCTAGACTCTTTGTAATCGCTTAGCGAAGAAAAGCGAAACAGCTTTGCATAAAGCGAGAAGGTCAGAATTAATTGTAAGAGTTACGAAGGAGCTTCTGTCTTCGCTAATTTGACCTGATTTTCTGGAAAATAGAATCTACTGTCTGTTCTTCCTTAATACTTTAAATACATAGTTTCCTTATTATTAAATTTCTTTTATCCAACAAAGAAGTAAGTTCTTCGAAAATAATGTAATATTTACATCAAAATAAACTATAAAAGAAAGGATCGAGTCTTATAAAATAATATAAGAATTGAGTACAATCAACATTATTCCAAAAATATACAAGATTAATTTTTCTAACCTCTATTAACCCTGTTTCGCTTTTCAAAACACTTTGAATATAAAAAGCACTGTAAGGTAAAATTTATGAATATTTCCTTAAAATACATCTATTGTAGCATCAGTTATATATCAGTGAATACTTAATTATGAGTAAATCTACGCAGGTAGAGAACACATTAAATCTAAATATTTTTTATTTTTTTTATCATACATGCATTACTGCCTTCTACTATATTTCTGCTAAAAATTATGGTTTTAGAAAGACTTAAGACTATCATTTGCTAAATTACGCACTATGAATACGGCCCGATAACCTATCAAAATATTCTTATTATTTAAAACCATTGACAAAACACAATAATAATAAAACGCTGCGCCCTCTTGGCCATTGGAAAAGATGCGATGCCTACGGTGCATCCATATACCCGTAAACGTGCCATTTCTCGCGTGACACGTCGCCGACGTACTTGTCGCCGTCGCAGGAATTCATGAACGCGAGGAGCTATTACGAATCTATCGCGCAAGCGCGACTCCGGCTATGTACACGCCTCCGCGTTTCCAATGCAGCGGTACACACGTATACCTATACTGCGCTCGCCGTTAAATGGGATCCTCGTGAATGTTTGATGAATGGCAGCGCGGGAGTCGCCCGCGAGGCGTACTTTCTTTACGGTTCCTAGTTATAGTGCGATGTGACTAATTTAAGGATCGTTTAGAATTTCTTTTAATGGATTGGTATACGGGTCATTTATGAAATCAATTGCGTGGAAATTAATGATTATATAGTATGTGGTATCTAAAATTAACTTGGAGAAATTATTTAAAAAACAAATTTGGTTGGTCAATATTCATATAAATATAATGAAACTTTATTCAAGCTGTTGGTCAACAAATACATGCTTTTATATTTACTCATTTTAGTTTATTTACATCAAATATCGTACATTATTATTTGCATACAATTTTACTGATGTGTATAATAAATAATGTAATATAAGTATTGATTATGTAAATTCTTACATTACATTGTATGTAGGCTTGATGGCCTGTAAATATTATCTCATTAATTTTAAATTAACATAAAAATATAATAAAAATAAAATGAAATAAATAGTTTCTAACATTTCAACAGCCTGAGCCAATATTTTGCAACGTACTTTACATAATTTCACATTTTCTATACATTTTCTTTAGTTGAATTCTGCATTTCAATATTTCTTTGACATACTTTGAAGTTGACGCATTTATTTATTAGCTTTGCTACACAATAATTTACACGAAGCTCATCTTTTGAGCCGGTTTGTAGCACGACAGCCACCCCGAGGCTGATTGCCGGCGCTTCAATGCGGACTCGTCGACGTCGCAGTGTCTCGAGAGTAAACGGGGTTGCAGCCCCGGCGCTTTTCTTTTCAAGCTCGGCGCGCCAAGGTCGAGAGCAGACGAGCGGTTTTTCATCGTCGCGAGCCGCGCCCGAAAGAAGGAGGAAATACATTCGCGCGCAAAGCGCCGAGCGAGTTTTCTTAAACGCGCGTGCGACACTCGAAGATGTGGTGTGTACAGTATACATACGTGCTTTCGGGGATGCTGGTGAGATGAGGATTATTCACTTCGCGAAATAAATAGGTTTTTCTCCGAGGGAGCTTTTTCACCGAAATCGCACACTAAAGAGAGCACTTTAGAGAGAGTACCCATTGAAATTTCATCATTTAAATAAATGTATAAATAGTTTTGTTTCTCCTTTTTGAGTATTCGATAAGTGCTAAAGAATGCTGTGATTTATTCTGGAACATCATAAAAGCGTAGTATTCGATAAGTGCTAAAGAATGCTGTGATTTATTCTGGAACATCATAAAAGCGTATAAAGGGATACTTTCCAAGATTGATCTGATTTCAAACAGATATATTTTTGAATTATTTTTTAGTTATGTCAAAATGACAAACAATGTCTAAAGTGTGCAGGTATTTATCAAAATAACATATGTACAAGCAATAATAAGAAATGCCTGTATTGCGCGTTTAGTAATTCTAAACATAAAACAAATTTTTATATAAACCATATAGCTACAGACAGTGAATTGTGCGGAATTCTCAAGGCCAAGATAAAGAATACCATCGAATTGACTGATTGCCCAGTAACACCTAATTTGCCAAAATACTTCGGTAAAGTAGGAATTGCTAAACAAACTAAGGTAACAGGCGAGTCATTGGCCAAGCATACGCAAATGATAAAAAGTAAATCATTAGCATCATTATTATATATACAGTCTATCAGGTCATCTGTGAGAACCTCTAAAGGACAACCTACTATTGCAACAACAACTACGAAGTCAAGTCTACCAGTCAATCTGTGATAATTAAATAATAATGGAAGTGAACTTAGATTTTACTGAAATTATTAAGACAGAATGTAATTTTGATAACTTTCAGGTTCTCAATAATAATATAAATAATACAGATAGATTATTACAGTATTTAAATGATAGAAGTTTTAATGCAAATTTCTCTAAACTAAAGGTGTTTATTGAATTTAGCGAGAATTATCTGAGTTCAAAGGTCTGAAAATATATTTTAAAAATATAATTCCATGATGTAAATAAATGTATATTTTTTAACATCGTTTGTAAGATCTAAAAGATTTTGTATTTCATTCTGAAAAAGCTTACAGAAGTGTGAAGGGAAAATTTCCAAAATAAATAAATTATTTAATTTCAAAGATGTGTATATGAATGTATGTTAAATATTTGCTATATTAACATCATTATTTAAGTACTAAATAAATTTGCACTTTATTCTGGAAATTTTAGAACAGTGTATACTTAGCATTTTTGAGAATATCAGACTGCGAAGATTTAGAAACAACGTTTTTTTTTATTCATCGTTCTGAAAAGTCAAAAAAATTCTATACGTATTAAAAAGAGTCGATTAAAAAGACTAATTATTAAAAATTATTGTAACTTTGAATTATATGATTGACTACTGTAAACTTTCCAGATACGAGTATATTTAGATTATCACTGAAAGTTAAATATTCCTGTGGCATACAGCTCATAATCGCTTTAAACTTTGCTTTATACGGCTAATTAATATGCAAACACGTTAATTATCCAATAAAATCCATAACATTAATGTACAACGAGCACCCTCTCAACACTGCAGTTTACTTCGAAACTAAAGTTGCGCTCAAATTTGCCTCGCCGCGCTGCAACGCACAACACAACCGACGAACTAAACAGCGAAGATGGCAAAGGGTCCCAAAGTGGTTAATTTCGAAATTTAAGCTGCCTCGCGGCGAAAGCGCGGCTCCAAGCAATTTATCGAGAGAAGGACGCCATCAATATATACTCCATACGCGCATTTGGAGGAAATTGCAATTGCTTTTAAGTGCGAATGCTCTCGGTGAGGAGGTAGATGCACGTGAGCTGCGGAAACTTAATGCTGCTCTTCTTCATTCTTCCCTTCTGCTGGAAAGTCGTACGTATAGCTGGACATATTTATCCGAGAGTATAGTTAGTCGAAAATGGAGAATTTTCATTAAAGTTGCAGCGTACAACTGCCTTACAAAGAGGTTTTTATTAGCCATTCACAGTTGATATTTTACAATTAAATACCACTTCGTAGTCTTAAAGAGGACTAGGCAGTCAAGTTGAGTGGTTTGTTTGAGGGTTTATTAAAAAAATGATTAGGTATGAATAATTTTTCTTATATACCAGAATGTTTTTGTAATTCAAAAAGAATACACGAAAGTCTTATTTAATTAAAAAATTAGGTAATCAACGATGTTTGAGTGTGTAAATATTTTTTTGTAACACATGCATGATTTTCGCGCTTTTTCGTGCATTTCAAACGGACAGGATGTGGCCGTTTACCGACCGGCGACAAAAATGTTCTTTATCGCCATATGGCGGTAAAGACTTCTGAGCTGACTACAGTGTGCTTGCGTGTATGCGTGCGTGCGTGCGTGTTACAGCGTATGGTAAAGACTTTTAATTATTAAATTAATATTGATTAAAATATCTTATCTTTCATTTACCTGAAAAACTTTAATATACCATAATTATTATTTCATATGTGTATGTATGTATATCTCTATGTGTGTATGTGTATATTTGGGTGTGTGTGTGTATAAATCAATGTATGTGTTGGTATACATATTTAATTTCTTAATATAACAGTTGCACTATGTCGAAAAATGGCCACATCTGGTTCCACTTGATAGACACGTAAAATCAATACATAAGTCACAAAAAATACGGTGTGCGCCATGGGCGAGAGGCTTTTTCCGCCCTTGTGTGTTTGCTGTACGAGTCGGAGGCGAGCACGCAAGAGCCGAAGGCGAGATAACAGTCTATTTCTCGCCATCGGTACACAATATACTATTTTCTTTCAGGATCGGCTTTAAATTTTTTTTCTTATTCTTGATTTATGTTTTTTTACTCTGAAATGCTGCCCACCAAATTATATTCAAATTATAGTCTACGGGGGTTACTTGTTGGCCTGCCGAAAGACACGTGACCTGATTCCCTCGTACTCCTATAATGCTAGCCTTTCCAGTGATTCCATTCGTATTAAGGGAGCAGGCCTGCGTTAACCCCAAAAAAGAATTTCTTTTACGAGTGCAGAAAACTTTTTATGTTTAAAAGCAATCATTCTGAAAATTTGTATGCTATCAATACACAATAGTATCTTAAAATTTGCCGTTGTAAAACCTCAAAATCTTGATGCTACACGTCACAATAAATCATTATTTTCAATACCATATTTATTAAAGGAATTTTGTTCCGCACACGATTCTATTTGACATGATAAACGAAATTTTCTTGTCGTTCGTTATTTATTCTTTGACATATATTACAAAATGAGCGGAGCACTTTTTCGTTAAATTTAGCTTCCTCCAAGAGGAAGCTTTGTGATAGTAAAAAAAAACTTTTACTAACATATGTTTTTAAATTTCTAATCTAACCATGGTAGAATTCTTATCGTGGCGCCTACATTCGATATAACGGCCTTTATAGGCACACAAGATAGTACTAGCCTATACAAAACTCGATAAATCCACACAGATCTACATAGTTTTCTCAATAGTAATATGTACATATAAAATCTGTGAGGTTATATTATTTATTGTACAGAACTTTTATTGTAGAAATTAATGTTAAAATAAGTTTAACATGCAAGTATTCAATTATAATAATAAGATCTACCGTTATATTCATACTATTAACATGTAAAAGTAGTCAGAAAGCATATCTAGCCTAAAAAATGAAAATTTAGAAACAATATTGGATTTAGTTGTTTCTTGAAAAGTAATATATAAATAATAATAATATCATATGTACAAATATGTACTTTATGACCTGCTTTATTTAAATTTTTATCCATATGTGAGTTCTCCTAATACATAAACTGCTCATCCGTGACAATATTTTCAAAGACAAAAACATATGTCGAACCCAAGTGGACGATAATTTTCTTTATAAGTAACAAATTATTATGTTTTAACTGGCCATAGATGTCAAATGAAAGTGTTTGATTATAAATTAATCACAGTAGGAAATACAAAAATTGAACATATAATAATTCAAATACATTATTTCTTTTTAAAAATAGAAAATTAATCAGTTAATAATAAATGTGTGTGAAAATAGTTTTCCTTACATAAACCATGCAGGTTTTGAAACCAACCCTGTATTTAGGATGGAACATAATCAAATGCAAGGAAACTAATTTTACATAAACAAAATAAATATATGCACTAATACTTCATATAGTTATTTGGATATTCAGATTATTTTCTTACTTTGATTGTTTAATATATATGTGCAACATAATATTGTTATTGAGTTCTTAAACAAAAAAACTCGATGCATCTAAAATTTGATAACTTTACAGTTTAGAGGTTATTTACATTTACTTAAAATGGTAATCGGTGAACAACAACATATAAAGTAAATACCTTTAAATCAAAATAATACACAATAAGCATAATAAATTATGCTTCTGTTTCTTAAAACATAACGTTTAAGTGGTTGTTATTGTCATCATTTTGCATATCTAGTTTTATCGGGGAAAATAATATGGGAAATTAAAAGAGACGACCGTTACGCGCCTTTATAGTACATATCTAGCTTGCCTACATATATATACACAGCGCGAGATTATTCTACCTAATGTAGACGGGATAGATTTCTACCACACGCCCACATTTGCGCCGAGTCGAAAAACGGCACACTTTAGTACCGATCTATAAGTATAAGAAAAACACGATATCCAGACATGTGTTACAAAAAATATGGTCTCGATGGCGTAAAGCGACATATTTCTTAACCCACCTCTCTCTCTCTCTCTCTCTCTCTCTGCGACGTGTTAAACATATACTATACGCAGACGACCTTCAGATCTACATCCAGATACACCCTGATAGCGTGAACGAGGGAGTGGAGATCCTTAGTCGTGCTGCGCAAGCGGTTGCCGGGTGGGCGGATGGCGCATCACTCAGACTGAATAAGACCAAGACTAAAGCTATTATTATCGGCTCCTGTAAATATATAAACAATCTTGAGTAACAAGGTATGCCGAAGATCAGTCTGGGTGATAGCGTCTTTGTCCCATTCTCGCCGACCGTTACAAGCCTGGGTGTTATACTTGATTCTAAACTGACGTGGACAACACACGTTGACATGGTTGCTAAAAAGGTCAACAGAGTGTTGTATAACTTGAGATTTTTTTAGAAGGTATACCACTCAGGAGCTGCACAAGCACTTAGCAATGGCCCTTGTTTTCCCGCATCTCGACTACTGCTCTGTGGTGTATCTGGATGCATCACTTGAACTTCGTAGCCTGCTGCAAAGACTGCAAAACTCATGTGTGCGATACGTTTTAGGTGCTAGGAGGGACAAACACATCATCCCCTACAGGGAACAATTAGAATGGACTCGGGTGGACTCTCTCGAAAAGCCGTTTTCATGGCTATAACAATGTATAAAATCCTACGGGTTAAAGAGCCAGTCTATCTCGAGTCGCTTTTTATGAAGAACAAATCGAAGCGTCCTGTAATTTTTTTCCCCTTCTTTTCATTTGTTTAATTCTTTCGTGTTAATTTATTTTGTATCGTTAAAATTCTAATTTATTGATGTATTTGTGTATTTTATTTATATTTTCTTTTAATTATTAATTTGACAAATCAATTTATAAAAGTATGCATGTATTTATTAGTACGAATGGAAGCGATTGTTAATGTATGCATGTAATTTTATTCAAGCGACTGATAGGTATAATAAGTACGATTTAGAAAACACAAATTTTATAACTGACAACAAAGTGCAATACTTTATGTATCTGACTTCACATATGTACAATTTATTTTAGTTAAGTAACGACGTGATATGTAATTTTAAGAAACTGATAACGTGTGACATTAAAATGTAAAATTCTATGTAAATATTTAAAAATAAATATTATATCTATCTATCTATCTATCTCTCTGTCGGAGGAGGCATCAGTCGGTTTCGTTATCTGACGTCACGACCATGCGTATTGTTGCAGAGCGTCCCGACTGCAGGAGTGTATTGACCAATCGACCGAGCGTCGATGTCAGACGTGAGTCAGCGGCCGATAATGACATATGCGCTGCTCACTCTTCGGCACAGTTGTACTAGAGGTATAGACGCGTTATACAGTCTACCGGCAGGGTTAGTGTACAAAAGCAACAAGCGTATCTTTGAATTTTGACGAATTTCGTATATTTTTAAATTACTACAGTGGCTGTGCGTATGTGATTAAACTTCAGTGACTGAAATACGAGACAAGTTACGTGGGATGATTGAAGAAATCACTGAGTGCTGAGAAAAGTAGTTAATTCATCACCACCGTTTTTACTGTAGAATGTCGCTATCGCACTACGGTAAAGCCGTTCTACCCGATGGCATGATTTTATAAGAATTTGTAAGTATACACAAAAGTTGAGTCCGATTCAGTGAAAGAATTATATGCGCGATTTGAATCATTGCTGTATAAGGAATACAAGCGCTACACACCAGCAAAAGTTGGCGTTAGAAAGGCATCACTAGCCAATCGGAGCGTCGTCAGTCATAATGCGACTTTATCTCTAAATATAAAACATTGGATACAACAAAATTTTAAATCGAGTTAAATACATTGTTTTATCTTTAACAAATATATACGTATAATGTACGTATATATATATATATATATATATATATATATATGGTCATTAATAGATAAAAAATAATAAATAGCTTAAACGTTTTATTCGGTCTAAAATTTTACTCGAGGTAAATTGTCATTGCACCTAATATGCAGCGGTAAACATAGCTATACTAACGACGCTCCGTTGAGCATGAGGATGGCGAGCGCTGACCTCGGGGCAGTAGATGCTGCGAGCGGGAAAAGACTCCAACCAATCGGAGCGCAGGAATCACTGGAGTCTTATTTCACCGTGTTGCCATCTGGCAAAAATTTGCTACATCGATATCCTCATAGCCGCTCTCGCGTTGTCTGCCGCATGAGATTAACGCTCGCCTTCCCCATAAGCTATGAAGCTACAATTATAATAAATGATTTCAAATGGCTATTTTAAAGATAGCTTAACCCTTTAACGTGAATCATGCATTTGTATCAGTAAAGTCTTATAACATATTATAATTTTGAAATAAAATTCCGGATATTTAACGATTTTGAAAGAGTCAGTGTAGACCCACCTTTAGAGACGAACGAATAAACACAGTTTTATATATTGCAGGCAATACTTATATTTTAAGTCCCACAAACAACATTTAAAGTACCAAATCTAATACTTCGTTCTCGATGCACTGTCAACGTTTCTGAAGGCAAGTGTTGAGCGGAATCGGGCGCGATACGATACGAGCTTATCTAAAGGATACGTTATCTTTAAATAAATATCTGTAGAGATTCTGTCGATGACTATAACAACGTTTATTACATCAGTTGAAAAAGAAAATAGAACGCAATCAGATTATAAACTATCAAATCTAAAATGTTTGTCACGAACGTAATAAGGTATCCCGGGATTCCGCGAACCGTTAAAAAGTACTGGGAAAGAATGTTGACATGTTTCTTCATCACCTTCGTAATCGTTATTTTGATTGTCAAATGGAAGGTAAGTAAATGAATAACTATGTTTATTAATTAAGAGTACAATTTTTGTAAAGTGACAACTTTTATATAGTACGGCATAGAGTTAACAAGATTGGAGGATTTGACGAAAGCTCATATAAAGAAGATTCGACAGATGGTTGAGCTATCAACGGCAAAATCAAGAATCAATGACACATGGAGAACACTGGACGACATGAATGAAGTGATATTCTCGGCCTATTTAGATTCAAGACCAGAAGTCGTGCTCGAGGAAGTATTTAATGCCAGTTACGAGAACTTGTGGGCACTGGTAAATTTAGAACAATCAAATTTCAACCGCCTAAATGCATAAATTTAACGGGTCATCAACATTTCAGATTAGGATTATCGCGATTCTGGACGTCAATACCGTCGACTCTCCGCGCTTCTGCTACTACAAATTTACCACTAATTCATTACACACTAAAGCGCGAAGAACCGTGTACTTGAAATCACCATCAGTCGCAGTCAGGATCATCGCCAAGATCGAAAACATCAATATGCGATATG
Source organism: Gastracanthus pulcherrimus (assembly GCA_949152435.1). Taxonomy (NCBI): domain Eukaryota; kingdom Metazoa; phylum Arthropoda; class Insecta; order Hymenoptera; family Pteromalidae; genus Gastracanthus; species Gastracanthus pulcherrimus. The sequence goes on along the minus strand of OX424574.1, from coordinate 168,328,779 downwards.
CAGCGTTTTTCGTGCTTTGCAAACTCGTAACTACGAACGACGGCAAATTACCGCTCGAGATCACTTTTTCGACCAAGAGTGGACAGACTTACCAGGAACTTGAAGAAAAGAATTTCGTCGACGTGCGGTATACGACGCGAGCAAATGTTCGAGATCAGGATCGATTCATGGCTGCCTGCGTACCCAGTCTACATCATGGTTACGACAAGCACGCAAATCTGATAGAGTTCATCGAGTTCTACAGGATGATGGGAGTTGAGCACTTCACTTTCTATAATACTTCTGTCACCGAGGAGGTCAGTCGTGTTTTGGCGCACTACCAGGACGAAGGTGTTGCCACGGTGCTGCAGTGGAATATTCCGGCGCAATATGTTTTTGAAAAGAATTTGAGGTCATTCTGGGTTTTATGTAATATTTATTTATCTATACCAAGAGAAACTAAAAGTAGAATCTACTGAAACGCACGTTGATTCTATTTGAAATAGAAGGCTGCTTTAGGTTACGTATTATATAGGAATAACAGGTTTAGAAAAAAGTTAAAAGTTCGATATTTTTAGCATTTTAACAATTTGACAATTTGAGGTTATGTTTGGTTTGTGTTCATAACGTTTTTTACGAAACGCATTTTTAGCGTATACGAAACAGTAATTCTAAAATTTTATTTTTCTCCACGTATCAGTGCGTATGTATACGAGGCGTTGAAGGCAAAACATCTTAATTCGAGTTGCCAAAAAGAAAAAAACATTTAAGAAGAATTTATTGTTTATGTTTAACGAATTAATTAATTGTAGTATTAATTAATTGTGTTGAAGTAATAGTCAAACTTCTTTGTGTGTTATCAACAACAACAAAAAAATGAATATGAATAGTTTAGTCCACACCATTCAATTCCATATCCACTTAAAAAAGTTATTCATATTAAAAGTTGCTATGTATATTGTTAAAATAGTCTAAGTGCAAAAATTAAATACTAAATAAGCCTGGAGAAAGCAGTGGTGACTCAGTCGGTTAAAGATTTGGACTAAACAACCGCACACTTTATCAGCATCTCTCCTGAATTTGATTCAACTTTTTCATTTGTTTACTACACCCACCTGTCTCTGATGTCTCGGAACCCATCTAAAATTATATAGGTCCAAACGAGGTATTAGAAAATAGGTTGGATTCTATTTTTGACTACATACGTCAATTATATCAAACTTTTATAAAATAATCAAACTGCAGCGTCCGTAATTAATCATATTTTAACCATATATGATTTGTTTGTTTCTTAATTCTACAATTATAGATGGCTGTCCGTCTTTTAGTATCAAACATAACTCAAGTTAATTTACAGGTACAATGGTATATTCGCAGCATTGAACGAATGTCTATACAGAAATACGATGGTAGGAGGATTCAAGTACGTGGTTAATGTCGATTTGGACGAGTTTATCGTGCCAAGATTGCACGAGAATTTTTGGCAAATGATGAAATTCTTGGATCCAGCATCGGATGATGGCAAATACGCGTCTTTCATCTTTCGAAATATGTTTTTCTATCTAATACATAAAGATAATCCTATTCCTCAAAATCCACCAGGTAAAATATTAATTAAATAGTCTTTTTTTTACTATTCTTTGACCTTATAAAATATTTATCTTTACTTCTAGATATACCAAAACTATTGTTGCACGCTAAAACAACAAGGCTAGAGCAAATTTACCCAGCATACCAACGTAGCAAATATATTGTCAGAGGACAAGAGATTATTGAAATGGGAAACCATCAAGTGTGGCGAACGAGGAGATATTCCTTAGTATTTCGAACGAGTAAATATATTTATTCTTATTGCGGTAATAATGATACTAAAATATTTTTAAGCAAACAGACTAATGGTATAATATGTATTTAGGCTACGGGGAACGGTTTGTGGATCCAGATATTGCAGGGTCACAGCATTACAGAAATTGTGACGTAAGCAAATGTTCGCTTAGAAGTACTGTAGTTGACGTAACTGCTCATAAGTACACCAACGAATTAGGAATTAGAGTAGCAGCTGCACTCGCGAAAATCTTTCCAAAAAGTGTACATTGACAACAAATAATTTAGCAGCACTAATAATGTCAATATGTGTACGCACTGAGAAAACTATATCGTAATTACATAAAATATCACTGAACTAAAATTTTTCTTTAAGTTATTGGAAATTCACATTCAATGGGGAACAAACATGTTTTCATATCTATTTTAATCAATGGATAAGCTAACTTAAATGTTATGGAGTGTAGCGTTGTAAGATCATTATAAGCAGTACAAGCTGTCCTAAAACATTTAGGTGAGCTGAAAAGGATATTGCAGAATTACAACTATATATATATATATTAATTAATCTGAACTATTATGATTTTTAATGATATTTTCATATTTTTGTATATATATTGTAATAGTCACATGTAATTTTCTCAGTGCACTCTTTTTTACTTTTTATATTTATTTTTTTAAATAAATCATTATCAAAAAACGATATACTTATCGAGTAAAAATCATTCCAATCTCACATTGAACATCATTCATCATTCGTCTATTGTAGATCACGTCAACGCATTGCATTCACAAATGTTCAAAAAAGTCTATACAAGCTCAAGGGTTCAAGGCCACCCAGTGAATCCCGCATATATCCCTCTATATCGCATATATTTACCCTCTTTATCTGTCTCTCACTCTCTCTTTCTCTCTTGTGCAGTCATCCCTCATAAAATGCTAATCCAAAGAAAAGAACACTAACATATAACGACGCAATCAGCTAGCAGTCGTAGCTTATATCTGATCTGCACGCGCTCCGCATTCCGACTCACTGCGTAAAAAAATATTTCCGGGGCGTACGATTAACATTAGGAGCATAAAGGAGGTCGCAGTAATAACAAAATAAATTATTAATTATGTATTAATTACCATTTTCATCAGGCATGCTTGAAATGCATAATTTTCCATACGGTTTACAGGCATGAAAAAGGATTTCGCATTTCATGCGTATGTTGAAAAAAATTATTTAATAAACTAGTTTATGTGATTTCACATTTTCAAAAGATTTTAATTTTAGCTGAATTGTACATTTTAAAACGTTATTTGATATACTTTAAGATTGAATGGTGTATTTGTTTTAGCTATGCTGCAAAATAATGCAAACGAAGCTCATCTTTTGAGCTGGTTTGTAGCACGTTTGCCACCCCGAGACTGATTGCCAGCGCTTCAACGCGGACTCGATGCTGCAGTGTCTATAGAGAGAAAATGGGGTTGCAGTCCTAGCGCTTTTCTTTTCATGCTTGGCGCGCCAAGGTCGAAAACAGACGACGGATTTTTCATAATCGCGAGCCGTGCCCGACAGAAGGAGGAAATACATCGCACCAATCCTCGCGAGTTTTCTTAGACGTGTGTATGATACTCAAAGATATACAGATGCTTTTAGTGATGCACCCGATGATTATTTACTTCGCGAAATTGATTGATTTTCTTATACAATGTGTTCCCGACACACATCGGAGGTAAAATTAGCGTTCATACTCTGTAGTTAGTCGTTTCAGCGTAGCAGTTATAAAAACTGCTACGTAGGCTGCGCGCACAGCGATCGAGAGGATCGTTTTGGGACCGCTTTCCCTCTCCACCAGTCGAGCGGACTGATAAAAGGAGAGGCGCTGGACGAAAGGTCGACGAGGTTTTTTCGTGACCAGATAGCCGAGGAACGGACTAGCTCAGAGAGTGGCCGCCTGAGAGAAGTGCAGGCACATTGAAAGCTAGTCAGGCCGATGTGTTAGCTTAGTTTTTATGCGTTAGTTTAGGCGGTCGGCGACGTCACGCGACGCGTAATTTAATCATATAATTTATTACTTTAAGATATTACTTTGAGATGTGCTACTCGATCGCAGGCAGAACTCAAGAATGTACGTTTGTTAGGGATTAGAGAGACTTGTTATTCTGCGCTTTGGCAGAGTCAAGTGGGCAAGCGACGTTGGGCGAGCGAGCGGACACGAGCGCAGGATCAGATCGACGTGGTCCCCTTTTTTATTAGTGGGCGCGGAATAGCGACGAGTCCAGTGTCTGCGAGAAACGGAGAGTGAAACCGAGTGATTCTGCGTGTTTTGTATGTATGAGTGTGCCGGGCTCAAACAGAGCTGAGTGCGCGCGTCGTGTATTTTGACGTTTGGAAAAGTAGGTGAGAAAATCGAGAAAGAGTGGGAGAAAGCGAATTTTCGGCGATCGACGGCAAGCGGCCGCTCCTATCGGTCCTGAGGAAGGCCACAGCGAAGGCAGTCTCAATTTGGACACGAAACAGTGAACTTCGTGAACTCTCCGAGTAGATTAAATTATTAAATACGCGCATAAACTAATTTCCCTTGTGTTTTTGATTCATTTAAATCCTTTTTCCTTTGCTTCCTACACACGTTTTACTCTGAAAAGAATTTGTCACTGAAATCGTACACTAAAAAGAGCACTTCAAAAAGAGAATACCTATTGAAATTTCAACATTTAAATAATAGTACTCGTATAAACAGTTTTGTTATCCTTTTTGAGCTTTTGATGAGTGCTAAAGAATGATGTATTTTACTCTGAAAAATTATAAAAACGTGTAACGCGAAACTTTTCAAGAATGATCTGATTTTAAATGTTTGGAAATATCTTTTAGAAATATATTATTTCATCGTGTAAATAAATGTATTGTTAAATCGTTTCGACTTTAAGTATCATTAAAAAATTTTAAATATTGTAAAGTGAAAATTTATCCAAATGATTCATTTCTATACAAAAATTTGAAAAAATTTTATTTGGTCATCGCTTTAAAAAGTCAAAATAATTTATTTTTGTTTGTAAAATCACCTATTTCTATCAAAATTAAAAGTAGTCAATTAAAAAAATGATTAAGAATTATATGAATTTAAAATTATTTACTGTAAACTTTTTAGATATACTCGTAAATAGATTTCGATCATCACTGAAAGTTAAATATTTCTCTGGTGCTGTAATTCATAATTGTCTTTAGCTTTACTGTCCAATGTTAATTAATATGCAAACATCTTAATCATCAGGTAAAACCGTAACATTAATTCCCTACCAGCATGCCCACAATGTCGCAGTTTACTTTGAAACTAAAGTTGCATTCAAATTGGCGCTGTAATGCAGAACATAACCGACGTGCAAAAGAGCGAAGATGCAGAAAGGTCTCTAAGTGGTTAATTTTGGAATTTTAGCTGTCTCGCAACGAAAATGCAGATCTAAGCAATTTATTGCGAAAGAATTAACGCCATTAATATGCTCCATACATAGCGCACATTTGGGTAAGTACAATTGTTTTTGAGTTAGAATACAATCGACAAGGAGTTTAATTCACATGAGCTGCAGAAACTTCATGCAAATTAAAGATTTGTAAAAACCGCTATAATATGGCTACTTTTTTGATGATACATAAGTCAATCATTCAGAAATGTTAGACTTAAGTCAATAAACAAAAAAAAATAATAAATAATATTTATTATACACAAACTATTGACATATTTCAATATTGTTGCATTATTAAAATTTTATACATATAATGTTAGATACCTGTAGTTCACTACATTCAAAATCAATGGATACGAATACTGACAATTCAAACTCTTGCGAATCAGTAAAACTTATGCAAGGGATATAACTTGATTATTCCAATGACTCATCTGATTTTTCTGGAGGTTTGTAAAATTATTTTTATTTAAAATATGATTTAATAAAATATTATAATTAAATATGTAGGTAATAGGTATGTATTTGTATTAATTTTTTTAGATCAGTACTGTTCGCTACAAGTTGGTGTAACAGATATCAAATTGAGCACTTCGATTCTATCACCATCAATACAAGTTGTACAAGATACTACAGCTTTTACGGACAGTGAGATCAGCTCAAAGCTTCATTCGATTTCACAATGACTGGAATTAGAGCCTTTACATGCCCCTGCGTTACAGAACTTCTTCAAAGGTTTGTAGTTAATAAAATAACATAAAATTTTCAATAGCAATATATTAAGTATTTTTATTTTATAGTTGCTAACATTTTTATGAAGAAATTTCAAACGGCAATAAAGTCGAAAGTTTGGCATCCATAGAGAACTAAATCTGAAGAAAAATCAGTTCATCAGGAATCACACGAAACGCAATCTTCTAGATCTACTCTGAAAGAAATTCAAAATCAAGGTACTTAAGTACATGAAAAGTAATTTTCTAACATCTTCAAATGTTAAACAAAAATACTCTTAGTTTAGATACCAGACAATGTGGAGACAATGGACTTGAAGAACATTTGCCATTACCATTTCAAAAGCAATTGTTTTTCCTCAAAAAATTACGAAAGTAAAAAAGAGAACTAGAAACGTAAGTAGTGTGTTGACATCAGAGGAATAGCAGCAGCATCATATGAAAATTGAACCGGAAATTTGCGAGAGCAGAAGGAAGTTGAAAATAGGAAAAGACTCAGAGCAGAAGCAGGACTTCGAAAAACTGAAGAAAAAGAAGCTAAGAGGGCCCTTATAGAAGAAAAGAAGAGACTCAATGAAGAAATCAAAAAGTTGACAGCTCAAAAGAAAACTGATAGTTTAATAAAAAGAGAAAAAGAGTGAAATACATTTTTAGTTTCAAACATTAATTTAAAAATTAACGTTCTGTGATATTATAATTTATTCTTAGATAATAATACCTTTTCTCAAGTTCCTAAAAATGTTAGAGTTCCTAAAATTGCAGAGTCAATGTTCTAAAATATTATAAATTATGCATTTTTAGATTATTTATAATACCGTGTATTTTTGCTTACAATAAATATAATTTATTAAAGTTTTATAAACAAATTATTTATTATTGTGTTTAAGAAATAAAAAACAAATAATTTATTATTGCGCTTAAGAAATAAAAAACAAATAATTTATCAAGTGTAATGAATTTTTTTTAATTATTCTAACCTCTCTAATTATATTTCATAGTATGTAAAACATTCATGTCCAGTTAGTGGTACATCTAAATTCGGACGCTGGGACATGCGCGTTATTGCTTGTCCAGTTAGTGGTACACGAGGTCTCTTAGCAATACAATGTTTTATGTAAGATATATTTTTTTTGGTTCCTTGAGGGGATGCGTCAAACCAATTTTACCTGCCGATAAAAATACATTAAAAACTTTCGTTTTTCTCCAAAAGTATGCGTCAGAATCAAATTTCCTTTTCGGGGTAGCTTTATTTACGTAAAATACATAGCGGAACACTCAAATTATTATCAGAATCAAAAATTGGCAAGTATATGATTATGCTAATTTTCGATTCAGATATCAATTCGAGTGTTCCACTGTGTATTTTTTCCCAGATAAAGCTATCCTGAAAAGGAAATTTTATTCTGATGCGTATTTTTGCCGTAAAACGAAATTTTCGAAGAACATTTTGTTTTCACTTTCCTATTGAGACATACACTCTAAACCTAAAAGAATAAAAATTGACGTTAGGAAGAATAAAAGTAGCATTTCATTCTTTTAGAAAAGTATAAAAGTGTGATTTTATTCCTTAGAGAATTTGACAAGGACTTTAAAAGATTAAATTGTACAATTTATTCTTCTGTAAAGAATAAAGTTTAGGTTTTATTCTTTTAAAAGAGCAAATGATGAATTTTATCCTTTACAAAAGAATAAAGTCAAGGAATTATTCTTTATAAAATAATAAAATACCACCCCGCTATTTTAAAAGAATAAATAACGAATTTTATTATTTACGAAAAGAATAAACAAAAGATATTATTCTTTATTTAAGATATATATATATATATAGGGACGCCTATTTTGTAGTTCTAATGCTGTACTAACCATCAAATCCTTAGAGATTACTTTTAACCTAAAAAAAATTATGACTTGCTGATCACCTCAGTCGGAGTAATTCCACCAAAAAATCATATCTGAAAAACTAAAAGACCTTGACACTCCAAATTGTGTGTCACAGTTTATTAGATTCAAAGAAGAAGGAGAAAAATATTTTCAAGGCCTTAGATAATCTTATTTCAATTTTATCAAAAAAAGTCTTATACACAAAATAGCATATATGTATACCCATATATGTATACATATATATGTCAAATGGTTCAATCAGCTCTAAACTTAAAAGGGAGTGATTAATAAATAATGTTATCGAGTCGCATTAGTCAGTCACGAAAAGACTTTTTGTTGAAGAATAATTTAGCTTGGAATTGCCGTATTCAAAATTTGTATTAATCGCGTTTTGTAAGGTTTCCTTTTTATGAATATTTCTCTTTTAACCCTCGAACCTCCAAAGTCCTTATTTGATCTAAAACTAGTATGGAAAGCTTTTAGTTATCGGTAAAATGGTCATATCATCTACCTCGAATAGTTTATTAAAATAAGCTTTAAATATGAATTTTAAAGGTATTATAGGTAGGTGAATAAAACGAGTATAAGCTCTTAAATTAATTAAATGTATATAAGTAAAATGGTAATTAGGTACTATAATTGTTATTGCACAAGTATCCGTAGAAAATTAAAAATAAAATATTTTTATTTGACATCTTTTGTGGAAAAATGTTCCAATACTGCATCGCTATTATGAATTTAACACCTTGCAGTTCCGTTTTTTAGATTAAACAATGCTAGTGGTTCACTCTACAAAAGAGTTAAATGATTTAGAAACCATTTTGAGCGATTATCTATATTTTCATTTCTTACTTTAGCGATCACAAGCTAATTATTTTGTTTATTAAATTTAAGGTAATGCTAAATCCACTCATCGTGGACGAGGGCCCACTTTTTTCATTTAATTTTTAATTGTCAGTAAATATCTCTCTGGAACGTTATTGTCTTAATCAGAAACAACAATGTTCCAGAGAGATAGTTCCTCAAGTAGTTCCTCACGTTTGCTATTAACGCGGGGGTTTAACATCGCCTTAATAAAAATGATTCTACTAATAATATCTAAAATAAATATGAGGATGTATTCACATTTGTCGTGCGTTAAGCGTCACACACATTTTTGTTTGCTGCAAAGACATTTTAAAACTTGTTTCTTTTATATCTTTTAAAACTTATTTCTGTTATATACTTTAAAACAATGTTTTATATTTTCAAAAAAGATAGATTATGTATCTAGATAGGTGTATCCAGTGTATAACTATCTTAGATATTGCTCATAACTAGATCTTAGCAAGCAATAGAAAAAAATTGCAAAATTTTTTTTTCTATAATCTGTGCTATACTGCCAATTTGTTTTGTTGTAATTTTAAATAAGATTTAAAAACACTGGAAAGCACGCCGTTTTTCATCTCCATCGGCAAAGCCGCAGCACAGATTCTTTAAGAGAAATTTCTACGGATGATATTTTTAACTGAAAGCGTATACATATGTGTATATTTATAGGTATATGTGTGCGTTTATTTGTGTACCAGAACGTATACGATCGGAAACTTTCCGTATGACTGCAGAGCGTCGCCATCGCGCTCCCGAGTGAACGACGACTCGAGCGAGCTTCGGCGGCAGACGTAATTCGGTGGCCGGAAGGAGCATGCACGCGCGCTGTTCACTCTTCGCCGCAGTTGTTACGCGAGTTACACGCGTTACAGAGCCCCGGATGGTGTAAGTGCTCGCAAACGAAACTAATCAGAGAGTATCGTTGAATTTCGACCGAATTCGTATATTTTTAAATTACTACAGTGTATGTGCGTGGGCGTGAAAATTCAGTAGCTGAATGACGAGGCAGATTATGGAGGCTGATCGAAGAAAACACGCTGGGCGCTGATAAAAGTGTGGTTAATTCATCTTCACCTTTTCTACTACAGATTTGATAAGACATCTGTATGAGTACGATTCGTATGCATTCACAAAAAGTTTAATTCGAGTCATTGACTCACAAATGCGCACGATTTAAATTGGTGATATATAAGGAATATAAGCGCTAAACTCGAGCAGGAAGGCATCACCTCTGGCCAACGAGTGTCGCTAGTCATAATGCAACTTTATATCTATATGTGAGGCCTTGGGTGTAAAAACAATGTAATACGTAAGTTTTAGACTAAACAATAATCAGACCGATCACGAACAGATAAAAATAATAAATTGTATAAATGCCTTATTTAGAACCTAAACTTAAGGTGGCTCCGTCATATTTTGAAAATCAAATTAACAAAAAATAAAAATCATCCTGAAAGTGTGCGTTTTATACATTCTATTGAAATTTTGGTTAGGTGGGGTTATCAGGTAAACTGAAGAGAAATAAATGTTTAAAAATAGAACTTTTAATATACGCTCTTATGACGAAATATGCCTGTAACTATGTGAAAATCCATGATTTCATTATAAAACCACTAGGAGATTATATCTTTTTAATTATAGATTTCGATTGTTTAACAAAAATATCCGGTTGTCAGTCAAATATAAAAAATATATAATAAATAAGTAAAATGGGTGTATTTTTGTATGTATATATATGTGTATTGTTGTTATTTCTGATATATTATAACATATATTTAGGTCAATAAGTCTGACAATTGATATTGAATCATTTTTATTAAAAATTCGTTGGTTATTAGAGAAAAAATTGTATGCCCCCCACAGGGCCCCGCGTAGATACGGGACTACACGATAGAGCCACCTTAACTTGTGTAAATGTAGACACACATTCGCAATATGACTATAGCGACGCTCTGATTGACTATAGTCAGCTATAGTTGATGCCTCTTCCGCATCATCTGCTACCTAAGATTGACACTCGCCTTTCTTATAGTTATAGTTATAATTATAAAAAGTGATTCCATTCTTTTTACATAAATCAGAAAATGCATTTTTTACCGGTTTATCACTGCCGCTTTGCTTGACATATTTTAAATTTTTAGCTGTTATACACAGAACTTAACTTGGAAACCTCTAGTGTGCATAGACATTTAATTACAATATTACTTAACAAAAAAATATTTTTACATATAACAATTTGAAATAAGGGAAAGACCAAAAGATGTAAGTGGTACTTTCGGAAAAAACTGAGTTAAAGCAATATCCGGCAAATGAAGCAGTGGACAATGTTTTATCAAACCGTTAAGAGCGATTAAATTGAATTAAACCAAATTATTTTATTAAACTTTCTATGTTTTATATGATAATTACTATTGTTATCCAAACTTTAAACACTCTTTTCTGAAAATAGAAAAATGCCCTTATATCTCTGGACTTCTGGCATCATAAATATAATTTAAGAGAGCAACGAAAAAACATAATTTTTATAGCAAGCGCCACTTACTTTTTAAGTCCCATAAACAACAATTAACAAGAACAAATTAAGTTGGCGTTTCTTAACTATTCTAACGTTTCGTTCTCAGCGCAGTACCAACGTTTTCGGCAGGTGTCTGAACGAACAAGATATGAGTTTACCCAAAGTTTACGTTCTTTATAAGTCAATCGCATTAGAGATTATTCCGATAACTGTAACAACGTCTGTGGAATCAGTAAAAAACTTTTAGGATTAGAAACTATCGAAAATGTTCGTCACAAATCGATTTAGGTATCCCGGGATTCCACGAACCCTTAAAAAGTATTGGCCCAGAATGTTGACATGTTTCTTCATCGTAGTAGTAATCGTTATTTTAATTCTCAAATGGAAGGTAAGTAAATAAAGAACTGCGTCTATTAATTACAAATACATTTTTTGAAAGTGATATATTTTATGTAGTACGCCTTGGAGTTAACAAGACTGAATGATATGACGAAAGCCCATATGAAGCAGATTCAAAAGATGGTTGACCTATCAACTGCAAAATCAAGAATGAACGACACATGGAGAACATTAGATGACACAAATGCAGCAATATTCTCGGCATATCTAGATTCAAGACCTGAAGTAGTGCTCGAGGAAGTTCCCAATGCCAGCTACGAAAACTTGTGGGCGTTGGTAAATTAAAAAAAGAAACTAATGTTAACAACAAAGATACCCAAACCTAAATAACCATGAACATTTCAGATTAGGGTCATCGCGATTCTGGACGTCAACTCCGAGCACTCCTCGTTGGCCTGCTACTATAAATTTCCCCCTGATCCATTACTGGCCAAAGCGCAAAAAACCGTGTACATGGAATCACCAGCAGTCGCTGTCAGGATCATTGGCAAGATCGAGAATGTCCTGACGCGATACTCCGCGGCTTTCGTGCTTTGCAAACTCGTGACAACGAACGACGGTAGATTACCGCTTGAGATCAGCGTTTCGACCAAGAGTGGACAGACTTATCAAGATCTCAGAGAAAGGAATTTCGTGGACGTGCGATACACAACGCGAGCAACTACTCGGGATCAGGATCGATTTATGGCTGTGTGTGTACCAAGTATGCATTATGGATATGACAAGCACGCGAATCTGATAGAGTTCGTTGAGTTCTACAGGTTGATGGGAGTCGAGCACTTTACATTTTATAATACTTTGAGCGAGGGTATTGCTACGGTGCTGCAGTGGGATCTTCCGGCAAAATATGTTTTTGAAAAGAACTTCAGGTTATATAAGGTCTTTTATACTATGTATTATGTTTTAGGTAGTTTTGACGATTTTTACGAAACGCTATTATATCCCGAAAGGGTGATTCTAAAATTTTATTTCTTTCTATGTATTAGTGGATTTGTGTATGAGACTTTGCACGAAGAAAAAACCGGTGCTAACTGCTTTAGCAGAATGCTTTCTCAGAAAAAAGTCCTGAAAAATTGAGTCAGAGAGGCTTATAATGAATATTTGAACTAAAAAAATAATGCTTTAATAAATTCACTAACAAGATCGATTTGTAAGTACAAGCGTCCAAGTATTGCCCGTCTGAAAAAATCTTTAAAGTCGAATTAATTTTTAACATGCCTGCATTCGAAGAATTCATTATTATTGTTAAACATACAATCTTTTAGACCTTTAAAATACATAGATTGAATGGAAATCACGCGCAATTTAAGAATATGAACTTTTGCTGTTTGGTATGTGATATATTCATAAATTTTAATATTTTCGAGGATACTGAATCAGAACAAATAGGTTCTCTAAAAATTTCTGTATGAATGTTCACATCATTTTTATAAAAATTTTATAATAACTGACCAACATAAAATTTTAATGATTAATATGATATTAATACCAATACATAAATACAGACGGGCATTTATTAAAAACCTTTTTCACCACACTGCGCGTAAAGTGCTGACTGTACGCCCTCTCAGCGGGCCGTACAGTACCGCATGGACTGCCTAGGGAATAAAGTGACTTGCGCATGCGCGATGCGCCTTTTTCCGCTCTCGACTGCGTCTCGAGCGGTAAAACGGCGCGTCGCGCGTACACAAGTCACTTTACTTCTAGGCAGAGCATGGGGTACTGTACGGCCTGCTGAGATGCGTACAGTCATTTCTTTACGGGGGTGTGGTGAAAAGTAGTATACGCACCTCTGGAGTACAGTAGGCAAGCATGCACTGTGTGAAATGCCGACCTCGCTTCGCTCGGTCGGCAACGTCACACAGTGCGTACATTGCCCACTTTACTTCCTTGATGCATAATGTACTATTTTTCTGACTCAGAAAACTCGAAAACATCGAAATTTATCAAAATATCATGTAAAAAGACCGCTGCGAATTCATTGGCACTTAGCTTCCTCAAACTAAATTAATTGTTCAAATATGAAATTCTTTGTTCTAATAAATTAATTTTAAATTGCTATATCTCTTTCTAAATGATAGCTCAAAATGTGTGTGCTTTTTTATCATTGATGATTTGACGAAAGATAATTTTTTACTAAAATTACAGAACGATAGGTAATAATTCTTCTAACAGCAATTTTTTCTCTACGTAATTTATTAAAAATTTTTAAATAATTAAATTAAATGTAATCAGATGTTTGTACGTAGATTCACTGAATTCTTAATCATCTAAAATTTAGTGAACTATTTTTCATCGTAGATTCCCGAGATATAACCCTTTAAACTAAATATGACTTTTTTCGGGTATAACAAAAGAAGGGCAGAGCATATCCAAAATTTGCGGTTGTAAAAGATAGATAATTTTATGCTCTTTTTAATGCATTTACACTAAATTGATTATAAAATTTCTAATATCCCAAAAAACTTGAGAAACTAAAACTATAAAATCCAAAGATATAAAAATCATTTTAAAACCAAAACGAGTCGATGAACCTTTAAATTTCTTTCTAATTTCGAATGTTCATTAAGAAACGAAAAAATGGTAAAAATTTGCCATGCCATTTTCGAGATTTTTTTTTTTTTTTTTTAAATGGCATTTCGAACTCGAATGTTCATTGCCTCATCTACGCAAGCCTTCCACGTTTCCCTATTTTGTGCCAACCCCATCCATTTCGCGCCTTCCCGCCCAATTTCAGTTACGTCTGATTTTACGTTATCCTCCCATCTGCGTCTAGGTCTACCAAGAGGTCGCGTTGCTTTCGGTTTTCCTTTCATTATGCGCGCTGCTGTACGATCATGGCCCATTCTTGCCACGTGCCCTGCCCATCTTAGTCTCCGTGATTTTATTATTCTGTTAATATTTGGTGACGCGTACAAATTATGTAGCTCGTCATTGTGCAGTTTCCTCCACTCCCCAGTTTCCTCATCTTTCTTTGGCCCGTATATTTTCCGCAGAACCTTTTCGAGATATAGGCGATCAAAAAGAAATTTAAAAAAATGCATAACCTCAATTATATCGAAATATAAAGATTGTTGTAAACTGGGCAAGAAGTTGTAAAAAGATAGTAAAAAGCTACCGTTTTGAAAAGTTTCAGATCAAATACTGCCGATTTACTCGAGTATTCGCAGCTGACTAATTTCGATTTCTTTTACAAAAAGATTTTTTTCCCTTCAAAAGAAAAAGATGAAGTCTCAAAAATTTTACAGAATATTCATCTCCATATTCCTAATTATCTCGATTTTTTAAAATTCTCCTTCTTATATTTCACAGATTTAACCGTTTGAAGAAAATGACGATTTCGTGAATAATAAAATTTCGGGTCGAAAACGATAGGTAATTTTATGCTCTATCAAATGCATTGTGACACAATCGATGATATTATTGCTAAGGTATCAGAAACCCCGAAAAACTAAAATACATAAATCGAAATACTGCTAAAAAACATAACGCATTGAAAACCAAAAAAGAAATATTTTTGAGTCGCCTACCTTAAAAAAGAACAAAGAAATGAGCATCGAAACATTAATTTTCACCGTGTATATTTAGAGTAATGTTGATCCACATCCATACACACACACACACACACACACACACACACACACACACACACACACACACACACACACACACACACACACACACACACAACAGACACACACACCCATACAGACATTTTTTAAAAATAGTGTATTTTGATTCCCAGTATCTCAAAACATGGTTCTAACATGTTTTTAGCAAAACTTTCTTTTTAGCATCATAAAGTTTCCTCTACAAGGAAGTAAAATTTTTATCGTTACGAATGGCTATATTCATAGCAATTATAGTATGGAAACTTGGTTTCCTTTAAAAGCATACTGATCTTACGTGTCATTTTACTATAAAATGAATGCATTGAAAGTATGGGACTCAGTCATACTACGATTGCTGGAGCTGATCCATGCCACTTATCCTTTTTCAGTATGAGAGTTTCGGAGTAATTGAGGCCCACTTAGGGAAAAAGTGGAGGGATAAACAGTGTACGCCAATGAGCTCTCTAAATTTTTTGGAGTATATTTTCACTCTTTTGGAGTGAATTCTCACTCCAAGCGATCATGAACACACAGTCCCTTATCTTGGAATAAATCTTCACTTTTAGAAAGAGTGAATAATTTACTCTTTTGTAAAAGTGACTTTTTCACTCTATTTAGAGTGCCAGAATACGCGTCAAGAAAAAATAATTATTTCGTTGTTTTACGTTTTAGAAATGTTTTGTTGAATGAATACAGTTTACTGGAAAGACTGCAATTGAGAAATAAATTAGAAAAACTTCAAAAAAATTGTTGGTTGGATTTGAACCCTGGTCGTCTAGGTTATGGGTGCACTGATTTCTTCTATGTATTCGAATTCGTTGATGAACTTTTATTTAATACTAAAATCAGTTTAAGCCATAATAACTTAGAGCTAATAAATAGTGGTTGTTAATAAAAGGATACAAAAATTATATTTTATTTTAAATTCAGTACTATTGTGGTCATTTTAATATTTGGCAAAACAGTCTAATATTTTTTTACTACATTTTCTAAATTTATGCATTTTTAAGAAAAGTTTAAGATGCTTTAAACACTAAAATTTTAAAAATTAATAAAACTTTTGCAATTTAAGAGGATGTAAAATACTGACAGATTACTACCATACCGGCATATCATTTATATTTTGTTCTCTGTAGAATAAATATTTACATATAACGACAGTATAGGCCTTTAGCAGAAATTTTCAGTTGATTTTTCAAGAGGTATCATTAACTTTCTTAAAAAATGGGTCGAAAAATGTTAAGAGGATGTGGGTCGCCATACGAATTGCCAACGAGTATAGACGCTTACCTTAAGCGTCTATATTCGTTAGCATTGCTTACCAAGAAAAATATTTAAAACAATTTTCCGGTTGCTAATAATAATCCCGGAATCTTATGCAATTGCCAAGACCAAACAATGCTAATACAATGTACAAATTTGCAGAACATAGTAAGTCATTTTTATTTACAAAATTTATTTATTCTATATTTATTCTATAACTATTTAAAATATAGAAGTCGGTAATACAGATTCCTGTAATAAATTCTATTTTTTTAAATGGTTCAATATTCCTTTTGAAATTGTAAAAACTATATCTGATTAAATTTTTAAGAGATTTTAAATAAAAGCTACTCTTTCACCTTGAGTTAAATTAATTAACCACATAGATGTACATTTTTTAACCCATTATTTTGTACAATTAATAATTAAATTTCTTGAAAATTTAATTGAAGATTCCTGGTGTAAATAATGTTTTAAAAGTAAAAAGTCGTAATTCGAAACTTTGATTGATTTATAGGTTTTATAATATAAATTTCACTCCAACCTAGTGTGAAAGTTGGAGTGAATCCTTAGTCACTGTCTAATTTAGAGTGGTAAAATTCACTTGTTAGACTGCAGTGACTACATTCAATATTTTAGAGTGAAAGTTCACTCTACATTTAGAGCGTCAATTTCACTTTAAAAAAATTAGAGAGAGTGCTCAGTTAGTACAAAACTCTAGTACCGAAAGAGGATAACCATCGTAGAATTATAGTATGGCAGTATCCCGTACTTTGAATGCATAAAAGAATAATCAAACAGCAAGGAGATTCTTCTTGTATTGCTCGGATCCTATATTTTTATTGCATGTAGGGTCTAATGCTTTAAAATCGCGAACTGTGTCATACTTTCATATTTAGAATTTGTTTCCTTCGTCTATCTGCAATAACAACTCAACTCCAGTTAAGTCTTGTACCGAAAAATAAATTTTAAAACTATTTATCATTTTATGTTAACCGAATAATATACCTATCAGTGATTCTACGAGAGTTAATTTAGTATAATTTCTTAGTGGTATTTTGGTCGCAGAATCACGTGATGTACTTAGGTATTTTTTATAAAAGTGATCGGAAATGCCTTTTTTTAATTATATTGTAACATACAAACTTTTCTAGCAACGTATGCTATTAACTGTACAGTTTACAATGTATGCGGATATATTTCTTTACGTATCATACTTTCACGTGTGTGTACTTATATATATTAGAACACATATAATATATATATATATATATATATATATATATATATATATATATATATATATATATATATTGTTGGTCCAAAACTTGAATTAAATTGTTAGTGAGCTCAATGCCTCATATGATTCTGGGGAAAATTGTTAATTTAGTTTAATACTTTTTCAACACAATTACTTGTCAAGTGAGAAAAAAACAGAATTCATATTTCTGATAAATTCTGCAAATCACTAACAAATCCATTTACACCAGCTTGTTCTATATAAAATTAAAGATGTTGATTAACTAATTTTCAGGTATGATGGTATCTTCGCAGCATTAAACGAGTGTTTATATAGAAATACGATGGTAGGAGGATTCAAGTACGTGGTTAACGTCGATTTGGATGAGTTCATTATGCCGAAAAATTACGAGAATTTTCGGCAAATGATGACGTTCTTGGATTCAGCATCAGATGATGGCAAGTACGCGTCTTATATTTTTCGAAATATGTTTTTCTATCTGATACATGGAGATGATCGTGTTCATCAAAATCCACCAGGTAAAAACTTTAATTTCATTTATTTTTTAAGCAATCTTTGATTCTATACAAAAATTTATTTATTTATAGATATTCCAAAACTATTGTTGCACACTAAAACTACGAGAGTAGAGCAAATTAACCCAGCGTATGAACATAGTAAATATATTGTTAGGGGACAAGAGATTGTTGAAATGGGAAACCACCAAGTCTGGCGAACGAGGAGATATTCATTAATATTTCGAACGAGTAAATATATTTATTTTTAATGCATTAATAATGGAAATAAAATATTTTGAAGCAAACAAAATCATGATATAATATGCGTTTAGGTTTCGGGGAAAAGATAGTCGATCCAGATGTTGCAGGATCACACCATTACAGAAAATGTGAAGTAAACGAATTAGTCTGTTGGCTAAGAAGTACTATTGTTGATGTAACTGCTCATAAGTACACCGACGAATTAGGAAATAGAGTAGCATCTGTACTAGCGAAAATATTTCCGAAAAGTGTACATTGACAACAATAATTTAGCAGCACCAATAATTGTAATAATTGTAATATATACAGTGCGTCTCATAACTATAGAAACACCAAAAATTTTTACATTTAAATCTGTGTATTATACCTTTTCTTAAAAAACCTGTAACTTTCGAAGCAAAAAACCAAGGATAATTTTAAAAATAGCAAATAAAAGGCAATTTTATTCTCTTTAAGACGTTACCAAAATATTGTGTCTACATTAACTGATAAAAAATTCACGGACGGTTTAAACAAAACTTGAATACTAGATAAAAAATTTACATTGATTTAAATGGGTCTAGAAATTTAAAGTGTTTGTATAGTTATGAAACAACGATAACTTCTTTAATGTTGATGCGAAATAAATATTCTAGTAATGTTTTAAAGAGAATATATTTTCCATTCATTGGCTTTTTGCAAAATTATCCTCGGATTTTTGCTTCCAAAGTTACAGGTTCTTTAAAAAAAGGTATAATATACACATTTAAATGTGAAAATTTGTGGTGTTTCTATAGTTATGAGACGCACTGTAGACTAAGAAAACTATATCGTAATTTATTACAATATCAATATCGTAAAAATTTTCTAAAAACTTTAAATTCCTTAAAGAGGAAGTTTTGTGACAATAAGAAAAAAGTTTTCGAAAAAACGTGCTTAAAATATGTTTTAGGACAGCGTGTGCATGTGTGCGTGTGTATATATATGTGTGTGTGTATGTGTGTTCGTCGTGCGAGTGTGTGAACACCTGTTTTTTAGAAACTACTCGAAAAATTAATTATTGAGAGCTCATTTTCTTTGTTGTTTTCTGTGCGGATTTGTTATTGTTCATTTGCGATTTATTCGCGTTTGTTTTTGTATGTTAAAGTTAATAAAATCAATTCAAAGCAAAAATGAGTTTGAAAGAGCGTGAATTATTCTTTTCCTAATTGCAATTTTGAATTAGCAATTTTCGTTCTTTTTTATACATGAAAACGTTTTTATTTACGCGGATATCTCGATAATACGTGATAAAAATTCATTTAAAATAATAGTTGAATAGTAACATTTAGAATAATATTCAATAAAATTTTTGAGACATAATCTTTTTTTTTAATTTTGAGAACCAAAAATCATTCTGTAGAAATATTGTTTTCTTATGCATTATAACTTAACTAAAACTACAGCAACAATATTCATGTTTTTTTAAATATCTTATTAATATTCATAAAGTAGGGCTTGTTTTATATATCTGTAGAAAAATTAATCTCTTATCTTTTTCTTATAGTCTTTAAAATTATTGATATTATTAAAGGTAAACTTTATTCAAGCTCTCATATTTCATAATTCAATCATAACTTAAGAGAACAACGAATTAATAACATTTTTATTTAATACAGAACGACTTATATTTTAAGTTCTATAACTAATGATAAAGCAAAAATTTGAAGTATATTTTAATGTTTAAAGTTAGCATTTCTTAACTATTCTGTTGTTCGTTCTTCGTGTATTGTCAACGTTTCCGGCAGGTGCTTGACGAGATATGATACGAGCTTATCTATAAGTCGATCGCGTTAAAGATTACCCAGATGACTGCAACAGCGTCTGCAGAATTAGTCGCATAGGAACTGCAACGCTGTTCAGGTTAAAATATATGGTATCGAAAATGTTTGTCACGAATCGACTCAGATATTCCGGGATTCCGCGAACTATTAAAAAGTATTGGCCAAGAATGTTAACATGTTTCTTCATTTCCGGCGTAATCATTATTTTAATTATTAAATGGAAAGTAAGTAACTGTGAGTTTATTTGTTACGAATACATTTTTTGTAAAGTGACGTCTCGTATGTAGTACGCCTTGGAGTTAACAAGAATGAATGATATGGCAAAAGCACATATGAAGCAGTTTCGAAAGATGGTTGACCTATCAACTGTAAAGACAAGAATGAACGACACATGGAGAACATTAGATGACGCAAATGCAGCAATATTCTCGGCTTATTTAGATTCAAGACCTGAAGTAGTGCTCGAGGAAGTTCCTAATGCCAGCTATGAAAACTTGTGGGCATTGGTAAATTTTTTAAATATCACATAGATTGTTTCAAACCTAAATAACTATCAACATTTTAGATTAGGATCATCGCGATTCTGGACGTTAACTTCGAGCGCTACCCGTTAACCTGCTATTATAAATTTCCCCCTGATCCACCGTTAGCCAAAGCTGAAAGAACCGTGTACATGGAATCACCAGCAGTCGCCGTCAGGATCGTAGCCAAAACGGAAAATTTTGGGATGCAATACTCCGCGGCTTTCGTGCTTTGCAAACTTGTTACTACGAACGACGGCAGATTACCGTTAAAGATCAGCTTTTCGATCAAGAGTGAACAGACTCATCAGAATCTTGAAGAAAAGAATTTCGTCGACGTTCGATATACAACGCGAACTAGTACCCAAGATCAGAATCGATTCATGGCAGTGTGCGTACCAAGTCTACATCATGGTTACGACAAGCACGTGAATTTAATAGAGTTCGTCGAGTTCTACAGAATGATGGGAGTTGAGCACTTCACTTTTTATAATACTTCTGTTACTGACGAGGTCAACCAGGTTTTAGCACACTACGAGGTCGAGGGTGTCGCTACGGTGCTGCAGTGGATTCTTCCAACGCAATATATTTACGAACGGAATTTGAGGTTATATGTTTTTTGTCATATGTATTTATCTATACTAATATTGCTTCAGATTATTATTTTGGTGGGAATTTTATAATGGAAATATTTCGATCACTTAAGGAACCTTATTACGGTAAAATGTATTATAGCTTAACATTTTTAAGTAGATGATCAAAATGTAGAAAAAGCTTTGCAGTTAAATGGTTTGCAACGACCATGAGTGTTTTGTATTTATTTGTAAGGAGCAATACAAAAAGTAAAATCTATTGAAAAAGCGAAAAAGGAGGTTCCTCTTTGTTTTGGGTAGTTCATTTTTCTAAACGCTATTCTATAGCATACCTGCAACAGCGAGTCATATTTTTTTCTTTGTAGTAATACATTTGTATATACAAAATTTACTGAGTAAAAATATTAATTTAACAGTTATTAAATAAAATAAAAGATGCTGATAAACTAAACTTCAGGTACAATGGTATCTTCGCGGCGATGAACGAATGTCTGTACAGAAATACAATGGTAGGAGGATTCAAATACGTGGTCAACGTCGATCTGGATGAGTTCATCGTGCCAAGGAAGCACGAAAATTTTCGACAAATGATGGAATTTTTGGATCCAGCATTGGAGGATGGCAAATATGCATCTTTTATTCTTCGTAATATGTTTTTCTATCTGATGCATGGAGATAGTTCTATTCCTCAGAGTCCACCAAGTAAATAAGTTTGATACATTTTTAAATCATTTTGTAAGCATTAATTTATAAAGTATTATACTCTTTACTTACAGATATACCGAAACTATTATTGCACACTAAGACTACAAGATTAAAGGAAATCAACCCAGTGTATGATCGTAGCAAATATATTGCTAGAGGCCAAGAAATTGTTGAAATGGGGAATCATCGAATCTGGCAAACAAGAAAATATTCATTAGTATTTCGAACAAGTAAATATATTTCATTTCATTAGTTAGTCTAAAATATGTTTTCAAAGTAAACAAATTAATGGTATACTATGTATTTAGATTATGGAGAAAGAATAGTCGATCCAGATATTGCAGGGTCACACCATTACAGATTCTGTGAAGTAAATGAATTAGTGTGTTGGCTGAGAAGCACTGTAGTTGATGTAACTGCTCATAAGTATACCAACGAATTAGGAAGTAGAGTAGCAGCTGTTCTTCAAAAAATATTTCTGAAAAGTGTTCATTAACAATAGGTAATTTAAAAGTACCAATAAGTTCAATAAGTGTATACACTAAGATTAAATGAATGTTTTCGATAAAGACCAATGTTAGAGAATTGAATAATTAGAACCTGAGGAAAAAATACCATCGTTTAAAAATTCTTATCATTTTTAAGAATTATATTATACCGTATTGGTCCTGCAGAAGCAAGACAAATTGGAATAATTAAGACTCTGTCAATAACGATTCCAAGTAGATTTTTACAAGATAAATTTAATATTTTACCATTGTTTGTTATTTATTTATAACTATACATTGATTAGCTATTTGAAAAGTTGAAACTGTAGTACGTGCATGTTCCGTATTTATTTTTTATGAATTTTTTATTTTACGAATCCAAATATTTGTATTTTTACATTATAAATTACAGAAAATGTTATGATATATTTTGCGTCAATTACGACGTTATTTTCTCAGTGCACTTTATATTTTTCTAAATAAATCATTAACTGAAAAACCATTTACTTATCCAGTAAAAATCATTCCCAACTCGCATTAACAACCATCCATTGTAGGTCACGTCAGCACATTGCATTCACAACTGCTCAGAGATAGAGAAGTCTAATACAAGGGTTCAAGGCCATCCACTGAATCCCGCATATATACCTTCTCTCTCTCTCTCTCTCGTGCAGGCATCCCTCATAAAACGCTAATCCAAACAAAAGCCACTGCTGCTGAGCTCGCAACTTGCAGCTCGCTCGCGCATCTCCTCCAGAGAGGCGCACGTACATATCCCCTGCACACACGCACGCGGCTCTAACGGTGCAATTAGCTGGCCGGCAGTTAGCTGCGCTGCGCGCGGCCCACATTCCGATATATACACCGCGTAAGAATGTTCCCGGGGGCGCGCAGGGGGGATCATCATCAGGCGCATAAAGGGGGGGCTGTACAACGCGAGCTTAAACGACCCTTACCTCGTCGGTACGTACATGAACTACTTTCCGGGAGTAGCTGATGCCGCCCCCGCTGCTGGCTGCATGCCAGAGAGAGACGCACGAGCTCTTGGCTTCGCTTCGCTTCGGTTCATACATCGCGGAGGGAGAGCGCGCAAGGATGATCCTGTCAACCACGTCGCTTCGGATCTTCCCTGGGTGTCTCGGTGGCTTCTGTTCGCGACAAGATCAAGGGGAATTTCCTTTTCCAGGCCGCGCTGTTTGCTTCTCATTGGAAATCTTGATCGTGAAATAGTGCAGTGTGTTTTGGGAGAAGGAACGTATGCGCCTGAAAGTTTCTGAGCAGGTCGGTATGCAGTTTCTCGGGTAGTTCGTAGTAGCCTACTTTGAGCGCGCGTTATCTTTTATCTTTCTCGTTCATTAACCGCTTGAAGTGGCTGCGTAAATCATTCGTGGCTGGAGCTCACGCTAATCCCCAGAAGGATTCTGATATATGGCTTCATCGTATGGAAAGTAGAGAGGAGTTTTTCGCTTATCGCCGTTATTCAACTTTTTAGTTGGAGATATTTAAAACATATTGTTTGCAATCGTAGCTAATATTAAATCCGTCGTAAGATGTATTAAAGTAACATATTATTAACTGAAGGTCTGTGATTCATATTTTTAACACTAATAATTCAGTAACAACTGTATTACTATTCTGACCCGAGTATTCTATACTTTTTATTATTGTAATATTATCTGTCATATTTTGGCACAACATTTGGCACAAAATTTGTAGTGCCATTAAGATTATCTACTTACATACACCTTATCTATATCGATTTCATGTAATTACTATATCGATATCGATCTGTATCGATATCGATTTGCTTTATTTACTTACATATTCTTTATCTATATCGATTTCATTTAATTTTTCTACATCTTCAAACTGAATATGTGGATGAATTCTTTATTTTTTTATTATTGTTTAAAACTAAAGAGAGCATTATTAAGGTTATGTTAAAATAGTATTTTTATTGGATTACATTATTTCAGCAGTTATTAAAAAGTTTGGTCATCGTGGTCTTTCATTATTTTAGTCTAATCTTTATTGAGTTTTTTTAGATGTTTCATAAAGGATTTATTAGCAGCGCGAGCTTGCGCATCAAACTATTTTACACCAGCTGCCACGGTCATTATTCTACCAAAGTAGTTAAGTTTTGAAAAGAATAAATGAAATAGTAATGTTTTAATATTACACAAGCGTAGAAAAAAAGTTGCTCGACTTTTATCTGTTTCAATTGTGGTAAAAGTTTTGGGTTTATATCACGTGCCAGAAACTGTCTTACAGTTCTTATTGGGAATTTCTAGAGTCAAGGTTCATTACGACAAATAAACTTTGCTACGATCGAAGCTTCGTTTTGGGGAAATAAAATCAAGTATTAGTAGTTGAAGGTGGGTCAAGTTAAAAAGATACTACAGACTGTACGAATTCGAAATACAGAAATGAATTATTAATTACGTTATAGTTCACCGAGAAAATATCCAAGTTTTGATATTTATGTAATATTTTTAAAGAAAAACCACAAAGCTATTCCATTTCTGCAAAACTTCTAGTGAATCCCTTACTTAAAATAACAGTAAGTATATGTAATAAGATTAACTAAATTGAAACTAAATATGGTAGTCAAAATTTGATGCAACTAATATTGTATATATATGTTATTTATTAAAGGGTGAAACTACTAATTTAGGAACAATGACTAAGCTTGCAGTTTATCTTCTTGTCTGATTCTTTATTTGTATTATACGTACGGTGCTAGCACAAAGCAAACATTGTTCTACCATTTTTTGCGTGGAAAAGCATATGTTAAAACAAAATATAATCCTCTAATCCAAAGGGAAAGTTGAGGAAGCGCCCTTAAATTTGAAGAACTATTATCTTCGAGTGCACTTTTAACCACTTTTCCTTCGATTTAGAGGATAATTTTTTTTTAATTCATATTTTTCCGTGATCTAAACAATTACATAATTTAAAACGTTTGTATATTTAGGGCCTTAGACCTATAAACTCGTGGACATTATTCTCTCTAAATAAACAATATCACTTATCCTTCCACTATTCACATCACAAACAATCGAACTCCTCCAGATTTAAATATTTATTAAGAAATCCAAACTCATATATAAAACTACGAGAAAACATCCGAGACAGATTCCTCTCTCTCCATCAACCTTAGACCGTAATGAACAAACTGCGCGACATCGCCAACTCCTCGCTCCCACTTCCGCGCGTCGCACATTTCTCAGCCGTCGCGGCAGCATGCAGCTTCCGGGGCTGCTGTAAGGTCAAGACGGTCTGGAGCTCGCTCGCGTTTGCTCAACCAATAATTTCGTATCAAAGTTCGCGCAAACTCGCGCCGGAGAGTATATGCATGCACGCTCCGTTGCTCCCGAGGTTTAGGAGGTACGCGAGTACCCTGATTCAAGCTGTAAAGTATAGACGCTACTGTGTGACTTATACTGCGGCGGCAGAGTCTAAGATGACGAAGACGCTGTGGAGAGTAGAGGGCAGGCTTGTAAAAATGAAAATTTATGGGTGGGAGAGTAGTTTCTGTATTGGGGGAATTGCATGAGGAGGTAATTTGGTGGTTGGATAGTTTTTTTGTAGCGATTGGAAAAAAGTTTGTGATAGGTATACTAAAATTATACAGATTTTATTAACCCTTAGGGTTCCGGAATTGGAGAATGAAAAAAAATCATCAAAGCTGTAGAAATTGGTACCAATGACCTCCCATATGTAAGCCAAGTAAAGACTGATATGTGTGAGTCCGGCCCGGAACGGTATGAAGCAATGTTAAAATTTCAAATTTTTTTAAAATGTATTTTCTTCAGATTTATTGGATATAATAATCACAAAAATGAAGAAATATATATTTTTCAGCTTTATTATGCTCTTTTGTGTGGATACGTGCGTTCGTGCGTGCGTGTGTGCATACGTGCGTGTACATAATAAACAATTATATCAGTTATGGCACCGTTCGGCGTCATTCCGGTACCCTAGGGGTTAAAAAGATATTAATTATACTAATAACATTTAAAATTCAAAGAAGCAAAAAAGAATAGTTTACATAATTTATTGGTATAAACATATTAAGAACGTCAAATATCCTTTCCGTACATTCTTAAGTAACAGTATTTGACGATAATAATGATTAGAAATTTTGTGCAAAACTTCTGTTATAGGGCTGAAATTCATTTTCTTTAAGGGAATACGAAAGGGTCCTGTACG
Source organism: Gastracanthus pulcherrimus (assembly GCA_949152435.1). Classification (NCBI taxonomy): domain Eukaryota; kingdom Metazoa; phylum Arthropoda; class Insecta; order Hymenoptera; family Pteromalidae; genus Gastracanthus; species Gastracanthus pulcherrimus. The sequence goes on along the minus strand of OX424574.1, from coordinate 168,301,916 downwards.
CTTTGATTACCACGGAAAATATTTAAAACTGTATTATTTATCAAAAAGGTTAGTTTAATCTCGAATAATTGTTTAAAATATGGGGCGTTCGATGACTCAAGTGATAAATGCGTACCTCTCAAGGTGGGTTTACTCTAATTTTTCCAAAATCCTTAAACTTTCGGAATTTTATTTCAAAATTTTAGTACTCGTATATTACGGCATAGCGCGTTTCTTACACATAAGAATTATACACAATAGTTATTGTACACAATTTAGCATTGGTTAAATTATATATAGATATATTTGACCAATGCTAAATTGTGCACAATAATTACGTGTACAATTTTTATGTGTAAGAAACGCACTATGTCTATATTATTAATAACCAAAAAAGAAGAATATATAGCAATTTTGAGCAATTTTCACTTCCCTAATCACAATTTATTGAATGAAATCAATTTTTTGGCAGTCAAAGCAGAGGATAATTTATAAAGTTCCTTGCGTATTTAAATTAGTATTTTTTTTAATTTTCTACCATAAATAGCTTGAAAAATATATACCTCTATTTTAAATAATATAATAATTTTGTATACATATTTAATCGGCAAAAATTTGTATGTACGCACTTCTTGAAAAAAATACTAACTTCTTTAAATAATCCTTATAGGAATATTTGCTGGGAGTTACAGGTAGATCCACCGACTCGAATTGCTCGAGGAACTTTATGAAGTTAAAACTTAAAACACATTTAAATATTCAATTCTACATTATAGAAGGAATGTTAATTATTTTCTTATAACTTTGTTGATTATGAAAATTTTTTATTCTATCAGGTCCGAAAATGTTCTTACAAATGTAAAGCTTCAAAATGTGTCATACATTTCTTTTCGATTTTTTTTTTTAAATCGGTGTAGATACACCAAAAGCAAAGGCCGCTCAAGCGGCGTGGGTTCGAATTCCCGTCAGTCCGCATTTTTCGGGGACAAATAAAGAAAGTGTGTTTTCGGATGTTTCGGTGGCGGAGATCGGGCCTGCAACTAGTTTACATGGCAGTGGTGCCCGTATGTAATTAAAAAACAAAAAAAATAGAGAAATCGATAATACCCCTATAAAAAAATGTCGATTTTAAATAAAAGTCTTACTATGCCCTTCGTCTTTGTATAAACATTATCTAGTTAAATTTTTAAGATATTCTGCTATTATCTGGATTCAGAAAACGGCTTTGAAAAGTACCCTTTCCCCTCCCATCAAATAATATTTTTGTATATATGGTAATGGAACGACAATAAGTAATAAAAACCGCTGCCTATTCATTGGCACTTAGATTCCTCAAACTAAATTAATTGTTCTAATAGATTAATTTTAAATTGCTATATCTCTTTTATTCGGTTTAATTCAGAACATTTAATTAAACTAGCTGTAGCCATAATCTTATTTTAATTTTATATTTATATTTTAATTTACATTTATATATAAATAAAATCTGTTTTAAGCAGTTTTTGATCATAAAATTTCTAAAAACCCGAAAAACTAAAACTCAAACATCAAAAAATAAAATAATCACTATAAAACAAAAACAAGTCGATGAATGTTGAAATTTCTTTACAATTTTGAATCTTCATTTAAAGAGGAAAAAATTAGCCCTTTTTATAAAAAATGACCACGCCGTTCTCGAGATATAAGCGATCAAAAAAAATTTAAAAGAACATAACCTCAATATCTTAGAAAGTAAAAGATCTCATGATCTGAAAAACCTTACAGGTCATGAGATAGTAAAAAACTACCTTTTTGTAAAGTTTCAGATAAAGTGCTGTCGATTTACTTAAGTTATCGCGTCGGGAGAAAAAGCGATTTTTTTAACAAAATTATTTTTTTCTCGACAAAAGAAAAATATGAAGGTTCAAAAATTTTACAAGATATTATTCTAAATGTTTCTTATCATCTCAATATTATTCAAAATTTTCCATCTTATATTTTACAGATATAACCGTTTGAAAAAAATGACGTTTTCGTGTATAAAAAACAAGAGAAATATCTTTTTCAAAATTTCGGGTCCGAAAAGATAGGTAATTTTATGCTCTTTCAAATGCATCTTCATTGGATTGATGATGTTATTTCTAAGGTATTAAAAAACCCGAAAAACTAAAATTCAAAAATCGAAAACTGCTAAAAAACAAAAAAAAATAAAAAAAAAAATAAATTTATTGTACCGCCTTTCTTTAAGAAACACAAAAATAATGAGCCCTGAAACATTAAGTTTCACCGTATGTATGCATAGTTATGCTGGTAAACATCCGCACACACACACATCCATACAGACATTTTCTAAAAATAGTGTATTTAGATTTCTTAAGTCTCAAAACATATTTCTAACATGTTTTTAGAAAAACTTTTTTTTACTATCACAAAGCTTCCTCTGCGAGGAAGCCAAATTCTAGTGAGAACAGTTAGATCCGTAATGTCATGCTCTTTCAATTAATACTCTTAAACTAAATAGATATTGCTTCCATCGTACAAAATAAAAAAATCAGAATCGGCGATTACAAAAATTGTTTGTTGTTACTATCTGACCGTCGCACCGGACATATAGGCAGCTATCCAAACGGATACTCTGTCAATATAGTGTATTTCTATTCCCAACAACTAAAAGCATATCTCTATCATGTTTGAAGCAATAAATATATGAAATATCACGAAGCAATAAATATATAAAAAAGACATACTAAAAAAGAAAATAATAAACATTGACTAAGAATCTTTAACATTATTTTATAATTTTACATTAAAATCAATAACTCATTAAATATGAAACGCAACTTTATAATTTACAAATTCGTACATTCAATGAAAATTTATTACCATGAAATATATTTTGTAATGAAAATATAATTGTAAAGTGACTTTATATCCACTAAATTTGATGAACGGCTTCAGTATTACATATTGTGCAAACAAAATGTTTCATAACAATGTATTCTTCATTTCACGGTTGTCATACAAATCAACAACACGCATTTATAGTGTATATCGAAAAGTTTATTTGATATCCTTCATAGAATTCGTATTCAGTATTGACGCTGCACTTTTCATGTATCACAGAAGAATAACATTTTTTAATCAATTAATGGGAAATCATTTTGCGCCAAAAAACACGCGCTAGAAACAGTATGCATTAGTTGTAAAGCATATTTTTTAACAAAAAATATACTCCCGTGTATAAAATGCATCCAATATTTGCATTATATTTTTTTGTCTATTAATTTAATTGACAATAAACACACCTAACTAGACGAATCTATCTATATAACATTAGCCAAAAATGCATATTGTTACATAATTACATTGGGCGCGGCATCGTCGTCGGAAAGTCACACGCAGCGCGCGCATTTACATATATACGTTACGCGAACGTGCGACTGGGTGCGCTTCCACATAACATCGCGCTTCGAATTCCAATTGTTAGTCAAACCAAGCGGGAAACGGGTAATTAGGGCGCGCTTATTAATCCCCAAAGCAATCATCCAAAACGTTTTAACGATCGTTTTGTCAAACCGTTTGATCCTTCATTGAATGCGCGAAAAAGCTGCATAATTTGAGTAAATCTGCACCGTAGTTTATTTGATTTTTATTTCAATTCAAGGCTTAAGTTTGCTGAATGTTAGGCTTGACTTTAGTTACTTTCTATTTACTTTCATTTTATCGCCTAAATGAGATAAATACATTTTAATTAATACTTATTTTGATTTAAAACTTGAAATTTATATAACTTTTCAACAAAAATATATAAAAAATGTAAACTTTTAGGGCTGATTATTTAGTAAATTTAAAATTTTCACAATTATAATGAACTTTTATGAATCTGAAAATGTCCATATTTTTTATATAATTATGTACAAGTTCTTCGTTTTTTTTACAATGAGTACCTCCTCTTCAAACTCCAACAAAACCTGTGGCTTTTAAGATAGAGCAGTCCATCAATTTCGTGCTACGCATGAAAAAATGAATACGAACAAATATAAGAATCAATGAAGGATACTACATCTATTATATAAGGAAATAAAAACAAATATAAAGAACAAGTGGTATGTCTAGATGAGCCCAATGGATGGTTTGAGACGAATTTTTTATAATTTCATTTTTATATTTTAATCATTAATTTCAATCACTTACAATTGACCCTTCAAAGGATTTATTACGCTAATCGACACAAATATTTTCTAAATGTCTTAATTTTCTCAAACATGTTTGAAATGTAGCTTTACATATTTTTAAGGTTTTTGTGATTGTTGACTGTGAATCTGCAAGCAGAATTTACAAATTCCAAATATCGGGTCCGATGTGGTGTCTGCAATATTGCAAAAGATTGTGCATGCAATCACCATTTTGAAATTTAAAATTCTGATTGCAGATTCGTAATCAGTGACCTAGAAAACCTCTGCGCATAAATGGGATGAATAATATTACACATCTAGGATTTAAAATGTTATAATTGTTATTAACTTAAACTATTAATCGCATCTGTTATGCGATCTGTTAATTTTGGTCAAAAGTTATAATAAAAAATGTTAGAATGAGTATACTCCCATGATAGAAATAGTCTGCAGAGATTTCTTCAAGATTCTCCGAAATATATTATTATTATTATAATGACACTATTTAGCAATAATAGTGCTTGAATTACCTCAGATATTATATCTGCTGTGATCATATTCGCATCATCACCGTAGCTACCAATATACTAGTTGTTGGGACTATAGACTCGTAGTTCATACAATCTCGTGCATAAATTTCTGCAAGATTTTCTGCAGCGTTTCTTATCTTATAAGAAACTTCGTCAATCCTTAAAAAATGATTCACAAGAAAAATCTTACTGAAAATATTAACCGTCTTGTGCAGAAAGCCAATTCCCTATACTCATAACGAAGTTGTTCCTATCCTTTCCTAAATGAAAAGGGCTGCAGAAATTTCTGAAAAATTTAATGCACGATCTTCTGCAATGCTTTTAGAGCTTACAGATTTTTCTAAACATTTCTCTGCAAGATTGTTTCTGCAGATTTGTTGAATTTTTGGAAACAAATCTGCAGGCGAAATCCTATAAAAAATTGAGTAGAAAAACTCACTAGAAACTTGCAAGCGCTGCAGAAAACCATGCAGAAGATCTTGCAGAAATTTCTGCAGACTTTTACATAAGGGTTCATAAGCTGTACGTAGGAACACTTTTATACGAGTAGACTATGCTTTCTGCACAAGACGGTAACTATTTTCAGTAAGATTTTTCTTGTAAATTCTTCTTTTACGATTCACGGAGTCTGTTATAAAAGTCTGTGAATTTCAATAATTTTGTTCATGGAGACCAATGTAGATTCTACAAATTTCAATATGTGTATAAAACAAAAAGAACATACTAGAGTAATACTCTAAATATAAATAAAAAGTAATACCGATAATTAAAATATTCATGGTATGAATACAATTGAATTCTCCACCATTCAGTCTACACAATAAAAGGATTGAGCAAATCAACTCAAAAACACGCTGTTACCACTTTGATTCTCGAACTACGCACGTCAATCTCAAACAGAACAAAAGACTACACTCACCAACATACAAAACCAAACAAAAAGAATTACAACAACGACGATTCCCTTACCTTGCGAGTAAATTGGAAACTCCCCGTCGCTGTGGCTGTGCGTTAGCATTCCCGCGGAGTAGAACTGCCACAGGACTGATTTCCGTCTCTCCTCCGCCGTCGTCGTCTTTTCCACGAATAGTAGATTCGCGAACTCTGGCAGCGACACTTCCTTCTGCCTGCCGCTGCCTCTGCGTCGTCTAATGCTATTTCCAAGCGTGAAAAGCCAGACCCTTTAACACTCGTAGCACACCACTGCTCGATCAACCGAATCAATTATCACACTTTTCTTTCCTTTTTTTTCCTAACGCGCCCTCGCGACTTTCGTTGGCACGACGAGCGACTTTTCCGCCGTCGACGCTTCGAATGTGTGATTCATCGGGAATTTTTCGAGGCAGTCATTAATTATAGGCTTCGATTCGCAGAGCAGCATCTGGGTGTACGGTAACTGCAGCGCAGGAAGTTCCGAGTGATGTTTCTTCGCTGCTGCTGCGATCTTTCATAAATCACTGAGACGCCTTACTTTTTAATCTGTCGTCGGGTTCTTTCTATTTTTTTTTATGAAATGTACGTCCTTTCAGCGAGCTTTTTACGATGCGTTTGTATTTTCCTTTTGTGTAGACCTTAAATGGAACTATAAATCAATCTGTATGTGAGCATGCGGTAGAGACGACGAGTTTCTAGCTATTCGCGGTGCGTTTTTTAATTTCTCTCATCATCAATAATTTTTATCAGAAAGTTGGTTTTCAATGAGATGTATGGCATCGGTTATTGGTGAAGGAAATAAACATTGGATCAAAGGATGTTGCGTTGATGTATTTTATTAGCGATAGCAGAGATCATCATTCATTTAGTACGTGAGACTGAGGAACTGTGAGCTTACACTGAAGGTTTTGACAGTTTTAGAGTGAAAAAAATATATACGAGCTGGCAACTTAAAGAGCAGAGTATTTTATAATATTGCGCTTTATTGCAACAAGGCGTTAAAATAAATCTTTCAGGAAAACCATCTTAAAATTATTACCTCTCGTTAAATTGTGATGAAAATGATGTAGATATTGTTATTATTATTTTATCCTTGGCAGTATTATTGTTTGTAAGAAAGTTAAAATTTTTAAATTTAAACATAATTTCGTAATAAGTTTCAAAGTAAATAAAATAAAAGTAGCTTTAGTTATGATAGAAATAGGGAAAAGTATGTTATAATTGAATTAAAAATGAAAATCAACATGGTCGTCAATTCTTTCGAAACAGTTTGCCTCCGTTACAGTTTTCTTTACAATCGAGATCGCATAAATAATGCAACCAAAAAATATGACGCAGTTTCTGGTCTTTATTAAATTTTACGCAGCACAGCGAGAAATAATATTGTTATCGCAAACGCAATTATAGAGCTTTGACATCGGGCACTTAGTACAGCCAATGCATTTACAAAGCTATTAGCCGTACCTAATGCGACAGTCCAAACACATTTCAATCAAGGTATTACAGTGCTCATTAACAAGCCATTATTTAAAAAAATAATAACGCACCTACACTCTGTATCATAAACCCAATACTTCAAAAAACAATTAGGTCCCACCTACCTCCCTTTAAAAAACAATCTCCCCTTTCATAACAATCGCCCACTGCAAAAAAAAAAGTAAAATAAAAAACTTTGCCTATGAATATTCGACGCTGCGTCCAATCGAGAAAAATTCGAGGTCGCGGAAAATACTTTTAACCACCACCCGCAGCAAACAAAAAAGTGCTTTGCAGCGGCGCTGATTTGCAGCGGGTCAGCGATTGATTGGCCCGGGCCCAATAAATGGATCGGAAAACAAAGCTGGGTAAAGCTGCCGCGCGCGTGTTTGCGCTCGCCCGTCCATATGCATATAGCGGGCAGCGGCGCAGCCGCGCGATTGAGATGCGCACATAAACGAGACCGCGTAAGCGGCTTATGAATGTTGCATGGAAAAAACGAGAGAGAGAGAGAGAGAGGAGGCGAGGAGCGGATTACGTATTTTCGGAGGGTATTTGAAAGAAGAGAGAGAGAGAGAGGGGAAATTTAGCTTGAAATTGAGTGTTAGAGGAGGGTGAATTTAGTCAATTTTTGTTTGAGTGTGGTTGTGATTTGAATTATGGAGGAAACTTGGATTTGAGTTGAAAATGAGACGATTGCTAGGTATGTTTATCATTTATATTTAATTGACGGGTATTAGGCCTTCTAGATAGTTTTGAAAATGTGATCCTTCAAACAATATACAACTGAGCATAATGACCAACATTTCTTCACTATTTCAAATGCGTTTTTCTCAAAATACAAGTTCAAATAATTTTTTTTACTCACTTGAAAGTTTTACAGTATTTTTAAAAGTAAATTATCTAAATAAGTACATACCGATTTTATTCTTCGTATGCTCACCATTTTTTTTACAAAAATCAATGTTTTGACATTCCTATAATATGTACTTTTCTAGTAAATGCGAGTCAATGTAATACCACGGATAGGGTCAGTTGAAACGTTGATGGAGTCTTACCGGATAATTGATTTCAATGTTAATTTATAACAAAGTTTCCAAAAATAACGTTAATTTTTAAGGGTCAAGGTAGCCTAACCACTTACATTAAGCTATAATTATCTATCAATATAAATTGAGATTCCTCACTCATAATTCATACTTTCTTGGCTTGAACAATTGTTTAAAAATTTAAACTAAATCTTCCATAATGTATATCATTATGTACCATAAAATTAACTGCAAAATAGTCATCAGCTAGTTCATCAGTTCCGGTCATTTTTATTTACTTCTCGGGTGAACTTCGATTCAGTTGTGATCGTCCACTTCTATATTAAGTCTGGTAAGAAAATATGTGATAAGCTGGTCGTCAATCATAATAAAAGTTAGCATTAATTTAATACAAGACTCAACAAAATCATCATTTCCGATTTGCTACAGGTCATTTCCGGTTTTAAGTTTGGGTAAGGGATAAATACTGTGTATAAATCGAACCTGCAACGACAACCCAAATTTAAGCATATTTTAATATTGTACAGAAAGAGTATTTGTAGTTTTAAAGAGTATCTATAAAATATTAAAGCATAATAAAAAACAATTTCATCTAAGGAATGTACAGTTATACTACAGTTTTCATAGGAATTTTCAAAGTAATCCAAAGTTTCTTCTCAATTTTAGCAAAATCCTGCGAACGCAGCTGAAAATTTCTTTAAACTCTAAGACCGCGACAGACTCTTACACTCTCTAGTATAAGTAAAAAACTTCGGCAATTCAACTAAAAATTTCTCTAGCAGCAGCCTTTTCGAATCGGCCAAGCCATGATGATAGGTCTCTCTATCTATCTATATCTCTCTCTCCAGGCAAGAATCGATCGATGTGCCACAAAGGCCTCCCGACCGTGCATCGGCGCTACAACTATCGAGTTAGGGAGACTTCGTGACACGCTTATTACCGAAAGTGAGGACTCGGCGAATTTTTAATATCGAATCACTTGTTAGATCGGCCGGCCCTGCCTCTTTCTCGTCGGGGGTGTCTATATACGCGCAGCGAGAAGTGTCGGAACGATAATCTTCCATAATTAAGTGCCTGTTCCGAGAGTACAAAGGTGGGTACGGAGGGAAAAGTGCTGATGAACGATGATGCGGATGGATGTCAAGAGCTATTTTTAGCCTGGAAATACATTTAGGTTTGGCGCGGGGGGGATCGAGTGTGTGCTTGGAATATCGTTTACGTGAAAATTATGGAAAAAATATGATGAATATTTGAAGTTATTAGGTCGGAAATTGTTAGACTGAAATACGTAGCTAATGTAAACACGATTTATGAAAGTTAATACATGACTATTATTAATTCGTTTGAATCTACAAAATATTCTGTACATTTCTGTTTATAAATATTAAATAAAAATAATAAAATATTAACAGTTAGCAAAGTACTGGCTTGTTAATTAGAAAAACATTAAAGCAATCTGTACATGGATTAAAAGCTGCTTAACTTATACGAAAGAGAAACAAATCCACGGTAATGAAATTCAAAATTGTCGTCTACATAAATAAAACCAAAGTTTGTTTCTCTTTCATTAAACTAAGTAGTTCTCAAGCTTGTTATAATTTCGCGAAGTACTCAAAATAAATTGCAATCGTACATCCGTACACCGAAAATTCTGTTTAAAACCGCTCTCTCTCTCTCGCTCCCGTCCTTTCCATTAGACCAATTAAAAATTTCAAATCAAACAAACTTCTATCCTCAGTCATCGCACAAAACAGCGCATCTCGCGCACGAGAGAGAGAGAGAGAGAGACGCGGTCGCACTTCTAATTAAAGGAAACACTCGCCAACGCAGATTGCGGACGCGCGCATATGGTCGTTCGCTTCGCGGAAAAGTGAAAATCACACACACCCAGCGCGGAGTGATAAAAATGCGCGTCAAGTGCAACTTTATCGCGTCCATTAATCCCGCTCGACCGCGTGCGTTGTGCACGTGCAGCGCGACTAGGCGGCTCGAGCCGAAGCTAGGAAAACGTTAGCGCGTATTTATGCGATGGCTCGCGTGACTTTCCGCGCGCGCGCGCGTGTGTGTGTGTGTTTAAACGAGGAGCTCGGAGAAATATGAAGGCTATCTCGGCCTGGGGCCTTTACATGCTGATCTTCCATCTTGCGGGATGGAAAAACGCGTTGAGGTTGTTACACGGTGCGTGGGTGTGGATAGATAATAAATATGGGGAATATTGTGAAAGTTGAGGGGAGGATTTATAGGGGGGAAAATTTGAACGATAGATGTGGGACGTTATGGGACGTTTCGCCACTTGTTAACGTGGTGGTGGAATGAGTTTGACTGTACTGCTGGTTTGTACTTAATTCGTAATTTTAGTTGAGATGGAGAAATTTCTTGAAACATCGTGATTTGTAAGGCTGGTTTTTATAAGCAAGAGGACAAACAAAATCGTGAGATTGAGAGATAGGAAGAGCCAAGACAAGCATCGTTGTGTACTTAGCTTGAACACGTGCTGAATTATACGCTTCATCTTAAATGTATAAACTTTCCAGTAAACTATAAAGCTTTCTAAGTATCTATGTCTCTAGATGTTATTGAAATTTATTTTAGGCGCAGTTTTACTTCGTTTGCAAAATCTACAAAGTGGCCTTTAAAGGTCCAAACACTTGGTCGTGTATTCAATATAAATAGAATTTTTCATTCATTTTCAACCCAGTTTATATAGTCAATTAAAATTTATGAATTTAATCTCTTGCTTTAAAATCCAACATCCATTGGAGAGTAATTCTTCACATTTATTTACTTTTTGATACCAAGATTAATTGAAAAAAATGGACATAAATGGAAGCTATTACTTAATTTTTAATGTTTTATTAATTATTATTCTTTTAAATGAAAAATAAAACATAATTTAGCTAAAAAAAAAACTATAAAATTATATTTTATGAGCATATTGATAAACTTAAAGAGAAACTCAAAGTTAAACAAACTTTTATTCGAAACATCAAATTAAATGTATCCTTAAAGTTTTAGCTTGTTATGCAAAGGATTCAGACGCATGACACATTTTCAAGTTTTAAAATACAAACTTTGAGAAATGAATATGTTTAAATCAACTTTCATTTGAAAACTTTATTTTCGTTGGGGTTACGTGAGTTATAGTTATTGTACCTAACCCCGGTTACTTTGTCCCTCGATATATTACTACAAAAAGTTATAAAATCATATAGTTATAATTTGATGAAATATTGATTTTTAATATAAATTAGTTTTGCTCGAGTTACTATATGATTTTATAATTTATTAAATAGAAATAAGGAGGGGCACAGTAACTGCTGCAAAGACCAGTAACTAATGAACTTATCCCTATCGTGCAAAAGTATTTTGTAATAAAAAAATACTATTAAAAGCTAAGTACAAGACATAATTTTAATATGCTCTTCAATATACAAATATACTTGATTTCTACGATAAAAGAAACTCTATTTTCTATTTTCGTGAAAAAGAAGGTAAAACTCCACCTTAATTAACCTGCCTCTTTATTTCCTCCCATTTCTTATTATTTCGAGTGGGTATCTACCTCAATAGACCTCCAACCAAATAGAAAAAAAATGCATCGGGATGTTACGATGCCGGAGGTTCACATCTCAGTAATCATCGGACCCTCGCCCACCGGCGAAGTTCTATACAACTACTCTATACCAGGGAAACTCCCACTCGCCTATAGCGCATAACTCCATGCACGTATGCATTCACGTGTACATAGCTGAGAGCGCAAGCGTGATTTCGCGTCGCGTGACTGCCGCTCATCTTTTCTCCTCTCCTTTTGATGCGTTTCCTCGCGCTCTCTCCGTCTAAATGCTCGCGCACAGCTTTATTACGTAGGAAAGAAAATTGCCCTTCTGCCTGCAGTTTCGAACGAGCGACGAGGCCATAGTCGAGGAAGTTGCAGCGCGGGCGCGTCTCATTTTTTTTTCTCACCGCGTGCGTTATTGTCGTTCAATTTGCACAAAGCTGTAATAAGCGCGATTACGGTTGGCGTTGATATTGAATAACGGCTCTTTCCTTTTGTGCGCGATATTATCATGGGTTTCTAGTTAGTTTTATGATTAAAGCTCGGTGAGTATAGTTGCCTTTGTAGGGAAATGAAAATTACACGTCAAGAAACGTTGGAGTAAAGTTATATTTAGTTAGGAAGCTGAATTTCATTAAATTAAAATAAATACTAAGCGAATAAATTTTCAATTTTAAGTGATGATATTCTATATTCGAAAGATTTATTTCAAAGCTCAGTGCAATATAAAGTAATCGACTAATTAACACGATGTCAACCTTTCAAATAAAAACGTGAAAAGAAAATTTCGATATAACATCTGAATGTAGATTAACGATTGAAAGTATTTTCTGTGCATTTAGGTATGCGTGCGTTCCTATATACGTATATGTAGATATTACTGAGAGCATTATACAATGAATTAATTTATACACACTTTTTATTGAAAATTAAATATTACTGGAGTGGTTACTTTATATATGGTAAAGCTTCATATTTATTCATTCGCATGTACACATTTATGAAAGACGTTGTACGTGAAAGGCATTATTATCATGCGGCATGACTCTCTTCAAAGGATAAATATTTTTTTTATTTAGGGTAAAAACAAAAAACCTGTTATTTTCATAATGTCCCTGCTTGTCTTTGTCCAGCTATCATATCTTTGACTGTCGAGATTTTTATAATGCGACCAACGAGCGGATATAATTCCTTTCTTACGAATTACTTTTACAATTTGAGTTCACTTATAGTGAGCACTTCTCGTAATTAGAAAACCTTTTAAAACATTAAAAGAGATTTGCATCCTTAAAAATGGATTAAGTGAGTAGTAAAATTTTTAGTACTTTCTTGTAGCACAGAATATTTTTATGGAAATCTTCTTTAATTTATATCAGATTAATAAAAATTTTACGATTTCTTAAAAGTTTATTACACAATACAGCACTTTATGGAGATTCTCTTAATTAACAATGCTGAAGTTTTAAAACTTTAGGTAAACATAGCTTCAGCCAAATTAAAAAGATATTTAAAACATTTTTATGTTTTTACTTAACGTTTTACTCAGTAAGTCAGTATCACATAATTTCTTATGATATGGTACGACACAAACAAAAATGAGATAATTAATTATTAGAAAATAAACTACTAAAAGTAAAAAGTACCTATTGAATACGTTTATCATTAACAAGTCATGTAAAGTATTAAAAACACTGTGAATGCAAATGTTAAGTTTTACATGAATATAAATACTACAACAACAACTGTAATTAGATGCGACACGATAATACAATGCTAACAATAATATTGATGATGAGAGTAATAATAAACGATAACGTTCGAACATCTACCCATCAACCCATTGTAATTAGGTTATTGTTGTACGCTATCACACAAATCCGACGTTAATTACTAATGACTTGTTGGGGTCCCTGTTGCAGGACGACGAAACACGAAAATTCTCCTAATTTAATTCCCTACCAAACTAACGAAAATTCAATTAAGAAGAAAGCTACCGGGCACGTCGATATGGGTGATCTTCAAGAAACTGTTAGATTTCATGTCTTAACTTTTTCTATTATTTTCAAGGTTTTTATGTTAATAAAAATACGATTTATCTATTTAAATACTGAATTTTATCCACACTCAACAAAATAACTTAAATTTGTCTTAATTTTTCAAATATACAGAGTTATCTCAATTTATATGTTACTTTTTAGTTGTTTTTTGAAGACAGTGCACAAATTTACGTTATCATTATTTTAGAAAGACCAAAATATGAGTTAAGTTGCAATTATTTGTATGTTATAATAGATAATTTTCACGACCATAGAAGTGACATTTGTAACCTCCGTGGTCAGAATATGGTACTCTAATTACCTGTAAAATAATCATTCAATCAAAATGTGAAAATTTTGGGATATAAATGTATACTCACCGTGTAAGTAACACAAATTGATATAACTTTTTCTATTTGTAATTTAAAGATAAGTTTTACTGATTATATTGATATACTAATATAACAAAAAAATCAGTATTCAAACCTCTACCTACATCCTACTACATAACTCTAATATCTTAAAAATACAAGCAAAAAGTATCGACATAAAATCCACCACTTTCCTGAAAATCACCCATAAGCATCGTCATAATCGAGTCACACCCTCGTCGCGTCTCTTAAGCATCGACCCCACGTACCCGACGGTTTATAAATAAATAAAGCGCGATACGTCCGGTAATTAGAGCGCGCACACCCGAGGCAAGCTATACAACATGTGCATCGCGCGCGCGCGCGCGTTCTTGTGACGTCAGCCTCTACAGAACACACCCCTCGGCTCTCGAATCCGCGCGCGCAAACTTCACTAATCTCGCGCTCATCATCCTTGGGCGCGTAACAAAGGGCCGCGGATATATCCTTGTGAATTTCGCGTGAGTGTGTGAGTGGATACATGGAGTAGTGTCCCAGAAAAAGCGCTGCATAAGGATGAGAGGGAGCAACACACAGCGCGATAACGATAACGAAAAAGCTCCTTCTTTATCGTCGCATTGTCCCGTCGACGCGCGCGGTTACGGAGTATACCGAAATGCTTTCACGCACTTTTTGCACTATTGAGATATTGAGTCACTTTTGGTATAGGTGGGATTCGAGGAGCACTGATAATGGAGATAAATGGGCTTTGATGCACTCTTACAATTGTATTGGAATGATGTGCGTTGTGCAGCCTAATGGAGAATGAAGCTTTGATTGCAGAAAACAATTGTGTCTGTTTGATAGGGTTGTCATGTTTAAAAATATATAGAAAATATAAACTGTCTATGAGAGACAAGTACAAGTGAAATCGATTTTTTTTAGTTACAGATACTCAAAAGGATTTTTTACTCTTTATTGAACTTAATTTTATAAGTTAATAAGGGATGCTGTTAGAGTCAAATATAAGTAGACGCTCGAGTCATCGTAAAAACTGAATATTTCATAATATTTATTGATATAAATATGAAAAATTAAAAAAACAATTCTGCATAAAAATAAGATGCAATATGCTATAATAAATAGTTATTTTATTACGTGGAAAAAATATTAATGCTACGTAAGAGCTGTATTCGTTATAACCTATTCCACAATTGTAACTGTAAATAAGTGCAAATTGTAACTACTACAGGTTCAATTACAGATATTAGGGACAAATATCTTTCCATGTAAAACCATTTATTATAAGATTACAATAAAATACAGTAATTTCCACTAAATTATCTGGTAAATCCAAAATAGTTATGTTTTGCTAAAGTATTCAGTAACTCTCGCCAATACTTTTTACGCCAGTATAGAAAACAGTCCGCCCATTCAGAATGTAAACACAATAGAAGTCCTCCAGATCACCTAAAAATAACCACCTCCACGCGTTCTATTATTAAATCCTATCTACATCCCTTCTCTTCTCAATCTAAACGTAGACATCGCCACAATCTCACCACAGACACAATTAATTCTCCGCAATCGAGTCTCCACCCCATCCCAAAAAACCACCCAACCTATACCTACCCTTCAACTCCAACTCTCTTCCTCACTCCTATCGCACAAGAATCTCAGCAGTACGCACTTCTCCAACACCTCGCAAGCACTACATATCTCTCCCTCTTCCTCTCGCGTCGTCGTTCTCCAACGTTCACAAGAAGCCGCAATCACGCGTCCCTGGCGTACAGCACACAAGCCGACTCGCAGGTCCAAGCCGTATACCGCGCAGCACGGACTGTGGCGAGGCGCGCGCGCGCGCGGGGATCCTCGACCGACTGGTGCCGAAAGCCGTGGCTGACTCCCGATACGCCTCCTCCTCCTCCTGCAGTCGGAAAAGCGCGCGCGAAAAGGGCGGAGAGCGAGAGGCGCAAGCGCACGCGAGCTGCAGCGCGCGACCGAGAGAGCGAAAGGACTTGTTCCTCTCGGGAGCTGCAGGACGGCTTCGCTGCGCGCACAGTGGGTATATCAGCGTGCGCGCGCGCGAGAGCGCTCGGATGCAGGCCGCGGGAGCTGTGTGTAGCTGCACACAACCCCGGGAGAGAGAGAGAGAGAGAGAGAGAGAGAGAGAGAGAGAAGTGCATGGAGTGAGTCGGGATCAGTGCGATGGACGTGTACTGGGTGTCCGTGGGGAAGAGGGGGTGGTGAGGTTTTCTGCGGAGGGGTGGGAGGATTTTTTCGGGAGGTTGGATGAATGGAGGCTCGAGGGTGGAGTAGTTTGTCTGATTTTTCTGGGATCGTCATTCGTTTGTTCTTAATGGGATATTGTATCCAAATGTCGGATGCATTTGGAAGGTTTTATTTTCTTGGATTGAAATTCTGGGCTGTCGTTGCAAAAACGTATACACATTTATCGAGAAATTACACATATATTATGAACTCTTTCCCGCGTGAAAATAAAAAGATCTTTCATTCGCTATAAAAAGATCTTTCTCACGTGTCTCCAAAATGGAACCACGAGAGACATAGTTAAGTTCGCAGTTAAGATGTTTTGAAGACGTTCAAAACTAATACATTTTTATTAAGATCTTTTTAAAATCTTTAAGAAATCTTGTATGAAAATTTTTCTTTACAAAATTCATCAAATTGCGATTTTGTATAGATCTTTTTCAGATCTTGATTTAATATCAGTGATAGTGCAAAGAGGATATTGAAAAATATATATGAAAAAGATCTTTTTAACGTGAATGAAACATCTTTTTAATTTTCACACGGGTTATATTCAAATTTTTTCTTTGTATTTTGAATTTTTCTTAATTGGAACTTTCATACAAAAATTTTATGGATCACCGATTACGAATCAATAGTCAAATTTTTTTAATTCGATTTAACATGCCAGTTTATTCGAACTACATGAGAAATCGCTCAATTCTAGTGTTAGTTACATATTCATATAATATGTCCGGCTCATTTTTCATTATATGAGACGAGGTGTCATCTTTTACTCTATGTCGATTTAGAGAATATAAGGGTTACATTTAAAAAACTAACAACAAAGTTTCACCTAAATATGAGTTAATCTTTTTTTGACACGAATTTTTTGTAAAAGGTTACCACTTTTTATATTTATTACCAGAAACAAATTTTTAAACAATTTATGAAAGTGACATTTTTTGCATGTATATTGATAAATGTCCCAGTAAAATTAAAACACTGAAAAATCTCTTTAACGATACTTCAAAATCATACAAGAAACAAAAATAAAAAAATGGGACTCCGAAGTAGTCCCACCGTAATACAAAGTATCAAGAACCTCACTTGACACAAACCAAAAAAAAATCTCCAAGAAGAGTCTAATCTGTTCACCCCAAAGCACTCGAAAAACCAAAGACTCCGAAGCTGGTTTTTAATTTTTCTCGAAACACTACCCATCCCATCTTACTTCAAAGCCACCCTGTATACACCCGCGCACACTACCACATACTCGCATAAAGAGACCAGAGTGCGGCCCGAGTGGGGATGGAAAAGCGACGTCGTCGGCGGCGCGAGCTCAAGCTCTCCGAGCAGAGGGAAAACCGTGTGAATCGCGGGCGCGCCTCTCTCTCTCTCCCACTCTATTTCCGTCTTTGTCTCTCCAATAGACTACGCTGCTGCACCCCCGCGCGCCACGGTGTACGCCGGTCCGGCGCGCGGCCGCTTTCGTTGACCCGCTTATATTTGGACGTGCCCACCCACCCCCTGCTGCCTTGCGTGCGTGTGTGTGCGTGCGTGCGTGTGTGTGTATGTGAGTGTGTGTTATAACAGAGAGCGGGATTTTCATCGCGTTGTTCGCGATCGTGTGCACAACGCTCGCTCGCTAATGAGCCTTTATCGCGCGAGGCGCACACGCAGTCGATTGCGCTGTTTGTTTGGTGTTTTTTTCTTTTTAAGTGCAGGGAGAAAAAAGTTAATGGGGAAATAAAAAGGAGATACGAGCGATCTTTAAAGGACTATTGTTTTGAATCGTTTTGATAACGAGGATTGTTAAGATCCTTTTAAGATCTTAGTAAGATCTTTTAGAAATATATTTTTTTTAATTACATACGGGTATTACTGGCGTTATCCAGATAGCGGGTTGTAGGTCCGATCTCCGACAGCGAAAAGTCGGGAAGGACATTTTCTTTAAATCGCGTAAAAAAAATTAGTCTGGCAATAGTCAGGCTCAATAAGTCTGGCGAAAGTCTTGCAGAAGTCCGACAGAAGTCCGGCAGAAGACTGGATTTGGCCACTATGCCAGACTTTAGACAAAATGTGCAAAAAAAAAACATCGCGTCATGTCAAATTGCCAGTAACCTAAATTTTTGTCTCTTTTTTACAAATATTCATATTTTAAATAAGATTGCAATATGTAAAAAAACTTTTCTCCTATTTTATCGAAAAGTACGTATTTTCACTATTGTAGTCGATACTGATAATTAATGTACTACTCTAATTATTTACTTGTGAAAAATGAGTTTTCTTGACATAATTCCAAAAAAAGTCTGGTATAGTGGCCTAAGCCAGCCTTCTACTAGACTTTTGCAAGACTTTCGCCAGACTTGTTAAGCCAGATTAATCCCAGACTAGTGCTAAACTAATTTTTTTACACGGGTGGCCCCGAAAAATTTGGACTGTCGGGAAACCCACGCTCCTTGAGCGGCCGTCGTCTTAAATCGACCGTCCCTTATTTTAAAAATAAGTTTTGTAAAGTTAAAATCTTAACAGCGATTCATATCAGAACGGGTTTCAACCAGATCTTAAAAACGGCAACGATTTGAGACAATAGTCTTTTTAAGATTGTTTACGAATCTTTTACAATATTTTCATTTTTTGCATTATTAATTTTGATACAATAAATGTGGGGGTGAATTTCCTATAACTGTCTAGAATGTGCTTTGAGAAGCTGGTCACTGATTATTGGACAGATTGCCAATGCATAAAGCTATGTCTGACATTATAACTAGAAATATTTTATTTGTTAACAATTTCAGAATAAAAAGTCACCTGAGAGAAGATTTTTATTTATTTGTATTGGCATTGTATGCGCGTGTTAGAAGATTTCGAATTCCTTCAAAAGTTTCAAACACGCCGCACGCGCCATTTCTTCTGCCATAATAACTTATTCTCGTTTAGGTGATAATAATACTAATACTTAAGGGTCGCTTGCGACTCGAGAGATAATCGGTCAATTGCTTTTTGCGATGGTAAATTTTTTTTGTGTTTTCTTAACGCATACACATGTTCTTTGCTTGGGGAAGTCCGAATACACTAGTTTTAAAAAATATCTGTACGTATATGTGTATGTATGTATGTGTGTGTGTGAATTCCTAAACTTTCCACAGATGTTTGCTATCAATACCCGGTGTGCGCTTGAAAGTTTCAGCAAAAATGGTCAAATAAAATTTTTTATAACCAATTTTCAAAATTTATTGTAAGAATTTTAAAGTTTTGGTCTTTTGAAATTTTTTCAATGCTGAAATGATTTTTCAGAAGTGAATTTTTTACACAATAAAGTACTAAAAAAATCCTTCATTTTAGTGCCTGAAACGATTGTATAGATATGAGTCGTTTTTCAGTTGTTATACTGTGTGATAAATTTTTCTTTTAACATTTATTACGTGAAAACTATACGTTAAAGTCAGTGAAATTTTTACTGAATACTTGTTTCGTATACAGGTATACTCCTGTAAATTTTTAGGTAATATGACTGTTCGTTTTCTGAGAAAAGAAAATAAAACGTTATAAAATTCATTTTTTTTGGTCAACGATAACTTGAGTAATACTTGATGTAATACTTAATGTCTTGAAAATTTCAGAGAAATTGCTAGGTGTCATGTTTTTCACCCTGTATATCACAACATCTCTAAGCTTTATTGTTGTATCTTATCTTGTAGATATTATGTATTGTTATATATGAGGTTTACTATTTTACATTTCTAGCCGAATTTATACATTGTATCGCGCGAAAAAATCCACAAACTTGAAATATAATGTTATAAAAATAATAATAACATCATTTATTTGCAATATTGAATCTGTATCTATCTATAATATAGCATACAAAAATTATAATTTGTATACTATTTTAATGATGTCATTTGTAAACTAGTATATGTTAAATAGTAGTAAAATTTTTAAATGATCGTTTTTATGTCTTATGCATTTTTTGCAAAGAAAGAAAAAAACAATAATTTAATCTTTCACAGATATAGATTTTATTTGATATTATAGATAAAAACTGATTTTAGAATCAATGACACGTCGCTGAACAAAGACTACCTGATATGCGATAATATGTTTATAGAAAAATATTCATTTTTCAGTAGGGCACAATTCACTAGATGAAATAGTTAGACAGGAAAATAACCATGATGGGCGGTACTGCGCAGCTCTTCCATATTTTTAATAATTTTAATTAAATTCTCTTTGAGAAAGCATAATGTCAAAGCAGTTGGCAGCGTTCTTTATTAAATGATATTGTATAACCTGGTTTGCATATAAAAGTATACTATTTTAAACTAAATAAAAAGTATATGAAATAAGTTAAATGTTGCTAAAGTGCATGAAAAATCGATGTTTTTCTTGAAATGAGTCGTTGTTTCAGAACGTCCCCACATTCTGTCAGGTGTTAAACTTATCAAACAAACTTCTAATATCTAAATGTAAATTATATATTGTAACTAATTGTTTACTATGTCATTATTCCGAATTATATTTCTTAAATCCGAATAAATGAAGCAAGTTTACAAGTTTACGTAAAGAGCATTATAATTCGATGTTTTTCATCAAACGAGGTGGTACATCAGGACCTGCTTACATTTCGACTGACACCTTACTTGTGAAACGCACTTTTAATGTCTTATAAATGTGAATCATATATTAAGCTAAGATCACCCTCCTTATTTATTTGAGGCAATTAAAATCAAGAAAAATCATTGTTTATAGTTAATAAAGTTGAGTTAATTTCAATTAAATGATTTTCCGCAGATCACTGGCCAAACTGACTAACTTTTATTAGTGTATTAAATATAGGTATATTTAAGTTAATTTGAATGTAATGATTGTTCAAAAAGATTGATTATATTTATCCTTGTCTTTCTATAAAATATAATTAATACGTAATTTGCATCGAAGAAAAAGATGTTAATATTATAAACATAACGTTGGTAGATATAATATAGACGATATAACTCTCAGAGATATAAGTGTTAAAGTGGTAGTAGACGAACTAGGCAAGACATTACACATTGGTTCATGCAATGTATTATAATATGTCGTAAGCATAATTAGGTTACATTCAGCATAATGCCTAAAGTAACTTCCATAATTTTACGAAATTTATTTTAAAATACTAGAGTATTAGCTATAAAACTGGGAGTGATACGTTGAAGTTAGATCATTTAAAAAAAATTAACAATGCAGAGTGTTACGGATAGAATTCATTAGTAATAAGAAAATGTAACTGTATAATAAGTTGCTTTGCAAAAGGTCTCTAAAACGTTCTGTATAGATCAAACGCGATAACGTTCTCGAGTTTCTTATGTATATGTTTGCAGCGGTCGTCGGCGTCGACTTTCGGCGGCGCAAAGAGCGGCTCATTTCTAGCTCAAAAAAGAATGACGCAGAGGTCAGATGTGCTATAGCCCTTGTACAGAACAGCAGTTTCAACGCGTGTTGTAACAACCTGGCCAATGTATATAATAATAACTACTTTAAATACAAATTGCGTATCAATTATTTTAATAAAATCCTTCGTATAATTACGTTCCAAACATAGAGTATAGCTGCAAAGTCAACTAATGGCAATAAACAAATAGGCCTTTTTTTAATGCAGACAAACGAAGGTGCAAATAAAAGTACTACTTTTGTTCATTTACCAGAACGAGAAAGAAGCTATAGAAAAGGCAATCATTTCACTTTGTGTTTCCAACTTGTAACATTGTAACAAACTTGTACACAAACGGTTGCGCTTGGGTAGTTATTGGTTTATTTTTGAAAAGCATGCATTTCAGTTCTGTCTAAATGCATTTTTGATGTATGTTTGATCAACACAGTTGTTTTTGACCTGGTCAGTGCAGAGTAAAATATGAAATTTGTTCTGTTTATTTTTAAAATGAAAAATAACATGGATTTACACAACGTTGTTTCCCTTTAACAATTGTAATGTATTGAAAAGTTTTGGTTTACCTTTATTTCCTTTGTTGCAGATATTCATTTAAACTAGTTCACTTTATTTTTATATTATTTCTATTGTAAAATGTAGTTTTATGAATTTATCACATACAAATTAATAAATAAATATAAATATACAGAAATATTTTATGTAAAAAAACAACGTTTTGAACAATAAACAATGATTGATTTATCGTGACACATAAGTACAATCAAGACTGGAAAACAAAATGCACATTCGAGTAAAACAAATGACGCGTCTTTTATCACTTTCCTTGATCTGATAAGAATTTTTCTAGTCGAACCTTATCTCGCTCAAGAATGTAAAAGAGATCTAATCTATACTTATACTTACCTACGTACAATTTTTCTCACATACTTGTCTTAATTCTTAAAATTATGCATTCTTCTACGCTTACCTATGTCCTATTTAGAAATGCTAATTAATTATACGATCTTCATAAAATCTGAAATGCATACAACTCTGAACGAGTATACACTATGAAGAGCAGCGCTTACTTACTTTTTGGGGGGGCGAAGCGAAAACAAGAACTCGTTAGACATGCCTCGCGCCACCCCTGACCTTGCGAACTCCATGCCGGACGCTCGCTGAAAAGAAAACTTTCTAATTGGAGTTTATTCCCCTGAGTCATCCCATCATACGCCCCGTTTCTAAATGTGCATAGCGCTGCGCGCGCATAGTTGCAAAAAGGTACGCTCACACGACTCTCCACTATAGCGTTTACTATGTGATAGTCGTCTCTGGAGAATAGTAGTATATTTGTATGAGAAAGTCGAAAATTCGGAATTTTGTTGTACGCAAAACTTCATGGGAAGAAATATTGAAGAATTAAGCAACTTTATGGTAGGGTTGCAAATTTGATAACCGCATACTATTTTATATATGTGGGAATAATCATTTTTTAATGAAAAGTCCAATTTTTGTGTTTTTAAGATATTGAGGCGTTAATGTTTGCACTATAAATATTTATTGGAGAACACAAACAGAAGCATGGGCAAATTTGAGTGTGAGTCATTATTACGGAAAAAGGTATGTATCACCATAATTTGAGTAAACGCATTTAGATGAGTTTGTTTAAATAAGTATAACGGAAAAAGTACTAATAACATGAAAAATAATATTAAACTACTTAGACGTGCTCTGAAATTGTTACTAGCTTTTCGAGTGTAAGTTAAACACGAAGGTGGACATTTTCTGCGGGAATACCACCAATAATATATTAATGAACAAATGTTTAAGTATCATTAAACTGATTGTAAACTAATATTGTGATATTAAGTGAACCTCCTTAGAATTTTAATTAAATTCGTTATATATTTTTAGGTGACAATGAACTATTCGTCATATACACATGTCATGTATATTCGTATATTACATTCTCTTTTTCGGTAAATTTATATATTTTAATGAGATATATCGGAAATTTTGTTGTTGTTGTTAGGTTACCTTAAATATCTACCGAAGAGAAATTGCTCTTTTTTCATCGTTCACATGATTTTGAGAATGCTAAGCATCGGGTTGAACTTTTCCAACGGTTATTTTGTTCAAAATACAACTAATTTTTACATGTGCGAAGTAATTTGTATTAAATATTCACAAGTTATAGTCTCTCACAGCAACATTTTATTTATTTTTTAAGTTTTTATCATAAATTTTGGATTTGAAAGGCATATAACTTATGTCTGTGAATTTTTAATACTAATTCCTTCGCTCATGTCAGAATTCAGCTTTAACATGATTTCTTTTTATATGAAATTTTGACAGATTATAGCATACTCTCTTTGTGAATTGTTTGAATTTTTGCGAAACATAAAAAATTAAAGAAGATATAGGGCTTTGAAAATCCTCGTGACGCCAGACCGTAGACGCGGAATCTTTGAAGTAACTACGGTCTGTGTCATTCAAAGGAATTTAAATAAGCTATAACTTATTTGAAAACACTCCAACAGAATTTCAAATTGGCTTCGATTCTCTACCCGTATCGTAGACACCGCCGAAGAAAGAAAATTTATGTTAAAACCCAATTACTTGTATTCTGAACAAAATAACCGTTGGAAAAGTTCAATCCGATGCTTAGAACTCTCAAAAACATGTGGACGATGAAAATAGAGCAGTTTTTCTTTGGTAGCTGTTTAAGGTGACCTAACGACCAAAAAAAAATTTTTTTTCGATATACTTTGATAAAATATATAAATTTACCAAAAAAGAAAATGTAATATATGATGAATAATTCATTCTCACCTAAAAATATACAACCAATATAATTAAAATTCTAAAGTGATCAGGTCCCCTTAATAAGAAGCCATTATAAAACATTTTCAAATGGCATACAATTAATCATTTTTCCGTAGACAGATTTTTAACAAAATGGACTTGAATCGTTGTGCAATGCACGGTTTTAAATCATTATATAATGTTTCAGCGTCTTCTACTATTTTTTACAGAATAGCGGTCTTTTTAAACGTATAAAATTCTATGTAAACCCAGTTTAAAAAAATGCACCTGTGCATTTCCTATTTCGGAAATCCACATACATCCACTTTCATCTCCCAAAACGAATTACTCCCGAAATCCCCAGTCACATAAACCTCAACCACCACTTCCACGCTCGAACATTCGCCAAATTTCACACAAAAAAGCTGCACCTCCGCGTCAAAACTCAAAAGCCGCGTATACGTCCCTCGCACATTCGTGTCCCGGCCCCGCCGGCGCATGCAAAATGCATGTGCGCGACGACACTCGAAATTCGCGTTTCGTTTCGTTTCAGACCACACGCGATTCGGCCGGCGGCGGCGCGGCGGGATAAGGATACGCGGAAAGATTTGGATGACCCAGTTTCGAGCGATGAGTGCACGCGGCGGCAGCGAGGAGGGGAGCGGTCTATCGAAACGGAAGATCCCATCTTGCCTCGTCGGATGAAAGGTAGCGAGAGAGAGGGTGGAGTTGCAGCGACGATAAGGGCGCATCGCGTCTTCGTCTTCGCGCGCTGGTTACACGGACGCTGTGTGTATCTCGTGGAGTTGCGACTGAGGTGATGATCGATTACGTCGAGGGAAAAAATCAGTTTGCCTCGAGGGAGGCGGGAGAGGTGTGGAATGGAATTTTGTACTTTCGAATGGAAGAGGTTTTGAATTCAATGAGAGGATAATGTGATGTACGTACGGAATTGATTAGGTAGAGGTGATAGCGTGCGATGCTTTAGACTAAAATGAGTATGAAATTATAATTTTTTAAGTTTTTTATATAATGATAACTACTATGGAAGAAATCAGAAATTTTGCCGTAAAAAGTTTATGGTTTATCATATATAGGCGCGCAGAAGCTAATACGTATAAGTACTTTTTTCCATTTCGGGTAAATAAACCTGTTTAAAGTTTGGACAACAGTAAGATTTTAAATTTAGTTTAATTTAGTTTATTCGCTTTATAACTTTTGTATAACATTTTTCACTGCTTTATTTACCGGGAACTGTTTATCACTCAACTAATATGAATCTCATTAGTATATATAAAGGTTTGATTTTTTATGAAACGTAACAAGTGCCCAGCACTAGTAATCTCATCCAATAGCTTATTAGTTTCAAGATACATGACCTATTGTATCCCACATAATATGCGTTATATTATTAAAAAATGGTACCTATACATCTGATTATATCTCTACTATAGTTTTTACGCTAAAAACCGATCCAAAAAATAAAGTAGAGACTGAAAATGCTTTAATATGAACTTTGTTTCATATAAAAATATCAATTTATTCAAAAGTTATGAATAACCGAAATAGAAAATGAAAAGTGTATGAATCACCCATTTTAAATAATATGTTGTTGAAATTTCTCGAATTTATATGCGTTTTTTGTCGCGCATTACAATTGTTCATCGCTTTGTAAGAAATTAATATTTTTACATTAAACAAATCTCAAATTAAAGCATCTTTTATCTACATGTTTTACTACAATAATTTATGTTTCAGATGGAATAAGTTAATGTTGACAAAACAGGTTTTATGAGCCTATTTACAAAATTTCAGATTTTTACATACTTCGTACAATGTATTATTCGACTTTTTATATTAAAACTATACAAATACATTTTTAGAAACCAGTATCTACTTTCTAAAGCTCGGTAGAAATCCGTTTCCCGTAGAATATGAACTTTTCTTGTCAGTGTATTACTATATATAACGACTTTAGCAAGTTTAGAATTGTACTTCTAGTTTTATTGAAAATGGAATGTAAAAACGGAATAAAAACATAATTATTGTCAAGATAAAAATAAATTAAAATTGATTTCTATTCAATTTATTTGATTACGGTACGTAATAAAATTAATAAAAATTGGGCTTTGAATATCCCTACCACCCGTACAATTTCATAGTATAAAAAAATTAATATTAAAAGACCAGATATCCCATAATCGTTGGAAAGTATGAGTAAAATATGTGCATAGATCTAAATAGATGTATACCGAGAATAGCAAGACAGAGTTTTGCTGTGAATTTTTTTAACATTAAAACTTGCTGTACAGTGCTGACAGTACATAAAACCCAAGTCATAAAACTTCAAATGTTTGCAAAAACAAACTTTGGAATGTGCAAGCGCATAGCACAGTTCAAGACTAAAGATTGCATTTACGCCTTTACCGATAGCACATTATTAGTACAGCTATACACTGTGACTCGCATTCACAAGGCTTACTCCATTCATACTATCCAACAATGTGTTCCAAACGAACTCTTTCCCACTCTTCATAAAACCACTTAAACAACTTGCTAAAAACTCCTGAAGAACCCGTTACCAACTATAAAATAAAATATGAATTTCCCGCACCCCTTCCCCTTCTTACAATCCATTCAGCATTCGATAAAACTCATTATGCCCCTTCTCCACTGGAACTTTAAGTGAATCTCGCTTTAACCTTCAATGTTAAATATTATTGACACTGTAACAATTAGGCTATTTCGAAGAAGTGCAATCGGTAGGGTCTATTTTTCTTTATTTCGTACGACTTAACAGATTTTGTTTAGATGAATAGAATAGATATTATTCAACATTGAAGACGGGGAGGCAGCATTGAAACGAGGCATTACAGACTTCCTTTCATCACTCTCCGCTGCGTCGCAAGTGGCGAAAATTCACGGTCGGCAGCTCGTGAAATTCTCCCAAACTTTGGATAAAAACCAAGAGAGAACTCGCCACGAGAGCCCGAAATGTGAACGCGCTCCGCACTCTCCAAGGTCCACGAAGAAGCGGAAAAGAGAGAGAGAGAGAGAGGAGGATTTTCTAGGTCTCGAGCAAGGTCGCGAGTGCAGGAAGTCGCGACTCTTAATTTACGACCACTTCGACACTCTCGTGCGCGCGCCTGTGTGCAATTCTACAGTGCAGTGGTATATAAGGTAGTAGTCACGGGCACGGTGGAGCGTTCTTGCTCGAGTGCCCAATGCTTATGTCGCGAGCGACTATTATGTGGCCGCGTGAGGTATTATGAATTCCATTTTTGTTTTTCGGGCCGGGGTGAGGATGTTTTGTACGATTTTTTAATTTACGTTTTCTATGTGTTAATGCTGCTGGAGAACAGAAGTCCATTTACAAAATTTCAGAGTTTTAGGTGCTTCGTACAATGTATTATTCGACTTTATATTAAATGAAAATTCGCCGTTGCTTGACGCTGAGTTTGGGACACCCGTATAACATAAGAAGATAAGCAATAAATATATCTCTATACCAATGCATATATACCCGTACAAAAATATTGGAATTGTTATAATAAGGTAATATTTTCTTTAAAGAATTCTAAAACCTAATAATGAAACATATTTACGGTGATTATAGTTGGATTAAATAAAAGTGTCCCAAAGCGGAGAACCGTGTCCCAAAGTAGGCGATACTTAAGCCTCATTTTAACCTTAAATTACAATCACTGTAATTCCTTAACCTTCATCAAACTTTGGTACACTGAGAAAAAAACTATATCGTAACTCACGCAATATATATCGTAACTCACGCTACATCACATCGTAAAAATTTACGTATCGATATCATTTTTAAACTAACTTTTTTAAACCGTCAAAATGTGATAGTTATCTTCAAAAATCTAAAAATTGCAGTTTTCATGGGAGATGACCGAGAAAGTAATAATTTTGAAGAGAACATGAACCGGAGAATTTTATTAATTTAAATAAAATTCAGGAATTCTGGATAGATACTATCATCTTTCTCGGTTGTAGTAAGATCTAAGCGTATTATTTAGGATGTTAATAACGTATAAAACGCATAAATTATTTAAGCACACATTGTTATATCTTTTTCACAAATTGATCAGTAGTATAAGTATCATTTTGTAACAAATATATATTTCCTAGCCTAAAAAAGTTAAGAAGAAAATTCTGGAGGTGGCCATTAGATTCTGATACTGTATGCTTTCTATTACATGGGTCGTATTGTGCAGAATAAGTCTGTTGACACATTTTCTCTTATAGTAATAAGATACATAGTCGGTCAATAAAATGAATTATGCTATTGAAAAGCTGATGATACATAGTATTATCAAGAGCAGTGTCGACTTGGGCCGACTTCTTTATTTAATAATATCACGGTAAGTATAATGATTTGATCAAAATTATATAGTGGTAAATTCACTTATAAAGCTATTGCAAGAAAAAAAAACACTATTGGTTAATCTCCTTTTGCTTCTATGAGGAAACTTTTCGATGAAAAAGCTTCTTCTGACATCGTATACATAATGCATTAGTTATATCCCGACTAAAATGCATAGCAGCTGGGAAAGCTGTAAGGACCATATTAGGTACAGTCACCCTAATACAGACAATTTATATTGATAGAAAAATGTTATTAAAGAGGAAGTGCATTTTAGTCGCTTTTCAATAAGAAATTCTCATCGTGAATAGCTTTTGTTTACTATGTATAAGTATTATTATGTGTGAATTGTAATGGATTTTAAAATTCAATAATATAAATACAGAAGAATTTCAAACTAAGGTAATATTCCGCTAAAAGCATTCCACATTTGAATCGATAAATCATCGCATTGAACTCCATCTATAGCGGATAAAAGGAGAATAGAATTCAGAATAAAATGGTTTTATGCACTTACCGATATCACCATTACTAAGTGGCTTGTCAATTTCTTGTAAAATTTTGTCGTCAGTCGTCACATCTTTAACAGAATCTTCAGTGTTATCTGTAACAACAAGAAGTCGACGATGTACAAATGTTTTCGTGTTTAAAGAAAAACATTCTTTTCACTGCATTTTCAATATGCATCTTACTTGATTACAGTGTTTTTATGTTACAGTTAAGTTGCATTTTAGCAAGGTAAATGAACAAATAACGCAACTATTATTTAGAACATTTTATTGTGAAATTTCACAAGATAAATAAGTACAAAAACTTCGCCTACTTAGCAAAACAATTGCTTACAATAGGTTTTATTCGAGAAGAGTAATAATGTCCACTTCAATTCTAGTACTAAAAATTCTTTATTAAAAACCATCAATAATATTGCTTATTATACAATAGATAGAAAAATACACATTTTAAATTACAATAAATACATAGAATTAACGTAGTTTTGTTACATACAAATAGTAGATTGCCTTTAAACAGACTATATAAAATTTTAACTTATTATTTTTAATAAATTATTTAATTAAATTATTTTTCATATCAATATTTGGATATTTATTAATTATCAAATTTCAGTTTTATACTTAACGTTTTTCATTATATTACTTTTAAGCAGAGACATACAGATTAAATGTTAAATAACTTTAAATCTTTTTACTTATGGTTTATTTACAAATGCAAACTCTAAATGAATCTCACAAAACGATTAGTTGTTTCATTATTCTTATGCTCCATCTGCTTATATACTTCAATAGTCTCTTTTTAACTTTTATCATCAAATAAAATTGATCATACTTATATAAACGAATAATACAGAATCGTATTTTTTATCAATTTGATTTTTAAGATTGTATCTGAGAATCTGATTGTATTAATTTTATTTCACTTTGAAAGTTGAAATGAAAATAAAATATGTATATTTGTAGAAGAGCCATTAGAGTTCATTAAACTAGTTTAAGATCTGTTGTGGCTTGTTTCATTTTCATATGTTTACATTGTCTCGACTGAAAATTTTGAGTCTCAAATAAGTGCAAATCACTGTTTTTTTAACTGTAAGTCTCCACTTAATATACAGTCTGCATAAATTTTGAGCATAGAGCACTTTGGACTAGACAGAATTTTCATATGTTTTCATCGAAAGATCAATAATTTATGTTTAAATGTTCAATTCTATCACTTTCATCACAATGAATTTGTTCAGTTCAAATTGAAATATAAAGATTGTTGCGATACATTTAGAAACTCTCTGCATGTTTTGTTTAAATTTTTTCGACTGCTTTGATCCAACATTTTAGCAATCAAAAACTTTATTTCTTGAGGAAGACCCTGAAGACTTGGACTGACGATGCCAATTTCCATCATAATTTCTCCATGTAAAGGTGCCAATAAATTATTTTTGAATCTGTTAAACATTATTATAATTAGTATGTACACTCAATTACATTTTAATAATCTGTCAAATAAATGTACAATGATTATGAATGCCTTAACTTAATAACGTACTTTAGTGCTAATTCCTTTAAATGCCAAAATTTGCCAAGTTCGGTTTGGAACATATTAACATATTTCATAACATTAATTGCGATAGAACGAGTCTTGATGCTTTGACAAGTTTTTTTGGACAACAAATTCAAAACAAGCCAATCACCAACAGGAATACCAATGAGTCTGATTCCGATTTCTTTTCTTGTATACAACAGAAAGTCTATTTCGTAAACATTTTGATCTTCAGAATACCAGTTCTTCGGAATACATGTCATTTCTTTACTCCAAGTTCTGAAATAGATAGTCCCAATTGTCATATAAAGATCACAAAACTCATAAATTAATGGAAACAATAATAAGTTTATGTTAAAGATAACAGTTAGGAAAATACTCTAGCAGAATCTAATAACTTACTCAGTGTTTTCATCGTAGAGACAAGCCACACGATATCCACTCTCTGCCATGATTGTAATTAAGAATGCCACAACATAGTCATAATTGTCAGCATTTTCATCCAGGCTTTCAATAGTCTTTGATAAAATAGGCGCTAGAGCTAAGGTATTGCTGTCTTCCGCAAAAAATGGTACTGACATTTTGCAGCTTTTCACATAAACATAACCTACAATCGACTTTTCTGACTTCCCTTTTTATCTTGATTATTTTTTTGACACAGAGTCACTGCTTCACAATACTAGTAAACAATGTTTTATTAAATCCAAAAGTTTTTTATAACGATTTTTCACTTTATTTCAGAGTTACGAATAACTTTTAACCTCTGGAACGTAATAACAGCAACAAGCGTTTGGCCGACGCGCATGATCTGCGATCAGCCGACACAAATGAAAACAACTCCGGTAAATGGGAGCCTAGCGTCATCTGTTGTATTCCGGTGCAACTACTGTGCGCAAAGAACACGTGGGAAATGTCAAATTTGACAGTTCGACCTTTCTGTTAGTTTGTAAACAATAAATTGTTTGTAAACATAACAATTGGTCGAATGCTTGTGCATGATTTCATAATTATATTAAATTAAATGGAACATTAGGCTGCATTGAAATATTGATTTTGTTTAATAAATAATTAAATACCTGTACAATAAAATGCATGAAATAAATTTATTAGAATGAATCGTATTTTATAATGAAGTCACAGTTAAAAATATTTCTCTAAACAATTTTTATGCTAATTAAAGATACGGTCTCCATAATTTTTTTATGAAAAGTACAAATTAAAGGAAGTACAAAAAAATTTTATTTCTGGCTAACAGTCTGACAAAGTGTATGTATAAAAATCTTTTTTATGCAAACAACTTTTGTGAAACAAAAGTAGGTATCTCATGATAAGTCAAACTTTATAGTGTAGGTCAGAAAAAGCGACGACCTTATCATTTTACCTTTAGTGCTGGCTGCAACTTCCACCGACCTGAATGCACAAATAATTATATCTTTCACGCATAAAACGGTAATAAACAAAACAATCTATAATTTAACTAGAAAACATGTTATTTATTAAAAAAGAAAACGAAAATAGTTTTAATTTTTGCACAAGTATTTTTTCGTCCATATAAATATGTTTTTCAAAGTGTATTATAAAAAGACAATTCATTTGCCAGAAAGGAATATTATCTGAATGAAAAGTTCTTTACCATGAAAGTAACCTACTAAAGTTGGACCGTATAAAAAAGTTAGATAAACATGCACATATTTAGCGCATTCAGTGTTTTTGTTTAGCATAGTAAAAGCATTTCTTTTATATTATACGTGTGCAAAATGAAAACTAGTACGCAACATAGAAAATAAAATAATTTTGTTCAATAAATAAAACGATAATTATTGATCGTCATGAGTCAAGCTTTTTATTATTATGTCAACATAACAATAAAAACTCAACTTGCTTGACAAAATATTAAATAACTCGTGGCAATCAGTATAGTTCATTTTTTATTTAAAAAAAACTACCACGTTTTAAAAAAAATAACACTCAAATTGGGTGTAATATTAAACACCGAACTTATTATCAATTCCTGGTAGAAAATGACATAGGTTTTCTTGACAATTTTTTCTGGCCAATTTTGTAAACATCGCTCATATTTTGCGGAAAATAATTTTGAACTGCAAAAACTTGCGTGGAATAAAAGAAGTATTATAAATGTTGCTTATCCTTGTTTTATTTATAAAATAATTAATTTTCGTAGCGTTACGGTGCTAGATAGAACTCGTAAAGAACTACTAATTATTATATTGTAAACATCCTGACTTCAGGGGAAAAATTACCCTGATGTTCGGTAAAATTATCAAAAAATTCTCTCTCTGTATGCTTGAACAATAATAAAAATAAGCGTTGCTTAAATTAAAACTATGTACTTTATACGGAGAAATTTATATTACTCAATCGCAAAATGCATTTTGTTTCACAAAACTGTTGATAAACTACCCAGAAAACCCGTTTTGTTCCTACCAAAGATGTTGCGCAACTTTAATGACACTCAATTATTGAATCTAATGTCCGAAAAAAGAAACCAATTAGGGTATATCACTTTTGACTAAAGCCAACTCCGGAAATAGCTCGTCACACTTAAGAAACCATGACCGTAATTTCCTCTCAAATTATGAAGTTTCAATTTCAATATAAATATATAAAGCCGCGCGCGGCTCACCTCAGCCCAACCCACGGCATACACGCACAACATCTTATCGTCAATCAGCCAGATAAATCAAGACTCTCGCCGTGTGCAGTATAACCCTCTGCATATACCGATACGCTACACACGCACACACGCATAGGTGGTGCATGTACATGATACAAAAAGGCATATACTTAGCGAGGCGAGCCCCATCGGCATCTATAAGCGCATTCTTCGCCTCCTCCTCTCGTCGAATTCGAATATCTCCTTGTTTTTTTTTTTTTCATTTTATTTTATTTTATTTTGTTTCACGTGTGTGCGCGCGCCGCAGCTCGCGTATAATACCTATACGGCACACACGCGGAGAAAGTCTCGCGGAAGGATGGAAATATGCAAATTATTCGCCTGAGCGGCGAACCAGCGAGTGTATAAGCTTTTACAGTTATAGGTGTATATCGAGGCATCGAATTCGCCGAGCTACGCCGTGTGTTTTGTGGTATAGAGACAATGTGCGTACCTATTATGGGTGTAGGTATATAGGGAAAAGACGATACGAGGCGATTCGATAGATATGAGCTTATCGATGAGCGCCGAGAGAAAGAGAGGAACAAGGATATCTGTACTGTACTTGTAGTTCTTGTGTGTAGGTGCGAAAGTTTACACCGCGTACTGTTGTTGTGTGTGTGTGTGTGTTTATGGCTTTTTGTATAGAGTGCGGTCGATGAAGTGGAGGATGAGCGTTGAATGGGTTTGAGAGAGCCATAGGAGGTGGAAACGTTTACGGAAGATATCGATTTTTCGTTATCTGACCGGTGGATTGATTCATTGAACTTTGATTTTTCAGGAGTACTTGGGTTTCTGAGCATTATTAGACGTAAAATGCGAATGAATGAAACAGCTGATTCTGTGATATTCTTACGCACGTAGTTGTTGAATAATTGACAGGAAGTATAAAGAGTTTTTTATTTACTACTATTGTAAATAAAGCGATGATATTTGTGAACACAAAATTGACGCGTCTATAAGCTTAATTTTATTGTATTTTATGACGTATGCATTTTTTAAACACGTTAATTTGTAATATATTTGATCTATTATAATATAGCTTGTTGTTAAATATAATGCTATTTCCATAAAATGTCATATTTTGTAATTAACTTATTTTGTATTTAAAGGGCATTAAATGCCCGTTGTAAAAATAAACAGTTAATCTAATGTTATATTTAAAATACTCAGATTAATCCTTAATTATTCTATAGATTTAATACAAATCCTCTTGGATACTCATTCTGTGACTGCATAGCTTCAATAAATTCAAGACCAAACCGATTTCAGCTAACGAATCACGTTTCTCCGTATACATTTCTGACTCACATCCAAGATCCCATACCTGTCCTATCCTCCAAAAAAAGCACGAAAAAAGTATCGCGCTCCTACACTTTCCTCAAACCCATTCAAGATATAACCTAAAAACGCACCGAACTACATCCTTTCCCCTTGCAACCTCCTCACCATAAACCCAGCATTAAAAAGAACAACCGTCAACACCAGCCGACATATAAACAATACCCCTGCGCCGCCTCGTATAAAAAAATCGGCTCCCTCGAAGGCCACGCACTCTCGCTCCTTCTCTCTCTCTCTCTCTCTCTCTCCCACGCATGAACGCGTGACCTCACACACGCATTACCCACAGGTACAAGTACTCGTACGTTATCAAAGGATCCTCCGATCCTCGCGATCCCACAACCGCGTGCACGGAAGATCCCAAAGAATAATAAGTGCACGCGATTGATACACCAACAAGACCGAGACGCACGCACGCACATTCGCGGCGTGGCGCACGCGCATAAATCTGCAATCCCGCGCGTGTGTACATAAATACACGTACACCCAATACACAGACACACAAGCGGGCAAAAGTATACATATAATACCTGGTGGATCGGGAATCGAGATCGGCCGGGGCGGCGCTGGCTCCTGCTTCTCGCTGTCGTCGCGCTCCTCGCTCGACGTCCTCATCGTCGAGCTCTCGTCCTCGGCCGAGGACTCGAGGTCGACCGGCGCTGGGAAACCCGGCGACGAGGGGACGTTGCTGCCGCCGCTCGCCGTCGCTCCTCCTCCTGCTGCTGCTGCTTCGGCCATTTTTCGAGGTTAACCCGCGCACCACGGAACGGACACTTTGTAACACCGCGGCGAGGACAG
Source organism: Gastracanthus pulcherrimus (assembly GCA_949152435.1). NCBI lineage: Eukaryota > Metazoa > Arthropoda > Insecta > Hymenoptera > Pteromalidae > Gastracanthus > Gastracanthus pulcherrimus. The sequence continues at coordinate 168,266,145 of OX424574.1, read as the reverse complement.
GTTCACGCGCGCGCGCCAGCTCGGACGCACATTCGAACGGGTATAATGTACCTATGTGTGCGCGTTCTCTCTTGAGAGAGAGAGAGACAGGCTTTTTTTTCTTTCGAGTTGGTGTGTTTTATCTGGGAGAGAGAGAGAGAGAGAGAGAGAGAGAGAGGAGAGCTAGCGCGCGCCGATCTCGCCGCGGCATCAGCGCCGACTCGCGCTCGGGTTCGGTATGTATGGAACAGGATGTGTGTGTACTGTGCGTGTCTCGCGGGCAGGTAGGAGAGAGATATATGTATAGGAGCGCGTTTTTGACACTTGTTGCTCTTGGGGGGAAAGAGAGAGAGCAGCGGGTTGTATCTGGGACTGCAGAGCCTGCTGACGGTGTTCGGGATATCGTTGGGTATCTCGGATGAGGAAGGTAGAGTAGGATGTTTTTGGAGGTAAGTGGTAAAGTGTAGGTTGGCGGTGGGAGGTTCGAGGGGGTGGCGACAGATGGCGGCAGGTGGCCGAGCGTGGAGGTGCTGACGTCGAGCGGGAGTGGCGAGAACTGCTGGGAGGCGAGACGCGCGCGGAGATTCGAGACTGGGATGGTGTGGTGAAGGTATAAAGGTGTATTGATGAAATATCCCAGTCAACACCGGTATTCAAAGATGAGGTTGAAAAGAGCTCTTTTTGTGTATCTGTGAGTTCCCGGCATAACGACGTAAGTTCACTTTTTTTTTAAATTGAGTTTTGATTTTCGGATAAAAATGCAAAAAGGTGTAAAAATAATATCATTGATAATTAATATCTGGAAAACATAAAACGTGGAATTATGTCGTTATGTCTTTAACTCCACAAATCATGTTCATAAAGAATTCATAAATGTTTAATTTTTTAAGACTACATAAAAAGTTCTTGTATGTCATACGATTCAGATAAATTGTAATAACTAGCATGTATAATGATTTATGTGTTTTTTAACAAATACCAATCGATAGAATTATAAAAAAGTTATTAAGGAAAAATCTGTATCGTACTACGCATTGCTTTTCCCAATGAGCATTGTTATTTTGAATTTTACAGCAAATAATTCTGTGGCTTAGAGGAATAACGACTTAAGCCACATTTTTATGAAAATCGAAATTTTTGGTGAATTTACATGTTTAATTGATCTTTATTCACATAACATTTACAGCAGCTCATAAAATATGACCAGTGACTCGTACCATCTCTGTGCATAATGACCTAAGTCCACTTTATTGCGATTTGCTCGCGGCATAATAACTTATGTTCTCATTGTCCACAATATTGATATTACACTAATGAGCACAACATTCGTCTATTTTTACATGTTGAAAACCCAAATGTATGTTGTTCTTAACTACTTTACTATGCTAACAGCATGAAATAACTTAACGTGCAATGCACATCATAGCTGCTTAAGTCCGTTAGAGTAGTTCGTAGCTAACGTTAGAGGTATAACAACTTAATTGCATTGTTATACAATCTTACGAAGAAACAAAACAAAATTCTTATGTTTAAATGTATGATTGTATTTGTATGTGATGCCAAACTAGGTGAGCAGAAGATCAATTTTTATTTTGGGCTGTGTAGCAGTTTTCAATAAGTACATAAAAATGCGATTCTCTCGAAATCGCGAATAGTGGACATAAGTTGTTATGCCTTGAAGCCACAGAATTATATTTTTCACACTACGTGCGCAAAGTACGATTTTGCGCCTGCTGTATGGAAAAATAGCGTTCGCAATTAGTGCGCACAGCTGATCTCGCACTCGTATTATTATCACCCTCGTTTAGCTCGGGGACAAACTGCACTCGTGCGAGATTACCTCCTGCGCGCACGCGTTGCGTAATGTATATGTACTATTGTATCCATCTCTAACAGTATTATTGGTTTACTGTTTATTCAAACAAAAGAGATTGAAATCACACACGTGACTAATTATTATTGCTGCGCAGTAATACATGGTATTCTATTTGAGTCATATTAATTTAACAAAACAAGATTAGTTTTTATCCTTTTTTGAAAATTTTGAATATTTTTTACTATATTACTAACGCGTGCAATGTATTGATTTTCTGCTTTAAAATAAAGGTTGTGTACAGTAATGGACTATATTGGATGCACCGGATGCTGTAACACTTATAATCATAAAACTAAAAAGCAAATAGTAGGAGAAATAAAGCTAAAAAAGTTATACGAAAGTTAACTAAGTATACTTTGCGAGTTTTGACCCACATGCTTTTAGAAAAAATTATTTTTGTATAGTAGCACTCAAAGGATTAAGAAATGCATACAAATGTTCACTTAATTCAGATATGAAATGCCTTTTTACATTTTAAAGAAAAATATTGGGGTCTCAACAAACAAGGTGACGATGAGAGGAAAATATCGTTAATTAAAACTTTGAGCTTAGCTTCATGCGCTATAATAATTCTTATAATTATATTATATGTCAAATCCAGAAAAAGGATAATCGTTCAAAATTGAAGTAATTAATGCATTTATATGAAATAAGTCGTTTATTATTTATAACTATTCACAAACCATCACAGAAAAGGACTAGTTTTTCAATAATTAAAATTAACAGTTTGTTGAATTTAAACATTTTCAAAGTTACACAATTCAACAATCTATATTTTGTAATATGTTTCACAATATCTAAAGCTTATCCAATTGCCTTTGTCAGCCTTTACCTTTCAATTTCCCTCGTTCGCAGTAATTCAGATTGTTCTCGTGCGCGATTTTTACATCACGAATCGATGAGCAGTTGTATAGCCGGCAGCGAGATGCTCCCGTGACCGGAAATAGCGAAAGGCAGATGGGAAATGTCCGTTATCCACTTATCCCACTTGCAGCAATAACATTCGACGCTTTTCAGAGCTTTCGTGTAAAGTGTCGTCACACCTCCCGTTAATCATCAATTGGTCACTTGCAATCAAAAGTATGCATAATAAACAATTTATGAAATATAAATAGTGATTCCGAATATATATAATACACATATAAATTATTATTACTCATTAATTACCCATTATTATACTAGTAAAATTCAAAAGAATAATTTCTGTATACCAGAAACAAACTATATTAAAATAAAATAAAAAGTTTATTAATCTAGAAGAGTGTCTGATCTCTATAGAACACTCATTTTTATACATATGTGACATAAAGAACCCGTAGTTTATTTAACATCTTATTTCGACGATACAAGCTACTTTATTAGAGATATTTTAATAAAAATTAAAAATTGAAGAAAAATAATGATAAATACAAAAATAAAGTAAGTACACAATTCATAATTTTGAAGGAAGGAAATAGAACTAGACATGACAAGCTTCAATTTAAAATTTGTTAGAAATTTTAAAGCCTCGCAAAGTTAAGTATATCAGAAATCGAACTGAAGAATGACGTTAAAGAAATTACTGACACAATTTATACAATTTTCACTTGTATTCTTCACTCAATTTCAAATATGTGTGTTTAAGGCATGATGACATAAGTCCACTTTTTATGTTTTTGAGATATTAAGGTTTAAAGATTTTATTTTCCATTCAAACGAAGGTTAATAACAAAATTCAAAAATAGTATATATGGTCACATATCTTTACACGTTTGTGAAATATATTATGTAAGGATGCTAATATCTCTCAAAATTCAATTTTCAAAAAAAAATTTTTATCTGAAATATATTATGTAAGGATGCCAATATCGCTCAAAATTCAATTTTCAAAAACAATTTATACCGGGAACCCACAAAAAAGTATATAACCTTCCGAGGATTTAAGATTTTCAGGTTTAACAAGTTTCAATTTGAAAGTTGCTTAGAAATCGAGTGATTGAAGAAAACTATTTTATACTTTCTTTCTTCAAAATAAAAGTGAAATAAACTAGTATCTTGAAAGTAAGGACCCATAAGAATAAACTACAAGCGGCTTATTCAATCCCCAGCTAGCAAACAACATCCCTCAATCTTCCATCGAAATCGATGACCCGAACTGACCCACTCTCCCGCCAACCTTAAAACATCAAAAGCGACTCTTAAGCGCAACAATCAAAACTTCCATTTCCTCCGAAACTACTCTTAACAAACACAATCCTCCCCCCTCCACATCTCCACGTCACTGCCACCCAACTTTTCTCCGTAAAGATCCTCCCGTAACAAGGACTCACCCGCACAATGCTCGGCAATTGAGCTAACGGCGTGTGCCCGTGTCGGGCTGTCGGCATTTCCGCGAGCGGCTGCCAGGCGCAGCGCACCGCCCGTCCCGCGGACTTTATACGTCGATGCTCTCGCGCAGCGCTCGTCGTCGTCGATATAGTCCGAAGATTCGGCGTCGCCCGTTAGGAGATGGCGATTCGACGCGGAACGCAGGCGTGAGAAATTGCGGGAGCGCGACGCGATGGCACCAGCTGCGGAAAAAGTTGGCGACGTGCGATTTTTGTAGGTGAGAGAGAGAGAGAGAAGAGAGTTTTCGACGCTAATGAGGGACAGCAGTGGAGTGTGTTTGAGGGTGAGTGGGTGAGGTGGTGGAAAGAGGATCTAAGGAAAATGTGTATCGTGACCGACTTTTTGGAATGAGGATTTTGCTGGATTTATTTTTATTATTTTATATTTTGGTAGCTTGTGTGTTGAAAGAATTTAGTTGTGTTGCTTCTTTTTTTAATTGAACAATATAACTACTGTAGGTATATGATTTATACTGTAGATATGCCATCGTAACGTCAGGTAACATTGCAGTATAAACATATAATACCGATTGTGCAGCAGTTTTTAATGCTTACACATGAATTTATTACTTTTACGAAGCAACGAAAAGTACGACCTTGGTAGTTATTTTTTACTATTCTATCTAATTCACTTAAATTAATTATTTATTTTTATCCAAAATTCTAACTGATGGTGACTATTGTACACCTTATTCAATGATTTATATTATCGATTCAATAATTTTAATCTTTTGTTTAGATAGATATCGTTGAACAACTTGGCAGCTGATTAAAGTTTTTGATAATCAATAGTAACTTTTCTTTTTATAAAACCTTGGTTTTATCTTTTTGTGTTTTTGTTTCATTAATAACCATGTTTGACAAAAGTAAATGAAAACGAATCTTTAAAGTACGCGTCTCTTATGTACAGTATCGTCTGGTTAATTTCATCTGTAACTACTGACTGTTCTTTTAATTGTAAAATTATTAAGTTTAAAGTACAATGTTTTTCACCTATTAATATTGGCTTATTTACTATATACGTGTATTTTTGTAGTTTATAAACTTACACGTCTCCTGATGGATCATAATAGCATCCTAAATCCTTCGTAATCGGATCCCGATTGGACTTGGTCATACCACCGGTAATCCAAATGTAAGGTGGGGATTAATATACCGAAAGATAAATTTGCAGAAGGATAAATTTACCGAACGGTTGAAATTGCCAAAATAATCAATACCTATGGATAGATATGCCAAAAGTTAAAAAAGTCGAAAACAAGAATTCCGAAAAAGAAAATGCCAAAATTTAAAACTGTCGAAAACGAAAATTTGGACAAAAAAGTGCTTTTATTAGAATATGCGCCTGTATTATAATAATATGTTAATTGTTGCTTCTTTTCAATATTCAATATTTTTAGTTTTTACCCATTGCCATTTAACATTTCGGCATTTTTAACTTCGGCATTTTTTCCTGTCGTAACTTTTTTTATCGGCACTTTTGTTAATCGATTACTTTTATTGATATTTACGATAAATTTTACCGTACTGAAGGGTAAAATTTGCCTGCCGTAGCGTAAAAGTTCCCTGTATAAATCTTAAAGAAAACCAAAATTTGTGGTAAAATTTGTACGAAATATTTTTTAAAAATCTGGATTTTCTTCCAATTGTTGTAGCAGTATCATTAATACTTAAATAAGTACATTATACACATTTATATTTGAGTTAACTTAAAATGTGTACACGCTCAGTTGTTTTCTTTATCAGCTGTCTTCTTTTTCTCTAATCAGGCAAATTTTACCATTCAGTGCGGTAAAATTTATAGTCTGTGCAGTAAAATTTGTAGTCAATGAGGTAATTTTTATAGTAAAATATCAGTAAAAAGTACCAGAAAGTAGGAGTGTCCCAGCTTTATAGTTATTTACGGTAATTTTTACCCTGAATTTCGTTATAATTTTTATTAGAAAATTCTCTCTGTGTACATAATTGTTTGGTTATATGAAATACGTAAGAAAAATTCATAACAATTTTTTTGCGTTATTCGAATTCTATTTATGAAGAATTTGCAAATTAAAGTAGCCCTCTTGTTCTAATGAAAACATGAAAGTACATATTTCATTTTAATTCTTTCAGTCGCAATTTTTTTTTTGAGATAGTAAAATGATGACATTTGAAATAATAAAAATAGATTTAAACAGTAGAATTTTTGCACAAGTTATAAATAGATAGAGGCCATTCACATATTTTGCCAATTTTATACCTCTCTCCTCCCATTAACGTATTGTAACCCATTTTCACTGATATTCCTATGTCTTTAGCACACGTCGTAACGTTGACAGACCCCCCTCCCCCTAAAAGCGTTACGTAATATGTGAACGACCCCATACAGCTTTGTATGCATGTGTTATAACGGGTCCAATAAATGCTCGTCTATCGTGTATTAGAATACACTTAGATATTAAATAATCCTAATTCACATTTTGATACAATTTTATGTACAATAAACATGTAGAAATATTTTATAAATATCAAACAAAATTGAGTTTTTAATGAAACGTCATGAAATTCACGATCAATTTTTTTCTAACAATTTGGGTTCAATCTTTTGGTTTGGAACAAAACTAAATTTTTTTCCACTTCTCTAGTCGAAATCAGAAATTAATTAAGATTCAACGTGGATTCGATAACTTACGGTGGATATTCGTATAAGGAACTGCATGTAAAAAATGCTTATGAAATGTATGAAACGATAAAGAAAGAGAATGAGAGGGAAGCTTTAGTCCAGGTATTAAGGGATCAGTAATTTGAAGGTAGAACAGATTTTACTTCTGATTGAACACTTACGTAGATGAGTTTGACAAAGTTACCACATAAGTAGTATAAGTTATTTTACAATATCGTTACAATACGCTGACATAGTATACACGGAATGCAATTTATAGTTGGCGCAAGTGAAATTGCAGTTCTGATAACGACAACTTGCCCATACTACTACAAAGTCTAGAATTGCGAGCGCTATATTTTTATATCTGGAGTTTTACCAATTTGTGGGTTGCAAAACTTCAACTTTATCACTGAGAGAAAAATCGAGGACTTATTCCGTGGGATATTAGTCCCGCGATGAATCCATGCATTTTTCTTGCGATGTATCCTAGTTTTACTTGGACAAACTGTATGATACAGATCGACAGAATATTTCCAAAGAGCCACCAGGAATTTTGCCTGCATGCTCCATGGAATTCTTGTAAAATGAAGCACAGTGATTTGTTTCGGAAGCGATGCGCGGTTCGAATAGCATCTAGGTTATAAACAAGGTGTGTTTTATGCTATAGGGAGTGAATGAAACTGTTTTATATTAATTGCAGGCTTCATTTTGTAATAACATTTATCTACATAAAAATATAAATAATCAAATTGTCAGCAATTATGAAATTCTATTGATTGTATTTTATGAATACAGCTTATTTATTGTTACTATACTTTTTCACATTTTTATGAAATGGAACAGTTATTTCTTTTTTATAATATCTAAATTACAAGACAAAATTCAAAATTATTGAGAAATGTTTTAATACATTATTTTACTAAGTTAGCAATTTGGCGAAATGCTACATAACAACCATAACCTAAGAATAAAGGTTAGGTTACAAGGTTGTCATATTTTTATAATAATTAAATAAATAAATAAAATATAAATAATTAAAATAAAATTATATCTCTCAAATCACGAAATTTCAGAGATTTTAAACTGCTGTCAACAAAAAGCTTGATAAAATTAAATAAATATTGTGTGTACACGAACACGAAGACGAAAATCGCAGGGAGAGCAATCGCAAAATTCATGGTGGCTCTTTAGAAATATTACGCCGTTTTATACCATGCAGTTCGTCCTGACAAAATCAGGATATATTACCACAAAAGGGCTTGGATTCATTGCGTGACTAATATTATACGGAATAAGCCCTTGATATTTCTCTCAGTGATATATGTTTGCTGTTTAACAATTAGTGGCAAAGACGTGTAAAGTATTTAGAAGTAATTACGCGATTGATTCTCTCAATTCTTGTAAATAATTTGTTGTAAAAATTAATTTCTGGAGTTTTCCTGACCATTTTTTTATCAAACAGAATGTAAAAGTTATATTTTTGAAAAGTTTCTGTTACACAACAAGCCGAACCTAATGTTGGTACTTGCGTACATAGAAAAAGCATTCTAGCAAATTTCTTCTTCCATCAGCTACAATGTTTTCTCCGGTGTTCAAAGTTTTAATTCTTTATTCAAGCAAACCACCACATTTACATTCTGAATACATTACACCTAATTACATTTAACGAAACAAACATTCAACGTCCTTTACAAGTACATCGATAAAGCCACGGTTAAAACAAACAACGATGGTCTATGTACTTTGAATTTCAGGATGACATTGTACATCTTCAAACTTCGTCATTTTTATATTTTAATCCCCCCAAACTAACCACAACCTCAAAAGCTCCATAACGAGACTTCCCTCCACCCTATAAAGCAGCCGCTCAAATTAAAACACTCTCCATACACGCTTAACACCGATTCCGCTCTTTCAATACCCACTTCCCTTAACAGAAAATAAATAAACTTTTATCGCCTTCCTAACCCAGCAACCCCTCGAATCACAGCAGCAGCAGCATCATCACCACCGCCGCCAGCAAGAGCTCGCTATCAACGAATCCTCGTATACACGTCCTCGTTACACCGGATTAAATATTAACGCTCACGGCCAATAAACTAGAGTGGCACCCCCTCCCCCCCTCCCCTGTATCCACATCCCCCTACATGGTTGGCCTCGTTAAACCGCTTACCAGCTAAGTAGATACGGCCCGCCGCGTAAGCCACTGAATGATGATGCCGCGGCTCGGGGCATCTCGCCCTATACCGACGAATTGCCAACTGCTGCGGCCCCGCCGCACGTCCTTGCCGTAATCCGACGAGTGCGGATCGATGCCGCCGAAAACTAGAACGACCTGGTTCGGCTGCAGCTGGAGCTTCTGCCTCGTCTCAGCCGGGGAGGAGAGGCAGTTTTTCGCGGTGCTCGGGGCTGCGGAATGGACTCGAACTGGGTGGACGAGATGGCGGGGTGCGCGGGATTGAAATGGTTTTGAGAGCGTTCGAGATGTTTCAGGTGGTTATGTTTTTACGGCTTTGGGCGATTTTATAAGTTATGTGGAAGATAGTTTGTATTATAGCTTGTTAAGATCTGGTAATAGCAGCGATAGTATACGTAAAATAAGCGTACTTCAAGGAATAGAAAGAAATACTTTTAACTAAATTGTAATGTGGCAAGCATAGATTATTTCCACTAAAAATTAAGCCACTGAAAGTGGTTAATTACATTGATTTTTCATTCGATTTTAGTGTCCCGTGCATTAGTATTGTCTTCAAGTATTGTACCTTCATGTATTTTAGTATAAATTGGTTAAAAAAAAAGTTTTTCTTCTCATAGATCAAAATCAGTCAAGTTTAGTTTCAAACCCTGATATCCAGTTATAATCCAGCTATCTCATATTATATTTTTTTCAGAACAAATTTTTTAATTTTCCAAAACGTTATTTATTAGGATTTGCATTTAAGTTTTACATTTCAACACCTCACTCATAAATTTAAAATATCTTAAAGACATTTCATGTGTAATACTTATAGGCATTATTTGTATTTTAATGAAAAATGCTTTTTAAAAGCACTCGTTGGGAAAGGTAATGGGAACCTGCTCGGTATTAACCACATACTTGGTTTTCCTTAGATAAAAATAAAAAAAGCATTTCCTTTGAGAAATCAAAATTACTTATTTTGAGAAACAAAACGAAAAAAAGGAAATCAGGAAAAGAATTTAAATTAAAAATGTAATATATCATCCTTTATATATTATATACATTAAAATATCATTTGTCAGTCGTTTAATAATTATGTTTATGCGATGTTTTAAATTAGAATCTGTGAGTTTTTCATTGATATTTCGGAGCATATTAATAAGTGAAAAAGTGTCTTTAGTATAGTTGAGTGCGAGGTCTGGGATTTTCCTGTTATTAAAGCTTTCACATAGAAACTGTGTAATGCTCTCTACGTTTAGTGGATAATTGGCATTTTCTTGAATGAGATTACTTACTTGCTGTAGTTTGAAGGCAATATCGATGTTTGAAGCTATTTTATCATTGCTTTCTTCATCTGTTCTGCTTTTCTTTGTTACTTTTTTTTAATTTGGTGCTGTTTTCTGTCTTGGTTGAAATGGTGCTTGATGGACGTCTTTTGTTGTCAGTAGGTGGAGGCATTGTGTTAAGTTCTGCGCTTAAAATTTCTTTTAGATTTATTGGCTGATATTCGTCGGGAAAATTTTTGTTGTAAATATTTGGTCTAGTATCTTGCGCATTTTTCTCTCTGTGAAGATTGTCAATATTTATAGTTGAGGAATTGGGTACATTTTCTTTACTCGGAACTTGGCCTTGACTACTATTGCTTTCCTGTAATTCTGGGTTATTTGTACAGTGTTTGGCAATGTGTCCTTCCATTTTGCACAAGTAGCATTTGAGAGATAACGTACTCGGATAAATAAAGTACGCAACATCTTCAGTGATTCATGCATTTGATAATATCAACTGTGATATCCTATTAGAAAAACTGACAGAAATCGGCTGCTCCGAAAATTTAATAAAATTTGTAAAGTTTATCACACCTGAGAGATATATATTCACAGAAATTAGCGGGAAAAATTTCCGAATAGTTGGCAAAGGAGTACCTCAAGGGGGAGTAATGAGCTCCTTATTATATATTATATACATTAGAAATATATTAGATAGATTACCAAAGAGCATAAGAATATAACAGTTTGCTGATGATATAGCACTGTATTCCAATTTTTCACCGCTAAAAAATGCCGAAATGTTGTCGAGAAAACCGTAAGTATTGGAAGTAAAAACTTAGTAGATATATGATTAAACCTAGCTCCACAAGAAACAGTGTTGGTACATTTCAATTACGGAAAATACCTTCCGGGTGAAACCTCGATAACCGTAGGAGATTGCGTCATAAAATCCAGTGAAACCGAAAGATTTCTCGGATTAATTCTCGACTATAAATTTAACTTTAGTCATCATATTCGTTATATAGAAAAAAATGTATGAAAGCATTCAACATTGTAAAGTACTTATGTGGAACATGGTGGGGCTCTGATTCACAAACATTAATCACACTATATAAAAGTTACATACGGTCAATTATAGATTACGCCAGCTTTATCTACTACCCAATGCAAAAAAATCTAAAAGAAAACAGAAATTCAATTTAGAGCAATAAGAGCAGATCTAGGTTACCGCATAAGTACGTCAAAAAATATTTTGGTGGCTGAATCCAAACTCCCACTAATCGAGCATAGAACAGAGTTTTTATGTAAATGTTTCGTCATAAAATCAATATCTAATATTAAATCACTTACACATGAAAGCATTCAGAGATACAACTCCGTACTAAAAAACAAAAAATATAAAAAAAGAAGCTTCCTATTTTGACTTCGTGCATTGACGAATTACTAAACTCAAATTCAGAGAAACAATACCATTATTACGATATATACTCCTATGAGTATAAAACAATTAGTACAAATATACAGGTAAATACGGAATTTGGTAAAATGTTAAAAACAGTTGAATCTCCAAATGCTTTGCTGGATGAGTTTCTAGAAAACGAAAATGCAACAGCTATATACACTGACGGAAGTAAAATTGATGTCTCGAACTCTGTAGGAATAGCATGTATATGTCCAGAACTAAATATAAGTATCAGTAAGGCCATCAACAAGACTGCATCAGTGTATACAGCTGAGTGTTTTGCACTATCAAATGCCCTCGATATAGCTCTCAAAAATCCCCATCGAAATTATATAATATTTTCTGATTTACTGAGTGCACTACTAACCCTTCAATCATTAAAATACACTCCAACTATCAATCCACACATTTTTGATATCAAACATAAATGTTTATCACTCAAACAATGATGATAATTCTATAAGATCCTTTTGGATACCAGCACATACTGGCATTCTCGGTAATGAAATAGCAGATAGTATAGCCAAAATGTCCACGACTATCGATAAAGATGATTCTGTGATAATACTCTTCACTGATTACTATGAGCAATTTAGAAAACATTCCAATATACAAACGGAACGCTTTGTAAAAGAAATAGGCCAAACAAAAGGAACAGAGTATTTTCAATTATGTTACTCATCAAAATAAAAGCCTTGGTATTTCAATGTTCGTTTAAATCGACGTAAAATTGTAACCATAAACAAATGTAGATCAAATCATTACAATCTCTCAGCATCGCTTAAAAAAGTACATATCATTGATAACGCAACCTGCCCATGCAAAGAGTACGACGAAGACCTAAATCACGTATTATGGCAATGCAAATTATATAATGCTGAGAGAATAAAGTTGAAAATCTGAAAAAAATTCGATTATATTTACCACTTAACATTGAAAGTCTCATTGAAAAGCCAAATATTAAAGCTTGCGAAATTATATGTACTTTCTTTGAAAATTGCGATCTATATATCTGAGTAATATAAGTCATATAAATAATTATAATATATCTGTTATGTAAAATATGTATACTTTGTACAGCTGTATAAGTTTCACAAATGTGAGACTTGAAAAAACTTAAATAAAAAAAAAATACAGTAAAATATCCTTTATAAAGATTTATAAATTTGTTAAAAATATCAATTTTCATGAAACTGCAAATGACTCAAAGAGGCTTATACAAGGAATATTTTTTCATCTCGCTTCTCTTGCCGGATTTTCTTCTCGATTGCAATTCGCTTGTCGAACAATGCAGTTTCTCGTTATCGTCGTTCTTGTTGTTACGCGGCTTGCTACTGTCAAATGCATTTAATCTCTCTTCATTACGCGAGAAAAAGGTATCATCCGGGTCTGTAGTGGAGTCCGATGGCGTTATGGTGCTGGCTTTTTCATCGTTAGCGATTGAGTAAGCAGGTGGCATTATCGTCTCTATTGAGTTACTTGTGCAGCAATTTTCATTCGATTCTTCTTGTATAAGCTGAAATATTATTCATAATGCTGTATTAATATAATATACAATAAAACTTTAAAACTAAAATAAAACAAATTAAACTTTTTTAACCCTGTAACGTTTAGACGTAAAAATCGTTGAGTAATTTTTACAGAGTATTTAGAAATGTGTTTTGGTAATTTCTAAATATTTTTTTGCAATCAAATTTTTTTGCTATTTTTTTTAGATTACTCGGCTTCTATTTAGTTAAAAATAACTTAGGTCTCTATAATAAGATCGGAAATAGTCCACTTCGACTTGATGGACATATTTATTTTGCAGAATTAATGACTTAAAAAAGGATTTATTTCATTCCCTAAATTAAATTTTATTATAAATTAATTAATTTGTATCCCTTAAAATTTAATTTAATTGAAAACAGATTAATTTTATTTCTTAAATTAAAGTTTATTGTAAATTAATTTATTGTATCCTTTAAAATTAAATTTAATTGGAAAAATATTAATTTGATTCCATAAATGTAATTTTATTGTAAACTAATTCATTTTATCCATTACAATTAAATTTAATTAAAAAGAGGAATAATTTGATTATCTATATTATTTTTAGGATTAATTTGTTTCTCTAAATTATTATTTTGTAGCATTCACGTGTTTTCTTAAGGTTAAGACCATGATAACTACATGTCGAGACGTTAACAAAAAACTCGTACAATTTTTTTTGTTCGAAAATATTAATGTATCAAACGCCATATGAAAAACTATCCTTTTTTTAAAAGCGCTCGTAAAACAGCTGCTTCTCAAACGCTAGCCTCGCATGAGAAGTTGACTTCTCGAACACTGTTTCAAAAAATAACTTTACATAATGGCGGAATAATTTTTTTATATATGCTATCTTATTGGTTGTTAAAAACTATATTAAAAATTTTTTTGGTTTGTCCGTCGGTCATTTTATCTAATAGCAGGCTGAAATTTTACCCGAGCCTCCCGTTAATGTATATTACGTTAGCTTATTATTATAATTTCTTGGAAAAACAACTGTATTATAAAAAATTATTTTTTTAAATTAATTTTTCATATATGCTTATATTAGTAGCTTTCATATAAGAAGCTTTTCCTCTTTGAAGTCGGTTTTAAAGGCAAGGAAATGCTGAAACTATATAACTAAGAATAATGTGATGCAGAATTATTTAAATCCATTTGAAAATGCTTTAATTATTTACATAATATTGGTTTTCTAAATAAGTTGATATTACGTAAATATTTGTAAACTATATAATTCACAAAAACGAAACTTTAATATTTCAGAAAACAGTTCAAGTCAATTTTTATATATTTAGTACTTTTTCGTTAATAATTTTAACTCCAAATCTTTATAGTGTATTTAGTAAGGAGAGTAAATTCCTTTTTCCTGAAAAACTACTCAAGAACATATTGGTACATCCTTTTATCCAATAGAAAGCAAGCAATTTCCAAGTTTGACATTGTGATTAATGTAATATTTGATGCCTAATCATTATTTAATTAAAACAAGTATAATTTTACTTACTATTTCTTATGTTTCGATCTAGTAAATTAGTGTAAAAATTAAGACTTCGATACCTTATAAGTAATACAGAATTATATGACTTTTTTCGTAATCTTTAATGCATACAATATTTAATAAATAATAACATAATACTGCTTTGAATATGAAATAGTAGTATCATTAATTTGTATGCTACTTTTTACTAAAAGAAAAGTCATACATAAAACGAATCGTCGAACACCATCTCTAACCTGAATCTTTTCGAGCTTCCCGGAAATCGTCCTAACGCGATAATCCATTCGCGCATCTTCTTTCTCGACAATGGCGGATCCCTCTACAATCGTCGTTCGCGGACTCAAAGACTCGCCGTCCTTATCCGCTCTTTCGTTCTGTCCTGTCCGACTATCCGAGTACAGCAGCTTGACTTTGACGGGTTCGAGCGGCTTGTGCAAATTCGACCCCGCGGGAACGGCGAGGAGATCAGCGATTCTTCTTGTAGTTTGCCTATCCTCCGCGGGTTTCTTTCTTATCTGTGCATTCGCAAATGAGATGTCACGTTTATTTACATTTCGAGATTGGCTCTGCTTTTATTTGAAAACAAAAATAGAGCATCAAGGACAAAAGGACGCGTACGACTGCGCTACTTATATAATGTAATTGATGCTTCTTTTGAAAAGCGGTGATGTTGGGCAACTTTTTAGAATTTACGGTATATTTTTGCACATATACATGATCTGGGTCTCCTTAATTCGTACTCTTTTTAAACAAAGTTTCTGGCTTCAAAAGATTTGCAAATAGGGTCACATTCAAGAAGCTCTTTGTGCTGGATATAAATGCTCGCGGTTGAGTCGAACTTTAAGAGAACATTCTTTTAGGGATTACTTAAAATGTAGCAAAAGCTCCACTTCTCGAAATTTTAGAATAAAGCTGTATTCACTTTTTTTATTCATTACTCATTTTGAACTTTTGTTTTATTATATACCAGAAGAAAGAAAAAACCATACGTTATAATTTTTGTTTAAAACTAACTTCTTTTAATTTTCTTCTTGTCTTGTAGCCTCTGTAAACTGCTTGAATCGTTGTGGCAGCTTCCTCTTCTGATTTTGAAGAGTCACTTCTTTCCTCGACATACCTTATACTTTGTAATATTCTCGGTGGATTGTTCAAAGCAGAACCTACACTCTGCTTTGAATGCATATATTTTGACCCTGGCTGAAGAATCTTCTCTCGATTTTGTTTCTAAAAAGTTGAAAGCAAGAAATGCAAAATTGCAATTTGACTAAAGGTTACAAACTTTTTAATAAAATTATGAGTCTACATTTTACCTTTGGCTTCGCGTCAGAGACATTATTTTTTTCTACCTCAAATAGTCGACTGGCTCTAACGAGTTTAATGGGAAATTCTCCGCCACCATTAAATCTCTTTGCGCCACACGTATTCATCCCTGATTTACTACACTTTTCAACGTCGTCGGTTACCTGAAATAGTACGACAATAATGGCAGATAAAATTTATTTTCGAACCTCAAGGTGAGAGCTTATGTGTTGTAAGTGGAATCGCCAGTAAAATTAAAAAGTTACCTTACACTTTGTAACAAGGATGAAATATATATTTGTTTCTTATACCAGTGACATAAACTCTGACCTCGATTTTTATTGTTTAGTGCATAATGATCTATAAAAACGTCACTTACAGACACCCAGCAATACCCCGAGATTGATCTTTTGTAAGAATGCAATACGATCTAATTAATCATAATCCTAGAAAATAAAATAATTAATTTAATGGTTTCATGGAAATCACTCACATCCTTTAGACATAAACTTACCATTTTTACAATTCTTATAAAAAGAACTTGCGAATCATATTTTAATATTTTACATAGAAAAAGAAAAGCAAATTCATTATATAATATATCTCTTTTCAAGTATTTATAATTTAATATACCATACAAAAGCCCCATTCTGCGCACAATTTGACTGTTTATACAAATACATTACTTTTTTGACGACACTCTCACAGATACGCAAGCGAAGCTATCTTCAAACTACAGGATTTTGCACTACAACTTGTCACGATTCCTATACAAACACACGCACACAACAACACTTTACAACGCTTACAAATTTTCACGGTACATTTTATCGGACAGATTTCCACTATGTTTATTTCTATTCTTTCTTTTTTAAATCCATCGGTCTCTTCAGTTTTTCGGCCTCGAGAAACCATTGGCCGGCTTACTCACCAGCGGCTTGGCGCCGTTTCTGCCCATACTGCTGAGATACTGGCTGAGCACCTCGGGCGGCATCATCATGCAGGGCGGCGGCGGCGGCAGCCCGTTATTATTGCCCGACGCGTCCGTCGTCGTCGTCGAGTGCTTCGACGGCCGCGAATTGCTCGCTGAATCGAACGGGGAAAATTGCGATTAGCCCTGGATCGAGAGAGTCGATATAATGTGTTCTACGTGTTATGGGTTTTGGGTGTGTCTGTGTCGGGGATGCTAAATAATGAATATAACCGTATGTTATGCATTTTATTATTTCTTATGGCAAGAAAGTATTTGTTTTTTTTTTTCGTTTATATTTTCAAGGTACTTAAACATTTTTATATGTTTATATTTTCAAAGTGTTCAACATTTTTCATACTTTTACATTTTCAAAGTATTTATACCTATTCTGTCCTTAAGTATGTCTACAGATTTACGTGGTTTGGACGTAGGTATGCGAAAATAAAACATTGTTAGTTGATCAGATGAAGTTCTTTACCACATAGTTACTTCTGGGAGATCAAAGATGTTAGTATATATTTTAGTTCGAAAGAGAGCGTTTGTTTGAAAAGAAAATGCAATGGTGATGCTACAACAAAAAAAGCAGTTCGAATTACCTGCAAATTTTTCTTTAAAAATCTAGAGTAAATTTTATTAGTTCTGAATTGTCTTTTATATTTACTCGTGTAAAAATACATAAACTAACTATGATTGCCATGTTAGTTATTAAAATTAAATTAATATAAGAGCATGATCAGAACATTTTAGATTTGATATCTCTATAAATCATAATTAGAGCGTTAATTCCTTTAATAAACTATTTGTATACTCCTTGTCGACTATTTTTGAGATAAGATATCAGATCGCTTCCCATATTTATTTTTTGAGACTTACAGCCTACAGCGTTAATATATAATGATATTTGCTATGTATGTGAATTTAGCGCCCTCTGTTAGTGCCCAGGCATATTATGAATTTCACAGGACATACTATGTACTGATATTGTATGACAAGGGGGGACTACGGAGTGTGGGTCACGGATTTTGATGAAACTTTAGGGATCGTTTTCTGATACCTAAGAATGAAGCCCGATACTCGTAGTTTTATCCAATGCGCAATTGTACGGTAGATACGGTGAATTTCATTACCGTTGATAGTATATATATATATATATATATATATATATATATATATATATATATATATATATATATATATATATATATATATATATATATATATATATATATATATCTGATTTTTAGCATTGCCCATATGAGTAATGTTAATATTTCTTGGCTCTATCTTAGATTTAAAGACCCATTGGATAAAACTACGTGTTCTGTGCCTCATTTTTAGGTTCCAAAAGTCGATCCCCAAAGTTTCATCAAAATCGGAGACCCGGACTCCGTGGTCTCCCCTTATGAGTAAAATAAGAATACAGAAATTTATTAAAAAAGTTTTAATAATGAAAACATTATTATATATTTTACATAACTTTTGCTAAGTTTGTGTTATTGCTATAAGATCAGTACGCGAATATAACAATCAAACCCTTTTTCAAATAATCGAATTTGAGTCAGTAAGAAAGTACGTACAATTTATCGTATTATATAATAATTGTTGTAATTTACTAATAAATACTACCGTGAAATATTTCTTATTGTCTATATAAAATTCAACCATAATGTGCGTGACAAAATTAATATAAAATTTCTTTTCTTTTCTTTTATTAGTGAAAATCTTGCTCTAAAATTTTAGAAAGTATGTGAAAACTTTTTTAAATCTATTGCTGTATTTTCATTTTACCCGTGAACGAGAATCACCTGAAATATTGTACTATAAAATTTTATTATACCATTACCTACCTATGATATTTTTTTAACAACGGTGCGCGAAACTCGATTTCTTGTACTTGTTTGGCGTGCACTGCTATCTTTAAATGCAATAATCAAGTCTTTCTTAGACGCCAGACTATTAGGAAAAAATCGAGTTTCGCGCGCTTATTAAGAAAAATATAAAGTACACAACGCGTGCACAAAGTGGGCAATCCTTGCTTCACTTGGGCGTCAAACTACACCCGTGCGAGAACCACCTGCCTTGCGCACTAGTTGGGAAATGCACTAGAGATTTAGTACTACTAGTAGGATTAGAGTACTTTGCACATTTTGCAATTACTTGGCAATTGCTTTGTACATTTGTTTAAAAAAATAGTACGCTTAACTCGTGAAAATATTACTCCGCTTATCAGCAGAGTGATGCTAGTGTTGCATGGATAATTAATGTTTTGATTTATGGGGGCACACCATCTTTAAACCCAAAAACAAAACTTTTTTATATATAAAAGAAATTTCTACGTAGTAAGAATTAATTTCAGGTATTCATACCATAACTAATGTATTGAAAAGTAATATCCCCAAACCTGGAGAAATTTGGTCAACGGGGTCACTTGGAATCCCGTGGGCAGTGGATTAGGAGCTTAATAACTATGATTATTTTATATGACGTGCTGGTTCAAGATTTTAAGTTCTTTTTTACGGTGAAATTTAAGGTATTACCAAGTATTTATAGTAAAATAAATTTCAGAATGATTGCTTTTGAAGGGAAGAATGTTTATGGACTCATACAAATAAGTATTGTTTTGGGGTTCAAAGGGGTGTGCCCCCTTAATACGATCAACTTTGTTTTCATATTAATTAATCATCAGCTTACTCATAGACGTCATTTCTGCAATTTTTTGATTCGGATGACTCATGTGCCTTGCCGGTGGCGTCGACTGTGGCGAAGAATCTTCTTTTGGAGGTGAGCTTGGCGGTGATGGCTTTCCATGTGGAATTTTGCTTTTCAGTTCCGAAATTTTAGTTTTTTGATATTCTTCTAGGTACAAGAGAAATTCTCTGTATGTGACGTAATTCTGAAATATTTCCAAGTAGGTTTACAATTTAACTTCTTGTAAATAGTCAATAGCTTCTCATAATAGTCATATCATATATTTTTCTTCTCAAATCAGATAATAAAATGAGTGGATAGTATTATTATTATGAAATTTTCATGATATACTTCATAAGTGTTATTATTAGGTAATTGAGTGAAAATGCATTAATAACGTGGAAATCGATGTCGATTAAATTTGTTATTTCATATTTAGAGCTCTAAATTAAGTACCTTATCTTCGCCAGCCCAATTCCGGTTAGTTGGCTCCGTTAATCCAAGCAGATCGATCCAGTGGTAATAATCTTCTGTTTGATTGCCATACCAGTATTTGATGATAACGAAACTAAAAATACATACCAATATAGCGCCTGTTTTAATACGTAAATTAGCGCGCATATATTATTTAACGTCCAAATAATTGTACAAAGAACGATTTATTAGAATGATAAAATACTACCAAAGGTATTTATATAAAAGTTTATAAGTACGAACATTTTTTAAATATATTAAAATTTTTAAAAGCATATTTTAATACTTAACAGTTTTAACGCGAGTAATAAAATTTTAAAGTGTTTCGAAAATACTTAATTAAAATATTACATTTCAATATTTTATAAGATTTACGTTAGAAATTTATATTTTTTGAGATATTATTCATTTTATAATTTACTTTTAACATAAATTCATGCTCCAACAAGAAGCATTAAAGCTAAATAAATATATGTTATAAATAATGTACATGAAGTAAAATTGTAATATATGAAATATGAATATTTACGCTAAACCATCGTCAACCATTTTCTGAATCTCCGGATAAGACATGAGCTCCATGAATTCCGGATTTTCCGGATTACGCTTGACGTCAACCAGTTGCCAAGGCGCGATTAAACCGAACCTAACGCACCTCATAACGTCCAGCAAATATTGCTTTCGACCCTCCCAGTCATGCATAAGCCATCTCACCGCCGACATCAAAACTTCCATTTCACTGAAAATTTAAAATCACGTTGTAAAACATACGCGGTGTATTAAACTGGGTAAAAGTTTATAAATATTTATTTTCACGGCTACTTTTAAAGATACGAAATCAATGTCAAAAATACCTATTGACGCAGATGTAATTTGATTTTAGCAGGAGGCATAGTTCTTCCACGGATAGCTCGAGAAAGTCCTTTGTACTGACGAGCATGAGGAAAAATTTCATGATCCTGGGCACCATCAGCTCCATGACCGCGGTATTTTCTATTTTTCGGGCTTCCAAGTAGAGGAGGAATGCCGTGTCCTCGCAGAAGAGCTCGTCGTTGTCGATGAATGCCCAGCATTGCTCTTCTAATTCTTCTCGCGGAAAAGAATGTTCGTTAAATGTAATTCAGCAGGATAGTATATCAGCAGGAAAATGAAATATGTTTTTCAAAGTTTCATTAACGTTAATTAACGTTATTTATTGAAAATACACTAACAAAGAGAGCATGATGGATGCGGCTCCTGGACTTTGCTGAAACTTCAAGAGGTTGTTTCATGCCCAATATAAAGGTTAAGGTGATGCTAAACTATCTTGTTACCGTAAAATACGGGGAACCACTTTTTTCATTTAATATTTAATTTTGAGAAAATATCTCTCTGAAAAGTTGTTGTTTTTGAGTAGGACAATAACGTTTCATAGCGATATTTACTCAAAATTAAAAATAAAATAAGTAAAGTGGTTCCTCATATTTGTCGGTGACTGATGGCTTTAGCATCACCTTAACGGGACTGATATTCAAAATAACAGCTTGCAATGAATCGATAAAGGGACGTTCGAACAGGCGAACAAGTCATAAGACCAAAGGAGAAGAGGCGAAAGAAAGATAGAGATAAAAGAGTCGCCAGCAATAACGAATTGAAGACAAGTACAGTCGGTAAAATAGAGAATCTAATTCGATATTTTCTTTGTTATTATTATGTCTTCTAAAAGCTTATTACAATCTGGTGAAGAACAATAGGTAAAGAGGCGTAAAAGGACTGTGGGATAATTAAAAGAAGTAAAAGTTCAAATTTTCCACGCAATTAAGCTGATATCTCAATGTGTACAAGGTTACAAAAAATGTATCTAAAATTAATAATATTTATAATTATTTTGTTTACTAGATAAAAACAGCTATAAATATTACATTTTTATATTTTTACAGTGTTTTTTATAATCTATAGCTTGATATGGAAAAGCTTTTTAGAACGAAGGGAGCTCATCAATTTGTTTGCTATCACAAATTGAAGTTTTCACATCCTACTTTAATTTTCTGTCTGGAAAATTTTCCTAAGCAAACTAGTTCCTGAGATTTTAATATTAATATGTACCCCTATCGTATTTCTACGAAATTCTTATTATTTTCTAAACTAAATTATTTTATGCCCATTTGAATGAAAATGTCCACTTTATTCCTTGAAAAGCGAGACCAAAATTACACTTTTTACCCGCAAAAATGATTAGCGGGAAAAAAGTAACTTTTTTCACGCAAATCATGTTTTTCCCGCACATGCGGGAAAAAAGTGACTTCACTAGATACTAGTCCAAATTCCTTTATTTAATTAAGTTCTACCAATAACCCTGATTTTCGATTGTCTTTTAACAGTCTATTAGCCCAGCTTTCCAAGTCAAAAAATGACCACAGTTGAGATGGGCATAAAGTACTGTATGTAACTCCAGAAAAAAGTCGATTTTTCCTCGGGTGATACTGCTCGGACAGTAAACTCACCAACGGGAAAAATATTCGAGTTTTTGCCCTTGTTACATAATGTACTATTCTAGAGGACTAACAATTCCGATATTCTTCTACAGCAAATCATTCAAATATTTGTCTATAATTAAACTATTCATTTTTGTAAAATAAATTGAATAAATATCTTTATCAATTAGAATATAAATCATCGTAGCTTATTTGAGTTACTTATAATTTTTATTTTTTAGATATAGTATTATCGTTTTTAAAAAGCCGTGTAAGTGATATCTTTTGGTCCACTAATAATTTCTGTCTGAAAAGTATCCATCCATTTCCACAGATTTGTAAAAGGATCCTCGTATGTAATATCTTACATTCTTCAGTGCCTTGTAAATTCACACAAAAGTCAAGAAAAAATCAATTAACGTACCCTTGATCCCCAGGTGCTGCGCGGCCAGGAAGATCTCCAGGATGTTGTCGCGCCTGAGCAGGTGGCAGCTCTCGCTGGTCGGACTTATCATCCAGTCGTAGATAATGGAGAAGGCCCTCGAGGTCACGCTGCTCTGCATTTTGCACTTATGTGACTGTGCGCTTTAGCTCGCCCGCGCGCGCGCGGTTATAATGCGTATATATGTACACGTATACATCGAGAACCGCGGATCCGAAGCCGCCGCCGCAAGCGACTTATTTCCCCGAGGAAATTATACGCGGGATCGCGAGTGAGCTAACGCGAAGCGCGATTCGAGTTGTAGGGTACGCGGTATACTCGAGGAATGGAGAAAATGACGGGAATGACTGGCGATGGCTGATGAGTCGAAAAGTTGCGAGCGGGAGAAATGCGTGTGCGTGGGAGGTACTTCGGGGATTTATTGGCGTTATTGAGTTTTCTTTTTAATTATGGTTTAATATTTTTAGATTTTTAAGATAATTAATTTGAATCTTTTAGGATTAAATTTAGTCATTTTATTTGAGTGGATATTTTATAAAAGTATTTATTATGCTGTTATATATGCAGCTTATTCTTAATTAATAATTTTATGTTATTTTAGATTTAATTTAATATTAAAGAAAATAGATTACGATTCGACTTTATTATTTATAGTGATAGCATTTATTTTATAATATTGGATTTCATCACATAAGTATGCATCTCATATTTATCAAATATTGAATAGTATTAATTGAAAACATTGAATAAATTGAATGACTCTCGCTATCGAATGTGTTAAAAATTTGAGATTGCATTATGGTTGATAATGAAGGTATCCAAAATATTCAAGCGTGGAAGGTACTTTTATGATTGATTAGTGTTTAAGTTTTTTTTTAAACTAAGGTTAAATTTTTGAATTTATTCAAGTCATGTTATTTAAATAAATATTTATATACATATATTTATAGGTACATGTTAGTAATTATTAATTTTATATTACTTTACATTTAATATAATATGTAAGGAAATAGAAACTTTATTATTTATAATACTAATCTTTTATTGTAATAACACTAGCTTTTATAATAATTATGAATGCAAAATTTATTTGAATATCGATTTATATAATTAAAAAGAAACATTCGATTCCTCATCTACCAACCAACCTCTTATTTTACCTTCGTTTTTATTTTTACTCACTAGACAGGAAATCAAATTACAACGTCATCGACAATAGCTCTCAAAGTAATCGAAGTTACTTACGTAACCACGACAGAAAACCACTCCCCAGACAACATTCCACACCACTTTTCACTTTCCCGCCCAATAAAAGTTCCACCCCCTCGACTCGCACAACAATTAAAGCGGCCTCATAGGTATTCCGCTCTCCCACCGTTCCCCACAAAGAAAAAAAAACCTTCGAGCAAAAGCAAAAGAATAAAAAAAAAAAAAGTAGCCGTCGAGCTCCTGCAGGTTTCCTTTTCAACCAACTCCCCCCTTCCATCTCAGCAGCGGAAACCTTCCACCTTCCACTCTCCTAAACTTCAAGTCGGAAGGCGCAAGGCAGAACAAAAAAAGGGTCTCCTCGACCGGAGGCAATCATTAGCCGCGCTCGCACTTTATTCGAGGGGCTTCTCTCTCTCTCTCTCTTCCTCCCTCTTCATTCACCGAGAACCAGCGAGTCAAATTTAGCCCGGCGGGGGCGCGGAGAGCGAAAAAACGAGTCCAAGGTCATGCCGAGAAGAGGCGAGAGGAGAGAAGAAAAAAAAGAAGAAGAAGAAGAAGAAGAGGAGAAGAAGGCCCGAGGTGTACAAAGCGGGGCTGTGAGAGCGCGGCCGGATATGCTGACAGAGGAGCTCGGAGATTGGGGTCGACTGCCGTGCCGCGAAGAGAGGAGAGAGAGAGAGAGCCACTCCTGGGTTGTGCAGCTACACCGCGAGAGGAGGCCGCGTGCATTAAGCGTGGGGGGCGCATCTTTGTCAGGGCAGCTTTGTTTGTTATTCCCGTCCGTTGGAGGACGCGTTTTTATCTCCAAGTGCGAGTTTCGCGTTTTGTTGTGTTTCTTTTTTACTCTGCCTCTGCTTCTGCCCTCGTTGGGTTTTATGCGCCTTTCTGTTCGCTCTGTCGTCTTGTGGGCAGTGGGTGGTAACGACAGGTCGTAAGTTTCTTTGCGTGGCTGGTTGGGTGATGGTCGCGTCGTTGCGCGCGGTGAACGAAGAGATGGACGTTGCACGCTTGGAGGGGCTTCTGGAGTGCTCGCGAGGATTTGATGGGTATATTATTGTGGATATTTGTACGTTGAGGATTTGGATTGAGAGTAGGCTTTTGCGTTGATAGCTGCGGCGAAAGGTGAAATGTGCTTGCGGGGGGAGGGAATCGGGAAATGGACCGTCGTTTTTGGCATGGAAGAGAAAGTTGTACTACGAATCGGTGGTCATGGGACGACATAACCTAAATCGGCTCTTCAAGCTTCTATATTTAAAAGAAATGCTGATTTATTTTAGAAATTTTAGACTTTTCCTTTATCATATCTTGTTTCTGGTATATTAATGCAGATTCTTAAAGTTTTCAGATTTTTTCATTATTTTTTCATGGGGCTTCCATTACTTAAGAAAATCTGGAAAAAAAATTAAGAATACTTTTTTATGCTAGAAACATGATGGACTGAGGAGAGAAAAGTTCTAAAGTGAGTTTTTTCAGATATTTTATTGTTAAAATGCTTCGTAAATCTCTAAGTACTTAAAAATTGTTTTGGTTCTCTTATTTGTATGTTATAACTGTCAAGAGTATACGACAACCAATTTCAAATAAAGCATTTAAGGTGATGCTAAACCCCCTGTCACCGTAAAATACAGGAAACCACTTATTTCATTCAATTTTCAATTTTGAGCAAATATCTCTATGAAAAGTTATTGTTTTTGATTAGGACAATAAGGTTTCATAAAGACATTTGATAAAAATTGAAAATTAAATGAGAAAAGTAGTTCCTTGTATTGGTCAGTGGCAGGTGGCTTTAGCATCACCTTAAAACGAGACTGAACGAAATTCTAAACTTTTAAAAATTAATGAAGGTTATGACGTCCCATATCCATCAATTAGAGAGGCTGAAACTTATTGGAATATGGTCCTTTACATGCTAGAAACAATAGTCCCTTTATCGAAACAATTACGATGAAGGTACATTTGCCCCTCTTATTCAATATCCATCTCAAGAATTATCAATATCCTTTGAAAGCCAAAACAGTATTTTTGGAAATAAATTAATTATTCATAATGCAATTTTACTTGCTAGTATAAATTGTTTTTACCTGACATGATATATAATTCAATGTTGACATTCAATTTGTGTGCAATACACTTCCAACAGATTAACATTACATTAACATTTTTTACGAAAATTTAATAAAAGTTATTTATTTGGTTTTAATATTCTGTAATTAATTTAATTTAATTTTTTTTTTTTTTTTTTTATTATTATTTAACGTCGCCATGTTTGTGCTTCCATGTGGTGCTAATCGACGACGGGGGTCTGCGGTGTGTTTGTAAACAAAGCACATGTAATTTTTACAGAGGTGCTTGTATCAATCGGCAGAGACTAGGATTCGAACCCGGGTCACCGGCGTGGGAATCCGACACTCTACCGACTGAGCCGCCGCAGGCCCCAATTTAATTTAATTGAATTTAATTTAAATTTCTTTTAGTTTGTATTTATATGCACAATGTCATAATTTTCACTATTTTCGTATAAAAGTTTTCTGCATCAATATGAACAGTTTTTTATTTTTTACCCGTATGACTCGCGTGAAATTGAAAAAGAGTTACGAGGACGAGCAACTCGGTGATAGATGAAAATCGTGATATAGAACTAGCGTGCGAGTAAAGTAGCGGAGAATACGATAGAATGGAGGTGGAATAAATAATGCTCTTTTACGATTTCCCGGCTTTAAAGAAATTTCAAATAGGCAACGGATAAAATATAGAGCGAGAAAAAGGGTACAAAAAGAAAAGGAGTTCGTGACGTCGTTTGATGGATTGATACCTGATTCGCAGTAATAGCATTCGTTAGTGAAATTTATTCTTTTATTTATTAACAGTTTATTTACGACAGATGGATATTAATATTTTTTATTAAAAAGAACTTCATTTCAGTATTTGACAAATCTGAAGTAATATTGTGATCCTTTCTGACTCGGTATTCCTGCATAATAGATGTTTTCTCAAAATTCTATCCTATGCAAACTCAAAAAATCGATACACCAGAACGTAAAAAGCTTTTACCGCGCGTATTGCTTATCCGTATGCGTGTATACCTCCGCAAAGAAGTTTATCCGTATCCGCCGTGAAAATGCAGAGCTGCCGCCAGGCCGCTCTACGTTATATATACATATATACATTTGGATTTTATCGAACGAACGCTCGCGCGCGCGCGTATAGACTCTAATGGAATGTAAGAGTTTAGATGGATGGGTGAGAGGGAGAGAGAAACTCACCCCGGCGAGGTTGATCTCTTTGACGTTTTTATCGTCGAAGAAGGCGCTGTAGCTCTGCAGCACCAGCAGATGGCAGTGGAATTCGTCGTTCTCGATACGAACAATGCAGTCGGCATTTCTATTATAAAGGTGCGAGAGATGGTTTATTACAGAATTTCGTTATTGCACTTTTTTTAGAACTCGGTTTGTCTCTCTTGGCTTTATGATTAAATATGTTATTTGACGGATGAACTGTACTTGTAACTTGTTATTCGCCTAGAGAGTTCCTGGTAGAGATCTGTTTTTTCTGGGAGAGTTATGTTTTTCCAGTCGATCGGCTGCTCGGACGTGAATCCTAATCTATAGCGTTTTCGTAATAAACAATCATTTTAATTTTAATTTACGTAAATCAATATTTGTCTAGTTAAAAAAAAAGAGAAAAGATATATGAAGAAGTTTTTATTTCAGGAAGGGTGAGTAGAAAAAGATAGATTGGTTCAGACACGTTAATGCAAAAATAGATTATTTTATCATGTTTAAAAAGATTGACGGCGCGTTAAAAAGTTTTTCAATCAACTCGGAGTGTTATCGTAGACCTATTACTGTTACAAAACTTTTTACTCAAAGCTTAAAATAGAAATCATGTTACTAAAAATAAAAATAGATATTATCAGCCCAATAAATAGGTTAGATATCAATCTAAACATGAGCAACTAGAAAACATGCTTCCATTATTCTTATAACTTTCGAATCGATTATTCAGGTACTGATTGATTTTTTGACTGAAGTAAGGTACTGAATCAATAAAATTATTGATCCAAAGTTAATTTCAGAAGTTTTAATACCAACTTTTTTGAATAATCGTAGGTTATATTTTTCATTTTTCTTCTTTGGAATTAAATATAGCTGCTAGAAATCGACCAAAATTTATTTCTATACTTCTCATTTTTGGTCGTCTTTAAGTGTCCATATTAAATTTCGGAGAAGAAAAACTGACATTTTGATCTTAAATTTTGTAAGAGTATAGGAATTAAATTTTCTAATAAGTTTTAATGATTTATCTTTATTCATCGAAAAACTTTCGCTACCTAAATAGTTGATTGGTAAATAATGAGTTAAAGAGATTGACAAATCACTTATTTTAGTCTTAGAAGCAAGGAAACGATTTTTCTAAACTCTACAATAAAACTGAATGTACACTCAAACTGCTTTGAAACTTCTGAAATAGGATTCAATTTAAAAGAATGTGAAAGAAAATTCACTTAATAAGGTGGCTCCGTCGTTGTTTCAAAATCCATCATTAACTAAAACTAAAAATCCCAGTGTTATTGTGCGTTTTAAACATTCTATACAAATTTTGATTAGATAGGGTTGCCAGATAAATTGATGAGAAAAAAGTGTTTGAAAATAGAATTTTTAACATGAGCTTTTATGTCAAAATATACATTTATGACTGCAACTACACGAAAAATCACGATTTCTTTATAAAACGACCAAGAGATTACAGTTTCTAACATACAGATCATAATTATTTAACGAAAATATCCGGTCGCCAGTCAAATATAAAAAATATCTATAATAAATAAGTAAAATAGGCGTATTTTGTGTGCATACACACGTGTATTGTTATTACTTTACATATATTATAATATATATTTAGGTCAATAAGTATAACAATTGATACTGAATCATTTTGATTGAAATTCCGTTGGTTATTAGATAAAAAAATTGTGTGTCCCGCACGGGGCCCCACATAGATAAGGAACTACGCGACGGAGCCACCTTAACGGTTTTGGAATGATATTTCCACTCGAATAATTTCAGATAGCGTGGATAAATTATTTCAATAATTGATTATTTGATTTAGGCAGCTTACAATTCTCTGAATTACTAAAATTAACTTTCGAAGAATCTGTATTATACTCAGGCCTCAGACAGATCGAGATTTGGAGGGTGCCCATAGCGGCCCCCTCGAGGGAACGTCTGAGACCAACACCAACGTTTAAAGCTCCTTTAGAAATAAATTAAAAAAGAGAATCATACACTGTTAAAAATTGTTTGAAAATTCAATTACAAATAGTATTAGAAAATTCAACTTTTGGTAACTGAAAATCAAATTCAGTAACATTTTATTGACTTTATGATTCGGCATGCATTGCTAAGTAAATTCAAGTACATGTAACTGAAAAAACTTATAAAATTTTCACTAACATAAAAACAATATCAAATAGCTGATTAGATTTTATACTCTTTCTCTACCATTAATACTTTCTATTATTAATAACAAAATTAAGTAGGCTCGAATTCTCCTTATATTTATCTGTTTGAATAAATCTATCTTAAGTACCTATAATAAGATTGTAAGTATGTGTTAATTTAATCATTTTGAAAAACTATTGCTGTATAAAAGTACTTTTATGCAAGTTTTATAATATTTAATTTTTGTGGTGCCGAATGCTA
This sequence comes from Gastracanthus pulcherrimus, assembly GCA_949152435.1. Classification (NCBI taxonomy): domain Eukaryota; kingdom Metazoa; phylum Arthropoda; class Insecta; order Hymenoptera; family Pteromalidae; genus Gastracanthus; species Gastracanthus pulcherrimus. The sequence goes on along the minus strand of OX424574.1, from coordinate 168,236,100 downwards.
TTGAAAATTCAATTCAGTTCTTGAATTTTCAATAACTCATTCTTGAATTTTCAGTAGAAATGTAACTGAATTTTTCAATTACGTGCATGGAAAAAACTTCAATTACATTTTATTGAAGTTTCAATCATATATTTTTAACAGTGTACCCTTAAGTGCGGGGGAATCTGAAAATAATAATATATATGGATTTGTCCCATTTAATGCAATGTCCAAAGTCTAACCACACTCGGGAATTTCTACTTATTCTTAAGAATTTTCACCGTGTTTTCCTCTACTTTCCCACTACTTAGGGGGTCAATTCTTTTTCTAAAATTCATGATTTGACGAGCTCTAAACAATGGTATTAGTTTTATACGTTCCCCTTCAACGGCTCAATTATTATAAATCTGTAGGCATCCTCCTTTAAAAATATTAACTTGAGTTGCCTGAATTAAACAATCAACCTAACAAAATGTCAAACACTCATAAAATACTTTTCATATAATTATTCCCCAAAAGATTTTTGCCAGTCTCCTAAATTTTGAAAGAAAAAAGTCTCTCGAGACCTTAACCCATTAACGTCCATTATCGAGCTTCAACGCAGTCTTGCACCCCTTCACAATCGACCCCTAACCGAGAAACAAAGAAAAAATCACTGCCTACGTTGCCAGCTGCACGTCGTTGATGATCCCCGTTCCCGCGCTCTGCGTCACAGCACATCCGGCCTGCCTCGCGTCCGCGTCCCTCTGCTGCAGCATCGTCAGCTGCTCGTGCCTGGAGCGATTGTACGGCTGCGTCCTGGGCCTGCACTCCGTTTGCGGGGGCGCGGCTGGCAGCCGGTACTGGGCCTGCAGACGGTCGACCGTCGAGACCGTGACGCCGGGCGGCAAGTCGACCTCTATCGGGGGTATGGCTGCTGCACGGTGGGATAAGCAGGGGTGTAAATGGATTGTCGTTAGTGAAAATGATCGACGAACGACCGTTGATTTAACTCGTTAGTATGGTCTGCGTCTTGGAGGATGCACAAGCTTATATTTTGTTTCTTTAAGATTTTTACGTGATAAATTCGAGATTATGCAAACTAAATGTATGGGTCAGATCGAGGTAGACCGTTTCCGATCTCATAATGTGGGCCTAAGTCATTTCTGACACAGTATGCGTAAAGTTGCACTTTACCCATTTCATAAATTCTTAAAGTTGCAATTTCACACCTACTGTATCAAAAAATAATGTTCGATACTGTTGGGTACGTTGGTTTTTCGCGCATGTGACTTTTCTCACTCGCTTCGCTCGTACGAAAATCGTCCCATGCGCTAAAAAACCAACGTACGCAACAGTATTGAAAAGTACTATTTTGGGTGCATAAAACTCGTGAAGACTAAAAAATAAATGTATTGCAAATATACCTTACTTAAAGGTTGCAATATATTTCTAAATACTTTCCCAAAGTTTCTTTCAATTGTTGTAGGGTCTCGGCCTTGACAGACATTTTATTGCTCGAATTGTACTAATTTAATAATCTTTATCTTTTTACAACATTAAAAACTAGAGCACATAATTTATTGAAAATAAACGATTCTGATGCTTGAAGAAATAGATTATGCCCGTGCCTAAAAGAAGCTTAAAATTATTACATGTTTCTTTATGCCAAATCATAAATAATGATACTCTTAATACTTATGGCTAAATAAGCGTTTACATTTTTTTCAATGTTTCCATAAAAGTAATAAAGAAGCTCCATTATTTTTAGGTACACCTATCGTGCACCTATAAATTTTGGCGTACATGTTAATTGAGTATTCTTTGGTTATACTAAATGACACTTTATTTTAGGTGTTGATTTGAGTGTTTAATTCGGCTATCAAATCGGCCGTTTCTTCGGGGTTTCTTTCGTACGCGTTGATAGACAAAACCCGTTAAAATTCTTTACCGTGAGCTCTTGGCTGCGGCTGGTGCGGTTGCTGACGAGCAGTGACGATCGCGTGAGGCCGGCTCTGCAGCTGCGACTGCTCGGCCTTGACGTTGACTTTCGCGTGACGCGGCTCCGCCACCAGCACGCTCACCTTCTTTGATTCGAAGACTACCTATGAGGGGTGGTGGTGAGTGTTTTGACTTTCAGGAGCTTGTGAGGGGGGGGGGGGGCAGGTGGTTTGTTTCGGCTTTTTTTCTGAGGCGGTGGGTTGCGTGATGCGTCATGACGTAGAGAAAGGTGCGATAGGTGCGTGTGTGTGTGTGTGTATGTGTGATTAGAGCTGGGTTGGAAGAGAAGTTTGTCGGTATTTTTAAAATAGATTTTGTTTTTGTGCCATTTGTTATTCTTTCATTCTGTTTATCGGTGAACAGAGACAATTCTCTGATGAAAATACCTTGAAATCTATACTAATTAACTTTAATGAATTTGAAAAATTGAATAGAACATTTATTGAAATTAATTAAAAGACTTTAATTAAAATTAATTAAAATTGATTGATGCATAAAACATAATTGAATTACTTTAATAAATTTAAAGAATGCAGTTGAACATTAAATTTTTTATTTTTTCAAATTAAATTATTTCGGTATTAGAGGGAGTGAATTCTTTAGAGTTAAATTATTAAATGTTGGCAATTTTTTTTTGCAGTAGAATTTCGATTATAATCACTATTAGAGTGTTTTCTTTTCAAATATTAATTTATGATTTGCATGCACGGAGAGAATTAAAATATAAGATTAGTTGTTTCAGACATGCCAAAATAATTTTTCGAGAAAAACGTTGAAACTTCTGTAAAAAGCAGTAGTACTTTTTTTTACAGTAGATGCTCTTGTTTTTCAGGAAGCTACATGAAAGTTACCTCAAAATCCGGAACTCCAATTAAATTAAAAAAGGAGTAGCTACGTTTTTGAAAGCTGTTGTAACTTACCACGTGGCTACTAAGATAGACTTTTATTTTGAGTATAATCAACGTGTGTTTCAGTAGATTTGGTTATTTATTTCTCTCTATAATGTCCAATCTTAAAATTCATACAAACCTGATTTGGAACAATTTTAAGGTTGCCACTGGGAGTATCTTGAAACGGAAATATTCTCTGCGAATCGTTTGTATTCAGTATAACTGGACTGTCGCCTGTGCCTTTGGAATGCTTGCTCTGAATATGCTGCATCAACAATCCCAAATCCGGTTCAAATTTTTCAGGTCTTTGATGATGCAAATTTTTCGCTTGAGGACTGAAACAGGAAACAAAACGTTCAGTTTCGTATTTTCATTATTTTACTAATAACTGTTTTTAATCACCTTAAAATAAAATGTCTAATATCTTAGCAGTCACGTTGATGAGAATTTTTCAAAAATGAAACAACAGTACTTAACAATTACTTATAATTTTTGTAAAAAACACTTAGGTCTTGAGCAGCTTACTATTCAGAAATCGCAATCAACACCGAGTTTTCATTGTTGCTTTCACTATTAGATTCATTCATATATGCATATTTTTTATAACTTTTACATTGTCTAATGGCAATGTACAATATTAAGTAAAATTGTTGTTACTTTTGAAATTGGAATTTTTATTTATTTTTATCTTTCGAACTCTATTAAAATTTCTTTTATTCTCCGAAATCTTTATAAAAGAGTAGCAGAAGCATTTATTATTTTTCCATTTTACGATTAAAATCAACATGAAGCGTTATTAAGATTATGTTAACTTTATGTTCATGGTCTTTCATAAAGTAAAATCTGCAGTCAGAATTCCTTTTAAACTTTTTCTTAAAACAGTTTCTGCGGGCTTTTATCTCCCAAGGTATTGTCGAAGGTATCGTATTTGTTATACGTTTCTAAAATTGGTATATAATACAAAACTCTCGACAACCCATGTATTCAGAACAATTTCACACAATAAAAAATAAAAGAACCGATCAATTTACTTCGATACACAAAATCCCACAAAGCGCCAAAAGTCAATATCAACGAATCGAAGCCCACTCGCGAATTCCGCAATACTGCCAAACAATCCCTCTCCCATCGAAATTCACCTAGAACGCTGAGCCATTAGACTCGAGCCTTCCACCGCCAAGTCAAAGGCTCTCGGGCATGGCTGCTGCTGTTTCTCCTCCTCGAATCCTCCAGCGGCGCGACAGGAGCGTCTCGGGCAAAGCTGCCGCCTGCGCCTGTCGCAGTGGCGCTGCCTCGCGGCGCTCTCGGCGGACCTGGAGACTCGTAGAGCACCCGCGTTGTCGACGTCGTTGCAGCGGCAAGTACAGTCGTCGGCCAGGAAGCCGACGTTGTTCTTGCTGCTACGAGTTCGGCGCGGCTCCGGAGCCGGGGCTAGGACTCTCGAGCTGCAACTGGAAGAGGGGAACGGGGGGGACGGTTGGTTGGATTGCGGTAGGAGTTGGAGGGAAGTAGCGAGAGTCGGAGTTTGGTCGGACGGAGTGGGTTGAGAGGAAGAGAGAGAGTGGTGAGCGCTTTGGAATGGATGATGGGGATAGAGAATGTTTGGTTGTAATGTAATTGTTGTGTGATGAGGTTTTGGTGTTTTGCCTTGTTTATGTACATGTTGATAAGTTTATTTATTTTGCCAGTGGATACTGTTAGGAAATGTGAAGCCTGCACGCGTATAAGAGGAGAATAATTAAAATTTGTCAATAATTTTTAAGGTTCAAAAATTTAATCAAATTCTCGCTAAATTTAAACATTGATAAACAGGTTATAACAGTTTTACATCAATACACATTAGCAAGACAAATTAAAAGTAATTACCATTTTGAATACCTCTTTGAAGGTATTTTTATATTTCTGTCGTGAATTCTATTGTATAATTCATTTTCACGTTTGTGGAAATAATCGAATCATTAGATTTTGTTTCTCTTTTAATATTTATATATAACTTTAAACCTTTTCTTCAATACTCTGCTTATAATTCAGATTATGTATGTAAAAACGTTAATTTTTGTTTTAATTTATGTTGAAATAATAAAAACAATTTTGTTCTAACCTCGCAAAAGTCATTATAAAAAGCTTACATTTACAGAAAATATACTACCACTCAATTCATCCTTGTCCACTTATAAAATGTTAACTTTCTTTGAAACACAAAAGCTCATTCAGAAATCAATTTACCAGCATTAAACGTTAATAATCCCCGCTTCCACTGAATCATCCATTTATCAATAAACACTCATGAATTCAAACACCGCCTCATCGAATTCCCTTGCTCTTCTCACCTATTTACTCAGCGCTCCCTCGCCTCCTCGCTCCTTACCTCCGAGACACTCGAGTCGCGATCGGCTCCGCTCCCGCGTCTCCTCGAACCGGCGACTTTCGAGGGTCGCTGCAGCAGGAGATGCCACTGATGCGCGATGAGCTCGCCTGCGGCTTGGTGTCGCCGCGATACAGTACTACAAGACTACCCTTGCTATTGTCCGAGCTCGAACTGGGCCGTTGCTGCCGATGCCGCTGCTGCTGCTGCTTCGATTTCCTGCACTGCGCTGCGCGCGATTTCGAATTTGATTAAGCGAGGTTGAACGATGGTGCGAGGTGGTTATATTGCGGTTGGTTCGATTGGAGTGTTGGTGTTGATTGTGGAGTGCGCGTGAAGATGTAGTTATTGATGGAAGAGCGATGTAAGCCGGCAATGTGTGATTTTACAGGTGGATTGAATGAATAGTGAACAAGATTTATTGGAATTTCATTGGGATAAAATAGATATTTAAATTAATCTGACAATAGGCATTGAAGCTCGAAAATCTTGAGTTTCAATGCAAACGTCTTCGAGTAAATTGACAGAATAAACTTCGTCCAAATAATGCCGACTAAAACTTGCTTTGAAGTCTCATTAGAGTAGCATAAAAAGTTAAATTTGCATTTCGAAATAATTTGAATTTCTATTGTCTGCTTAAATATTTCAAAGAAACTTTAGATTTAAATTTTTCTACGAAACCGAAGAAATTATTCGAATGAAATTCGTTATTAAGCTTCAAATTATTCACTTTTAATTGTCAATTAGAGCAGTAAAAGAATAATACAAAAAATATAAAATAAAATATAACAATGTATTAGTGAAAAATCGTACATAAGCTGAATACTATAATTTCTACTCATTTAAGCAGTAGCGTGTATTGTAACATATAACCATTATTCCGCTATTTAAAAAACACATGAACTAACTCTTTTGATCACGTTTTAATAAAAGTTAATTGTTAAGTATAGGGGAGCAAATGACCTAATTAAACTCATGAAAAATAATTATATACTTATAATTATCTACTCACCAACTATAATAATTTCCATTTACATAATTTTTTCCTTTTTAATTCTTAAATATATTAACAAATGAAAAAGTAATCAATTAAGCTTGAGATCTTTTTCATATACTGAAAAAATAAAACCACAGAGCGGTATCTTACGAATAGAGTTACAATATCTTTTACATTAACTGATTCGACGCTATAAATATACTTTTAATATTCAAAATCACTTGCCTCTCGTTCAATAAGTAAACAAAAAGCGCACAACAACGAAACAGAAAGAGTCGCGAAGCGAGTAGAAATCACAACATTCACCTCATTACTTCAGCAAGAGTCAACAAGTCTCACAACGGATATAAGTTAAACTAACGTTTTGTCCTCTGTGCGCGAGCTGCCGCTACCGCTGCTGCCGTCGCTGCTGCTACGTAGCGTTCGATGTATCGCGGCCCCTCCCTGCTACCCTCGCTAACGGCGCGTAAATTAAAAGAGTTTGTCATCAAAGTTTGCTGCGTTAGATGCGCTAAGACGCGCCCTAATAACTTTTAGACCCCCTTCCTCCTCCCCCCGATAACTTTTATAGTTACAGTTACCAAAGTTCGCGCTCGCTGTTGCTGCTGTTGCTCGCAGAGGGGCTCTCTGCACTCTGGTACTTTGTTCCGGGAAAAGTTGCTCGACGACGCTGCTGCGCGGCCAAGAATTACAGCGATGCGTTACGACGTGTTATTGAATTTCTATTGTTTGATGTTGCTCACAATGCGAAAGATGAGCTTTTAGTTGGGCAGTGTTTTTCAGGGACTATTTATCGAGGTCTCTTAGAATTTTAAAGATGTAGTTGTTACTTTTTTAATTGGATGGAGAATTTATTGATGGAGGAATTAAATATCAAAAAATTATAATCGTTTTTGTAGCTCCTTCGGGGTCATGTGCAGAATGAATAAAGGAGGATGCCCATAGCGACCTCTTCGAGGGAACGTATGAGACCAACATCATCGTTTAAGGTGATGCTAAACCCATCCGTCACCGATAATTACGAAGACCCACTTTTTCCATTTAATTTTTAATTGTGAGTAAATTTTTATATGGAACATTGTTATCCTAGTCAAAAACAATAACTTTGAATAGAGATATTTTCTCACAATTGAAAATTACGCGACAAATGTAGTTCCCGATATTTACCGGTAACAGGGGGTTTAACATCACCTTAAAGCTCATTTAAAACTGAGTTTTATACAAAAAATGAATACCCTTATGTGCGGGGAAAGCTGAAAAAAAATAATATCTATGGGTTTGTCACATTTAAAGCAATGTAAAAAGTCTAACCATACTCGGGCGTTTCTACTTATTTTTACGATTTTTCACCGCGTTCTTCTCAATTCTCCCAAGGGGGTCAATTCTATTTTTAAAATTCATGATTTGACGAGCTCTAAATTATAGTATTAGTTTTGTAAGTTCCCCTTCAACGGTTCAAATATTATAAATCTGTGAGCATCTTCCTTAGTAATCCATTTGATCGTAATAAATTTAAAGTATTTTATCTAATAATAGATTTGAAAACTGATGATTTCAACAATTAAAACAAGAAAAATTTGAATTAAATTACAACCTTAAAAATACCTCGTGTTTATTATGATGATGTTCGGAATAGTACTTCAAACCACTGCACTTTTGTTGAATGTTTCTGGTATCGTTTGATTTTATTTCTTGGTGTACTAAAAATGATATAAATCATATTTAAATCTATATTTGCATTCAATAAGACGTCAAGAATTTTTCACAATTTGATATGAATTTAATTTATAAATGTTTCTATTTTTCAAAGAAACATGTATTATACCCAATATAGTATAAATAAAACTAGGCGTAAGGTGAATGTCCCAAGTCCCGTGAATATAAAAATGTTAAAAAAAGTTATTCTGAAAAATTTTTAAAAATTGACAAACTGAATTATTGTTTTAATAAAGTTTCGAATTACAGAAAATAAATGTCAAAAATAATTTCAATAAAATATCGATAAAAGTTAAGTGAACACGGTGCACTAATTTAAACTAATCTTACTAACTAAAAATAGATATGTAACTCTTATGTACTCACTGTCAATAACAGTTTATATTTACACGATTAATCATCTTTTAATTTATAAATATGCTAAGGAATAAAAAAAAAATTATAATGCATTCAAATTCTTTTATAGAATCAAATCCAATTACTGTGCATTTATTTATAACCTCTTCGTATTAAAAAAAAATGAACAATAAGTCTATAACAACACAAAATATACGTAGTACCTAAATATATACATCGTTAAGTGAGTTCAAAATACCAACATTCACCTTATCAGATCAATCCTTCATTACTCAACCTCGCAACCAACTCGTCCCAATTTCTAAACCAAGCCACATCCCATAAACGAATAAACCCGATTCCCCGAACGCCCTTTCGCGACGCTGCACTTCCCACATTGAACGAACTTTCGCGCTCGCGTCAACATAATAAAATCGTTACATGTGTACATTACGCGGCGGCAGCTGACGACGCCGGCGACGACTTACATCACTTACGTAATTTTGTCTCGGCGGACTCGTAAGCGGCGGCGCGTCTCGGTGCGCGGGGCAACTCCACGGGGAAACTCGGCAGTCGTCGACTGCAGCTGCTATTCTTCTTCCGCTCGTGCGTCCTGCGGGAAACTTGACGAAAATTTCGAGTAGGACAGGCTGACCTACATTCGGTTGGTTCTTTGGTAAATAAAAGCTGCTTTATCCCTTATTTAGCTTGCTACGGGAATGCGAGTGGTCGGATGAATGGTCAAATCATTTGGATCGTTGTATGTGTAAATAATGCAAATTGAAATGATTTGAATTGAAATTAAAATAAAATATGTTGCCTTCAAGTTTTGAATATTTTAGGTTAGATAACTTTTGATAATTTATTTTGTATTAAGTTACTAGTAAAATAAGTTAAATTGTTATAGCTGTGAATAATAACTTTTTAAATGTTAAAAGGGAAATTTAGGAAAAATTCGTTTGTCAGTTTGAAAATGTTATATATTTAAGGTTAGATAACTTTTCATAATATATTTGTAATAAGTTACTTGTAAATATATATTTAAATTGTTGTAATTGTAAATAATGATATTTTATATATATAAAAGAGCAATTTAAGAAAGTTTACGTTTGTTAGATTAAAAACTTTACATATTAAAGGTTAGCTTTAGTAAACATATTTTGAAGTGAATTACTTTGTTATTCATTTGTAAAGTACTTTTTGCAAAGGTATTCGAACAGGTAACCTTTAAGAAATAAAAACGAACCAAATCTCATAGGAATAAATTTACCTGGAATTTTGATAGTTCGGCTCCAAGGGAACGTAAATAACGTCTTCAGTAGATGATACGACTAACTTCTTCTGTCAAGCGCATCACACCAAACAATTTATTTCAGCTAAATCACTTTAACAATCATACTAAACCTTACATTACAGCATTGAGGGCCTCTTCGCATGTTACGTCTCGCTCGTCCATTTATCGACGATGCGTCCTCCTCGGCTCGGTCGACATGGTTGCGAGAATAACCTCTTCCTCTTTTTATCACTCAACACCAAAACAACGACGAAAAAAGTACTTACAAAAAGCCGTGTAAACCTCTGTACACTATGACATTCAATACATTCAAATTGACCGGGACATTTGTGTGGTAAACGAAAAAAAAATGTGAATTGTGCGCGGCGTAACTGTCGGACGAAGAGGTCTCGGAAATCAAAAGCGAGACAGCTGACATAGCGGTGTGAAATTGTAGCCAATGCTGCTGCTACGGGCGCACCTCTCGCGCGCGCGATCACAATTCACTTGCGTCCCCGTCGAATCAATCGAGTGCGTTTGAATTTCTGGGATATGCCTCGTCTACGGATACACTTTAATAGAGCTTTGCTTCGAGTTTTAAAGTGGAATGAAAGTAATATACCTAATCAGAAATGGATAATTTTGAACAGACAAATGAATAAAGAATATTTTTCTCTGTTTAATCAGGACGTTCAATATTTCTCGGAAGAGAGATTCTTTTAAAGTTTGTGTCTAGACAGGAAAAATGAGATACTGAAATTGCTGAGACTTTTATTCAGTTACAAAAATTACCTGTATTTATATATAACTGGTCTCAATCAGCAATTAAATTTTTCATATAACCTTACAAATTATAAAAAGAAATTTATTTTTTAAATTTATTCATTAATTCAAAAGATTATTTATTTTTATTGTTACTTTACCTTATCGATATTTATCGAGAACTTTATTGCTATTGTAACTCTGAAATCAATTTATGAGTACAATTACATTATGTAATTTAAAGCAATAAACAGTGATGACTTTCCTGTCAAAATTCAAAATTTATTTGAATTCAGAGACTCGCTGTATGCCTGTATTCCCTTAGAGATTCGAGGTAATTACTCGAATTCGGAACTAATTCCAACCAACTTGTTTAATTTTGTTACATTAAGACTTCGACAATTGCAGAATTTCTTCCCACTCAAAGATAAGTTGAAACAGTTAGCTCATAAATTCTATTGAATCGATTAAACAAGGTATACGTGTATAAACTTTTTCGATGTAATCATTCGGATTATTTTCAATTCAAATGAAAAAATAAGTTGGTCATTTCGAACACATTTTATCAAAACTTATTTATAACAAGTCGGCGCAAGGTTTTGCCGTGCATAGTGCCGATTTTACACTCGTCGGTAAGATATTCTAGTGATAGCTGACGGTATATGACGTCACATTTGAGGCGTTGGGTGCAATAACAATTTAATTCGACGAAGTTTGAGGAAGAAAACACGTTCAAAGTTTCTATTTAATTACCCAAGTTTGTATAGAAGAAATAAGTAAAAGTTTTATGCATAATTAGATAGTACTATCACTCAACAGTATTACCATGCTAATAAAAATACTTTTTAATTTAAATAATGTAGTAAACAATAACAACATATATTTGCGTCGAATTAAGTTGTTTTTGCGGAGATCGGGTATACATTCCAAGATTAACGTGTATTACTTTGATACACTGATATATAATAGGCATAAGCGCGTGCGAAATATTTGAAAACATCTACAAATCTTCTAAAAAATTTATTTGACATCGTATTCTTGTAAATGAAGGGTCGTAGAATAGGAATACATAGGTAGCTACAAAAACAACTTAATTCGAGTTAAGTTGTTATTGTACCCAACGCCTCATTTGCATAATATATACCTTAAGTAAGTAAGGCAAGTGACGTCAAATAACACGCGAATGTTTTACTGGTGAGTGTACAGTCAATACGTATTTTTATAACTATTTGTTAATTACTTATTTGTGATGAATAGTTGTGAAAAATGCTGGCCAAACCGTTATTAAATATGTTTCGATGAAATATGTTCCAAATGAATAATAGAGTTTATCATTTAAAATATGATGACTCGAGTGTCTACTTATAACTGATTGTTAAACGTCTAACAATTCTTAATAATGAAAAATCCAATACTACAATTATCTTTTACTATATACTAATATTAAATATTCTGCGTACGGGGATAATTTCCGTAGAAATAAATAAAATTAAAAAGAAAATAATAAATTATTGACCCCATAAACGAATGACAAATGTACGTCAGTTATAGCCTGCACAAGAATTTCAAAATCCCTCGAAGCCTGGAGAATCGCGTCAAAAGCTCGCACGATCAAATAACGTTCGATCCACGCAATCCTGCCGTTGATCCAGTTTTCCTTCGAGGATATACGACCGGCGCGATTCTCGATTGCAGCGCAAATAAAATAATCGCGCTCTCGGAAATCCCGCGCGCAACCTACCGATGGCCCATGAATTTCCTCGCAATGACGAAGCGCGGCGCCGGCGAGCCGCCGAGAAGCGGCGGCGAAGTCCCTTCGAAGTTTTTATCCGGTAAATATGTAAACAGAGCAGCGCGAAACTTGCCGCGCTGCTGGTATAGTCGGATGGGGAATACGGTGCGGAAAGTGGGACGATGGGAGGTATATAAAGTGGGTATGTAGGTATGCATTATGATAATGCTATTAGACGAGTGCAATGGACGAGAGTGTCGTAGATACGTTTCTTAAAAGAGCGGCACATTACGGGTGGAAGTGGTTTTTAATATAGGAGCTTTTATTGCACGACGTGGAAGATAATGTTTTAAAATGTAAGGAATTACAGAATGTTTCATTGAACTATTTAGGTACATGGATGGACCAATGGGAAATTCATAAAACTTAAAGTTAGATCTAGATTATTTTGACGCTTCCTACGAAGACTATCATTTCTAGAAGGATACAATTTTACTATGACACCATAAAAATGGCGACCTATTTATGTTATCGGTATGTTTTAATTTTGTGATATTTTGCTATTTACATTAGCTTAATGTCTCATGAAAACTAAATAATAATTTTTATAATAATATAAAACGCTAACAAGATGGATTTTTATAAGAATAAAAATTTATTTTCCAATTGCTTAAACCCTGTATTTTTTTCTATTTTTTGACTTAATGATTTCGATCCCTTATTAACTTATTTGTTATTGATATGTCCATGGACTTTAATAGATTAATATGTATTATGCATTAAACTGCGAAAGACATGTTGACAATGAATATAATTGCAATTTAATACTATCGTAATACAATGAAAGCACCATTAATGATTGTAATGCTCATTTAATTTGATTGATCAAGGACTTTATTTTAATGATGGAAATTGATTCTTCGATGAGAGTCGTCTACTCTTCGTGCCCGAAGTGAAAAGGCAAAAAATTGGGTCAAAGCTGGTGGAATATTTTACTTTTGTGTGCACTAAAGAAAGAGCTTCTTGCACTTTCAGAAATTAATTCAAGTCTTTGTAGACAATTTCTTGAAATATTATCAAGCTTAAAGAATTTTATAACATTTCTTTAATAAGCGATAAAATAAACGCATTTTAAAATTTATAATCATGTGTTGTTGTATTTATTATATTTTTTAATGCCCTATGTACATATTAACATTTTAATACTTAAATAATATTTAATGTTCAATTTAATATTATTCTTCAACGATCATATTATAAAATTGATTGCCGTTTTGAAGGAATATAAAGCAGTAGATGATCTCCGATATCTTAATAAGGTCGCTTTAAGTGGACTATTTTAGGAATTATCGAAGATCGGATCCAATATGGAGCTTAATTTTATTATACTTTTTTACCAGAGGACTCAATTATAATATAATTTAAAAATGACCTAGTTTTTTTATAATCGAAAAATAGAAAAATCGAAAATAGGATATAAGATACTTGAAAGTTTTATTTTTGTAATTCCATTTCTAGGACTACCAAATTTTGTAGTTTTATGCAATATGTAAAAATAGTGTATAATATGATACGTAAAACTTTACGTAATGACTTTATTATTTTCTGATTACCATTACTTTTATAAGATAAAAAATTAATTTCTCCGATAAAACTAAATGTAAAAATCACTTTACAAAATTACTTATCTTATGCCAAAAAGTCACTGAAAAACGAAATTGAAAAGAATTCATTGTAAAATTCATCGTTTAATGTATTTGATATTCATAAATAAGTTAATCAATATATGAATAATGTGAATAAATTAGAAATATACTGAATAATATGAATAATGTGGAAATAATAGGATGGTAAAAAATGTTTTATTAATTCATTAATCGTTTAAAAAGATGCTGTCCAAGCAGTAACAAAAGTTCTTTTTTATAATTTTTATTAGGTAGAGACAAGAAAATAAATCAATCTTAAAACTTTTACCGATGCCAAGACTGATCTCGACTATTATATGTCCTTTCTATTAACTTGTAACAAACTAACAAGAATATAGAACATATATATATAACAAGGATATAGGCAAAACAAAAGGACTTAAGTAATCACTACGCAAAAGGTGTATCCAGCTTTATAGTCTGACCATACTCGGTCACTACTACTGCTGTAAGCACGTGCTGTTGAAAATCTTATTAAATTTTATTAAGGTACATAAGTATAAATTAAATTTAATACATGCATAACTAAATTATAAAGTTACGTACACGCATGAATTTTAATGTACATACCTATTCATTAAATTCAATATGAATGTGCATGAAATGACATGCTTTAAAGGAACGTGTGTATTAAATACAAATTATTGTACCTTAATTTTCATTTATAACATTATAATGCACCTGCGCGAACCATACATTGTTACATTTAAATTAAATTTCACGCATACCTACATTATAATCCTTTCATTTCCAAATTATTATCTGCAAATCGAATTGTCTCCACAAAAAATTCATTGCAAAGAAATAATTAATTCAAAAAGCCCTCTCCCCTACTGATAGACTATGTTCTCCGGACATACTAAAATACAATTATATAATTCAAAGTTCTACATAGATTGCATCTAATACCTCACAACCTCGTATAAGCAATATCCGTTTTATGCCCCATACGGCCATTATACAATGTAAACAAACCCATCAACAATGCACTGCAATATCAGCCAGCAAAATGTAATCCACCCGTCGTTTCGCAAAACGATCCAACTGTACTCCTCCACCAAAAACCTCGCCAAAAATTCCCACTACACCCCCTCCCCTACAAAAAGAAAAAATAAAATCTCCCAGCCAGATCAAGTCACGCGCGCATCTCTACATCTCTCTATCTGTCTCTCTTTTTCCCCTCCCTCCCTCCCTCTCCTCGAGCTAGAAAGAGACAGAGGCATCGCAGCAGTGGCACCGGCAGCAGCGGCTGCATCGATCGCTTCGGCGTCCTGGTGACCTCGACCCAATGCCACCCTCTCTCTCTCTCTCTTTCACTGCCTACACACACATTCTCTCTTGCGCAGCAGCAGCGTGCCACGTAGTCGTCGTCCCTGTTCCTGCTGCCGCCGCTCGCCAACTGTATATACACGCCTGGGATGCTGCTCGCGCGCGGTGCGGCATCAGGGTCAGTTAGCAACCGTCAAAACACAACGCGCGTACACGCGCGAGCGTGGAGAGATGCGTTGTTGACGTTATAGGTGGGCTGCGCTGTTGTGCGAGTCCCCGGGTATTTAGGGGACTTTGGATATGGAATGAAACGGGGAATCAATATAAGGGACTAGGGATGAATGGGAGGGGTGTGGGAACAAGTATGAGGAACTGGGAATAAATCTGCGACTTCGAGGCGTAACAACTCGAGTTCACTTTTTTGGAAAATGTAATTTTTAGTGATGTTGGTAGTTATGCATGGTACACTTTTATACAAAAAAGTAAAAAGTTGCCAAAGTCCATTTAGTACTTCCCTTTTTTCATAATCTATGTTCTTTTTACATGGGTTTGAATGGAAATTAAAAATTCATACCTCAGTATCTCGGCATTTTAAAGAACGCATTTAAGTTGTTTTGCCTTTTCACTGCAGAAATGTAAAAAGCGAGGGATAAGTATATGAAGAAGGAGGAACAAATTTAGAAAACAAGAAACGAATATAAGGAACAAGTAATATGTAGCCAATAAAAGATCAGCTTTAAGGGGACGCCGGATATCTCTGTCCTAGTCTAATTGAGTTTTCATTCATAATTTTAAGAGAAGTCAATCTTTTGAAAAAATAATAGTTGTCCCCGCTTCGTTTTGTAGTAATCTAAATATATGTCCAAACTGGGTTCATATGATTGTTTTGTTTTCGAGAAAACTTTGACACACTATGAGGGTCAACTACGTGGAGATTAACCTTTATATACTAAGTTTGTCAAAATTTTCTCAAAAACAAAACAATCATATGAACCCAGCTTGGAAATATATTTAGATTACTATAAAACGAAGCGGGGACAACTATTATTTTTTCAAAAAAATGATTTCTCTTAAAATTATGAATGAAAACTCAATTAGAGAAGGACAGAGATATCCGGCGTCCCGTTAAGTAGACTGTGTTTTTGATTCCTAAACTTAAAAACACACATATCTATTCATTGTTTCTTATATGTATTGCTTGTTCTTTATATTTGATAGTTTTTAAAGCCTGTGTATAAAAAAGGATAAGGGAACAAATATAAAGAACAAGAAGGAAAATGTCGCTGCGTGTCATGGTATGTATATGTATGCGCGAATGTGCGTGTATGTGTATGCGTGCGTGTGTGTGTGTGTGTGTGCATGTGTGTGTATGAATGTATGTGTGCGCGCATGTGCGTGTGCGTGTTTGTAAGTGTTTGTGTTTGTGTGCGTGTGCGTGTGTGCGCGCATGTTCGTGTGCGTGTGTGTGTGTGCGCGGGTGTGTGAATATATGTGCGTGTGTGTATCAGGTATTCATAATCTATTATTATAATAAAGTATCCAATAAAAGCCTTAAATAAATTAGCTGCAATAATAATTTGAATAATTACAATGAGTATTTACTTGTGTTGTGAGTAATACTTGTGCTTGGACTCTATATATATTGTGGCCATTTTGTAGATTTTTGTAGTAACAAATAATAGGTTATGAATACGCAATGTTACCCAAAGATATAAACTTGTTCCTTCTCGTTCCTTACATATTTATTCTTTATCCTTTATTCATGCAGCAGGGTCTTTCAGGTTTTTCAAAATCTTCACACTAAAGAAGTACAAGGAACACATATACGGAACAAGAAGTAAGTAGTAACAGGAGGCGAGCTTTAACTAGACTTGCTTTTTCTCTTCCCCAATTTTAAAAATATACTATCTAGTAAAGCTCGTCTCCTATTGGCTAGCTACCTCATATTCTTTTATTCATGTTTTATTCTTTATAATTATTCTTGTTTCATTTTTGGGCGGAAAACTGAGGTCTTGTTAGTCGTACTGCATCTGTGTTTTATGGGTGCGTTCCAATTGATAGTACCGTACCTTAATTGTTCGCTACTATCTCATTTAATAAAGGCTTAAAGAATGGATTAAGCACTGAAAGATCAGGTACGATTTATGGTATACTCGACGGACAAAACATCTAATTCGAACGATTTGAATTTTTTGGAAATCTTCCAATGAGGTTAGCGAAAATGTACATTCGATTCAATGAAATTGCAGTGTTTTAAAAAAATTCAAATTTATCGAATCAGACGTTTAATTTGGCAAGTGTACCTTATTGTGTTTCTACGTATGTATATAGATTGGTCTCTAAGTATCATTTTCGTTTTCTTTATAAGAATCATCTACTTTATTTAGCATGTCGAAGATCCTTAAAATTAGTTTATATTAGAACTTTTCATTACAAAAAAATTCACATGAAACTTGTTATTATGAAATAGAGGTGAAAACTTACATTTTATAACAAAGGTGAATTAAATGATATTTTCACAGGTAATATAAGTCGTTTTATTTAGTTATTAAAATATAAAACAGATAAAAGCTTATAATATGACAAAGTGTTGGTTCAAATGTTGGTTTGTATTTCTAGGACACGTCATACTACGTACATTTAGTATTAAAATGCTTTATTTAATTCGTCACGCTTTTATAATAAATATAATATATAGATCATATAAAATAATACATGTAAAAAATTAATGTACATGGAAAAGACTCGTGAACAATATTTACTCAAGGTTGACTTAAATGTGCTCATGATCTCGGGATACGACGTTAGAGCTAAATTTACTTCGTAAGTTCCAGCAGAAATACTAAAGTCGAAAACTCAGCTAAACTGACTCGATACACGTGAGTACTTTCCGTTCACGATTTACTCCGCATACCCATACTAAATTTAATTATCTTCTATTTCACTGTAAAACATGCGTGACGCACAAAAACGCAACAGTTTTGAAATTTGATCGAAGCTCGCTGTACGGAGTTCTTCTGTCTATTGCTTTTGGTCTCGGACAATTTACTGCGCTTGCGCCAGGAAGTGCAGGGAAAGATACTGTACACCCACCCACTCTTACTGCGAGGGCGAGCGATTTTATGTCTCGCTGTATCGAGCCGATCTCTCGGCACATCTATCCATACATATCGTATGAGGCTGTTCCGCTCGAGGAAAGACGGATCTGGTTAATGCCGTTTTGCTGCTGCGTCGTATAGGCACTTCCGATGGATTGATAAGGGCTAAAGCGCCGAGGGTATTTCTGGGTTTCCTTCGTGTTGCTACTGTTATTGTTGTTGTTACACTATAGTTTAGTACGGTTATGTGTATACACGTGTTTATAGGTATGCGAAGCCTGCACGCGAGGAAATTTTCTTCCACGCCGCTATGCGCGGCAATTTAATCGACGTCCGCCCGGCGCGCTCGAAGGGGGAATTTATGATCGCGCCGTAGTGGTTCTGACAGTTCGCCTGCACGCACGTGACCTACTTTCTTGTGCTGCGAGAGAGTCAGTGTGAGAGAGAGAGAGAGAGAGAGAAAATGCGAGCTGGCGGAGCTTCGAGTTTCTTCTTGTAGTAATAAAGGAGGTGGACGCGGGGCGGTGTGGGATGATTATCATTATTATTTTGCCTGTCGGAGACAAGCGCTCGGAGAAATGTTCAATAATTATTATATCGGAGAGCTGTGCACAAGGGAGTTGAGAGCATTGCAAATTAAATTTACTGAAAAGATTGTGCGTTTTTTTGCTTTGTTTTATGGCGAGGTATTGAATGGAGTTGGTGTATATAATTATTCTGTATTTATGGAATGTAGTTTATGAAATTTTGTTGACTTTAATTATCTTGAAAATTGAAGGAGCTGGTACGGAATAATTTGAGTTTGCAAATTTCATTTTAATGGCTTTACAATCGAAAATGACTTTTAGTAAGTTATACAGGGAGTAATGTAACAAGATGAGATGTAATTTACAAAGTACAAGCACAGTATGTTGAAGCTTCATTATTAGGTATACCTTACATACAAAATGTTGACTTGATCCTAAATGATTAATTCTGGTAGTTGAATTTATTTGATTAGTAAATGTAGTTATATTTTATAACTTAATTCTTACATTACAATTTCAAAGAAAATTAAAATTATAATAAACATCTTGAAAATTTCCATAATAAAAGCTTTGCAACTAACTTATGAGTAAACTGTACCGCAATATTGGTATACTCATAGCTTTACAGCAATAGTTTAAGTAGGTGTATCTCTGAAATTGGACATTAAAATACATTGATATCTTTTTTAAATTATTTATATGTTTATTACGTTCTTCATCATATATTTGCCCTTTGAAATAATAGCAAGTACACCTTTTTAAAATTAAGTCGCAACTGTGTTTATCATGTGTGTATAATGTTATATCTAAGATGTAGTTCAAATTATGAGATATTCATTAAAAAATTCATTTATGCACCAATTCACTTAAAATCCCAAAAGTAGTACATAAAATTTCACGCCAATTTTCCACACAGCTTGAAAAATGTCCATAAATCCGAGCACCATTCCTCTCAAACCAATTACCTACTAAAATTCCGCTCGTGATTCTTCAAGCGAGAATTAAAAATCTCTCGGCAAAGACTGCAACAGTTCCGCATACAATTTTGCAAGTAAGAGCTTACACGGAGAGAGTCGTCGTCGGCGTCGTCGTCGAGGGAATAGTCGACCGGAAAAATTTGCTTCACCTACAGAGTAAAAGCACGAGAACGGCCAAAAGAAGAAAAACACGGAAACCCGAGGACCTTCTTGAGCCAGTGGAACACGTGCGAAGAGAGAGAGAAAAAAAACGAGTGTACGAAAAGAGAGTGTGTGTGTATACTTTTGGCGTGCTCTACTTTCGGTCCATTTGTAGACGAGAAGTCGAGAAGTAACCGGGAAGTAGCGGCTTGCAAAAAAAAAGAGAGAGAGATAAAGAAGTGTGTACGTAGTGGGAGAACGCAAACAAAAGAAGAGATGCTGAGAGGAAATTAATCTAATGGCGTAAGGGTGTAGGTGGAATTAATCTATTGAGAACGGGGAAAAATAACATTGTTTAATTATTGCTCAAAAATTTCTGCTTTTTTTTATTAATTTTTTGAATGAGTCATTATTCTAGGGCTTGCCAGAGTATAGAAAATAGTGTAATTACGCGAGAGGAGATTATATTAGAACAAAAGTACTGGGGCTTCTGTTCTTTTATACGGACGTAGCGTAGAGTTGTACGCATTTGTATGCCTTTTTTGATCTGCTTCATTACGTGGCTTTTATTCAAAGCTTCATGTCAAGAAAAAAGTATTGGAAAGAGTCGGTATAATGAATTACCCGAGCAAAACTAGGTCGAGTTGAAATCAATTCAATATAATGTTTTATAATTATACTTCCTATCATTAAAAATCATGTAAAGTCATGACTTTATCTTGAAATAATAATTCCATTCACAGAAGAGTAACGTAATTATAAAAGAACCCCTTTTCTCCCTTATGAAATTCCAACCACACACATTTATCTCCCACGCTCTCCTCCACTTAGAAATACATAGTCCGCATCGAATCCTCGTAGACTCGTTTCATCTTATACAAGTGTTGATAAACATACAATAAAAGAAGTGGCACATTTCAGCTCTCCAGAGACACTCTTGTATAAACACACAACAATCTACGTAAACTCTGAATGCCCTGTCTCCATATACAGATCGATAGAAGCTCGCTTGAACTTTAACGTTCAATGAAGAATAACGTTTGAATGATGATTATACATTTGTATATTTTTATTAAGTTATTAATTCTTAATATTTTATTTGCTTCTCATGATTGTTAATTTCCGAGTATGTAATTTATAATCTTGTGGTTACGACCTTTTCAGACTAAGGTGAGTAAGAAATAAGGATCCATATTTGTATTCACTGTTTTATTCGTTAGTCTTCTTCAAGAATTTAATTAATTGGTTAGCCAAAACACCGACGAATACAGTGAATACAAATAAAGGTGGTAGTTACAAGATTATGGTTAATTTCGTCTGTTATTCTGTACATCAATAAAAAAAAACATCGAAGACTTATTCAGATATCACATGCAAGAATTATAATAAATCAAGTTTAGCTTGCCGTTGCGACCTACGAAAAGTTTATATCCAGCAATCATAAATAAAGAAGATTTCCGTGGAAACAGTTAATAATCTTGATAACTGAAATCTAATTACTATAGCATAACTAGCGATTTCTTAAATTATTTTATCAGCTTCTCTAATTTATTGTTTGCATAACCAACACTGCTGTCCAGTAAATACCTATATCAACCAGCTTGCAACAATGAACATCCCTTTTCATCGACGCTCAAAAATATCATCAACAAAGCCAACTTGTTTCCAGTCTTTACAACGGTACTCAATCGTCCATAAACGTCCAGTAACCGAGATCCGTTTTCACCCATTGACCCATGTACAGAACCAACGCATCCCGACAATAAAGATAAAACCATATATACACGCGAGTGCCTTGTGCACATTAGAATCGCGTTTCAATCGCTCAGAGTCAGTAGCTCCAACGTCGTGCGAAACGACGACGACGACGACGACGACGACGACGACGACGACGAC
This sequence comes from Gastracanthus pulcherrimus, assembly GCA_949152435.1. NCBI lineage: Eukaryota > Metazoa > Arthropoda > Insecta > Hymenoptera > Pteromalidae > Gastracanthus > Gastracanthus pulcherrimus. The sequence goes on along the minus strand of OX424574.1, from coordinate 168,214,456 downwards.
GACGATGCACGTGTGGAAGCGGCCTCTGCATGCAAGAAGATCGCGCAGAGAGGGCTGCGCGAGAGCCAGTTGCCAAGGTTACACTCGCGTCATAACCAGCCTGCGGGCATCCCTCTCTCGCGCGCCACAACCGCCACTTTCCATGCTTGCCCCTCTGGACCCTCCCCTCCAGATTCTTCCTGTGTCCTCCCCTCCTACCACCGGAGAGCTCGACACACCCCCGCTACCCGGCGAGTCTTTGCGGAGGAGTGGGAGGGAGAGAGAGAGAGAGCTCTTCTTTCAAAACTTTCGCGATAAATCCCTCCCACCCAGGCCGAGGGAGGGAGAGAAGCGCATCATATCCCTCGTTAAAGCGCCGCGCTCGCGACTGATTTACGATGCTTGAGCTGCTGCTGCTGCTGCAAGCGGAAGGGAGGGAAATAGTGTGTGCGAGAGAGAGGTTTTTGTGGAATTAGTCTTTTCTTTTCGAGATTTTTGGTGCTGGGTCTTTGAGATACATTTATTGTAGGAAGTTTTGGTATTCTAGATGGTTCTTGAATTTCGTTGGAGATTGACGCAAAGCTTTCGTTAAATGAAGTTTTAAATGATTAGTTTTGCTAATTAAATTGGAATGAATGGAAAGGTTAAGTCGTGAGTGAAATGGATTAAGCTGAAATTTGACAATAGAATACTGATTGGGAGGAGCTAGGGTAATTGATATAATAAGGTAGTAATCAAGTGCTAAAGTTATTATCAAGTACGGACGTAGTGTTTAAGGTGATGATAAAGCCGCCAGTCACCGACAAATATGAGGAACCACTTTTCTTATTTTATTTTTAATTTTGAGTAAATATTTCTATGAAACGTTATTGTCCTACCCAAAAACAACAACTTTTCAGAGAGATATTTTCTCAAAATTAAATATTGACTGAAAAAAGTGGTTCCCCGTATTTTACGGTAACAAGAGGGGTTTAGCATCACCTTAAGAGACACGATATTTTATCAAATTGCTTTTTTTCAGTGTGACTTTTTCTCACACCTTTATAAATTTATTAAAAACTTCGATTTGGAGAGATAAAAATCAATAAAAACATTTTGCTGTTAAAGAAAAACTGAAAATTTATTGAGATTTAAAAAATGTGAAAAAAATCAGTCTTCTTTATATTGCTTGTTTATACAGTTTATTGTAGGGCAGAAAATCGCGCTTACAGGCCGGTTAATTATTTTTCTACATATTATAAAATGATAAAGAATATTTTTTACAAAATACAAAAGTCTTTTTAAGCTCTGATGGCAGAGGCGTCCGTGGCTCAACTGGTTAAGATGCAAGATTTAGCTTGTTGATACACTTCGGCCTCAAAAGCGCGGTTCGATTCCTCGTTGGGTCTATTTTTTCGGCAACGAATTTTACAACTCGTTGTTAAACCCTCCTAAAAAGGATGATTCCTTTAGAAAGCTTATAACAACAGTGAGGTTGGTGTAGTTACTTACAGAGTCCAATCGCGGTTCAGATTCGTCTGACCAACTCCAAAGAAAAAGTTCTGGTGACAATCAAACTGATCGAACTGAACTGACCGAAACGTCAAGTGAAAGGAAAGTCTTTTGTTTATTATTTCCACGACGAGCTCCTAAATGTACACGAACAACAAACCGCTTCAGACTATAACGAAATCCATACTGCTGAACTACACATTGAACAACCTAGCCTAGATGAGGTCGGTAAGGCAATTAATAAGTTAAATAATAATAGATCCCTAAGAATAGACTATTTGCGAGCCGAATTATTTAAACAAGGAGGGGAATCACTTAATGAAATAATTCTTAATTTTATTCGTTTTATGTGGAGGAATAAAACAATGCCTAAAGATGGGAGAAACTTAATTGTAGTTCCAATACATAAAAAAGCAGTGTAAGAGTTCGTAAATTTATCAAATTAAATTATATATATATATATATATATATATATATATATATATATATATATATATATATATATATATATATATATTTGCATATGCTTATTGTATATATTTTTTTATTACCCTCCGAGGTACCTAGTGATCTGAAACAAAATGAAAAATAAGGAATATTCATATATACCATAAAATACCATTAGATTCTTTATTTTAAGCAAGCGTAAGGTCTTGCATTTATTACTGCACAGTTCCACACCAGGAAAACAACTTGCGTCCACTCTATCTTTCCCTTATTAGCAGTAAGTAAAATAAGAGAAACAGTAACTGACCAAATTGATTTTTGAGAGCAAGATGAGTACAGTACTTGCTTACCAGATGACTTTGTGCTGACTGACAATTCGCGAATCGACAGCCTGCCCATCAAATTCGGCAAGGTTAAAAACCACTCTTTTCGCTCCCTCACATATTTGCATCTTACATAGATGTAGGCATACATCCTTCTTAATTCTATATGTGCGAATTCATGCGCGAATATTCTGTTTCTCGGCGATCAGTTTCATGCGCAAGCGCGACTCTCAATCCATTTATTATATTAAGAATAATGTATAAAAGTATTCTATTAAATAAATAATTAAAATAATTCAATGTTCATACCATATCAATACGGACCTTTACAGGAGATAAAACAAACTGTAATAGTTATAGGGGCATTTCCCTGATCTATACCTGCTATAAGATTCCTTCTAATGTATTACTATTAGCTTGACTTACGTCGCTCGCGGAGGAAATCTCACCAGATGTTCACAGTTAGGGAGCTCCTCGAAAGGAAATGGGAATGCGGAAAAACGGTACACCAACTATTCATTGATTTTAAGAAAGTATATGAATCAATAATAAGAGATAAAATGTTCCTCGTCTTAATATTAATTAAGTTAGTATTTAACTTAGTATTAATATTACTAGGGGTACCAAAAAAGTTAGTCAACTTAATTAAAATGTGCCTAAATAACAGTCGGGGCGTAGTTTGGGCCGACAAGAGCTTATTTCAACCATTCGAAGTCCACAACGGATTAAAACAGCGAGATGCACTATCAACTTTCTTATTTATAATGAGAGAGTCGTAGTAAACGGCTTCCTGACGCAATTGTTAGCATACGCAGATGATATGGCCATTATAGGAAAGAACAGGGAAACAATAGTAAAAACCATGGAAATACTAATAAATACAGCCAAAGAAGTAGGTTTAGAATACTAAATTAGAAGTATATAGTAAAATTATAATACCAGTACTACTATACGGATGCGAAACGAGGCCGTTAACAAATCGGAAAGAGAATAAATTTTGAGTGTTTGAGAATAGAGTTCTTAGAAATATATTCGGGGGTAAAATAGATGAGATTCTGGAAAATGGAGAATTAAGGAAATATTATACATGGGTTATACGGAAAACCAAACATCGCCAAAGTGACTATATCTCGAAGACTAGAGTGGGCTGGGTATGTAGCTAGGATGGGAAGTGAAAGAACAGCACTTGTAGGGAAACCGCACAAGACCTCCAGGTAGACGGAGACGAAGGTGGGAGGACAATATTAAATTTGATCTACGGGAAATGGAATGCTATGAGGAGTATTCGATACAACTGGAAAATAATAGAGAGAGAGAGAGAGAGAGAGAAAGAGATGGCGTGACTCTGTGAACAAGGCTATAGACTATAACACAGCTCTAGACAGCTAGTCCCAACAAATAGTTATAATGGCTATGGTGATGATGGACGCATCACCACAGCTGATATAGGGATTATGTGATAGCAGTGACCATGCAAGCTTTGTTACTGCTAACCATTACTACTTTTCCATTATGATAATAATAATAATAATAATAATAACAATGATAATAATTTTATCTAACCCTGCCTCAGAGAGATTCATAAACGTAATTTTAATTATCCATTAAAATCCTCTAAGCGATAAAATCACTTTTAGAAAATTGAAAAACTTGAATTTTTAATAAAATTCTTGCAAGTAACAAAGGTTGCTAAGGGCATTAAGGAAGCGGCTGTGTTTTTTCTTGTCTCATGCAAGGTAAGCAGGAAGAGCTGACTTTTAGAACGAGGGCAATCTTATTACAAAAACAGGGATTCTATATAGTTCGCTACAGAGAGCAAAGTAAAATATTTTTAAAAGGGTGCCGCTTCGCTGTAATTGCGAAATTCTCGTTTCAGCGCGGAAGGGAGAGAAATCTCGCTGTTTGCGTAGGAAAGAAGGCGTTAGCTCTCTCGTGACCCCGTCGGAAATTAATCGCTGCTATTCATAACGTTAGTTAGAATTTTGCGAGATTTTCTTATAATCTAGAAGCTGAAGTGTGATGAAGTGCAATAAGGCGCTTAAAAGCTTCAACTTAAGGGAGGAAACTACAAAAAAAACAAAATCTGTTAAGCATTCACAATTATTATTTTTTTGGTATATAATAATACGTAAAGAGAACATATTTGCACTAGATAAAATCCTCCTAAACCGCCTTTAAAATTTTAGAACATCCAGAAAACCTTTAAAAAGGGTCATTATTTTGATTATCGTTTTGCGCAACAGGTATCGGTGAATTTTGATCAGCTTGAAAGTATGTATTCTTTTAAGTAAAACTTAGAAAACTATGTTGCAATATTACTTTATTTTTGTTTTTAAAAAACTCTATAGCTAAATTAAGTTTTTAATTTTTTATTTCCACAAAAATCATGTATTTTATTATAATTATTGTCGAGCCAAAATTTGTATTTAAACTTTTATCAATATGTCTCAACATAGATTTATAAATAATATATTTAAAATGTTGATTACCACACATTTAAATCATAAAAATAAAATCTGGTGCGCAAAAACGCCACTGAAAGTTATGAAAATAAAGAATTTAGACAAATGACTTTAAAGTCAAATAGCAGTAATAATTAAATAAAAGTAAATTCTTAATTATGTATGATTCTTTTAATGTTTTATGGGATACATTTTTTGTCCACCAAAAGAGAATTTTTTTACTAGTCCATGAAACTTTTTATGTTCAAAAGAAATCATTCTGAAAATACTTTTGCTATATCTACTTAGTAATATCTTACATTTTACCGTTATAAATTAAAATTTTCATCCCACACGTCACAATAAATCATTATTCTCAATACCATATTTAGTAAAGTTACTGTGTTCCTCACACGATTGCAGGTGTCATGATGAACGAAAATTTCTGTTCCAACGGTTATTTGACTCCTTTTGATATGTAGTTCAAAAGTGCAAAGCACTTTATCGTTAAAATTTTTTTATTATTTTTTTCGGAAACCTAACACATTTTTTGAAAAATCATTATTTTATTCTTTTTAAAATCGATTGGGTCTTCCAAAAAAATAATAAAAAATATTTTAATGAAAAAGTGCACCTGCAATCGTGTGAGGAACACAACAACTTTAATAAATATGGTATTGAAAATAGTGATTTATTGTGACGTGTAAAATCAAGATTTTTAGATTTTATAACGGTAAAATTTAAGATATTACTAAGTATTTATAGCATAATAAATTTCAGAATGATTTCTTTTAAACGTAAAAAGTTTCCTGGACTAGTAAAAAAAAGTTTTTTTTTTGGTTTAACCTAGGTTTGTCCTCTTAAAGAGGTCAAATTTGTAATTGAAACATCTTTCATTATTAAGAAAAAAAATTAAGAATTGTACGAAAAAATAAAAATAATATCGTTAATTTAACCAAAAATCTGTATCTTATAATACAAACATAAATATGATTATTGTTTGTAAGTCATTGAGTACAATTTTTCTTTTGAAAAACCACACATGGTTCTTGACCTTTTTACAATAATTAATTTTGGGTAAATTGTAGTACATACAGCTGCAGAAGTTAATACTTTTTACTAAATACTTCTTTTCTTATCTCAACTTATTTGACTATATAGTTGTCACAATAAACTTTTAGAAACATCAACTACCTAGTTTTCAATAAATTACAAAATTAAATCTTTCAGTTTTATAGGTGAAAACCGGATGAAAATATTTAGTTTAATGGTATTTTTAGGCCTATAATGGGACAATTGGGAAAATGCAGACAATTTGTCCTAATAACTTAAATTTTGTTAATTGTCTTATATACCTCCTTGATATCGCTTTTTTCAGTACAAGTATGCGTATGTCTGTGTTAGTGTACGTTATGTGTGCATACGCATGTATGTATTTTTGTTATTTATGTAAGTATTTATAAAAAACTAAAAAGACTTCAACACAATTATAAAACGAAATATGAATATGCTTTTACTAAAATGTCACTTAAAAGAAAGAAATATATATTTTGCAGGTATAAAATAAAGTTTTACTTTTGATATGACTAAAAATAAAAATACGTTTGTTAAATTCTGAATTTAAATACACAGTATATTTCCGGATTCGTAAATACTGGCAGCTGGAATTGCAATAACTCATTAATGAACCTTCAAAATATGTAAAATAAATTGTGAAATAAAATGCAAAGTGAAATTATTGATGAGCATCCCCGCATTTAGTTTTCATAGTAAATTTTTATTTCATACCTGCGGAATAATTATTTATCTCTTGCAGCGTCAAACTCGAGGTAAAGTATAGTATTTTTTGTCAATGCTTCTTTAAAATTGTTTTAACACTTTTTAAAACTAAGCATTGCTCGAATTGTTTAAACATACATTTTGTTAAAATGATTATACCTTTGGAAAAAAATAAAAATAAAATAAAATATCACTCGAGCAATTATACGAGCAGGATCATAGTGACTAATTAAGAGTTAATAGTATTCATTAGTTACACTGCTATTAGACGAAACCGTATTTCTCACCCTCTGTCTTTATATATCTATATATATATATATATATATATATATATATATACCTCACCTCTAATTTCCCATGCGCAGGCAGGCATCGTTCGCTGCAAGGATCGAACTTCCTCGAGAAAGATCAATCCGCGCAGCAAGAAAGACAGGAAGAAAGGACCAAGAAGAAGAAGACGAAGTCGCGAAATAAACTGCGTGCGGTACCATCGATTATCGATTCATTTCCGGGCTATCCAAAGCCGAGGAGTAGGAGGAGAAATCGAAGAACCGAGAACAGGGAGTACAATCCTTAATTAATTGATAATAAGAGCCTTTCCTCTCTCTCCTCGCGAATTGAAACGTAGCCGCGCGCGAGAAGTGTAAACGGCCTTTTGTTATAAGAGGCGGAAACTGACTTCGTAGAGGATCTGCCCCCCTCGGCCAGATTATTCTCGTTATTCTCGATTTTAAACGAGGGAGCGCGGAGGAGTGTATTTCGCAGCGACTCCTTTTTGCGGCAATTTCAGCGAGAGGCTCAGTTTCAAGGGAGGACGGGGCGCGGCGCGGTGCGTCGGTTAGACGGATGGGATGGTTTAATGATAACTCGGGCGACTCGATTTACATACTTTTTAATTAAAATCGACGGCCCGGGCTTGAGAAATAGGCGAAACGAAGTTTTTAATTGTTTAAGAGGTACTGGGGAGTCGATGTCGGGATCTTACTCGTCCGACCGAAGCGTCATTTACAGTTTTCTTTTTATGGACGTGTGGCAGTTATTGATAGAAACAGGGCTTGAAAAAGATCAATGCCATTGAAAGATAAACAGAGAGGAGTTTTTATTATTATTTAAAATGAGTGAAACATTCATTGCCGAAAATCTTTTCTAGAATTACTACACTGATAAAACTGTATCGTAAAGATGAAATATATATCGTAATTCATGCTATATTATATCATAAAAATATATAAGGTCGGTATCAGTGTTAGTGTTAGATGCATACATTAAAAATACATTTTTAAATTGTTTAATTTCTTTTAGTCTTTTATTTTAGTAAGTGACGTATTTTTTGCTGACTCTATGCCGATATTTTTATAACATTGGATCGAAATATTATAAATAGGGAACATGCATGCATTTTTATGCACGACCGTTCCGAGGGAGAGGCTTATATTTTCTTCATAGCAAAAAGTGTAGTAGCTTAAAAACTAACAAATTATTGCATAAAAACGTGTTTTAACTCTAGAGGAATACATTTCAAACACTCTTTTAAATGTATGTATGGATGTATGTATGGATGTAATCGAGTTCCTGGATTAACTCAACAAACCCGCGGTCAAACCGGCTGAAACTTAAAGGGCTTACTTGTCTCATCATAATAAGTAATCGTATCTATTTTGAGCCTTACTCGTCGAGTGTATTACCATATAGTATAAGTATTAAATATATTGAAAATTCGAATTTTAGCTGTATCTTGAATACATTTCATGTTTTTATTAAATTTTTCACGGTAAAATTATAGAATCGAAAAAATACAATTTTTCTGTATTTAACATTTTTTACAAGAATGTCAATTAAACAAAGTTTGTCGAGAGAAACACATTATACGCAAAAATTTTCCATGGTAAAATTATAGATCCCAAAAATTTTTTTACATTTTTAAATATATTACTTTAAATATTAGAAATTTATAGTATATATTAGTTTTTTTATGATATCAAACCAACAAGGATCAATAAAAATGATAGGCAAGTGCGAAGCGCAAGCGTCGGCGGTTGTGCCTTACATGCAAAGAGCGAAGCTTCGCTTTGTATCGCGAGCATGCGAGCGTGCAAGGCGCGGAGGCGTTTCAGAGCGAGCTTGGCTCACAGGCCGCAGACCGAGTAGCGTGTTAGTTAATTTCAATTTTATTCAAAAGTTTATCAAAAAATAATAAGAGATTTTTCTTTTTAATGAGATATATGAATTTTAACGTTGTATTGAAGTTATGTTTGATTTTAATCATGATTCAAATGCCTGTGACGTCAGCATCTTCTCGGTCGATGCTCTCTATCGGCGAGCCACAAAGCTTCATTTGTAAAAACGTCATATAATTAGTGCAGTGAAACGGACTGTTTGCAGTTATTCTGATTCAATTATTATGTGACGGTCATATAACACTTTCTAACAGATATAGCATTATTTCAGCTAGGCATCTGTGACCGAAATTGGTGGACATTTTAATTTTTCTATATGAAACTTTGGGGCTCGCCGATAGGGCGCGTTAACTGAGAGGATGCTGACGTCATAGGCGTTTAAATCGTTATTAGAATCAAGCGTAACTTCAATACACCGTTAACCTTCGAATATCGCATTAAGAGAAAAACTATCTTGAGGAAACTATTATTTTTTTATAAAGCTTCGAATAAAACTGAAATAAAAATTTAACTGCGACACATGCATGTTCCCTATTCGTTTTATGATATATGAAACGGAAACGTTACGATATCGTACTTTTACGATATGAATTTTACGATATTATGTTTTCTCAGTGTACACAGATAAATTAAATTTGTGAATGTATAAGCCTAGATGTAAATTTACATGTGATGTTGTAAACTTTAACGTTTGAGATCATAATTATCAATTTTGAGTTCTGCCATATTTAAGTTGTTCTAATTGATCTTTCTTAACATTTTGATTTCTAACAACACTCTACCAAAATCTATTCTGAATGCAATATTTTTGGCATTTTTAATAGATTTTCGAAGTACGATTAAGTAGATGGTTATTTTTTCAATGTTTAGAGTATCACTTTTACAACAACCGATGTATCAAATTCAGCAGAATCTTATATTTTGCGTAATGAAATACTTTAAGTACAATGAAATGGCCATTTGATATGCGCAGGGCAGTAAATGTACACTCTATAGAAAAATAGTATAGTACCCAGGTCAGCAATAGCTTAGTAACTATAGCTATTAATGACATCAATGTCTACAATGGTATTATTGATGTAGATTTACAATGCACCTGATCATTCTACAATAGATTATTCCCGCGCAGCTTTAAGAAACAATAAATTTATTTTCCTCGATACAGGATACTACCATCGAAAACAAAAACAATAAAAAGTCATTTACCCCGGATAAATACTTTATCTCGACTGCGCACACAGTATCAACATTTTGCTTTCGAAAAAAAGCAGGAAGAACCCGAAGCTGCGTGTACACCGATATGTACACGAATAAAGAGATACAAATGTCTGGCGAGGAAAAACAAACGCGGATAGAACTCGAGAAGAGATTCGCGGGGCCGCAGGAGAAAAACAGGATGTTTTCCCGCTCAGCGGCAAATCCGCGAAGAAGCCCCGCGCGCTCGAGAGATAAGTCCGCGCGGAAAACGCGAAATGCATCCATCATACGCGCGCCGTTAGTACAGCCCGCGGACTCGCGCGATTCGCCTCGCGAACTTCTCGAGAAAACATTTATCGCTTGCGAGAGGTTGCATGTATCCCGCGGGCGAATGCGATGTATATTGTAGGGGAACGCGCATCGTTATGGAAAAGTACTATTGGCAGATTGATGGTTGTGTACTTTCTAATATGGCAGTTGTAAATATCGAATACTTCTCGTTGTCAATTTAAATACTGGTATTTTTTGTTGTTGGTAAGTAAAATGGTTCAGTTGTTTGTAGTCAGATGTTATTACTGGTCAATGATTAATTTAGCTACTGAGAGTTGAAAAATGAATCTATCGGTATTCACGAACAACTAAAGGAATCGTTTTTTTAGACATTAGTAAGGTGACTGACGGGTCTATCCTAGACACAGTATTTGGAAAAGAAAACAACAATCTTAACTACGTTCCGCAGTACTACTGTGCGGAGGGTGTACATATAATTGACTATAATAAGATATTTGCCCTTTCGTTCGTCGATGTTGAACATTATAATATTTTATAATACTCCCTTCTTTTAATTCTGCTAGGTAGAGACGGAATTTCCCTTACTCTAACAGAAATATATTGACTAAAATAAATCTAGGATCGTCCAATTTATCATATTGCGTCTAAAGTAGAACCGTCTGTCATCTTATTGATGAGTTCAACTCATCATTATAATTATAAAGTCTAGAAGAATGTTTCATTAACTCTTATAGCGGTTGAAACAAATAGATTCGTCTTTAATAAATGATTAATTCTCTTTCTTGTGAGACAATATCAAACGAGGAAGGTGTGTGACGCTTGTGGTGTCGTCACATAAATGACTTCACGGAACACACGTCTTTCGACTGTAACTGTTGGATTGACGAAAAAGGAGAACTGGAAAATAGTACAGGATGAAGCATCCTGGATAACATTGGTCAGACGATGCTAAAGTATAAGAAACGCTAGAGCAAAGTCGTTATCAGCACCGAAACGGTACTATAAGGAACAAGAAACGGGACATCTTGGTGGATGAGATCAGAATCACCATGTAAATAAGAAAAGTAGAAATAGGAACACTTTCTTCAACGGGGCGCAGATACCCATCCTGTCTCTCTCTCTCTACTAAAACTTATAGGGGAATGGTGAAAGGAGTAAGGGGCTTAGGAAGTATTGTTGGTAATAGAATGACTGAGTTTTTATTGAGACTGGAAATCTCCCCCCAATCGAATTCTACATGGTTCAAAAAGTATTCGTGTGGACAAAATCTAGCTGTTATAGTATGGAAACGTGGTCTACGTAAAAAGCATGCCAATAATACTACGATTACTCGAACTCATCCTGTAGTTCCAGTGTATCATTCTTTTATAATAAAACCTTGCTGAGCTATACTCAGATACAGAAACACCACATTTACTACAATAATACACAATTGAGGTCAATCAGTTTATATCTCGAAAATAAGAGCCCACTGAGCCAAACTTAGGGTGCTCACTTCACTCACCTCTTGAAGCCTCATAAAACTTCGTTTCCCAAATCTGTGACACTCTCCTAGTTAGATATAGGATCATATATAAAGAAACTCTTTTCTCAGTGTACTTATTTAACTTACAACTAAGCACTCTACTCTAAAATTTCGTACACATCAAACAACCAACAATAGTCTTTCGTTTCCACTTCTAAAACGACCGGCCCAGAAGAAGACACCTAAAAAAAAGAGCAAAGAGACTAGAGACTTGAGCCGCGCAGCGTCGAGGGTATATAACCCAAGCGAAAAAGGGGTAGAAGCAGGCAGCAGCAGCGGGTCTGCGGGTCCGCCGCTACGCTTCGCAGCGAAAGAGAGCTAAAAAGCGCGAGGAGTGGATCCATATTTCTCTCCGCAAGGCAAACAAGCGGCGCGGTGCTCGGCCCTTTGTGCGCCACTCCGCAGCGCTACTATCCTTCCGCCTCCTCCATTGTTTGCCATTGTCGTCGCTCACAAAAGAGAGCGCGGGCGCGCTAAAAAGGACAGAAACAAGCGCCTGTCTCTTTCTCTCGGCACACCTGTGTCTAGCGACGGCTTCTCTCTCTCTCTCTCCCTTTCCTTTTTTTTCTCGTTCGCCCCGGCACGTGGGCCGTGCGGAAAATTTGCTAAAGGTCCTGTGTGACCCACATTTTGCACAGCCCCCTTCCGCCACTTTGGAACGATTTCCGGATTCGCGGCCGTAAACTCGTCATCGTCGCTCCACCTTTGAGTAGAACTTTTTCTTCGGGCTCCGGTGGTAGTGGTGGTTTTGCGAGCTGCGGGCTCGCGGCCGAGGATGACAAGGCTGCGCGTTTTGGACAACTTTTCGCGAGGGTGCCGTGTTCTGTGGCGTGATTTAGGTGGAGCCCTGCTGGTGCGGGGCTTCATTTGAATTTTTAATAAGGCTAACAATTGCGTTGTTAGCGTTGGGGAATTACAGCGCTACGTTGCATCTGTTTTTGATTAGAATGAAGGCAATTGCGGTTTACAATTTTGGTATAATTTTTCTTTTCGCAAATAGACAAATGTAAGTTGATGATGCATTGAAGATTTTTCTACTGATAAGAACGAACAAACGAGATTGATGAGTTGTAACGGTATAAGACTACAAATATTAAAATTTTAATAGATTTTAAAATTAATTCATTCTTTTTTCACATGAAAGAAAATATTAGGTTTTCCATTGGTTTAATAATGTTTTGAAAATAGTTAATATTTTGGTTCGTTTATATATTCGTTCAATTATGCATACAATCGATTATTGAAAATACGAAGTTAAAGGAATCGGAAACGAAGTTTAAATTATTAAGTTTCAAACTGTCGATTCAGAATCATAAAAAATTTAAATTATCAAAAATTAGGAGGTTTAAAAGGCTCACTTCAACTTTAAAAGGCTAATTAGGAGGTTTAAAAGGCTCATTTCAACTTTAAAATTCGCGAAAATTCAACTTACCGAGATATATTTTTACATTATTCAGCATAGAAGAAAAGAAGAAAAAAAGGAAAGAAGATAATCTGAAGTGAAGAAAACTTTAAATTATGTATTTTTTTAAGATGCACTTTGAATTGTCAGATTTTTAAATTTTGGTTAAAATAATTGTCAATGTTTTAATTATCGTGAGTCGACTGTGCAAAAGCTTTTGTAGCAGTCGAATAAAATATCAGCCAGCCAAAATGTTAAATAAACACTAATCGTTTGCAAACTCCAACCGCTTCAGCTCCAACTTCCACATCTATCCTGTCTCTGGTTCCATTTACAACGTAAGCCAAGTCTCAGCGACGATAAGAATCGCACTTTGCGACGACAATGTCGGATTTCTCCACGCTTTTCGCTTTTTATCCATCTTGACTTTCTATTTACCGAGCGGTAACTCCCAACTTTGCGTACACTTTGTCTGTATAAAAGGCACAACTGAATATTTATTCACGGTGCTCATTATGAGGAGATGCGAGATATCGCACACCAAGAGAAGGAGTAAGAAAGAAAGAAAGAGAGATCGTGAGTGAGAGAAAGAGAGAGAGAGAGAGAGAGAGAGAGAGAGAGAGAGAGAGAGAGAGAGACCAGATTATTGCATGCGATCCACGCGTAAATCTTTTGTATTTAATTTTGCTTACAACATTAACGTTCGTACAATGTCACTTTAAATAGTTGTATTGAACAGAATGATGACATCCGAGTAACTAACACTTATTATTATGAATGAAGAAGGTCAACAACAGAATACAAATACTTTTTAGGGTGGTTTCCTTGTTCTTTTAAAACTCATCTTTAAAAAATAAAATAATACATACTGAAAGTAATCTGAAGAGAAATGGATATTCGAAATTGAAAACTTTAAACATATATTCTTATGACAAAACCAACATTAATGCCTGAACCTAAATGAAAGCATACACTTTATTTATAAAACAACCGGGAGATCGTAGTTTTTTTTAATTACAGATTCCAATTATTTTATTGGAATTGCGTATAATATATAAATAATGCTTATTATATTATAGGACTTCATAAAAACTGAATGGGTAGATTCGATTAAAATAAATACAAGACAATTTTTGTTTTTAAATACATGAATTATTTTATTACAGAGCATTTTTGTATAAAAAACTGCGGAATATACATTGAAATCGTGATTATTTACGTTACGAGTTCGCTATCAAGCTACATCAGTGGAAAAAGGTAGAGGTGTTATAGTGTAAATAAGTTACGCGCAATGTGGCACAAATGGCGCTGACCACTTTGCTGATATACGGCTGCCCTATATTTATCCAGACATTGTCCACGAGGAAGAATATCCGATTATTCCGTATGAATTTAAAAAAGAAAACGAGATACCAAACCATAGCGTAATCATTTTCATCATTTTAAGATTTTCATATTACTTTTTTATGCATGTTTATATATAAATGTTTGATTTTAATCGTCGTAAATTAGAATTTGCATAAAAAAATCCATTAGGTACGTAATATAGAATATAAAAAAAAGACACGTATTTTTTTCCTTTTATAAGCTAATGCAAAATAAAATAGTCGTTTAAAGTTTACGGATTTTCGATAAATATATAGAGGAGAGCGGGGTAATGGTAGTCGGTGGGTGTAAGTGTGATCACCTGTTTTTCGTAAATAAACGTTTTCTCATAGATCTTTTATTGCGTTGTTGAATCTAACATTAAAAGAAACTAATTTTAAGTATAATGAATTATTTTATTTACTTGTACAAAAAATTACGCACATATTACATTTTCGGCCTATTTGACGTAAGAATTCACGTATATTATAAATACATTAAATAAGGTTTTATTCATATCTTTTTACTAGTTTATGATATGATGTGACTTTAATTCACGAAACGCCACGTTGAGAAATAAACAAAAATTATAACATAACATTTTTTACATTTTTTTAAATTAAAATTTAAATAGCCAAGAAAACTTTGGGGTAAGATTCGTCACATTCAAGAGGTAATGACAGTCACATTGCATCCCTTGTTGATGTGAAAAGTGAGGTTACGGCCGCCGACAAGCCTCGTGCTTCTTCATTTTCATCGAGGAATTTTATCAAAATTTTCCAATCTTTTCAAAATTTTTCAATAACTACTTTATGTGACATCTAATGTCAGCATCGCCTCCCTCTAATATTAAAATATATTAATAAAATGTTATATGTATGTACGTTCATGTCTATATATATATATATATATATATATATATATATATATATATATATATATATATATATATATATATATATATATATATATATATATATATATATATATATATATATATATATATATATATATATATATATATATATATATATATATATATATATATATATATATATAGAGCGCTCACATAATGAACCAAGAAACCGCTCAGATACAGCACGAGAGAGCATTGAGATATTAAAGTAAGATGGCGCTCATATAGATCAATCACTATTATTATTAAGTATAAACGATTCAACTATCCACCTTATTTTAATTCAATTAAAAATATTCGAATAATAGTTAGAAAAAGCTCAATTCCACGCTAATTAAATATATTTATTCCTCGACAAAACCCACACAGCCGATTGCAAACTCGGCCGTAACATTTACACACAGTTCTTCACTTTACACACACTTTAATACTTTACGTTCACGTGTGCGAAAAAGTTACTTTACGCACAGAAATTTGCTCTTTACACACCGACTTTACGCACACTGCATAAAAAAATTGTTTTATTATTTAGAATAATTCTAATAAAGTTTTTCTATCTTTAAAAAGAATCCTTGGTCCATGACTGTCATTACCCCTGCCTATTGGTAACTGAGTTATAGTACCATTCTAAATCTTGTTTTATCTTAAAATATATAACCAGAACTATCATTGAAATTTTTTTCAACAAATTGCTTGTGGCGCTCAGTTTAAAATTTCATTGGTGTCTTGGCAGAAATTTGGACCAATCAAAATCATCAAATTTGGTGATGCAAAAAATACTATCCTATTCTGCATCAAATTCTCTATCCAAAACACATGGACTAAAGTACTTTATCTTTTATAGTTTTTGAGATAAAAATACATACATTCTGAGAAAAATGAGAATAATATCTATATATATATATACATATATAAATATACAGCTACAAAAAAGACTGGTTTGAAAATTGACAAGTTGAAACGGACGGTTACGGATTTACATTACTTTTTAAAACTCTTCATTTAATGTTTTATATTCATGTTTAATATACATTGCTTATTTATTGATTCCTTATTGATTGATATAAATCTAGAATAAGTTCTTTTTCGATCTGATAAGGATTGCAATTGATTACAAACCAAACTTGTACCTGACTAACATTGATTATATAACGTATCTATTGAAACGGATTAGACACCAAATTTTAGTTCAAATAATATAGATTGAAACAAATTAGTATGAATAAATGGTATAATCCGTTAGAACCCGCTTCAGTCCGTTAGTTTCCGAAATTTTAACGAGGGATATGCTATCACGAACTTATATGTGTTTATAACGTCACGGGTATTCAAAGATCTGTAACTCCTCTAATTTGTATTTAATTGAATAAAGATAAATAACGTGTCATTTATTTTACCGTATTCTATCTGATGGACCTATGGTTATTTATAATGCATATTTGAATGTAAAATCTCAATTATTAAAGTCAGCTAAGCCAAATACATTTTATGGTATTCTATACGACTTGATAAGCTAATTGAACGTTTTTTACAAATTAAACGATCTTAACACAAATATATACCTAGTATCTACAGTAATAAAGTACATATCTCTTATCTTTCAGCGATAGCATAAATTAGTATAATCAATACAATTGTTAAGTATTGCATGACAATCTCCGTCTTAAAATAAACTAGATAGAATATTTCAGAATTATTTAAGAAAAAATAATTTTATACAAACTAATCATTTTTATAAACTAATCATATGTACATTTCTTATTTGTAAGTGTAAAATATTTTATAAAAATCCAAAGAATTGATAAAATTTAAATTTATTTTATATACTATCTAACGACATAATATTTTTTATTGTGTTTAAGCTTTAAATAAAAATCATTTTATCAATGATGAAGTTTTATGGACTCATACAAAATTTTTTTTTTTAAATAATTGATTACTTTTGATTTAAACTAAGTGCAATTTGTAGTTAAATAGTTTAAGAGCATAAAGGCATTGCACTAATTCCGTTTTTGTTAATAAATATTGAGATATACAGCATTAAAAGAACTTTGCCCGTCTCGCCCTGTTCTCATTCATCGATTTCCTACAAGAAAAGCAGAGAAAAAGGAGAAAAAAAAATTGTTTCTTGAATAATTTGGCAATAGATTGTGGCTTTGAACTTCATATAAAAATGCTACCATTAACGAAACTTTCCAGAATCAATCTTTTTCTTCTTTTACACGCCCAATATAATAGACCCAAATCGTTGCAACAATTTTAATTGAATCGATAAAAATATATGAACATTCTTAATAAGGTTATAAACGTAAACATGTGAACATAAATTAATAATCGAATACCGAAATAATTTCAAGAATCAATTTGGTCCAACTCCGTTATATGTTTTCTTCACTTTTAGTGAAATCAAAAATTTTATTTTTCGACCATAGTTTTTTATTCTATTTTTATTATTGGGAAGTCTTAAACATTTTTCTGTTTTAAGTGGGCTCAGAAATATTATATTTTTGGAACAACTTTTTTTTGTAATGTTTTGTTGAAGTTAAAACCAGCTAATTATCTCCGTTAACGTCTGTATAAGCTATATAGCTGTTATTAAGAAATCGTTAAACATTAAGACATAGACACATATAGTCACCACAATAATTACATTGACCTAAACACCTGAATCAAGAAAAAGTTTCTTAATATTAACCTGTAAAACGGAGACTTGACCAATAAAATGGAGATAAAAAAGTCAAACAAGTATGCAAAGAGTATTTTTCGTTATTGAATGTATACTAATGATTTACTGATATCCAAACCCCGGTACATTTACTATTGCTCCTCTGAGTAAAAGCTACTGTCCAAGTCTAGCTTAATCCGGTAAATTGTTCTCAAATAACGTTTTGAAAATGTAATATTTTACCATATTTTATGTAATTGTCCAGAATTATTCAGCGTCAGATTACACTAACAAATATGTGAGAGTATGTAGTAAATAGTATGTGCTAAGTATATTTGTAAATATTCGTAAATTGAATGATTTTAATAAAAACTTAGTGAACACTATTGTCAACAGAAAAATTAATGAACTACAGTGTACCGGGTAGATTTTGTTGCAGCATTATTAAATATTATTATTATTATTAGCATCTCTGGTAGAAAATTATCTAGCTTTATCGAGGCCCTTGATTACTCCCATGGCAAACTAGATAGATCTACATAGTTCTAGATTAATTTTTCACCAGGAATTATGCGTGATATTCTCGGATTAATGTAAAAGATAGAATTATAGAATAAGAGTGTGTTAAAACTGTGTATTTTTGCCCCCAGGGAACGTAAAATCTTCACCGTTTATTAGTTTTTTACCTTATTCCATCCACTTTAATTTTACAATTTTCCTTCTGTACATTCAGAGAATATCAAAAAGCACTTAAGAATTAAATTATGTACCGAAAATTTTTACAATTTTAACAATTTTTAGTGCTTGAACTGCAATTTAAAATAATTTTTCATAGTGTAAAGAAGTAGTTAAAATGGTGTTGAACATTATCCAAATATTTTCCCATAATCTGCATGACGTGTAGTTTCCGAAATGTAATTATTTTTATAGAAGTCATGGCCAGTTATTAATACATCAGACTGACTAATATTTTTATTTATAATTTACTTAATGTCATGTGGAATATTGTTTTTCCACTATTTTTGAGAGATAAAATATAATATATATATAAAGTAATATATTTCAATAAGTGAAAGTTTCTTCGGTCTAAATTTGATTTTAATGGTTTATATTTTAGATAACAATCTTTGTGTTACTAAGCGGCCAGTTACTGAGACATTTACTTTACTAGATAAAGATAATGAGAAATTACGATAAACTTGCTTTCTCAAATTGGGGCAAAATTTGGCACATTTTACACACCCTTCTTTCATGACCATCTATTCAAGAAAATATAGTATTAACTCAATCAACTAATTTATATACATTTTTTATTAGTAAATACATAATATTTTATAGAAATTGTAAGATTTGTTAAATTCTAAACAAAATTTGTATACACTATGCAATAAAATACAATAGAGTCGCTAGGCACTGATTCTCACGGCACTGTTTCTTCCCCCGCACTGATACTGTCTGAACCTCATGGTACTGACACTCGGTTAGGTCCGGCTTTATATATGCGCGGGGCCCCGAACGCAAAAGTTTTGTACCAAATATTGCGTACATTATTTTATTATAGAAACTTAATTAATCAATTATCATTACAGATTTAAATTATTTTATATTTATATAAAGTTTCATATAAAGAGGTTATCACCAAAATTTTAACATAAAGCTATGAAATGATAGTATTATCTAGTTTTATAAAGGCCTTTATAAATAGTATTATAAAATCTACTATGATAATTCATTATTTAATTATGATGCAAGGCTGTTAAACATGAAAAGTTGTGTATAAAAAGGTTAACACCAAAAAATAATATATAAAGAGGTTAATACCGAAAAATGTTACATATAGTATTGCAAAAAAAGGTTTTATAATTTTATAAAGAGTTTTATAAAAGTTTCATAAATAAAACTTTATTTAAATGAATTGTTATTGCGTTTAATTACAGAGGAGCTAAGGGGGGCAAGTGCATTATGTACGTTAGCTATGGCCCTGGTGCTCGATTTTTATTAGCTGGCGCGCCGAACTTACCTCAGTATCAGTGCGGGGGAAATACTCGCCCCGAGGGTATCATTGCTGGGACGGTCAACTGTAATACTTCTCGTTGTGTTGAACTAGAAATATTTTACAAAAGTCTGTTGCTATAGTATTATTAATTAGAACAAATACAAATTAAATATTGAATACTAGTTTGGCTTCCTCCATAAGTTCAATAACCATGTTCTGCATCATCTTCTCGTAAACTGGATCCGTGTCCAAGTGGAAGCCTATAGTTGCATACCTGTCACCCAAGAACCATCTCTTCAGTTTTTCCGGTATGTTCATGATTCTTTCCAATACTTCAGGCGGCAAATACATAGCAGGTAGATACAACAAACCAAATACCATTCCGACCAATCTACGCTCTTGGTATTCCTTCAGAAAGCATTCGTAAGAAGGTATCGTAGGTTTGCTACAACTCTTTAGGAGCGTATCGTGCAGAACCCAGTAGTAATGCTCAAACATGTCCAGTTCCAATTTCTTACGGTAATCCGGGGTCGTGTGTAAATAAATCAATGTGCCAATGTCAATAACCGGTGAAGCGTATCTCAAAAATTGATAATCAACTATAATACACTTGAGAGTAGCATCGTTCTTGAACATCAGGTTATTTTTCCAGAGATCACCGTGACATACCACATTGCATTGGCTTTCCTGAGGTCTCAATAATTGCCAAACTCGATCCTGAATCTTAGGCACTAGACTCGATTCCATGCCAAATCTTTCAACCATTTTGCTAATAGCGTTGAAACCCACTGGAATACCTTTAGAAAACTTGCTGTGATGATTGAACACCTTGTCCTCGAAAGAGTCGGGAAAGGCGTCTTTGAGCGTCTTGTCCAGTCGTTTTTCCGCGAGTAGCGACGACGCGTGGAATCGCGCCAGCGACGTTAGGGCAGCCTTTAGGTACTGTTCGCCGAGTATGATATCCGAGGGTATCGCGTAGCTCTGGGATCGCAGGTCCTCGAAGACCAGAGCACTACCGCTAGCCAGGTAGCACAGGGGTGACCATCTGTTACCATTATAGTTTTCCATCAAGAGTGGTGCAACCTTGTCGTAGAAGTGTATCTCTTCCGTGAATACGTCCTCGTCCATTAGGAAGTCATTGATTACGGCAGAGTCCGGCAATGTTTTGACGAAATAGGTGTGAGTCTCTTCTTGGCAGTCTTCATCGTTTGTTACACGTTTGATTTTGACAATAAGCGAACTATGTGTACCCAGACAGCCAGTTTTAAGCTTTGAAAAGGGCTCTAGGCGATGGTTGACGATTTGGACGTCCGGGCCCAGAGCGCGTAAAACTACCGTTGCTACGTCTTTGGGAGTTAACGAAGACATGTCGTTGGAGCTGCGGAACTGCCACTGCGAGACTTTTAAAACAGCTTTATAAACGAACTAAAAATCTTGTATAATTGACTGAGCCTTACCTATGACGACTTCGAAATAGATTAGATATATTGACGATGTTAATTTAAGATAAGGCATATGCTTTGCATATTGCTTTTTAATGTACGGTGCGTTGAGAATGAATGAATAAAGTTTACCAGCATTAGGACACAAATTGCTTCATCATCATTAGCTTATGATTAGTTTATGATAATTAGTTTTGATAATATGAGTATTTTATATACTTGATACATACAACTTTGACAATATTAATAAGTATATCGACTATAAATAATTCAAAAGTACAGAACTTAACTGTCATATTTCCGGAAAACTTTATTTACAAATTACAAAGATGAAAGTTTATTGTGCAGATTTTTTCAAGTGCGTTAAACCTATCGAGCATCGCTGCAGTCTGCCCATAATCGGTAAAGCAAACAAGTTACTACAGCCAATTCTCAGTTGTTTATGTTTATTAGAAACGTTTGTACGTATTTATACCTTAAATCACAATAACACTGTTTTTAAATCGAAGCATGCACGCACGCCTACAGAAACAAAATCTGTCAGAGTCGCTCGTAAACAAAGCCTCGTATCCAGATGCGATCGGGCAAACGAAATGCGAAAAAGCGATGTAGATGTGTACAGTGCTCTTCGACGTTGAACGGTTATGTACAATGACGTTGATATATTGCAGAACTTCTGAGATTCGTCTCCTCAAGTACGAAAAAATCGCTATCTCGCGCTTGTGTATTTACGAGACACGAAAAACATAAAAATATAAATCTTGTCGAGATGCTATAAATAAAGAAAACTAAAAATACCTCTTTTCAACATATCTGAGTATCGACTTTCTCACAGAAAAGGGGGAAAAATTGTTTCTTAATAATTTCGGTAACCAATTGTAACTTTGCAGAGAAGTTTATATTACCGTAATTTTTGAGAATCTATTTTATTACTCCTCTTATTTTGCGAATTGACTGTAATTTCATGGACAATCCCGGATAATAATGACTCATATAATTATATATGATTATATATAAATATATATCTAACTATACATAATTATATGTAATCATGTATAACCGTATGTAATCATATATAATTGCGCTTAAAAATATATGATCATATATAATCAGACATAGTGATAGAGTCATGGATGATTGTATATGATTGGACAAAAGTATGTACTATTATATACAATTCTCCGATTGTCCAAATGCACCTATATCTGAGTACTCATGATTATTAATGACAATATATAACGATATATGATAATATATCATTATATATGAAAATATATAGTCATACATGATAATATACATAATTTTGTAATTAAAGCTTCAAATACTTTTTTCGAATGCTCAGTATAGAGATAAAACTTATATATAGCTATATATAATTATATATATTTATATATAATTATATATAATCATATATAACTATGTATAATTATATATAACCATATATTATATATAACTGTATATGATTTTTACGTATTATTTTACGTACCTGGGGGGTAAAAATGAGTACTATACAATTATATATGATTATATATAACTGTATATCTAATTATACATAATAATATGGAATCATGTAGTCATTTATATAATATATAATTGTATATAATTTCGTACAAACTTTTGTCTCTATATAATTGCGCTTAAATATGTACGATCACTTATGATCATATATAACTATACAGAATCGTGTATGGTTGTATACGATCAGACAGCAATATGTACAATTATTATTATATACAATTTTCCAATTGTTCAAATACAACGCAACTATATTTGAGTATTCATGATTATTAATGACAATATATAACGATATATGATAATACATTATAACATATGATAATATACAGTCATAATATTAATGATCACACACACACACACACACACACACACACACATATATATATAATTACATCTAATAGTTTTTCCATAACAAGCATTTGAATACATACACATATATAAACACACGCATATCAGAAAATACACACACACACATACAAATATATATCTATACTACATATACTCTTACAATCATCGAAAAACACACACATTCTCATCCACAGGTCACGTACGAGCACATTAAGACACAGAAATATCGAAACACATGTCGACAGCCCACACAACCACAAGCAATCATCGAAATAGTCGGACACATATCAAAACAGTTGCACAAACTTCATGTTTATGTGCGCACATATATGAACAAATCTCCAGAACTTTTGGTTTTTTTGTCCCACGTAATCTTTTTTATGTAAATACTATTTAATGGAATATTTTAAAAATGGCGGATGCTTTGATGTTCTCAATTTTTTGTATGTATGAATTATTATTGTATTTCAACTCTAAAAGTTTAGAGTGCTATGAATCTTGACTTTAACATTTTGCATCTTTTCTATACACAAAATCGGAAATTTCTAGAGGTATAAAAGTGATGTGCCTCTAAAACTATGAATAGATTAATCGTAATACTTTACGTATAACTGGTTTTAAAAAATACATTTTTTGATGGCACGCCTGTGTTTTAAGTAACATTTCTTGAAAAATTGCGTAATTAGTAGATCTAAATGTACAAAAAATGTTTAAAAAATGCTAAATTTGTATTTTAATTTGTTGAGATGAAAAATAGCTTTTTACTACAGCGACAATTTTACTACGCATCAGAACATATACCATTTAAGCCATAACTTTTTTAACGTTTAAAATTTTGAATCGTAACTTTGACAGAATATAGTTAGTTACTCAAACATAATGTGTATGTATAAAATAGTGTGCCACCTATAAAAACAAAGTGGCGTCATTAGTTTAAAACTCACATCTTTTTTACGGTATACCTGCGTTATAAGTAAAAATGTCTTGAAGAATTGCGTGATTAGTAAAATTTAATATGCAAAACATGTTTGAAAAACGTTAAACTTGTATTTTAATTTGTTGAGATGAAAAATATATTTTTTCAAAATCTGTGGAGGGACATTTTTACTCTACACTGAGCACACACCTTATATGCGATAACTTTCTTAGCGTTTAAAATTTTGAATCAAAACTTTAGCAGGTAACAATATTCAATTATCCAAACATATTAGTCATCCATAAAGAAGTATGCCACTTATAATTACAAAACAGTGGGTACTTGAAGTGGTATTCTGAACTGGTGAAAACTCTTTTTTGTCTAATATTCTATTTAAAACAAAAAATAATACCAATAATATACTTTTAATATCAATTATATACCTACATATAGTTATTTCTTCTGGAAATAATACATTAGAAAACATAAAATGTTTTATTCTCCTTTTTTTTACGTCTAAATTTTTTGCGTTCTGTAAAAATGAATAATGCTGAAAGATTATCATTCCTTATGACTATATAAGTACGAAAAGTCATGCAAAGTAAGTGTCCTCGCATTTCTAAAAATTTTAATTTGCGAATTTACGGAAAAACTGCATAAGTGCTCTTTAAAACACCTTAAATTCGAGGTAGCCACTTTTAAATGTTAACTTTAAGTACCCAGCTTACAGAAAACATATTTTTTTTTACAAATACCAACTTTTTAGAGGCTTACTTTTGATATTCGAAAACTTAAAAAAACACATTAAAACATATACTCATACACATACACATAAGTATACACACATACATACATATGAAGACACATGAAGATCACACTTAAGGTGATGTTATACCCACTCG
This sequence comes from Gastracanthus pulcherrimus, assembly GCA_949152435.1. Lineage (NCBI taxonomy): Eukaryota > Metazoa > Arthropoda > Insecta > Hymenoptera > Pteromalidae > Gastracanthus > Gastracanthus pulcherrimus. The sequence goes on along the minus strand of OX424574.1, from coordinate 168,189,339 downwards.
TTACCGACAATTACGAGGATCCACGCTTTTCATTTAATTTTCGTTTTTGATTTAATATCTTTCTGGAACATTATTGTATTAATAAAAATAACAACGCTCCAAAGAGATATTTTCTCAAAATAAAATATTGATTGAAAAATGTGGTTCATGGTATTTGTCGGTAACAGAGGGTTTAACATCTCCTTAAACTTACGCACGTACCCTCACTTGATAATTATATTTATTTTATAGTTATATATAAGCATGTATAATTATGCATTATTATATAGAAACAAAAGTTACATATAATTATATATAACTACTTATATATAATTATATACAATTATATAGGGCTCATTTGTTGCCGAGCCTGGTAAAGAGGACAGTTATATATAATATTTTTCTAAGTCGATATATGTATGGTTATATGTAATACATTGTACGGTCAAACTCTGCTCTCTATGAAAAGTCGGAACCAGCGCCTCCGCGCACTTTGAACGCGCGACATCTGTTGCAAGCTCTGTCGTGCCGGCCAATCGCACTGAAGCACTACGAGTTCAGCTGAACGGTGCTGGGGGAGGGGGCTGAACATTAACAGTGCTCGACGTTTCACAGTGCGCGAAGTCGCAGTGCGCAAGGTTTGACTGTACATCTAAACATACACATTAAATACATAGAAGTATGGGAATACTCAGGCACATTAAACTGTACGCCCACACATTCACATATAAGAGATATATAAAAAAACACGCATCCTGATACTCACATGTACAGACACATACCATTATATACATGCACAGTCACTTTTTTACTTAAACACTTGCAGTTATAATACACACTCGCACCTAGACACATACACATCAAAACACACACGTGCACATAATCCACCTACCAACACACGGACACACTTGTACAAGCATCAAAACTCATGCTCACACCCATCACATACAAACTCACACGCACATCAACGAACATATTAACATACCTATATAAAAATCTATGATATATGATAGATATATGATATGCATGGAAGAGTAAGGATGCCATTGTTAATAAAATGTGGCTTATCAGGGCTTAAATTATAAGTAAGTATATTATTATAATACTTTGACACAAATACGTACAAAATTTATACCTCTTCACAGGTGTCAAAAGTGGCTTGCTCTCTTAAGCGGTTGTAAGACAAAATACGCTGCAGGTTAGTCTCCTTTTGCTTCCGTGAGAAAATTTTCCGACGAAAAAGCTTCTAGTAACATGATATACATAATGCATCAGCTTATCTACCGGCTAAATCGCGTAATAGGTAGGATATAACCATGGTGGGCTATATTAGGTACAGTCACCTTATGAATTATTTTTACCCGGGATGTTAAAGAACTTCTAAACGTCAAAGTCCTGCTTCTGAAATTTTTGAAAAATAATTTTGTTCCTTTTTTTTAGTTTTTCACCATCTTTCTCTGTAATCGATGAGCAGAAAATAATAATAATATTATCGCCATAATAATCAGTTATTATGGCGAATCAGTTTTTGCTAAGTTCATACTGGGCCTGAATTCAACCTTCCCCAGCGCTAAAATCTGGATCGGCAAAGGATTCATTTTGTTGCCAAAACAATCGATCTGTCAGGAATTCTAACCTACGAAGTTCCTTATTTTGTATAAAAACTGACACTTTTCAGATTCACTGACAAAAACTTATTCAATGGTTCTAAAAATCACTAGCCCTTGTTAGAGAATCTAAATAGTGTTAGTTTTTATAAGAGGCTTCTAAACTAATCTAGTATTTTTTCAATAATCTTAAATGTGCTATTCTTCGTAAGGAACGTGGATGTATAATGCGCAGTTAGTCTCAGTCCACGTAGCCTTTTCCACGTCTCCGCGCAATCCGCAGCTGTTTGGCATTGTTAGGTAAATCATCGGTTCGACGCGCCCACTGTGTATCCTGCTTCGCTTGCGGAACACGTTCTGCATCCCCTGCGCGCACGTACACCCCTTTGAATTATAAACCGTCAGCTCACGGCGAGCAGCTATTCGCCTTCTCTTGATCCGCTGCCTTTTTTATTTCGGAACTTGAACTCTTTTTTTATGCCCGCCGTGCGAGTGTGTGTACGAGTGCCTTTTTCACGTCGTTGGCCTGCGTTTCTCGACCTCTTGTGGATGGAGAGGCGGACCGGGGAGAAAGAAATCCTGCCCTGCACTTTGAGACGCTGGCGCAAAGGAAGAAGTAGAAGAAGAAGCCCCGTGGGCGTTTCTAGCCGCGGTGCATTTTTTTTTCTTCTTCCTTGTGTACTATATATACTTTTTCGCGTTCTTCTTTGCTGATTTTTAAGAGTTTTTTTCTCTCTCTCCCTCTCTAACTCTGTCTATCTCTATCTCTCGTGGACCGCCCACGTTCATTACCGCCCGCTGATAAAAAACAGGTGCAGCGGCGCGCGCGTACTCTTCAGTCTGTCCGTTGAAACTTTTTTAACTGTAGTTTTGAATTAGGGATATTAAGCTTTGAGGGTTGTGTTTGTTTTGCTGCACTGTTTTTGCGGAGTTGTTTGCTTTGTCTTGTTAGTGGGAGATTAGTTGTTGATTCAGTGATTTTCTCTGCGGACTTTTTTTATAAGGAAACTTTCCTCACTGAGGTAATTGTTGAATTCGTATTTTTGGAGAATATCTGTTATTTAAGGTATCTCTCTGGCAATTTTTTGTGAAATTTAATGGTTTAAGCTTTCTATTAATAATATTAATTTTTATATTAGTTTCACAATTCTCAAAATTTAGTTATAATTAATATACTACAATTTATATTTATTGAATAAATAAGATTTTATACATTAAAAGGATGTTCATGTACTATTCAATAAATTGTTTGCTTGTATATTAATTTCGATATTCGAAAGTTATTTTTTATCTAAAACTAATGTAACTTGTTAACAAAATTTCTTTTAATATATTCTGTAATATATATTAAGATTTTATATGTATGTTTTTTATCTATCGATATCAACAAGATCGATATCACTTTTCTGTACTTTATAAGAAAAATATCAGTTTAATCTCTCTTCTCTGAGAGAAATAAAAGTGTGACGACCGTTTAGTAATATGAGAGTGTCGATTAAAACTTTGCTAGCACTACTATGAAAAAAATTCTGCCTCCTGAACTGGTTGATTACTTCCTTACAAAGCTTTCGTCTGCAGTTGAAAAGTATTCAATTTCATACCTACATCACTTATGCAGTTGCGAAACAGCGCTAATGTTCATTAAAAGTTCCGTAAAGTGCACAGCATCTCACAATACCACGCGTGCTTTTACGCGTGCGCGTAAAAGAGCTAAAGCGCTCGACGTCGCTGCCATTACTGCCCATAAGAAAATTAGATTTTCGCAAACTCGAATGAAGAAATTTTATGGTCTTTACAAGGATTTACTGACGTTTGTAAAAACAAGTCATCGAATAAAAAGATAAAATGTGTATTTTAGATAAAATAAGTTCCATAGTTATCATTTGTTTTAAGTTAAAGATTAATTTAAATTGAAATGAAAAAATAATTTGGATAATGATAAAACGAATTAGTTTATTACTATTTTATTAAATAAGTATTAAAAGTTAAGTATTACAGTTTTCTTTTAATTAGATATGATAACTATAAAAAAATTAATTTATTAAAAACGTATTCTGATTTAACATTATTACGACGCTCCCTACGAAAAGTAATGCCTTTCCAATTTGCGGCGAAGACTAGCACGATTTAATTTCCCGACGAAAAGTAGCACGACTTGGATTTTTTCAACGAAAAGTAATACCAATTACATTTTTTCAACAAAGAATAGCACGACTCAGCCTTTTCCAGTAAAAAGCGTCGAATGAATTTGTATCGAAAACTAGCATTTTTTATAAAGTTGCAAAGTTGTAAAGTTGTAAAGTTGAAAAAAATAGTAATTATGATTATTATATAACAAAGAAGACGTTATTTTTTCTCGCAAAATCATTCCACATGTTAGTTTTTGTTGCAAAAGCTTTATGAGCTTTATCGTCACAAAAGTATAGAAATTGTTATATTTTGCCGAAAAATCATTCCACATATTAGTTTACGTCGCAAAAATTTTTAATGTGTTAGTCTTATTCGCAAGAATGAATGTAGATATTAATTTTTGTAGGGAGCATCGATTAAATAACTTCATAGTTAATAGTTGTATTTACTAAAAACATTTATTCGGCGCTTCTTACGAAGAATACTACGGTTGCTACGAATAGTATCGCATTGCAGAGTTTGCGACGAAGACTATATTCGCCTTCGTGCTATAGCACTTTTTGAGAATTATTGTGAAGTTAAATATAACATTTATTTATTAAATTTACGCAGATTTAAAAATTGTAAACAAACATGTGGTTATATGGCCCGTTTGTTATGTTTTATTAAATTGATTAATGAATTGCTCTTATAAATTAAATCTCATTATCTCAAGTATGCTAACCTTCATTGAAAAACCACGAATCCTGCTAGTCTTAGTCTCAAAAGCGCGAATCATGTAAGTCACCGCGAGAACCCCAAAAAGTGTGCTACTCTTCGTAACGGGCGTTGTATTTATATATTTTATTTATTTGAAATAATGATCACTTTTGACCTTTGAGTTACATGGGTGTCGGTCGTATATTTGTACTATACAATGAATTTACAAAATATTTTGATTGATTTTTCTTTATTTTTACCAAATGTTTCTTTCTTCCCCTCCTTTCTCAAAATTCTTCTTCGCCTCTGCCAGTCCTTGCTTCTGTTTGTGTACCATTTATCATTATTTTTAAGTTTCATATATTTTATTTGAATGTCTTTCTTTAGTTCTTTTTCCTCTTTAGATATCTTTACTTTTTCCTTTTGAACATCTTTCTCCTCTTTTATATAACTTGTTATCAATATATATTCTCTCTATATACAAGCGCTTTTCTTTTCTTATCCGACTACATTGTCCTCTTGTATTTTGACCACTACTTTGAATCTTTTATGAATAATTCCTCTATTTCTTTTTCTAATCCTTGTCTTTCTTTCCTGATTTCTTTTAATATAATACATTTTTTCCTTGCTTTTGCTTTCCTGGTTATTTCTTCATTTTCTTTATCCTTCTCTTTTAAATTTTCTGTTATTTATTTTATCATTGCAGATTCCTCTTTCTCTTTTTCCTCTTTCATTCTACTTTATCCACGCTTCTATATTTTCTGCTCTTGATTTGACCGGCTTTTTATACTGTATCCTTTATTAATTGGCTCTTGAATTGTCACTGTGTCTTTCATTATGTATGTCACTTTCTTAGCTTCTTTTTTCTGACCTCACTGTTTTTGAAATAAATAACTTCACCTATCTCTTTTCTCTGCTAGTTTACACTTCACATTTTCTCTACCCACTTTTTATGCACAGTATATATTGTATCTTTTTCAACTCCCTTTTATCTTTTTCCCTCTATATATTTTTCTTTTCAATGCGCTTTCTGACCATATATAATGCTTATCACACGTGCGTTCAGATAGCGAACGTTATGACCCCTTTTTCTTTCTGTATTTAATTTTTAATTTAAGCTATTTTTAAAATGTACAAACTAAAAATGTTAATTTTCACAATTTAAATAACTTTTTTATCATTAAAGATTTAATTGAAATAGAAATATACAATTATCCTTCTTTATGGAAATATTCAACCTGGCATATTTCAATGTACTTTTATCAATAAACACTGTGCTTTTTTGCATCTACATAAACCTATCCAAAAAGGAATGATAAAAACAGAACCACGAACATTCAAAAACAAGTGTGTCCTCGCGTCGTACAACTCGCGGACCGCAAAAAGTACTTTTTCCATCAAGCTCCTCTCTCTACCACCATATTTGCAAGTCAAAATTCCTTTTCTGCTCTCTTGTCAAGCTCGCATTTGATTTTCGTTGCCTCTCGCGCGTACATACCCCCGCAAAAACGCGCATATCGATGATTTTCCATATACCTATACCTACACCGCGCAATGCTCCGGTAAGTTACTCGCGCATATTGGCTACTTTGTGTCGAGCAGCGCAAACTCGGCAAAGTTCTCGCATAGCGTTCTCGCTCGCTCATTAGCATATAACGTTGCGGTCGGAGGCGAGGAGGTTCTTCTGCTATAGTATGCGTAGAGATGAGAGAGAAGCCCCATTGGATTGGCTGGCGAAATTGTGTTTCAAGTATGGGCGATGTGCCTTGACGTGTTTATGCGCGTATGATTATGTATGCGTATGAGGCGCGAAATTAGCCGAAATTAATTTGACGCGGTGTAAGGCTTTGCGGAGGGTGGGATTTGAAATGGGTTGTTGGTTAGTTGTTGTGTTATGATTATTTAATTTTATGTTCATGTTATGGTGAACTATTATTATGATGAATTATGTTCTCAAATTTTTTTCGAGTGATGTTTTGTGTTTTGCGACAACATAATAGAAATTAACATGTATAATAATTTTATCTGGTTATATTATGATGACAAGTTTAGTCTGTATGGCAATAAAGATTAACGACACCTTAAATCATTTTACGAATCATAAATTACAATAATGACATGCTAGTTAATGATAATATTTGATATTATATTTTTAATTAACTTGTATTTATTATCATGTACATACATTAAATGTAAGATACTATAAACTAAATTTTGCAAATACTACTACATGTAAATTTTGAAATTTAATTCACCCACTTGAAATGTAGATTTCAAAATGTCGTCATGTTTATTTTGAGTGGAATTTCTAGGTATTCGTGCTTATAGAATTAAAATTGTATAAACCAATTACTTTAACGTTCTAATATAATAATAATTAACATTTCATATTTAATAATTGATAGATACTTGATTTAGTATAGTATTGCTGTAATAATTTTCCATTCCATTTGTCAACAAAAAGACCGATGATCTGTCCTGATCCTTTCTATTGTATTAAATAAATTACAATCAAATTCCAGTCATCAATCATTATATTTTAAATAACGTTTTCATCCGATGCCATGGCTAACTTTCTAATTTACATGAATCCTGTAAAAGAACGATAATCTTACGAACTTAGTATGCTTTCGAATCCTTTCTTTTTAAAATTCATATATTCGAACCTCTATACGTTACATGTACAGGATGTAAGAAAAGTATGGGAATCTTCGAATATCTTGAAAAGAAAGTATCTTCGGTTTTAACAAAAAATCAGAATATTTTAGAGTTTTACAAAGCTATTAGATCAGCTTATTAGATTTCGGCCAAGGTCGATTTTGAGACTTACCTAGCCTAAACTAATTTTTTTTTAACGTGAATCTCAATTTTTATCGCTGATTCATATTTAGTGCAAAATGTTACGTTCAGATAAGTATAATTCCTTATCAAATTTGTTGGATCTGTTCGGGGCCTAAAGGGCCATATGTTTGATATTTAAGTGCAAAAATCCGACATAGGGCCCATTCCGCTCGTAATAAGCCCAATAATATTATGGAAGAAAGGCTCAAAATGACCCTTAGACCCAACACCTGATCAACACATCTGACATATTTGTTCATTTCTAATTTAATTTTTTTAGCTTTAGAACATGAACATAAAAAACTTTAACATGAACAGGGGTAATTGCGATCCTGCGCAACTTTAGATAATTTTAAATTTCTTACAATTTAATGGACTTAATTGTAACCACACCTCTAGAATAAAACTATCACAAATCGGAATTCGATATTTTTGCTAAACTAAGTAAACAACGTAAATTTTTCACGAAAAAGAATATTTTTGTTCCGAAATTAGTTGATTAAAATGAACGGAAAATTAAGAAATAAGGATATGGTAGATCTGGAGAGAAAACGGGTAGAAAGATATAGTTTTTCTGGCTTTATTTGTACTGGTTTTAATTCGCACAGACGTTACGCAATAGATGTTCACGCTTCGCCTGAACGATTATCTTTGTGCGCGAGAGTTCGCTCAAGCTCGGTTAATTGTTGTCGAATTGCTGCCATTGCATACATGTGTACTAGGGTGGTCTGAAATTTCCCGAATCTCAAATTTTCTTCTTGTAACCCCTTCAAAATGTTGTGATTGGCTTAAAAATGAGATATTTTGTCCGCCGGTTACCTGATGTTAACATTAAGAGGTCTTTACCACCGCCAACAGGTTTTAACATTTGGTTTTAAGCACTTTTATTTTGAAGGGGTTACAAGAAGAAAATTTAAGATTCAGGAAATTTTGGAGCACCCTAATATGCATATTTCACATTTAAAGTAAAAATATTTAAAATGCATGTTGCAATAACTTTTTTGATGTTGTGAAACAATCATTTTATACAGAGCAGCAAAAAAATAAAGATTTTTTTACTTTAAGTTCTATAATATTAATATTCACATTATATGTGTTAAAATAGGTATTAGCAATGCTTGGATAAAAACTATTAATAAGAAGAAAAATAACTCGTTGAATAGGCAGTTGATCGACACTGATATGCGAGGCAAGAATTTAGGCAAGAGTTTTTTCGAATAAACCAAAGAAAAGTATGTATAGGGGAAACTGAGGTAAAGTGAACACCCGGGTAAAGTGAATCATGCTTATGATTTCTTCAACAAATTATTATTTACGTCTAATTGTAATTTTAGTGAACGATAATTATGCAAGGATGATAATTAATAAATTTTACTGCATAACCATTAGTATTTTATGAAAGAAAAATAATTGTATTGTTCGACCTTAAAAGAAAGTTGATTTGTTGCATTTGTTATAACGATTAAAGATGTTTATAATCAATTTTATTGAACAAACATTTTAAAGAATCGACGACTTGGGGTAAAGTGGTCCGGAAAATAATGCGATAGCACGAATTTATACGCGTCCAGATGGAAAATTGGACAAAATATTAATCACGAGTTAGTGTGGTATACAAAGCCTCTGTTGCAACGCATTTCGTATTTATACCAAAATAGGTCAACATAACCTTCATATTTAACTGTTTCGTATTTTATTGTATCTTAAAGGTTTTAACATGTTATTTTAGTTTTATTATTATCTAAATTAACGTTTTTATCTATTCTTGTATAAAAACTAGTAAAATATTTTCAAAATATTTAATTCTTTCCTCTATTTCACTTTACCTCGCACTGAATGGCCCGGGTAAAGTGAACAGGTATTTTTCAAAAATAGGTAAATAATATTAAACTTAATAAATGACTTTTTTTTAAGTTGTTAGTATGATTATTGATGTAAGAAGTTTCTTGTGCAACTTACAAACTAATGTTTTAAGTCTGAAAAATACATTTCTTTTTCGACTTTTAGAGTTACTGTGTTCACTTTACCTCACGTTCTCCTAAATATTAGGGATATTATATCTGTGACTTCCCGATATAACCATTTTATATATTACAATCCACCATTTTCATATAAAAATATAAAAAATGTCATAATTATGACCCTATTGTCGAAACCAGTACAGTGCATAACCACTTAAGTCCATTTTATTGAAAGTTGTTTCCGGAATAACTACTTAAGTCCACTTTATTTTCCGAAATAACCACTTAAGTCTACGTTTGATTACTCTAAACATTTATTAAGGTGGTTATAAAACTTAATTAGTGTAAATTGTATATAATACAAAATTTGGGTTGTGGTTTGTAGAAAGCATATATTTAAGGGACAATAATTAATTACATTTTAATTACTAGTTTTATTACGTTGTAACTTTTATTAATTAATTATAACAAAATAATGAATTATTAAAAAGAAATAACGCTTTTATACACGTGCTTTGTATTACATCATGTACACGTTTTTATTTAATATGAAACGTGTAAGATATTTGGAAATTAATTTATAATAATCCTGAACAAAAATATTTTAAAAATATAATACTGAAAGTAATTAAATAGCTTTAATAGTAAAATAATTAATAAAATTTTGTAATAAACAAAATAATTGGAGGAAATTATTTTCTTAGTAGCTCTTGGTGGGTGTCTTCTAATTTCTTGTGATTTTTTATTTATTCTTGGATCTTCTAGAGTATTTTGGCTATTTTCAGATAATTACAATTCAAGCGCAACGTTCCTTTTCAAAACTTTAGAATAGAAAACCATAACAAGAAAATTTTACACAGATGGTGCGCATGATCCCTTTAATTAGCATTAACCTGGAGTATTAGGACTTTTTCAACTGCAAAAAATTGATTAAAATCGAAGTACACTCTCTGCCCTCCATTTCTGTGAATTAGTATTGAGTTAATTTAACCTGCTAAGTATATCTATAAATTACGCATACATAGATACACTTTATAAGTTAAATTTGAATGCTAATTTACGTAATTCGGACATATAAAGAGTGTAGAAAGAATAGAAAACAGCTAAAAAGTACAGTTCCCGGCATAACAACTTAAATCCATATTCCCAGAATAACAACTTAACTTACTCGGTATTTACTTATTCCTACAAACGTAACCATGTAATTTCTTTTATCAATATGATTAGAAAGGTATATTATGACCCATTAAACAAGCATAGTATTGCACTGTATCTCTTTGACTACGATCTTACAGATCAGTGTAAACATTAAAACCTGTTTTTCTCAAAAACACAAAAAGTGGACTTAAGTGGTTATTCCGGGAAGCCACAGATATTATATTTCCGAAAATTTTAACTATTAACAAAATATATATATTATATAAGGAATTTATGAAAAGTAAAAATGAAACAGGAAATTTAACTCATTTGATTTATTCAAATGCTTTACCATATTCAATTCTAGTCGTAATCAATACGTTGTTATTCTTACAAGTACAGGTACGTATTCCTCACTAAAATAACATATATTCCAATTAAAATACCCTATATCGCAAATAAGGCCCCAAAAATGTTTACAAAAAGATACATGTAAAGCATAGTTCAAAAGTTGTTTTCTGTGGTTTTTGTTTAAAATAAATATTTCGAAATAAATATTTAAAAAAATATTCGCTTTTTAATATAGTTTATTATTACTTAAATTATTAAAATTGTAACATGTTATCAAATAACAATTAAAATAGTACCTTTGATTTATAAATGTAATAATACAAGTTCTTTTAATGTTTCATGGTACGTTGAGAAATTTTTTAAATATGCACTATCTGTCGCTCTCTTACATGGCTAGAGTGAGAATCTTAAGTACGCCAGACTCGATATAAAATTATAATCGTACCCTCATAGTAAGATCTGTTGAAATTAATCTGGAAATGGCGACAAACATACACACACATACACACACACACACACACACACACGCACACACGCGCGCACGCACCCACGCATGCACGAACACACGCACGCACGCACACACATGAACGCACGCATATACGCACACACACACATATTAATTTAACTATATTTTGAGTTCCTATTCCATATTTATAATTTTTTTTATCTGTTAGGCAAGCAGCATTAGTAGCAAATTAAATTTTTATTAATACGGATATTTTATTTTATAACGAAAAAATCTCTACATTTGTTCAAACTACCTTAAAAAGAAAGCATACAACATTTTAGCTTGATCTAGGAGAGTTATAAATTTTAAAATAATAGCATGATCAGTCACTTACCAATTTGTTTGAAAATTATATCATGGTAATGTTCAAACTATCTTGTACAGCGATAATCGATTATTTCAAAATATTCCATACTTTTCCATACTTTCTTTTCATACTTCTCCTGCACTCTGTGCGTACACATACCGCAGAGTCCAGAGGACAGTTTCGAATACGCGGATCGAATGGTGCTACGCGGTAAGCTCGCACGTGACGCGCGCGGCAGCGGTTGAGCGCAGCTTAGGACACGACGAAGGTTTTATCACGGTTAATTAACGGAGCGCTAACGAACCTGATTATCATTAGCAATGGCTAACTGGCGCGCGGATCGCGCTCGAGGAATAGGGTCGATTTGAAATTTACATACGCGAACGAGCTGTGCAGAGCTATGTGCATTTGAGCGAGCATCACTCGCGATGATGATCCGAATGAGAAAAATTTGCCCCATCCCAATTGTTTTGTAGGTTGTGGGGAATGTGGATTAAGTTGGTATTGTAGAAATTGGGAGATTATACGGCACGAGAAAATTGCGTCGCTTTTCGCGGTTTGAGATATTGTTTAGTATAACTTTGGGTTATTTCTTTTAACAAATGTAATGCGAATGACAATAGTATAATTTCAAATTTTTCATTTAATAAGTAATCAAACATTTCGCATGAAACATTATTTTACAGAATTAAAACAGATTGGTGAATTGGGTTAAGTTCTCTATCTAAATCATAAATTCCGTCGAAGAAAAAGAAAAATTAATAATAGTTATTTTTTTTAGCAAGAAACAAGTTATTTTCAATTTTTAAGTAAATACCGTTCAACGATGCGTTTATTGCGTTACTGCTGAATATAAATTCAGTTATAATTAATTATTTATGTAAATTCTTACAGTTCATGCTTATGAAAGGTAATACAGAGAATTATATGTTTAAGATATTGGTGAGCATAAAGTTAGTTCTTTAATTTACAAAACCTATCCCAAATGATACCTAATTAATCGTTTTAAAAACTCTATTATCATTTCAGATGCGCAATATTTCCACAGAAAAACCAATTAAGCCTTTCTTACATCTTTCATTCCCGACCCAGCAGACCTATCAATAACCCAAGAACATCAATATACTTTCCAATAACATTCCCTCCGGCTTAAAACCCTTTAAAATGATTAAAATTCCCTGTCTAACACAACTTCAACTTCGCCATCCAAAAACCCCCAGAATCCAGCCTCACGCACATACACTTGCAGAACCAGCACCCGAGGCGAAAACGTTCTACCAATTCAATTTGCAAGTTCGCGTGTAAGTTTGGAAGAGAGCAGTCGCGGCGCAGCATCCATAGTCTACACTTCGAGAAGGGGGCGGGTGGGCGGCGAGGGAAGCAAATGAAGGGAGAGAGGCTGCAGCAGCCACTCGCTTAAGGAAAACGCAAACGAAAGTAAACGCGGAGAATGGGACGTGGCGCGGCGTGAGGTAATGGAGTAAGGGAATGAGCGCGAGCAAGAGAAAATCGAGGGAGATAGAGATAAGGGAAGGGTTGGACCGTGGTCTGGAAGAAAATTATTGCAGCGCATCCGAAGCGAAGGAGGAGGGGGGAAGGATTGCACGTCGAATCAGATAATTAAATTTCTCTCTTCCCGGGACTGCAGCAGTGACTACGACTGCGACGACTACTGCTCTGGGTAGCCTCCTTTCTCTCTGCAGACCTTTTCAGCGCATCGTGTTTGTCGTTGTCTTATTGTTGTAGCTTGTTAGGACCGAATTTGCAAGACTTAAGTGCTCTCCTCTCTACTCTGTGCTCGGGCTCTCTATCCCGCACCAACAAGGGCATTATCTGCTTTCAAATGTGTACGCGCATATACAGGTATAGGGTTGAAGGGCGCGTTGTTCGCTTCGCAATGAAAGGAATCGTTATAGATAAACGCGCGAGCTGGGACTTATGTGTAATGGATGGAGTTACGTTTGTTTCGTCATGCTGCGCAGCGAGGTTATCATAATGTTGCTTTAATGATTGCAAGGTAAGTATTATCCTTATGTCTGGAATTACTATTGTTGGTTATTTCTTTTATACAGAGTTTCGTTTATTTTGGAGTTATGTACTCGTCAAAAAAGTGACGACTTTTTACGTATATCGTTTTACATCTGGTATTTTAAAATGTTTTTCCTCTATATGAATATCTTTTATTATAAAAACAGTTTAAATTCAGGTAAAGTTATTTCTTTATTTTACCGCTTGTATCTGTTAACCCGAAAGTGGTCCATAGTAAATCGGATGTGACCTTTAACAGACCGAAAATGCTTCAAGCCTACCCGGAAGTGATTTTGTTTTAAATTAATACCAACTGTTACTGGTCTTCGACCGATTTTATCTTCTTTATTTTCAAGTTTCTTTACGCATGTTTCTTCTATGTATGTTTTAAACGTTCTTTATCATCTAGATCATAGACGAGTATAGAGAGTAAACAAAGTGCATGAAAAGTATCCGAAAATAAATCAGAACTGCTAACTATTTCTAAATTAAATTTCTATTATTGGATATTCAGTTTCATTATTTCTCACAATTTGAAATGAAAACAAAATGGAAAACAAGTGACTCTCAACTCGATGGGGCATGATAGCAAGCAATGCCCGTTTGAACATTTCACACGTTTGACGATGCTCCAGTTCAAGCTTAACATGACCTCCTTACTCGGTTACAGAATGGTATTCCGAATTTCCAGCATTCAGAAAACTTTTATCATTCCAAAAACATCAGCAACCGATTGATGAATGCATTCAAAATGATCTAGTTCACCTTATTCCACAAAGCAACAACCACCAGCACCATCATCATCATCATCATCATCATCATCATCATCGCGAACTCGAGACCCAGAAACAGCTTGCCCTCCGCATACAATACCCTCATTCATACACAAACGCACAACCTCTCCCGCAATGTGTTGGCATTACCAGCGAGCGAGCGCGCGCAGTTGAATGGCTGCGGTGCAATACAACGACTGCGCCCCGCGGCAGCCCTCGTCCATCTTTCCTCCACATCCGCAACACTGCTGTGCAGTCGAAGACCAGCTCGCCGCTTACACTCTGCTCACTGCACCCGCGACAACCTTGTCGTCGTCATCGTCGTCGTCGTCAACGACGATGGCCATAGAGATAGAGAGTTTCGAACTGAGTGTGCACACTGTATATGCAACGGAGGAGAGAGAAAGAGAGAGAGCTACGACTATATAACGGCGATAATGGCTACTAAATTAGTCGTCGTCCGACTTCGCGCTCGCCGCCCTGTGTACGCGTGCACTGTCGACTGTGTGTACTTACGTACACGTGCGTTGGGTTCGTTTCTATGTGGGCGGTGCGAGTGTTGGCTGGCAGTAGCACGCCGTTAAGCCGCTATTGTTACTCGCGAGAGCGACGTATTGCTGCACTGCGCTGTGCACTTCGAGGATGGCTCTTTTACTGCGCGCGGTGGCGAACAGCTCGTAGAGGAGGAGGAAAGTACGTATGGTTGGAAGGCGATAGCGAGAGATGTAGCGGCTGCTACGGTCCACGGTGAAGTAAGATTGTAGTTTGGGGTGTGGTTACGTGGAAGTGTGTATGTTGAGGAAGTAATGTAAAAAGTAGCTGTATAGGATTGTCGTTATTACCTGGTTTATTTTATTGTTGTTGTAGAAAGTGTTGTCTTACGTACTTACGACTACGTATTCTTGTGTAAGAATGTAAGCACAAGTGTGAGTGATTTGAAAATAAAGTAATATTTAATTAGGATTTATTATAAAAGTATGATTCTTCTTATACAAAACAGTGTTGAAAATGCGAAACTATTGTATTCAAAGAATAAGTAAATACAGAATGTCCTTGTTAGACATAGTATACATTTTTGTAAAATAAATAATTGCAAATTAAATAATGTTAAGTAATTATTTCTGGGTCTATATTAGACGACATCTTGTTAAATCAAATATCGATTACAACGTGTTAGAGTTTCGTCTGCTATTTGTTTATTTATTTAAGTTGTAATTAATAAAAGATCAGTGTTAAGACGCAATATTAGCTGTTGATAATTATTACATATCAGTAACTTTTTAATCTTTGAAGTGTAAATATGTCACAGCAGTATGTCAATTAATTTTTGTTGGTACAAGTTAATGAATTAATGTTCATTGCAAGTAAAAGTAGTGTTTAATAGAATTACTTTTTTCTGCTATAATTTTCTTCACATATTGAACAAAATTTGGCGCCCAACGTAGGGAACTTTTCTCCTTATGATGCACAGAGAATAATAGTGCGACGGTCTCAATCTCGGGGATGAACCGAACTTCAATCATGTCTTATACATCGCTAACGAGACAGCAAATCTTATATTCCACTGGTACGAGCCAGTATAGTTTAAGCGTATATGATTTGTCGTCTTTAAAGAAGTAAATAAAGTCAGGTCTTTCGCCAGCACATTTTCATAGATTTTTGGGACCAAAAAATACCTCTTCAAGCCTCATCAAAATCAGTTTCTCGAAGGCCTGATATTCTCTTTATCACTGCTAATGAATAAAAACCGTGAATTAGTAGATGCACATCTTATTTCTAAATTACTTGCAGTTTTTTTAAAGTATAAACCACTAATCCTTTCATAACTTATTATAGTTCATTCTCACAAGTGTTCATACGCTGGTGAGTCTTCGAACACTGGTACATTGACCTTAATTAATTCTCTTGATATCGATCTCACCATAACTACAATGGATCCGACAAATGCTCGGTCTCCTTATGCCTGAGCACACGCTAAACGATTTAATTTTTCAGCCACGCTACACCGCCCGCAACCCACATCATCCCGAGAATCGCTCCTCGAGCAAGCGAAGGACGTGGGTGTGCAGTGATTTAATGCCGGTCGACCCTCGGGATTGCGCAATTCCGAGGGACATAATTAGGCCGCTAAATACCCGCGCTGCGCGACACGGAAGCTCCACCGTCGTGTCCCACTTGTGAGCTCTGCGAGGGTAATGGTGCTAATTTTTTCTCGAGAGAGAGAAAACGAAAGAAAGAGATTTCTTTGTGAGGAGTTTTTTTCCTCTTCGCGGAAGCTGAGGCGCGAAGTGCTGCCTAGGCAGGCTTTTTAAACGATGATTTTGTTGCGACGCGCGGTGAAAGAGGAAAGTAGTGGCGGAGTTTTTGCGCTTATAGCCGAGGTGTTATTATAAAATAGAGTGGTTTACAATTTGTGCAGGCTTTTGTTATGTCAAAAAAGGGCTTTAAGTGTTTCAAGCACTTAATTTGTCCTTATTAATTACACTTAAAGTATTTAAAAAAAAATGAGTTTATTTAAAAAGTGTGAATTTTAGGATGATATTAACTTTTATGCCCATAAGAATTATTTTGAAAGCTGTCATACTTTTAAATGTTTTAAAAAGGTAATATGTGAAAAAATAGCAATAAAAGGATTCTCTGTAGGACTTTTTTAAAAAATAATTATAGTATTTCGTAAATATAGTAAAATGGGTTATTTTAATTTTGTTTTCAAAATACTACTTTCATTTGCGTTAAATGAAAGCCAATCATGCTGATTATTATAACAGACAAAGCTTGATTGTATTTTATTTTCTCCTCCAAAAACGCAGCTGTACCAAGTCTACGAAAATTCACTTTAAATTCTAACTAATCCTCTAAACTAATTATAAAGAAAACCACCGACCCATACATCTGTCTATTTAACATTTTACATTATTATCCATAATCTATTCCGAAACCCCTTCATCTCATTACTTCGTCGAAACATTCAATCTCCCGAACAAACACAGTTCCAACTCTCCGAAATTATTCAAAGGGTTATCGCCATCATTGGAGCCAGTGCACCGCTGTTTTTCACGTCAGTTTAAAGCAGCAAGCGTGGCGCCCTACTACAGATATACAGAACAAGACAGAGAGAACGATAAAGAGAAAGAGAGAGAAAGAGAGAACGTGGGAGGGAAAATTAAGTGGAGGGTACGCACTTGGCACAGAAATTAATGTTGGCTCCTGCAGCAGCGGCCCGCGCACACCGAGCGACGAGGGGTCTCGCGAGCAGCTCTCTCGCGTCGTAACCTAATTAGTCGGGGGCTAATTTTCCCTACGTGCCCGCCCCTTCTCTCTCTTTTTCTTTCCCCTTTTCGTGCCTTTCTGCTGCTGCTGCTGCTGCTGCTAGCATTCGCCGGGCAAACGGCTATCTTGATTTTTTGGCTGATGGTCTCTGGGGAGGCAGTGCGCGCGAGCGCAGCTGCGGATCGAGATTAATTCTAATTTTGGCTCGTTTGTGCAGGTTGCAATGCGCATTCGTGGCTCGTTACACGTTTCGCTTGCTTACTTTTGGTAGGGAGTTTTTTGCGCGAGTGTGGTAGTTTGTTGAGAAATTTATGTTTTCAAAGAAGTAGGTCAAGCGTGCAGAGGGGGTTAGAATGACACTGCTTGCTGAAGATTTTAGTTGTTTATGCATGAGCTGTTGTTTCTAGGTGTTTGAGATACAGAATCAGAGGTGTAAGTGTTGTATGCGTTAGTATTGATTTAAATCTAGATTACTTTTTACCTTTTACTTTTATGGGTAAAATTAATTATGCAAATATGAAATAATCTATAGAAATTCACATTTTAACTGGTCTTTCGTCTATATATGTGAGAGAGGCCCAATAGTATCTTATAAGATAATATGGTTAATTTTTACTTAAAAATATAAATCCTCTTTTAAACAAAATTAACACTTCTGAAGTATACTACAATTAATAATACATTCATGTTTGCCAATAGATTAAAATTATCAGATTAAGAGGTAAAGTATTCAAAATTACTCATTTTAAAAGAGTACCACCTGAAACGTCACAAATCACTATTACTTCTCTAGGGACAACATAGCCATTGACGAAAAAATTGGGGCATAATTAATTTTTCTCAACACGTGCATGAAACACTTTTCCATGCTTGCAAAACGAATGGAAAATTGGGCATTCCGAGCATCTTGGCCGGAGCGGGAGATAATGTAGATTACGTCCCACTCCTGAATTTTTTAGTGGATGACTCGTAATGCCCATTTTCCCATTCTCTTTACATGCATAAAAAAGGTCCTATTCACACACTTATTAAGAAATATACGATGTGTAACACGGGTGGGAAAGGTTTTTTCAGACTCGGATGATGATTTGAGCACTCGTGTTCGGCGCCCTCGACTTCGACCAATTTCCCCCCTAGTTGCACAATGTACTACTGTCCAATTAGATTTTCACCACGATTCTGAACCTGCAAAATTTTTCAGTGAATGTGGCGAGTTTACATACATCACATATAGAAGTAAAATCAAGTTTACATGGAAGTGGAAGTACACTGGTTCCCATTCATTCGCTACTGCATTTTTCACAGCAGAAGAATAATTTAAGGTAGTTATCCCCTAAAATCAAATGTCTCGAGAAACTGAAATTTTTAACAAAATCAATTTTCATATGAAAGAATATCCCTGCAAAATTTCAGAATGCGGTACCGTATAGATTTCGAGTTATAGTCATCCAAAATTCACGTGTTTCGGGTCTTATTTCAATAGAATATGGCGATTTCAACGAAAGATCTATGAATATGAGTTTATTTCAGCTCTAGCGATTGAGCAAGTCTCAAAAAATGTCTAAAAATCTGGGAAAAATTAGATGAAACCCTGATAAAGCATATATTTTTATTTCCACAAGATGTTCCATACAGTAATAATGAAATAATATCAATTCAAAGATCACAAATCTCACTTTTGATCATAACTACGTGAGTCAAAAGTTAATGTTTCCTTTGTAATTTATATATTTTTCGTTTTAATTGCATTAAAACAACATAAAAATAATTCTTTTGTGCTATTCTTATTTTACATATATAAAGAAATTCATGTATATTCAGATTTTTATTTTTCATCTTTGTTTTGACTCACATAGTCAGGGAATAACTACCTTAATTAAACAACCTTAATTCGCCAATCCTACATTTTACGACAATATAACAACAATGCTAGAATTCATTTTAAAAATTAATATGCACTTAAAAATCAACAATTAGCTTCAAAATCTAACCAAGCTCTCGAAAGAATTTTCAAAACATGATTCACACAAATCATCAAACTGCGCTTTATCGCTCTCGCAGAATGCAAACGACTCATCATCGCCGATCTAATAAAGAAAGACCTCCTCCCATACGACTCCCAGTAATCTAATCGTCGTCCCCAATAATTATCCAATACAATGCCCTGCTCCCACGGCGACTAAACAACCAATTAATTAGCCTTTATTCGGTCCAGCGCTCTTCCCGCTCACCGGTGACGCTCATGTCATCATTCGCCTATCTCTGTCCCCTCTTTGCATTATACACGCTACACGGCAGCCTCGATGCACGGCACTTTGGCCTTCCACTTTCCGTAGTCGCGATCGTGCGCGCCCACGCACAGGTCTATAGGTTACCCGATGCGGGGGATGCCCGGTGCTTGTGTACAACACAATGGACCGCAGACTATAAGCGATTAACGCGCGGCCGAGGCGCGTATATAATTTCTCGTTCGGCGAGAGGAGAGAATGTTGTGTGGGTATGATACGTAATTTTCGAGATTGATATGAAACGAAGGCGGATGTCAATGGCTTTCTGGATTCTCTTCGCTTTGCTTGAGTGGCATACTGCAATTTTTGGTGATTCAATGAGTTACGAGCAGAAGGATGACAGATATGTTGTGAGCATTGTTATTGTTGTTATTAAGCTGACAAAATTTTGTAAACCTGGGCTACTATTGTTCATACCTTTATGATTATGCATCACTGTGCAAAGCTGTCATTTGAATAAAAACTTGAGGTTCACTCTGGTATCTGAACATTTATTTAAAATTGAGATCGTCGACAGATAGAAGACACCGAGACAATGGAGACCCGGTATATTTTTTATGTAAATAAAATATTTGTACTAATTGCACTTATATAATAGAATTATAGTTACGTTGGAAAATTTTATTATGTAAGTGAAATTAGTACAGATGTATTATATATGTCAGAAATATATAGAAAGCTCACTTCACTCTAAGCATCGCTTTTCCCCAGCATATCTTATTCAAATATTTACTTAAAACTTTGCTTAATGATAGATTAATAATGAATTAATAATAAATAAACAAATAATAATTCATAATAAAGGGCAATGATATTCTGGTTTTGTTTAATTCGATCTTCATCTTTAATTATAATAATAATTATTTATTATTCAGTTGATAAACGCAACTGTCAGTAGTAACAGACGTACATGGAGAGACTCGTACATATTATATTTAAGATTTCGTATATTTATAATTTTTTACATTCGGACAATTTACTAATTTATTTTCTAATTATCAATAATTCAACTATAAAACACAAATTCTTAACTGACTAATCGTCAGATTATGAAAAATAAACTAATCCTTAAGCATTACAAAAACTACATTTTAACTGTTAAAAACGATGTGTCTTGAAACTAAAATGTTTTTTACATTCTCCATGACGGTATAAGTATCTTAAAAGCTTTATATTAAACCCACAGGAAACTGCAAATCACGGACATCCTCCTTTTTAGACTTATCAAAACCCAGCCACTCATTTCAAACTCAGTCGCAACAAATAAACAAGAGAGCCATCTCCGTACTTCCAGCGTCGCACTTAATTCCTTCATTCTTCCTATCTGACCTAGCAACCAACCGACCTGAACAAATAGCGACAATAACGCCTCGACGGATTACCGGAAGATTTCTGTTTGCTGCGCGTCCAGCGGCAACAGCTCGACTCGGTTCGCCTGACACGGCCGATCAAATATCGTTTGATTACGGACCTCGACGACAGACACACACACACACACACACACACACACACACACACACACACACACACACACACACACACACACACACACACATACACACATACACACACACACACACACACACACACACACACACACACACACCACAGAACCCCTGCAGCACCGGTGACGTAGTTGTTCTGCCCCCTCCCCCCCTCATCTGCCCGCGGTCATACTCGCTACCGCGCTCGCGTTAATTCGATAGTCGCCGCAAACTCGTTTTCGTCGCAGCAGCAGCAGTGGTGTTTACCTCGATCGAAGGCCGAAAGCGGCTTTTGCGGCCTGCGAGATAGAGAGAGAGAGAGAGAGAGAGAGAGAGGGGAGAATTCAGCGGATATTAGGACCGAAAGCGCATCAAGCGACCCCTTGACCCCTGACCTTTATATCTTCCTCGGATTCGAGAGTGGATGCAGGACGCTGCGCGGTTCGCGTGCTACTCAGAGGGTATTTGCATATCATGTGGTGCGTGTACAGGAAGGGTTTTGTTTTTAAGCTTCGGTGCGTTGCAAGCTCGTGCGCGTGCGCCCACGAGGTCGGGACGTGGAAAATGGGCGAAAAAGAACTCGTGACTCTTTTATTCGGATGAAGTATGGACTTTTATGGGGTACGGTTGAGTTGAAGAGAAATTTAATTGTCTGTCATAAAGTTTGAAATGGTGACGTCAAAGAAGTAAAGCAATGCTTACGACGCTGCATATTTTTCTTGAAAAATTGTAAGCGTAAGCATTTTCTTGGCGATTTGATCAACAGAGATCTGCAATTGAACACTTGAAATAACTAACTACTATATTAATTACTCAAATTTAATTAATTTTATAGCCAGGTTACTTGCAATCATTTCTCAGGGCCGCCGCTAAAAATCAGATTTAAAAATGGTTTTTCCTTAAATAAATTATAACTTTTAACCATTTTGTATAACATTTGGTTAACAATTCCAGTTATTATTAAAATTTTAGTCGATTTATAAAACATCATATGCATTTTATAAATTTGAATTTCAGAAATGAACTATATAGTATACCGCATGTAACTTAAGCATTAATTTGCAAGGTTGCAGATACATGTTGTAAAGTTCATTTCGTCAAAAGTGACATTAAAAAAGTGAAGGATCAATATGCTTGTCCTGTTGTATGTGAAAACAGCTCTGCTTGGTCGAAAGTACTCGTTCCAATATCCGACAAACTTAAAATATTATGTGATTGCTGGATCGGTTGCATTATTGAAAAAATCGATTTACTAGAAAATTTCTTCTACATGTACTTGTGAAAAATTCACGGATGATTGAAACAAAATTTAAAAATTAGGTAAATTTACATTGATTCAATATGTAAAAAAAGGTTCTTTTCTTATGGAGCGTTAATAAATTTTTTAAATTTGACGTGGCAGAATTATTTTGATCTAATTTCAAGAGAATGACATTTCATTTTCATACTCTTTTTTTTTTTTTAAATATTTTACGATTTTTTGCTTTCATAATTATGAATAAAATTATGAAACGTACTGTATATCTATTAATTGCTAATGGAATTCTAATATAATACGTAGCATTTAATTTATACATATTAATAAAAGAAATTAATGAAATTTGAAAGAAATATTTAACATTAAAAACAATTTTGATAAAGGGGTCGATTCTTGTTCTATAGAGCTAATCCATTTAATAGTATTCTACAAACCTAAACTTTTTGAAAGTTTGTACATGATATACATATAATAATGCAAAGTGTAGGAAAATAATTAAACTTCATTCAGTTGATAAGAAACGGAACAACAATTTTTCTTCTATGCTTAATGATTTTTTATGGAAGAACTATTTTATTAATTGTATAAATAGTACTTTATAGACTGCATGAGGTTCAAAAAGTGTTAAAAATAGGCTTATTAGAATATATA
Source organism: Gastracanthus pulcherrimus (assembly GCA_949152435.1). Taxonomy (NCBI): domain Eukaryota; kingdom Metazoa; phylum Arthropoda; class Insecta; order Hymenoptera; family Pteromalidae; genus Gastracanthus; species Gastracanthus pulcherrimus. The sequence continues at coordinate 168,166,067 of OX424574.1, read as the reverse complement.
TGATTCAATGATTATTTGAATGGTCTTGTTGAAGTTTTGAACATTTGATCAGCGAGTGTAGGTTATTAAGACAAACTTATTTTCGTCAAGAGAAAAGAGAAACGACTGTATTTATAGACAGTGCTATATATGCGGTTGTCGACTGCCAAATTAGACTGAAACATACATATTGTGTACACAAATGCGTACACCCGAAATCGATTATCATTTAAATAAAAACTTGAGTACACTGAAGAAGGACCGGCCCTCTTCAGAAATCAGGTCGTCTTAGTAAACTTAGTATATAAACGTATAAATAAATACACAACAAATAATACGATAAAACAATAAGAGCAGTATTCCATTATTAAGCCTTGTGTTCCACTTTCAGTCCTCATTGTGCGAAGAAAATCTCGCTGTGTATTATAATACTTATATTAAATTTATGGGATAATACTGAAATGATACAAGAGAAAAAGCGCGATAACAATGCATTGTACCTAGGAAGTTAGTTTGCTTCTTATGTGCGGTGTATGCGCATAATTAATTCGCGGACCAGCATAATAAATCAGCGTAATAATATCAAGCTGTGTAAACCCTGCATCGATAATGCAATTTCAGCTGCAATATTAGTTTAGTTGGCAACTGCCGCCGGTACTCTTGAATTCATAATGCCGCGATTATCCTCCGAAATCTCGCAATATACTGCATAGTCCGTAACATATTGAAATTTTGCACCACAATAATGCATAAATCTAAATTAGAAAGGAAATGAAGAATTATAATTCTATTTGAAAAAATGATAGATCATACATTAAATGACAATGCACAATTTTATCTATACTTAAGCACATCAGCCTGCAAGTACTGCCTATTGTAAACTCAGTTCATAAGTATACTACAAAGTATGTAAATGTCATAAGTCAATATAATTGTTGCGAGCGGCAGATAGTATACTAATATCATTTGCAACATTTCTGACTTATTATTTCGACATGAAAACGTTTTTCAGTAATCATGTCAAGTTAGGCGGAGTGAATTATACCATTGCTTTCTTTCGAATAAGAATAATATTGTGCATCTAGGGGGGAAAATTGACTTTTTCTAAGCGAGGATGATGATTGAGCACGAGTGAAATTCGAAGGCACCGGAGGCGCCCGAGGCGTATACGTGTTTTTAAATCATCAATCAGTCTGAAAAAGCCCTTTTCACTCGTGTTACACATCGTATTTTTTTTTAACATGTGAATGAATAGGGTGTTTTTCATGCATGCAAAGGGACTGGGGAAATATTCAAAATTTTGAAAGAAATTCCAATTTTGAAAAACGTAAAATTTTGGGAAAATTTCAATATAATTTTACAGAGTATTTCAGGAGCGGAAGGTACTGTACATTCCCTCCCGCTCCGGTAAAGACGCTCGGAATGCCGAATTTTTCATTCGTTTTGCATGCATGGAAAAGGGCCTTTTTCACGCACGTGTTGAAAAAATTAATGTATTAATTATTAATCATTAATTATTAATTATTAATTATTAATTATTAATTATTAATTATTAATTAAATAATTATTAATTACTAATTATTAATTAAATAATTATTAACTATTAATTATTAATTAAATAATTATTATTATTAATTACTAATTATTAATTATTAATTATTAATTAAATAATTATTAACTATTAATTATTAATTAAATAATTATTAATTATTAATTATTAATTAAATAATTATTAACTATTAATTATTAATTAAATAATTATTAATTATTAATTATTAATTATTAATTAATTTTTATTTCTAATTTCCGAGTTGAAGAGGTTTAAAATACGTAGAGACTTCTGGAATGTCTACTCCTACAGAAATTCTTTAAAAGTCAAAAACAGTTGAAAAAAGAAAACCAACATTACTCCGTTGTCTCTCGACCATCTTCTTCGCCTCCGACTGCTGCAACTCCCTTTGGTAAATCAAAAAGCATTCCTTTCCAGCCCAAGTTCACACAATACCAAAGTAGAGAGCAGCTTCTGTAACCTCGCAGCTGATTCCTAAAAAGCCGCGTACACACAACTATACAGCTCTCGCATCCGCGATCATCAAAGCGCAGAAACAATGCGGACCCGGTCAAAGTCGAGCAGCGCTCCGAGTGAAATCAGGCGCGCGAGTGCACTCCTGGAACAGTGAGGAAGAAAATGGAAGAGAAAAGTGAACGAGAGCGAGAGCGAGAGCGGGGGAGACTGACGTCTTGTCGGACGGAATGGAAATATTTTTAATAGAGAGAGGGCGAGAGGGAAAAAAAGTAGGTCGCGAATAAACAATGAATCTATTCTGGGTGGGCGTAAAGGCGAAAAAGGACAGGCCTTTTGAGGATCGGGCGCCCGGTATATTTGGAGTTATTTTTCGGCCGAATATAATGCAGTCGAGGTATGTAGATGTGGCGTGCATGTAAGTAGAGTGTGCTTTTGTGCGGCTACTTTCTTTTATATTTTATTTTTAGATTGATCAATTAAATGGATTATGACGTTCGCGTGGGAGCTGTATTCAATATTATAAATATGGGATTTTAATAAACATTTATTTATTTACAAACTTTTCGGATGTACCCACGGATGCGTAATAAGTAAGGAAACGCAGGAGAACTTACAAAATTTGAAGATTCAGAGAAAAATCACTGGTACGCTAACGAATCCGTTCCGGACTTTTTATTATTTTATTTATAACAAATGGTAGTGTCTAAAAGTAGATATCTCAAACTATCTTTGAGTACCTTTACTTTAATTGTTACATATATATATATATATATATATATATATATATATATATATATATATATATATATATATATATATATATATATATATATATATATATATATATATATATATATATATATATATATATATATATATATATATATATATATATATATATATATATATATATATATATATATATATATATATATATATATAAAGATAGTTATTAATATTGCTTTTGTACAATTTTCTTACATAAAAGATGGTTTAAATTTACTTTTCTCTGTGTTTCACAATAACTTTCGTGAATATTTTTGATTTCAATAATAATAATATAATTTTTTGTATTCTTGCTATTTTAGTACTACTAAATCGAATAAAATAACTTTAAATAATGAGATGCGCTATTGATGCTGCTGTGCCAACCAAGCCGCTTCTCCTCTAATGCGGGCAAATGAAGATAAACTTTACAAAAAGGGCAAATAAAGGTAGAATAAGTGAAAAAATCAAGATTTTATCAGACATTCAGTAGTTAATATTAACAGGTTCGCGCCGGCTAATGTATAAGCTGATTTTTTTAATTATCTACAAAATTAATTAAAATTTCAAACATTGGATAAAAACTCATTTCTGCCTCTTTCTAAGAGCTTAAAGAATATAATAACCAGTTGCATAAAAAGTTTCATTAATTTTTACGATTACAGTAAGACAAAATGTAAAGAAATTTACGATAATTCATGAGTCATTTTTTACTCATGCCGGCGCGAACCTGTTAAAAAATAATTTTTTTATGTTTTCCATTTTATACAGAAAAATATTATTGTTTAAGGTTTTATGGATTTATCAAATTCATATCAGTCTTTTATAAGTCTGCTATTAACGTTTTACCTTGGGTAGCACGGACATCCTCTATTACCGTGAAAATCATAGTAATTGTAATATATCTTGACTTTGCGGGAAAAATTATCCTGATAAACTTTCAAATTTGCCACAATTCATAGTAATATTTATTCTACGGAAAAGTAAACATTTTTATAATTATCAGAGAAACTTACCCGATTGAACGGTAAAAATTATGATGAATAGTGATAATTTTTACCATTCATTTTTCAATTTTCATGATAATTTTTATGAAACAATTCTCTCTGCTTTTGAAAATAAAATTATTACCACTGACATTACTATAATTTTTTTCAATATCATTCTTTGTTAAAATTTAAATATAATTGTGATCGGTGACGAAATGATTTAATACACAGAGAGAATTTTCTGATAAAAATTACCGTAAAAATCATTGTAAACGTGGGATATTCTGACTTCATGGGAAAAATACCCTACTGAACGGTAAAATTTACCGTGCTGAATGGTTAAATTTATAATGAATAACGTTAATTTTTACCGTTCAGTAGGATAATTTCCCCCCTGAAGACAGAATATCCCACGTTTACAATGATTTTCACGGTAATTTTTATCAGAAAATTCTCTCTGTGTACTTTCGAAGTTATGATAATTACAATATACCTAGATGTTTAGTTTCAACTACTGATAAATACATACAGAAAGAAGAAATAAAACAGACGCGCGTAGAGTGCTTGATTTTCCTCGTTTAAATAAACAGTTATAGTGCTATACAACTCAAAACCTGTGTATCTCGTTACGATTCTACAAAAAACGGTATTATTTCTCAGCATTTATAATAGCAATAAAAAAGTTCGAGTTCTTTTAAGGTAATAAAGTAACTCTCTGGTAATTTTGTAATGATTGTTAATGACTTAATCTTTCTATCCATACAACAATCATCCTGCATTTCATTTTGATGCAATGTTTTTTCAAAATAGAATAAATTGGTCAGAATAATAATTTTAATTAGAAGGTACTTTTTCCACTGTTAATTAAAATATACTTTTAAATAAAATCAATAGAACTTGAAAAAATATTTCGTTTCACTATTTTTCTAAATATCAACAAAAATTTTAGATTACTAAAAGCAGTATGAAAGACTGTTCACATTTTACAACCTCTCTCTGTCTCTCACTTCTGTCAGCAGCACCTAAAAACAATCCTCAAGCTCCACACATTCCTCTCCATCTCAAAAGAAGGTCATACACCGCGAGCATCTCCACGCTACAGCAATATCCACCTACATCCAGCCATCCAGGCCAACACAGCCAGTGCAAGTACAATATCGCACGCGCGCTGCGCATCAACGCTGCACACAACATAACTGATGATCAAGTCTACCTCGAAAGCTGCATCCTTTCTCCCCTCTCCCTCCCGCGCACACTCCGATTGAACGTTGCAAGCTCGGAAGAAGCACCGCTGCAAGACACGAGACGCGCCGAACAATGCTCCAGCCCTTTATCTTCTTCCTCTTCCTCTTTTTTGATTAATGAAGCGAGCTTAACGAGATCAGTCTTTTTTCTCACTCGGATCGAAAAGCCCGGTAGTTGGTGGAATCGATCTCGTCCAGGGACGATATGGGTGCGCTCGAGAGAGAGAGAGAGAGAGAGTCATTAGTGCGTCGCTCGCTCGATCGGTCGTCACTTTGAGCGACGAGGCGCTGATACGAGGAGGCTACGTGGAGGTGCGGATCTGCTCGATTGGTACTCTCGCGCGGGCTTTTTCTCGGAGGTTAGTAGGTTGGATCGTCAAGGGTGAGCGGAGAATTGCCGGGTGATTTTCGAGGAGATTGCCGACGGGGAGGTTACTGGAAGACTCAGCGGAACTTGGATTCGGATGGGACTTACGGAGCAGGTTTCTAGCGGTCGGCAATTAAGATCGGTGGAACTTTGATATGACGAAGATTCGAGGAGCCTGGATAAAATATTTGTTGTACAGAAGTTTAATTTGTTGTGTCGCGTTTACTGCGTTTTATGTGGGTAAGGTATACAAAAATTGAAAAATCGTACAAAATTGGATAAAAGGATCTAAATGTGTTCGTGTAAAATAAAAAGTAACATATTTGTTAAATTATTTTAACATATCAGTTATTTGTGTTCGTTTTTTAATTATCCTTTTCTTCGCTATATCTTTTTCAAGATTCAAGATTACAACTTCATTATTCGTGTTTATAATATTTAAAGCTTTTACGAATTTATTTCAATATAATTATTCGGTCGCTATAGAAGTAAACTTTGAAAGTATCTGTAACTTTTGATTTTATAAAAATACCATTAGTAATTAATAGATAGGTAAAAATATATGTTATATTACTTTTTTTATATCCAATAAATTTGAGTAGATTATTAAATATTAACATTGTTTCTGTCTTCTTGGCAATATTATCCTTGTAAAACATAATAAACAGTATATATTATGTAAATATTTGTATTTATTATTATACTTACCTTTGCATTCATTATTAAATTGTATCCCAAAGTTTATATTACATTTTAAATTTTAATGAATGTTTTTATGCTACACAGAAAAGGGTAGGAAGATAATAACATTCCGCAGTTGCATAAATTTACAATGTACATGTATTTAAAATGAATACAACTAAAATCATAATAAATATGTTACATCACATCCACATAAATAATTAAATATACATCAATCCTCATAAATTCCAGTGCATTCATAACCCATTTCACAAAGTTTCGCAACACAAATTAGAAACTTCCAAACATACCGAACTAAAATATCATCAAAGGGCGTATTCTAAAACCAAAATTAATTACAATCTCAAAGCCTTTCACCAACGCACTCTGTACTCGAGGAAAATAAAAGTCGAAAAGCCACGAGGCAACAGAAGTAGCCTTTCGCCTTTACCTGGCGTCGGTGAAACCGTAAACAGTGCGCGGCAAAATTTATAGGTCTTCGCGAGCGCGCTCACCCGCATGAACTGCAGCAGTCGCGGCCGTTGTGTACGCACGTATTCCTTTACTTCTGCGACGTAAAAAGGCGGCAACCGAAGAGAGAGAGAAAGAGAGAATAAAAGGAAGCGGAGAAAAGTTTCGAGCTTGGTTGCGCTTTTCAGTCGTTCAGAGTTTAGCGGGTGGTGTAGGGGAGAAAAGTCCCGAAGGCGAAGCTTTATTCGCGCGAATGTGTTGAGACTTTATGCTGATTTTTGGTGTATATAGGATTTTGGATATTCGTTCTTTGGTGGGTCGATTAGTTTCGCAGGTATACATAGGTAAATCGATGGGGATAGTGAGTTGGAATGAACTATGGGAATAGAACAATCTTAAGCTAAAACTAAGCAAGTTATCGAGATACAACAAATTAGAATAATATACAAACAGTTTTGGACCAGAAGCTATGATTCAGAAGATGTAAAAAGCTTTTATATATATATACAGCTTATATCAAATCTTAGAATATTAATAACTTATACCCATTAAATAAGCTTTTAGTATAAAAATATAATTTTAAAATTCATAAATAAAAATATTCTATAAACATGGAATTGTATTAAACCTTAAACCGTGTTCTAGATTTTCAATAAAAATATAGCAATACTTTTTTTTGAGATAGAATAATAAATCTGTATTTTCTCGAATTCCCGAAAAAAATAACATTTTGTTTTTTCAATTTACAGTAAAGCTTTAGTTTTTTTTACGTTGCATCCAAGTGTACACAAAATAAAATAAAGTAAATATGCTAAATGTATTTTAATTATACTTTTATTAACGATTATATCAATATCAATGAATATGCTTGTTCACGCTTGTTTGTATTCGTATTTTTTTAATGCAGATTTTATTGTAATTAGTATGACTGAGAAGATAATCAATTTAATTTTTATAAACATTATGTATTTTATGCTTATTTTTATTAAACATCTAAAGACTTAAGGTTTATTAAGAATTTAAATATACATCCTAACGAACATAAAAACACATACTCATACGTACACTTAAAACCACACGCACTTCAATATTCTGACAATATTATTAACAACATTATTAACATTAAAATTTCCGTTTCATAAAAGAAGACACTTCAAATAATTGGAGTAATCGTAACTGTGCTCAGACACACACGGTGCACATCTTCCTGAAACCAATTGACAGTTTGCTCCGTCTCTCTTAGTTGCAACAACAAATTTCGTGCTCCGCTAACCGTCTATCTCTGATTCTCCAACGCGACACCTCCAAGTCGCATGCACTATTCAACTCAACGACCCGTGAGCATCGAGAATCTGCGACAACTCCTGTATGCTCACTCGACTCGTAGCTTCCGCTTTCTACGCTTTTACCCCTTGCACCATGCCGCTTCAGTAGCTAGTTACTTATCAGACGATGATATTCTCTCTCCCCCTCTCTTTTACCATGGTAGAAATATTAAGACTTTAAAAGCTCAGGAGATTCATATAAAAGTAACTAGAATGAATGTAAGGAAGATATTTTAAATAAACTCAAAGATTTTAAATAATATTTTCCCGTCAGCTCTGTATATCTGTCTTAAACCGATAATGTTCATCATAAAAATGAAATGAAAGCGTGGAGCGCTGAATACTTCATGCACTATTCGCGTTTTCAGAAGCAATAGAAATATATTTGTAAAGTGAAGTGCCTACAGTGGGCTCACGGTACTTCATCACGAACGGGACTGTAGGAAAGGAGCTTCTTTGTTAGTCGACGAGAAAAGAAGCATATAGACTACAGAAGAAAAATTAAACACCCTATGCTTACATTTCATATTTATAAAAAATCCTATTTAATATTTTTTAGTTCATTTAATAAAAGATTTTTTCTTAAAATACTTTTATTTCATCCTTTTTAAGTTTTGATACATTTAAAGGTGGTTGCCCATAGCGGCCGCCTCGAGAGAATGTATGAGACCAACACCACCGTTTAAAACTCGTTTAGAAATTAATTTTACGAAAAAAAATTAATAGCTTTAAATGCGGGAAAAGCTGAAAAAAATAATATCTATGGATTTGTCCCATTTAAAGCTAGTTAAAAAGTGAAACCATACTCGGGAATTTCTACTTATTTTTACGAATTTTCAACGCGTTTTCCTCCACTTTCCTGCCACTTAAGGTGGACAATTTTCTTTTTCAAAAATTCATGTTTTGACGAGCTCTAAACAATGGTATTAGTCTGATACGTTCCCCTTCTAAGGCTTAATTATTATAAATCTGTGGGCATCCTCCTTTAAATAATCAACATTACATTTTTTTATTTATTTAATTTTATTAAAATATTTTAACAGCATACATTTTATTCTGAATTAATAATTTTCTTTTTAATTCAGATAAATTTGTTGAGATTGTCCTGATATACTATTTTCTTTTCTCAGTGTTCTATTCAGAAAATGGTGATCTAAAATTGGGACGATCCTGTCTTAAAATACTACTAAAGTGTACTGTCATCCAATCTCCATACATTTCAAAAGTTTAAATTCTCTGGGTTTACCTATTTACACACTTTCCTCCACGCAGTATCGAATAGAAATATCACAATTAATTTTGAAATCCTAATCATAAATTCATACATTCTAAATGAAAAATTCTTCATCAAAAATGTTGCTCTTCCGCTACACAGGTTTTAACTTTAGCTAATTCAAGACTCAAACTATCATTCCCAAAAGAAATCTTCTTCCCCGTCCAGTCGAGGAGAAAAAGCCAGCTCCAAGGAGTACCATCCATCCTCGGCAAAGTGACTTGCGATCGCCTCGTCCTTCCCTGCGTCACGGGCTAATGAGAACGAAGGAGAGAGAGCGGAGAGACACCCGGACAGCTTAAAAGAGCTGGCGCGCCTGCAGCACGCGGCCGCGCGCAGGGGTATATACACAGAGAGAGAGAGAGAGAGGAAGAGAGAGCGAGAGTAGGGGGCCGCTGCCGCGAAAGCCCGGGAGCTCTATCGACCGACTTCGCGCTCATCCCCCCGTTGGCACTTGCAGCTCTGCTCTGCTTCGCGGCTCTGCTGCAGGTGTGCGGGGGCTCTTGCGAAATCTCGATGCCTGCGCCTTCCACCCTCTCTCCTCCCACGCTCGACGCTTCTTTTGCAGTGCACTCGAGAGGAGCGGGAGGGATGAATTCGAGGCGTTTGTGACTGGCGTCGTTTGATGCTGCTGCGCGTGGTGGTGGTGGTGGTGCGGAGGTGAGAGGATGCGGTGGATTTGGAGAGTTTTAGGGACTGGACTGGTGGTTGTGAGGAGGGGGGTTGTTTGTTTATCGTGTCGGATGATTAGTTGGGATTGGATTGGGTTATTTGGTTTGAGGTTGTATTGATCAATGAGTTGTTGTTCTGTTTTACTATGCTCGTTGAGGATGTTGGCGACAGTATTCACTTGCGTGCTTACAGAGATTATTGTGTTTTTTTATTATTTTTGTTAATTATCTCTCGATCATCTGGTTTTTTTTAACGTATTATAAACTCTTGATGAACAAAATTATTAATGAAAACAAAGAATCAATTATTCCTGTGTTACATATAGAACTTTATTCCCGACTTAACGAAAATCGATTTTTTTACAAGATGATTGTTTTCTCGGCAAAAGAGAGATTAAATGGCTCAAAAATTTTACTGAATATTTTACTCTATGTTATTGATCTTCTGAATTTTTTTCAATATATTTCCAATATCATAGAGGAATGTAATCAGTAATTCTATCCATGATAAAAGTTCGAGTCTATTTTAATATACGTATAGTTTTCCTAAATTAGGATTATCATTCGAATATCAAGAGATGCTTACAATTTCTTTTACTTCTCAGGAAATTAGTTTGACCCATTTAAGAATGTATAATTGTTGCGCTATGCCCGCGAGCCTCATAGTTGCCGCTCCAACTTAGTAACGGAAGTTTCCGAAGAAGCCTTTAGAAGAATAAAAAAGATTCATACGGTTATAAAATATGCAATACGTATTCTTGTATAATTGTCAAGCAGCCTTTTATAAATTTTCTTTTGCTGTAAATGCACTCTATAATACAATATTAGCAGCATTAGAATCACTGTGACTTAAAACGTATCTTATAGTTATTATATAATATATCGTTACTTTTTATATTTAGCATATTGATTTTTGTAGGTGGCATGAAGAGAATTACTTACTTTGAAAAATGTGAAATATTTTACCGAACGACGACTTGATCTCCTTATACAAGCTCATACAACTGTATATCCGAAGTTACCTTGTAAATTTTAATTTGGTTCGTGCTGACCTTCTCAACGATAATGGACAACATTTTAAATTTAAGAATCCCTTTACATTTCAAAATGTAGCAATGGTTTCATAGTTTTATCGCAAAGGTCAAATACTATACACGTATAAAGATATACATACTTAAAACTTCTTATTTTTACCGCATTCTATCTTTCAAAAGCTGCACTTTCATTCTCTCGCAGCGCATTCTAGAACACGTATTAAATTAAGGACACGCGCTGCTTCTTCTATTATAAAAACTTGTACAGTATGAAAAATGCTTTAGAGCCAAGCAAAAGAATTTTAATAAAATAGCGTATTAAAAATTTTAATCTTTGACTGGTCCAAAGAAGTGAAAAAGATTTATCATTTTTGATGCTTGATATGTTTCCATTCAATGTTTAAAAATTACTATTTTTTTTAAACTAACAATGTTTTTACAATAATTATTTAAACTAGTTTATTTTATGGGTATTTCAATATTTAATAAAAATGTATATAGCATAATTGTAAAGATGTGAAGAGCCGCACGGTCGTGAAAACAGGCATCGCAAAACGCGGGTTAATCATAGCTGCACGGCGGTTTTGCCAAAGTCGCAGTCAAGCCGGAAGAGAGAACCAACACAATGCACATTCTTTTGTTGTAAGTGCGACGCCTGCACCGATAAGAAGAAAGGAAGAGTCAACTGCGCCATTTCTCTCGCAACGATCACCAGTAGAAGTTAAAAGCTGTATATAATGTGACAGGTCAAATAAAAATGTCTCTTTAAAAGATGAATTACGACGCACAGATTTTTAATAGCAAATATATAAAGCTTCAGGTTAATAAGAAAATAAGTCCATCTTTGAAATGTAATTATTGTCCATCAACATTTTCAAACTTTTATCAATCTCATTATTATTTATCTGATTTATTAACCGCATTAGTCGTAGTTATAAAATTCATTAAATTTTACTATTTTATATCACTATTGTTGAAATGCTCGCAAGGATTTGCAACATTTCTAAAATAAACTTATTTCGTTTTAAATCTGAACGTCACATATTTATCTTCTTCTATTTGCAGTTTCCTGCGAAGGTTCAATAATGTATGATTATCACACTTTCGGAGATCGTTATCTCAGTCTTAATAAACATTCTTAATCATCTCGACAAATGCAAGCTACTCCATACATCTAAGAAAATCGTTGAAAAACATTTAAATGAGATTTCGGAGAAAGTTATTATGTTGATTGCTCGCGTACATAGAAAAACGCCCCGCGTAAAAATAGGAAGTGTGGCCAACATATGGGTACAGCTGTGGGCGCCATGTGGGCCATGTATTGGTCAACTCATTGCCAATACATTATCCACACGTGAGGTATAACTGGCCGACATGTTGGAAAGAGATGTCTAATATGTTCCCACCCCCCTCCCCCCATCCACGTCCCGCTCACCTTCCCACGAAAACCCACCTATATGTACATACACCCCCGTATCCACCACATATACACATATATACTTAAGGGGATGTCGGAGCCCCGTCCCCCTTTTGCTGTCCGACCTATTTTGTATTTCTAATCATATGTAAAAACTAGAAGTCTGATTAACTTTACCTTGTACAGGTCGGTCAATTATAGTAAGCGCTACACGGGTCTGCTCCGAATTTTACTGTAAAATAACGTTATAAAAAGTTATTTGCAACAGTTTGGTAGGATTAAAATTTTGAGGTTAGGTTTCTATGCGTAAACAACCTATCGTATTTCAAATTAATTAGAAAAATAACTTAACAGATCAACTTTATCTTACATGCAAAAGCTTTATTATACAGAGCACTACACGGCTCTCCTTTTGATTTTCCCATGCATTCTATTCTTCAAAAGTAATCACTAAAAGAAAAAACACGTTTTTAGCTCCGACATCCTATGTGGGTGCGTATGTATATGGGTGAGTGGGTGTGGGTAGGTGTGCGAGATGTTGGTTGGTGGGTGGGAGGGATGGGGGTTGGCGGGGTTGGGTGGTTTGATATATATATTAGACACCTCTGTCCAACATGTTGGCCAACCGTGCCCAACGTGTGGGCCAGTTACATCCCACACGTGGATAATGTGCTGTGGCCACACGTTGGCAACGTATTGGCAATACGTTGACCAATGCATGGCCCACATGTTGCACACAGCTGCGGCAACATGCTGGCCACGCGTTCTATTTTTGCGCGGCGCAATACCCTCGAGAGCCTTCCTTCTCGTTGACACCTCTGTTACACTCGCTTTTATGCAGTGCGCTGATTGCGGTCCGCCCACATCTGATTGGCTAGCTAGCTCGTCACCAACCGCCGTCGTCCCTTCATGCATATGGTAAAAAGACGAGCGGAACGCAACTACGAGCCCAACGTCCACCGAATTTCGTCCTATTTCATTTTGCATAGGACGCAGTTTGTTTCACGCGTCGCGCTTCGATTATCACGATTCCCGTGATATATACTCCTGCTCTGTATTATCCATTGGTGGAAAATGGCGTTTACGAGGGTTTTGAGGGGGGGGGGGGTGAGACGAGGGTGCAATTTCGCGCGGGTATCGATTTTTGAAGAGATTGATACTAGTCGAGGCAATTTATAGCGCTTATGCATGGATGAGCACAATAATGCTTGAGTATACTAATGTACGTTTGTGTGTATGTTGTGTATACGTGCGACGTGAATTTGTCGACTCGTTAGTCCGCTTGGATAATGCACGTAATTTGCGTCGATAAATTATATCAAATTCAATCTTGTTTAAAATATAATTGAATCCTCCAAAATTTAGTTTTAAATAATCGTGAAACGCGAGTAAATGTATTTCCAGACTTATTTTGCAAAAATATCACGAACATATTGGAGTTGAATTATTTATATTTTTTTATTTTCCTTAAAAAATATTATTTTGACCGATCACCTAAAGTATTGTCACAATATTTTGAACATTCATGGATATTATTGGGACCATGAAAATATATTTTGTTAATAATTTTGTACTTTTTAAATCTCTGAAGGACAAATCCAAGATATTCCCTTCAATTAATGCACGTCATTTTTATATACATTTTGTACAACTGTTGCCAGTTAATAAGTCTCGTATTTGATAGTAAAAAGGCGGAGACGTTTTTATACTCGCAGTTAGATTCTATCTCGAGACTTTACGAACCGAGAGCAGGCGTTCATATACTACGCCACGGCCGCACTGGCTATTTCCTTGCGCTTTAGTCTTCATATTGCCTTGAGTTGCATTTCGGCTGACTAGGTATACGTCACACGTCATACATGAAACAACAAATTCGAATACTTACATCGTATTAACATGTATATCTATCTATAACATCTCAAATTAAATTTGTGAAAATAAATAAATGCGCAGCTTGGTTAAAGTGAAAAATGATTAGAATATTCTAGTTCTAACAATAATCCACATATACGGGTTAAAAATCTTCTGAATTGTTTGTTTGACGCATCATTTTCCCAGGATTACCTACGCTATTCGCTTTGTAAATAGTAGCACTAGCCCCAGATACAACGTTAAATTGTCATAAGGCTGCCAAAGTTTGAACGACAATAATGATTGTACAATGTACATTGCAATGTACAATGTATTGCAAGGGCATATAAATTAAGCTTAACTATTTAGCCTAATTATTCATATAAACACTTTTATGTAGCTAAGAAACTATTATAATATACCTAAACCATTATTTACATTAAATCATTTTCTCTATTTCTACAAACCAGTTTAACATCATTATTACAGCTTCAAATTTTTTTATTTTATGGGAATTAAATTATGCTTTTGATGCTAGTATTACAATAGTATCACTTTTATCAAGGCAATTCTCATATACATGGCATAATACGCAGATCGGCAAATTTTGCCACACATAGTATATTGAAAACTATTAAATCATTAAAAAAAGTTTTTATACAATTAATACGCGTATTGACAAAGAGACAAAACGTTAATTACGTAGGACATTTCTTCAATTAATAAAATAGTACATTGTCCAACAAGTGCGCGAAGCAGGTGAGTTTCGAACGAGCGAGAAGTTTATTTTTGACAATCGCACCAGTCGAAAATCACCTGAGCGCACGCGTTGCACATATTATTTGTATAAACGAGTGTGAGAAGCTCGAGTACAAGATGTACGTGGATTGTGTATAGTATATTATTAGCTCAAATGTACTCGTATCTGATACGGGCTACGTCCTTAATAAATATTGATGTACGAAAGAAGAGTAAAATAAAGTTGTATGAGCATGGCAGGCTGCAGGGAGGGGCGCCCGGTGGGAGACAGGGGCGGAGGAGGCGAACCCCCCATCAGCAAAAAGAATTACTTATAAATAATAAAAAAAAATTTAATTATGTAACAATTATGAATTTACAATAAATTCATTTATTTCATTATATTTTTTCAATATTTTTCTAATTTTTAATTTTTTTTAAACTTTACAAATTTTTTCAATACTACAAATTATCAAAATTTTTAAATTTTTTCATAACTTTACAAATTTTTAAAATTTTAAAATTTTTTAAATATTTTTCAATAAATAAATATCTACAGTTTTTTCGCGACTAAATGATTGTTTTCGCACGCCGTGCGCGAAGCACTTTGCTCCGGCGAAAATGCGTAAATCGGATACTTCGCGTACGCTATTCACGCATGAGAAACCGAGCTTCTCACACGAAGTTTCAAAAAGAAATTTCAAAATATGACAATTTTACTTTACAGTAAATTGACTCTTTTGGTAGCGATTAATTTAGATCAAATAACAGTTTTTTTTTCAACTCTTCATTAATATGCACGAGAATTCCGCTCTCGATGAATAAAAAATAAATTTCAGTTTAGAACTCAACCTGACGCGAAAAGCCCAACTTAAATATTTAATGAAAAGTCCATCGTACCATACAAAAACTCGAGTTTGAAAATTCAAAACTGTACGTCCCACCTGGTCTCCAACCGCGAAGAGACACCACTGTCGGGCAGGGCCATACACCTATCGCCGGAAGTCACGTTATTTTATTCATGCGCTCGCGATCGCCGTCGTCGTCGTCGCGCCGCGTGCTCGGCTCGGCACGTGTCCGACGCCGCTGTACATTTCCATATGTAAAATGCGTACCGCCCCCCCTCCCCCTTCGTGTCTCTTCCTGCGCATATCGTCGTTCTCGATTTTCTCGCGCCTTTTCGGTGCGAATTACAAAAGCCTCGACCATCCAAAGCAGGTATATATTTATAGACGGTCTCTCGGGTTATTTTCCGTTGAAGCGCAGAAGCAGGCAAATTCCGTATCGACAGGTGCCTGGAGGGAGGAGAAGAGGAGAGAGTCGGCTTGGTTGGTGAGATTGTGAAGATGGGGGAGGAGTTTTATCGAGCTGGGACGGTCGGGGCTTTACTTTACAAGGTTAAAGGCTCGTAAGCTTATTGCATTTCGGGCGTTTTATAGATTCTTGTATAGGGATAATTCGGTGGTAGGTTAAATTGAGAGGAACATGGGCTGGGTATGCATGCAGTGTGAGTGTGTGTGTGTTTAGGAGGTGGTGAGTAGAGGAAAGAGCGAGGCGCTACTTGTTGCCAAAAGCGCGGAAGTGGTAATTCGATTTTTCAGCTGTTCGCCGATATTGCTGCAGCACCTTATTGGAGACTGTAATAAGACGTATATTTTCCTGTGTTAGTAATTTATACTTATTAATTACCAAACAAATTTTAATATTCCCGACTTAAAAGGTCAATGACTAAGTTTAATGACAAAAATTAATACATTAAAAAGATTTTTTTTTAATCCTATTAGTACAATTACACTGAAAAGAAAACCTTAGAGTGCTTATCAACATCTTCACCTAGTAAATTTATAATTTACTACTTTATATTTTTAAAAAATCGTTAGTAAATTAATTATGAGGGTTCTGGTTCACTTGATTCGAGCATAGCCTACGATCCATAAACTAGAAATTTACCTTACTGACGCTTCGATAAAAATGGTCATTAACTATCTTGATGATAAATCTATTTTACCGACCTATCATAATTACCGACGTATAGAAATAAACGGCGCTATCAAATATAAACATTTGTAAAGAATTTAGAGGTTGGTTGAATGTATTATTCGCATTTAAAAATTTTAATTTTGTACCTTATATTTTAAACACTATAAATTTTACGCCTTACGCTTTGCACAATTTGAACATTTTTAATTCGTCCCTTATGCAATTCCATTGTCAAAGATAGTTCCACGTCTGCCGTTAGTTGGCAAACAGTAGTACCTCGCGTACCCTTAGTGTAAGCTGGTATGCTGATAATTATAAGTTCACGTTGCTGGTAGTACATTTTTCTGACCTTGAGTAGGCAACGACAAGAGTTGTATTTCAGAAACTCAGTAGCATGAGGTTAGCGAGTAAGTTAAAGGACTGGTTCGAATGAGTCATTCGTATTCAGTCGAACTTGTCGCAGAATGCCATATTTAAATGAGTAGTTGCTTGCTGATACACCAATTTTGAGGAAGTCTAATGAGGTGACGACTTCTATCTTCTCTTGGAGCATTTTCACATTTCTGAAGTATTAAATGAAATATCAAGAAGCCTGGGAAAAGAATGAGTAGCGTAAGTGACTGCTATACTGTTAGCTGTTTTTGCTGTTGTTTATGCGCTTGCATTTTATGTCTACTTTCACCTCAATAATATCTTTCGCTGCTCCTTCTTTTCCCAGACTTTTTGATCTTACTTTTGTTGCTCTAGGAGAATGAGAAAGCTCCAAGAGAAGACAGGAGTCGTCATCTCATTAAACTCGTTGAAAAATGGTATATAATTTTCTAAGCAGCTGGATCAGTTGTGGGCATGTCATTCTAACCAGTCTTTTATCTTATTCACTAACCTGCTTTTACCGTGTGTGAAATACGTCTTGTCGTTACACAGTGGTCAGCAAACGAAGTACACTACCGCCAGCGACCGACATGCAATCATCCTTTATCCCTGGATTATCGACCATCAGCTTATACTCAAATCTAAGTGAACCAGAACTCTTATTGCTCATATTCTTTCATTAATGATGTAGTTTACCAGAAAGTAAGTAAAAATTTTATTTTAAAATTAGATCGCCATAAATACACCAACAAGTCAAGTTAACCGAAAGTGTTTATTAAAAAGGGAAATTCCACGTCTACATACACAATTAGACTGTTACAAAACGTAACACTTAATACATGCAAATAATCGAATTTCTGTACAACCCTTCACTCAATCGCTAAAATCTCGCCTCACCGTTGTTTCCATTATCACCCGAGCACCCTGCAAGATTCGATCGCGAAATTACGCTCGTTCGTGCGCGCCCTTTCCGCAAAACTCAGCCCAGCCGTGAAATTTTCGACGAGCAGTGCAGCAGCAGCAGCAGCGGCAGTAGCAGCGTCTGTACGTTGCAGCAGCAGCAGCAGCAGTGGCTGTCGGCGACGCGCCGGCAATTTTCATTGCATATTCAGCGGACCAGAAGCGAGCGGCGCTGCACTGTCGTTTCCAGCAGTCGCCGAGTTATTATGGCGCCGTTCCTCTACATATACATGTATATACCCGCGCACGTGCCGCGAACTAAAGGATAGGCGAAGTCGATTAACTCCTTTTTCTTATTTCGCTCTTTTGCTCTTTCTTTCCTTCTTGCTCGCATGTATAAAAGGTAGCCTAGAAGAGCTACAACACTCATAACAGTGCTGCAGTGTGTATGTAGGGTAGAGCGCTAAGAAAAATGCTGTTCGCATTTTTTTCCGACTGAGAAGGAGAAGGAGAGAGAAACTTTTTCTTAAGTGCGAAAAATATGGGGTCGTTAAAAAGTGGCGGTGGTGGCCTGCTGCTGCTGCTGCTGCTGCTGCTGCAGGAGAAAAGCGGGAAACGGTTTATGGATTTTTTGCGGTGCGATGACGCTGTGGGCGGCTAGGTATATACAGGGTAAAGCGTTTTATACGGTGCTTGCATAAACGGATTTGATTAGCGACGTACGCGCGGGTCCGCTGCTAGCGGTGAGTATATTACGACTCGGGGATAACTCGCGTATATTCTGTATGACTCCGAAGAGTGTGCGATATTACGTCGCAGCTTCTTTTGAGATTCAGAGATGAGAGAATGTAATTCTATTTGGTTTTGAAAATTGTTGATGTGTGATCTTTTGTCGGTAGAAATTCGTCTGTAAATAATGGTCTGGAAACTAGTTAATGGCTACGATGAATGGCTATTTTTTATTGTAATGAAACATTTTGTTGCTCATAATGGAGTAAACAAATAACTAAATAAATCTTAAAATATACTTTATTTTTATATTAATACTTAAAGAATTAAGTTAAAAGGGCTACTTTACAAGAAATAAGAAATATTGATGTAAGATTTATTTGTAATACTTTTGGCATATATATCGAGATCTGTTTATCGTTCTGTTTCTCTCATTCGTGGTTTTGGATTATTTATTACTCTAAAATGGAATACATTTGTTATGTGCTTTGTTCGTTATATATGAAAAATGGTAAAGTGAAGTTTGTGCATTTACTACACCGGAAATCTTGGAAACTTGATCTTCAGAGATGTTTCTCTTAGGTAAATAAGACATAGTGCAAGATATACGATGAAAAGCAACAGAGATTTTGCACTTAAAGGGAAGCCAGTCAAGGATAATGGATAATGGATAATGCATTTTCCTGCATTTACTCTTCTTTGCTTTAACTGATGTGCTTCCTGTCTTAATGTACACGTTAAGTCATGAGAGCAACAGAATATTTGCTTGCTTTATATTGAATTTACGAAAATGTATACATTTTAACATTTAATTATAATAATTTAATTAAAAAGTATAAGCAAGCACGCTTTGCTTATGCCCTATGTCTCAATGTTTATAGTGAAATAGCTATGTGAATTCACGTTGCTTTAAGTGCTGAATAATTTCGACACCTATCAGAAGTACAGTATAAATTTAAAATTACATATGAATAATAAATAATTATTAATTATTTATTAATAGTATTTAAATATTTATTTTGATTTTGAATACGAGTATTTCTTGAAGTAAGTCCTTCTTCTAATATTTGAATTCAACTGTATATATAGTTTGTATATATGGGTAACTCCACGTCAAGTGAGCAAGTGAAACATTTAAAAACTCTGATACTTTAAAAAAATGATGTGTTACATACCTAAAATATGTAAAAAATGTTTCAAAACCCTACCTCTATTGGTTCAGGATTTATACCAAACTAAGAATCTTGATTATTTAAACTTTTTTCAATTTTCTCAAAATGTATGTATTTTTATCTTGAGAACTATTAAAAATAAAGTACTTTAGTTCGTGTGTTTTGGAAAGAGAATTTGATGCAAAATATGATAGTATTTTTTGCATCACCAAATCTGATGATTTTGATTGGTCAAAATTTCTGCCCGGACACCGATGAAATTTTAAGCTGTGCGCTACATGCAATTCTGTTAAAAAAATTTCAATGATACTTTCAGATGTATATTTTAAGAAGATTTAGAATGGTACTATAACTCAGTTACGAGAAATAAATAAAATAAATTGGCTTATTGTACCAGAAATAGACTTACATGTTAAATTCAATTATTATTATTATTATTATAAAGGCCAAGTAGTAATGGTAAGCAACAACGGTGCCTGCAGGGCAACAGCTATCACATAGTTCTTGCTCCTGTCGGCTTCCCTACGTGCACTGTAAGTGCTGTTCTTTCGTTACCTATTCTAGCTACATGCCCAGCCCACCCCTAGTCTTCGGGATTTAATTACTCTGGTCATGTTTGGCTTCCCGTATAGCTCGTGTCTTTCTTGGTTATGTAAAATTCTCCATTCTCTAGTAATCTCATCTATTTTGCCCCCAAATATCTTTCTAATGACTCTATTCTCAAATACTCTAAATCTATTTCCTCCCGTTTGTTAACGCTCACGTTTCGCATGCGTATAGAAGTACTGGCATTATGATTTTTCTATATATTTCTAATTTAGTCTTTCGCAATAGTAATCATGATTTTAGTAAGTTATTTACCGAATATATGCATGCATTTCCCAAATGCAGCCTCTTCTTAATTTATTTATGAGTTTCATTTTTGTGGACTATTATCGTGCCAAGGTATTTAAAGTCGTCTACTTTTTTAAAAGTTTTGCCGGAGACTTTCAAGTCGGTATCAGCAATCTCGGGCCCTACTCTACTAGTGACCATACACTCGGTTTTCTCTTCACTTATTTCTAGGCCTATTTCGTTAGCTGTTTTTATTAGTATTTTTATGTTTTTTATTACGGTTACTCTGCTTTTTCCTATAATTTCTATGACATCTGCGTATGCTAGCAATTGTGTTAGGGAGCCATTTATTATAATTTCCTTTATAAGAGCCTGAATTTGGTAAAATAAGCCAATTTATTTTATTGTTGCATAAATCTTGAATCAATAGAGGTAGGGATTTGAAACTTTTGTTACATATTTTGGGTATGTCATCATTTTTTTAAAGTGTCAGAGTTTTTAAATTTTTCGCCTGCTCAATTAACGTGGATATATATATATATATATTGTGTGATTCCACGTTAATTGAGCAAGTGAAAAATTCAAAAACTATGACACTTTAAAAAAATGATGACATACCCAAAATATGTAACAAAAGTTTCAAATCCCTACCTATGTATATATATATATATATATATATATATATATATATATATATATATATATATATATATATATATATATATATATATATATATATATTATGGTCACAATATGTATACACACTAAGGTCCGAAAAACCCTATAAAAATGCTACTAACAAAATCGCACAGTGCTTTTCCCATGGCTATTTAATTCACCACACAAAAAACAGAGAAATCTTAAGTGGAAAAATAGATTTATCTATCTATATTTATATATATATATATATATATATATATATATATATATATATATATATATATATATATATATATATGGAAAAATAGGTTTATCTATATATATATATATAGATAAACCTATTTTTCCACTTAAGATTTCTCTGTTTTTTGTGTGGTGAATTAAATAGCCATGGGAAAAGCACTGTGCGATTTTGTTAGTAGCATTTTTATAGGGTTTTTCGGACCTTAGTGTGTATACATATTGTGACCATAAGGAATACATGATGTCCTGGTCTTCCTATGTTAATAGATCCCTGAATTTTCGACATTACCCACGCCGAATATTAGTTCTTGGACAGTGTTCGCAGCAAGTGCGATGCTGGCCTGGTTGGTTGAGTGTTCGCCTCTCACCCGCACGGGCGCGAGATAGATTCCCGATAACATCGCTTTATTTTTCTCATATTTTTCAGTAACCAGCACCATTCGAATACATACATATATACATACATACTTACATACACACATTTTTAAAAAACCTATTTTTCTGACGCATCTTTATGTTCGAGTTCAATTTTCTTCCGTAAGTTTTCAAAATGTTGAAGATGAACCATAGATGTACCTCTGGTCTTCTTTTCTTCTTTCATCTTCTCAAAGTCGAACGAACCATCAATCTTGACCTTCAGATCTTCCTAAAATTTGACAAAGGTTTCCATATTCTGTCTGTATAAGTTATATAATCCAATCAATACTCAACTAACATTCAAAGTGTGAGAACTAAGTTCTCGAGAACCAACAAATTTCTACAGTAAAGTTAAACTACATACAAGCAATAAAATCAACAGCAATCAGCGAAGACTAGACACAGCATATTCATTAAACAGAGCGGAGATGTCGTAACAAGCACGTTAGTCAAATCCTAACCAAACTATTTTGACCAATGCAGTATTCAAATAAAATTAAATGTTTACAACTCATGAATCTTTAATAATTATCTAACCGAGTTTATTCTTTTGCAGACAACACATTGCATTTTCATAACATCCGGGATATACTTCCGCCATCTCGGCAAGTCAAACTCGCGTACCCTCTCCAAAATGAAGATCTTCCTCGTTGAACAATCCCAAAAGATGTTTACTCTAGCCTCGGCAGCTCTAATTTTCCTACTCATCTCACCAAACATCGCTACAAACTTCATCATGCGCACCCCACCTCCCAACGCATACCCCCGCAGTAAAACGAACATCTCCGCGCGACTCCTCGCTTTAAACCATACACACTCGCGGAGAGCGCAGCTCGCGCGCTCGGCTTACACAAAGTGACACAGCCGCGCACGACGTCTATTTCCTTGGTGCAGCAGCATCCAACTACATAATAGCGCGCGGAAGCTTCAGCTTCAGCTACAGCTCCGCAGCATCTACAGTGAGCTACGTCAACTCGATATTAATTATACGCGTTTAGTCCTCGCCGCGCGTATATGTATACGCGTATTATATTATTCACAGGCGCTGCGAGCGCGCTGCACGTGCGAGCATGTATAACCGATGTGTGCCTTGGATGTATTCATGCACGCGCGTTTGACATCGCTATGTTGTTTGGGTGTGGGCGATGAAGATTTGGGGCGGCTTCATATTTACAAACATTTGTTAATTAATCGTAGCGATGGAAATTGTAAATTAGAGGTGCTTATACGTTCATGGGTGGGGTGAATATATTATCTTGTTATTTGTAGTAAGATGTTGGAATATAATTAACTCATTACTACTTGTAAGACTTGGTACTGTATTACAAGACTACTACGCCTGGAGATCCTCCTCTAATTACGTGCTCTGTTGTAAATTATTAGATTGCTACAAAGTTATGTACAGTTAACTTTATATCACAAACGTATAAATTATATCTTCTGCTGATTTATAATACGGTGAAAAAAATTATAAATATATTATTTTAAATAAGGTTATGATGTGATGAAATTCTCCTGGTCTGAGGCCCTGTAGCATTTTTAACCCTTAATTAAGGATCGGCACCAATCTTTAAGTAATGGAACAATCTATCCAGATACTTTTTAAATAATTACGTTGAAAAAAATTTTCGTATAGTATTAGAATAAAACTTCAACTATATCCTACTTTTTTAATTTTTAAAAGCTGGTATTCAAATGTTATACCAATATGCAGTATTGACATATTTTTGTTTGTTAGGCATCATATTTAAAAGATGCTCGTATTATTCGTTTAGTACCATCAAACTACTGAGCTAGTCTAAATGATGTTACCGACCACGTCGCGTCGGTTTCAATTCGCGCTGATCTGCCAGTTTCTCCATGGATCTCCAGGAGCGCACACCATCACATCAGGGTGCTGTGCACTCAAACAGTTCAATTAAAGTACTGCAAGCTTATTATTGTTTAACCAGTGCTAATTCATTTACTCACCCGTTGCTCCAAGAATTCTCATTACAAAGAAAACATTTGAAAAATATTTTACGTATTACTTCGTTGAATTCGATTCGAAGGACCAAATGTTTTGTTTTAATAAGGATAGTTGGAGCAGCGGGTGTAGTAAACAAATAAGCATGGCTTAGACAATAATAAGCTTGTGGCACTTTAATTGAACTGCTTGAGTGCACGTCGTGAGGTGGTGTTATGCGATCGTGGCGACTGTTGTTATCCAATATTTTATACTATTTTTCGAGATTTCTCGGCTGAGAAGAATTTAGACGTGATCATGTATTGCTATATATAGACCATAATCATAATCCATAATGAATGATCAGGCATTATTCTGCATGTGGTTTTAAATAATTATTTTAACATTGCATAACAAATGTAAATTATTGCTTATTTCAAAAAAGTCTGTAGCCCATAGCTACGATAGTAATAATGTCTCAAAAAAGCAAAAAAAAAGTATGTTCAAGGTACTGGTTATCCAGCTTAATGCCTTCGCTGACTGAGCTAATTTGTTCACAATTTCGCATGATCATGGATGAACGTTCATGATGGTTAACGAATTTACCTGAAATCCATTTTTACTGGAAATTATATGAAAATAGGGAATCAGATTTGACGTCTGTGAATTAGAATAAATTTAACAATAGTATATATATACTTATATGGATGATTTTCACGACAGTGTCAAATTTGTTATTTATTGATCTATGTGTATATTTAAGGGTGCATATTATATGTTCATAAAGTGTATTAGTTTTATAATACGTTGAATTCATGTACATAAAGAAAAATTCTTCGGCTTATATATGGGCAAATCCACAAAACTTTTGACAATGGAAAAAGAAAAAGAAATAAAAAAAAACGAGAGCACACTCACCAGCTTTGGTGAACACTTTTGGTTAGCATTCAAGATGATCATTTAATATTCGTTAATCATTTCAAGGTGGGGCTTGGAAGTTATGACGTCATTATGCAAAAAATATTTTTATTTCCACATTATTAATACATTACTTAACAAGCTTTAGTCGTGGAAACAAGTGAAAAATAACAAGAACTGTGAGTAAATTCGTTTAATACATAATAAAAAACAATAAACTAATGATAACAGGCATAAATATATTATTTAAACAAACTTTTGTTTTTGCACTAGCCTCATTTACTTTTTTAGCTTTTATTTTTGATGAAGATTGTTCGGTCTTTCTTTTTCTTGTATCTTTCTTCACTGGTTTCTCATCTGAAGCTGTATTGATATGTTCAAGTTATATTTGGATATACCGAATTTCGATGACAATTGTATTTAGTAATTTGACCTTGAAATGCCCTTGATTTAGACCTGATGAGGTCACATGGACCCCGGATTCGAATTTAACGGTCCTCATAACGTATAAGTATAGTGCTTTGTCTCGTGCTTTATTTTTTTTTTAATTTTTTTTCAGAAGGGGTTGGGGGGTGTGACTAACAAAAATTGAAAATATTCTTAAGCGATTTCCTTCTGATGTATGCATGGAATTTTAACGCGCCTTGTTTACTTTAGTTAGCACATTAAACACTTGAATTTACTCTTGAGATAACGAAAATATTGAGTAGTTTTCGTGTGCTATTAAAAAAATTGAATTATTGCAATTGTTTACGATTCAGAAAATCACTTCGTAATAGCTGCTGTACACATATTATTGATATCACACTTATCGGATCACGCGCAAAGCATTCCTTTTTGTATTGAAATGAAATACCTTTAGTCAATTCGTTGATACACAAAAGGGAGCACAAGTAAATATCATAACTGAAAAATGAAAAATAAAATAATTGAGACTCACATGTTCGTGGTCTAATAACTTTTAAATTAATATAGGAACATATTTGAGCTGCTATGTACAGTTACACTGTATGAATAACTATCTGAAAAATTAAAGAGTATAACAAAATTTGAAGGGGCGTTAAAAAAATCATTAAGAGTTTAAGATTTTTTGAAAACTTGCAGCCGTTTTCACAATTTTTCATTTTTTCTTTATTTTTTATAAGTTTGTTAAAGACATTTTGATACATCTGATTGAATGAAAAGATTGATATATAGATATTGAAACTAAAAAAAATAATGTGGATGTATGGCGATATTACATATAGTATTATTCGATAATTTGTTACACCTCGCTGAAAGTTAAAAGTTTTGTAGTTTTGCCCATATATGGATATTTGATGCCACGGAAGTGACCGCTTTTGCATGAGACATATTTAAAGTTACACTTTGAGAGTTTAAATTAAATATGTAATCATTCTTACAGGGTTCAAAATATGCATATTAACACATTTCTTGGAGCAGTCTTTAAATTACTTAAATCATACATAAAGATTGATATTTCGCAATCTTACTGTAATTTTACAACAAGAACGTACCTCGGAGGTAAAATTTTGAGTATATTTCACCTACATATTGTGCAAAGGGTATAGTGTATAATATTGTATAAAAATTCTATATTTGTCGTATACAATTTTAAGATTTCCATTACTTTACTTCTTAAGAGCATTTATAGGGGGAGCCATGAAATTTAACTGTTTCCTCAAAAACACCCATACAGGGTGGTAGATTTGACTGTTACCTAATGAACTAAATAACATAAATATATAAGGTAAGATTAACGTTAAGTATTGGAAAAACCGGAAAATTAATAGAAACATAACGTAAAATAACGTAAACACACTGTCGAATGATTTAAAAATAAATCTAACTGTACTAACATAAGATAACAGAGATATAGGGAGAGTTCAAAATGCCTGATATGACGACGGTAAAATATTATTATAGTATAAGGAGAATATCAATCATACAAACTATATGTAAATTCAAGAATCTGTCGATCTCTCCTAGTCAATTGTGGTGAAAGAATATTAAATAAATAAACTTTTCATCTCGCCCTTCATACAAACTTAGATTCGGTTGGGGCTTTGAGAGCAATTTTCTAGTACACAAATTAATGATGTAACAAACACGGATGTAAAACCAAACATCTATTACATCACTACCCAATAAACCTACAATATTACAATACCAGAATTCTAATTTCGCATGCACACGTACGCGCGATTGTTTGCCCTCGAGTGCAATCATCGTCCAAGACGGAGGATAATTCCGTGATCGACGCGACGATACAGCCGTGCATAATCCGCGCTATCCACACTGACCCGGCTCCGCAGACGCCGCAGCTACATCTGCCACTGCTCTATATACTCCTCCTGTCTCGGACACCAGCACTCCGTGCAACCTCTATACACCGATATAACGCACTGCGGGCAGTGCGTGTCCGGTGTGTCCGAGCTCCGAGAGACCTAAGACGCTCGCACGCGCGCTGATACACAATAACGCAAACAATCCGTCGTGCGGCTTCACGGGGTGCAACTGCCATGCACGCCATTAATGCCCGCCCCGTGTAATGATCAGCTTCCGAGAACCTCGGCTACTATACGTGCGATTATCGGAGAGGGAGGCGAGGGCATGCGGCCGCACGTGTGTATAGATTTTGCCGAGCTCGCGCGGCTTTGAGCTGACTTAACAGCTGCGCTGCATTTGCCGTTTCACTCTCTCTGGGGTCTGCCACGGAGTACAGGGAAATTATCCGTGCGGGCTTACACGTTCGATAAGCCGAAGGCACACTATGGAATCTTGCTCTTGATGATATTTGATGATTGAACAGGGTTATGAAGGGGTTTTAGTTTTCGGTCGGATTTATTATGGTAAAAGTAGATTTTGTTAAAACTGTTCCTGTTTGGTATATAGATATTTAATAAGTCATTTAAGGAGGTTGTATGCGTATATATATGTCATAAGAAACAAATATTTTTTTACTACAATTTAATCTCAGATAATGATATGAAAGTCAATATATTATGAAATAAGGGGTTTTTGTCAAACTAAACAATTTTTTTTATTGGAATTCCGTTATTGTAAAATTAGATATCGTCAAATTTAGACTTTAAGAAAGAAAAAGTTGACAAAACAGTGAAGACTTTTTTTATTTGTTATTCGATTTTATTTTTGAAGGTCTCATTTTGTTCCTTGAAAGATTTCATTGGGACTTACCCATATAAAAATTAAATAACTTCGAATAACCTACAGAGTTACAGAAGAAACCTCTTATTTTATAATATACTGACTTTCATATCATTATGTAAGTTAAGTTGTAGTAAAAAATGTTTGTTTTTATCACATATATCTACGCATACAACCTCCTCAATGGTAAAATAGTTTTCTCATAGTGTATCATAGGATCTGAGAAGGTAATTAGCTGAAAAAAAATTTGATTTTTATATTGTGATAAAAGATTGAATAAACGCCTACTTTATTATAAATTTTAAAGAGTTAAAAAATGCTGAGGAACATATCGATTGAATAAATATAATATTTAAAGTTTCAGTTTTGCATGTTACGCGATCTGCATTTCCACGCTTTAGGAGACGTCAGCACTTTTCGAATTTCAAAATATATGGAGGTCTCAAAAGATTCTAAAAAATAAATATATATTATATAAAAAAATGCAAGAATGTTACAAAAATTCAATAACGTACAGATAATTAAAATTATGATAATGTTTTGTATAATATTATTTATATTCGCTGGTGATTTATTTGAAATGTATCATACATTTCATGTTCTCAATTTTTATTTATCAAATCTTCTGCCCTTAACAATGGACACTTTTCAAGTATACACAATAAAAAAATAACAGTGCAATATTACATAATTTTAAAACATTATCTATATGAAAATGTGTAATATTAAATCAAATATATATTTCTCAAAATCTATTAAAAGACGCTTCCAACTGATTTGGGACTCAGCTTTCTCAAAGAGGTATCAGTCATGTTATACAGTATATTATATTATTATACATAGGTCAATATCTGTGGATGGATCTGACAAAATAAGGTTATATATTATAAGGCAAATTTTACTGAGAAGTTCATAAGAATTACAAATACTTTAAGTTTAAATGTTAACTGAAAATTAAGTTTTTGCACATAGATTCGCACAAAGATAGAATTTTATACTTTAATTTTCAAGTTATAGAGGTGAGAAAAAAAATTCTTTAACGCACGTTGTAATAATTGAAAAACGGTACATTTTGCATCGTATTTGGTCTTAAATTAAAGGATTTTATGATTTTATTTGAGGATTTTATTTAAAAAAATTTCAAAGAACCGAAATTTTCAATTTTTAAAATTTTAAAAAATAGCTCTTGAATTAAAATGAGTAGACCATATTTGCTGAAATTTTTAAAGGCACTCCTAGATATATATAACAAACATGCATGCCAAGTTTGGTCAGGTTTTACCGCGGAATATTTGAACGCGAATGAGCGATATACACACACATATACACACACACATCCATACAGCGGACAATTTTTGAAAGTAGCTTTTTCGACTCCCAAAGTCATATAGTATGTTTTAACGTTGAAATAGACAACAAATTTTTTTTATCAAAACAATGCTTTCTCTTTGTGAAAGCAAAAATAGAAACATAATAAAAATAGTATACAAGTGTTACTTTTTTAATAATGTACAAAATATTCGAATTATAATAGTTTTATGAACGTTGTCATTTAAATTACCTTAATTATTTTGAAATATTTTACATTTTTCAGTTATTCTCAGTATTTTTTTTTTATAAATCTTTTACCGATGAAATAAATAAAATTCTCTACTGTTTACAAACTACAGTTTACAACGGCCAGGGCAGTAAAAACCGAGCAATAAACATGACATCATTCTAAAACATTTATACAAAAAGCCGTAACGTTAAATCGAATTTATATCGACTCTCGATTCAATGCCTCTGAAAGGTAACCCGGCGTACGAGCGCGAGGCAAAGCCATTTCCCTGGTAATACGCGAACTGAAAAATCGCTCGCTCGAGGACAAAGATTGAAAACGGATTTTTCCAATTTCGCAACGTCACCTGCTCCCCCACAGTTCATTCGCGATATGTAGCTTCGCGTATACGTACGAGCGACGGAGAAAGATAGAAAAAAAAAGAGGACGGAGCGGGACACATACGAAGAATCGCAGGAAATTACGCGGACGAGGCCGAACGCATCGACACGCTGACCGTAACAAATTAATACGTGACTAGCGCGCGGTAAAAGAGAGAGAGAGGGCGTTGATCTCGCGTTCTCTCGCTCTATTTCGCTGCGCGAGCCAGCCTCGCGCCCTCGCCGAATTCGGACTGCGCAGTTTCTCGATTCTATAGATTGATATCATATGTATGTGTGTGTGTATGTGTGCGCAAATGTTCGCGCGACCGCGTCGCTCGGCACGTCGGCGAAAATCAATTACAATAATCCGCGACTGCCGCGAATAATTAAAAGTTAACGCGCTGCCCGTTGAAAAGCTACGGTCCAGCTGTCTCTTTTCGTCTCTCGCCATGCACGCGTATAATTAAAATATTTTGTCACGGAGTGAATCTATAGCTATTTCGAACTTTTAATTGGTTTCAGATTTTTATCACTTTATGAATTCGTTTTTGGACAATTTTTGGAAAATAGCGGTTCTTTATGGCACTGCTTTCTCAACAAGAAAGCTTTGTAACAATGAAAATGATCGAATGAATGTTCGATGTTTTTGTGGTTTCGGAATCGGAAAATAGGGTGTTTAAAATTGTCTGACTGTATGTATAGTATATATAACATGTATTTATGTATATATACCTATGTGCACACTTACGTACACTGAGAGAAAGGACTTCGTTTAGTTAAGAATTTTTTTTAATTATTAATAAATGCGTTTAACTGCTAAAAAAATGTTTATTTCTTCGTACTTAAATCTACAAAACTTATATAGTTAAGAAAGAATCTTATCTATAAGTCTTTTTTTCTCTTACCATAAGTCTCGGCAAAATACAAATGACGCGCTAAAATTACGTAGATATATTGAATGAAATTCTACATTCTCAACGTAGAATTGATTAAATTTTGAAATTGATTGGAATAATGGAATATTGAATACTATTATTATTGGTATAATACGTGTCTAAAACTTAGAAACCATTTTTTCAGAAATCATATTTGATAAGTCCATGAATACACTTGTTGGCCTTAAGAGGATCCGAATTTTCAAATATTAATATTGCATGCATACATTTCTTTGCTACTTATTAATTAACGTAGTAATTAACATTTAATAGTATTCTTAAACTGCAAATAAATTCATCAGCTTTTTTCTAGGATACGATGAGCAATAAAAATGGTGCCAGAAGTGGGATCCAAAATTTTCACTTTTAATTTTGTCATCCGTAACTTTGCAAAAAATATTATACAAACGTAGTATCTATTATTTCCAGCGTAATTACACATTTCTTCATACCTCATGCCTGCAGCGCAAGACCCGACCGGGTAAATTCATACCACCTTCATGATTAATCGCTGCCCGATTTTCCTCTCTAACGTTCTTGTTCGCTCGCGCGCACACCGCGTTTTATTATTCAAATTATGAACGAGAGAGAGAGAAAGAGAGAAAGATAGTGCTCGCACACTTTTCAGCCACTAAAGTTGAAACCGGCAGCTCCATGTAATATATATATATATATATATATATATATATATATATATATATATATATATATATATATATATATATATATATATATATATATATATATATATATATATATATATATATATATATATATATATATATTAACCCACCCTCGCTGCTGAATTAACGAAGTCACATCCGCGCCGTGTGCGCGCACATCTCTTTAAATATATATGAATCCCCGCGAGCGAGGCAAAACCGCGCGCAGAGGAACTCGCCCCTTTGTTAAGCGGCTGCGAAATTGAAGCTCCTCTGCCGAGGAAAGGCGCGGTAGAAAACTCCGCGAATCGGGCGCAGAGAGTACGCGAAACGCGTTATTTCACGTTTAATCCCATCACCCACGCTCGCGCGCACACCCGCAAAAGCATTTTACACCGACGCACTGCGCGGAGTTAGCAAGAGAGACGAATAAAGCTCGGAAAAAGCGAACTCCGCCGTACAGCCAGTCCTGGATAGCGCTAGTCGTACACACGTCGCGTAAATTTCGAGCGGGAGAAAGCTCGCCTTTGTGCGCTACGGTCCGAACTCCGCTCTGTATGTACGGTTTTGCGGCGCGACTCGCTTGTCGTTGCGTTCCTTTTTCGCGCGGAGTCGCGCGCGGGGGGCTGCGGGTATTTTTTGCGCGCGTCGTACCTCCTTCTTGCGTGACGTTACGTCGCTGCTGCTCGGGAATAAAGCGCGGGTAACGAGCGGAGCACCTAAATCTCTGCCGCTGGTCAGTCCTTGTTCGTTCTCTTCTTTTTGCGCGCCGGAGCGCGCGCGCGACTGGAAATATCGATGAAAATATCGCGCGCGGTACGTTTTCTGGCTCTCGTGGCTGTTCTTTTTGGGCGAGGGTCTTTTTGTGTTCTCTTGTGCCAGGAGGCGAAGGCACGATTTATCGGAATGGTCCAGGTATTCGCAAAACGAAATCGATAGCTGGAAAAAGGAAGTGGAATGTATGCGGATGCATCTTGTTATTTTTGCTTTGTTTATGGTGCGTGTCTGCATTCTGCTTACTAATGAGGGTATTTTTATGGATTTGCCCGAGAGAAAATATTCGTTTACGCAGTATTTGTGCGCAAATCGAACAATCGATGTATCAAAGAAAAATAACGAATACATCGGTAAATATTGTCTGAAAATATAACTCTCTGATAACTTTAATGCGTACGCAGATAATTTAAACAAAAGTAAGATTTATTTACTTCGTTGTTTAAACCCATTGTCAAATTAAAGATGTTTACGAAAGATTATTTACAATCTATAATAATTTATAGGTTGTAAATTAAATAATTATAATAATGATAATATAATAATTATAATAATAATAATATAATAATTATAATAATAATATAATAATTATAATAATAATAATATAATAATTATAATAATAATTATTATATTCATTATAATAATTAATTATATTTTTATTAAATATTTTGCTAGAACTAATTATAGTATATTTAAATTAATTAAGAATAACTGATTTTAGCTTTAGTCGCTTAACTGACAAGAGAAATTTGACGAAATATGCCAAAGTGCTGAGCCAGAGAAAATCAATAATAAAACATTCTCCCCTCTCTGTATATATTATTGTTTTGTCTCTACGTACATAGCTTCGATTTATTTGAATTACTAGACTTGATTCTCTTTAAACGAATATCGTGCACTGAGAAAAAGGAATCAGTCTCAAATCAATACTTTTATATTTATATGATAACTATACTGGTATTGCTCGAATAACCATACATATTACTGTCGTAGCTATATTATAGTTGTCGGTGATATTGTATAGTTTTCGCAGAAAAATAGTATTGATGTGAGACTAATAACAAAGTATTGTTGCAGCAGCAATATGCAGTTTAATTCTATCAACCAGAATCTGGATACTTGTGCAATACACTTTTTTCAGTGTATTAAATACCACTAATAGGTGGTATATGATAAGAAGAAGTATAAACTCCCGAAGATACATAATACCTTCGAAGAGAATAATCATCTTTGAAAACTAATGGATAACTGTTGTGAATCAGTCGTTCCAAGTGCATTGACATTAAGGAGAAATAACATGTGAAGAAAGTTATCGCGATTGTATAGGGAATATAATCTTATCTGCAAGGTAGAATCTAAATTCACATACGTGATGCGTTTCGCTCCAGGCAGACCTACTGGACTCCATCTGTAAGGCAATGTAGGTCGACTCCGCCTTAGGACACAATCCGTTCTGGCGCAGAATTTATTATAATTATTTTATCTAAATCCAGTTTCTATCTACAATATTGATATTATTGAGAATAATAGGTTTATTTTAAGTAAAATTAGGCTGTACGGTAAAAGTTGTTGGCGCACACCACAATGACAATTATGAACCAAAAAGTTTGATGGTATTTTTGACAGTAAAATAAAATAAGTTAGTTGAAATTACTAAATTTTACTCAACTAAGTGTATTTTAAAATAATAAATATTTGTTGATTAAAAATTGTTAGAAACAGTGCAAATTTATTAATAGAATAATTTAGCATGAACTTTGTTATGGATATTTACAATATTTTTCAGCTAACTAATGTTGAGAATGCTTCAAAGAATGTATCCGAAAAATTTCATCAAGATTGATTATTTTGGCATGCGCCAACAACATTTTGAAGATACATAACTGAAATAATGAGAAAACATCAATTGATGAATAATAATAAAAAATGTAGCTGTATTTTATAATACGTTACTACAACTTTACCAAACTTTATTATATTTATAAAAATAAATAAAAAACTTATAAAATAAAGTGTTGATCATATTTAACCTAAAAAACAAAAAAAAGACTTTCTTTTACTCAATTTTTACAGCCTATAAACGATCAAAAATAGGCGAAATAACGTGAAATTACAATAAATAGTTTTGACTAAACTATGAAATTTTTAGATTAAAATGTAAAATATCATTATATGCAAGTATAGCATTTGAAAAAAATTATGTACTATCTAACACCTGTACCACACAGACCTGTGAACTCCAAATTTTTAAAAACACAATTATAAAGAAAAATAAAATTATATTGAATATTCATTGTAAAATGGTTGTAATGCAAATAAGTTGAATAAGACATCCTTAAAGTTTCAGATTAATTAATTGTAATCCTATGAGCATAAGACTTGCTGAACATTGGAAAACCATAAATGGAGAAAACCGCACTTTTGTAAAAAGAAAAGAAAAATTTTTGATGTTTTTAAAACAATCTGTCTATTGCGGAATAACGATCAAAATTTCGTTTTAATAATTTCTATGTCTTCTGAAGTTTGTCTGCATATTATAGAGTAAATTTGGATACAGGTTTGGATTCAGTGTGTGTAAGAACACGCTGCATCATGTGCAATAAAGGTCGGAAGAAAAATACGTATAAAAACTAATAAGCTCAGTAAAATTATTTTTATGGCCAATATTACCAATACAAAATCATTTTCTGTTCTAAAAATGTACAAAGAATCAGGAAATGAAATAAAAAAATCGAGTTTTTCGTCATATTTTACTATAGAACCACCTTAAACAACAACAGCCAAGACAACTAAATAACTAACTAACAATATTCAAATGACCAACAACTTTGTATCCACGCCCATCAATTCCAAAATCGATGTGGAATTTCCGAACTAGAGAAACAATGCAACAGTAAGAGCAAGCAACCACGCTCAGGCGAGCGAAATTCGCCGGAGCTCGATCGAGATAGATATCCGTCTCTCCTGCGTGAGGCTCGCTGGCCCGTAACTGACGCGCTTCCCTGCCCCCTATTCACACAGTACCACCAGCACAACTATACGGCGCCCTACAGCGAATGATTAAACTCTCCCTCTCGGAGCTGTGCGCAATACCGTCGGCATCCCTGAAACTGCGCTGCACGGGCGCGCGCGCGCGCGAGCGTCTTTTCGCAGCTCGTCAAAGTCGAGCTATAAAACGAAGAGGAGCAACTCATCTATATAAGTATACACGGTGCATCGCCGAACTGGTTCAAGGTTGGTCCAACTCTGCTGCTGCGCACTTTCAGAAGCAGGCGAACTGCACACATACACACACACACGCACGAACGCACACACACCCACACACCCACACACACACAGTCTTGGTATAATTATTGTAAAGGCCCAAAGAGAGCCATTGTGCTGAAATAATTAAACCCAGCACTCAATATTCCCACGAGAGAGTGGGAGAGAGAGAGAGAGAGAATACACAAGACTGTGCTGCATGTGTATGCAGCGTAGCTACCAACTTCCGGTTAAACTGTGCTGTGCGGCACCTCCTTCGCTCTCCGCGATGGAGTTTCTCTCTGCGCGGCGAACTTTGGTAATTCTGGGGCCGAGAGGTGGAATTTGCATTCTAATGCAGCTGTGTGTGTGTGTGTGTGTGTGTGCATGCGCGCGAGGATGAATATAATTACGATCGCTTCGTTTGGCACAAGACGCGCAGAACGGAGCAGAGCCAGTCAGTCAGAGTCAGTCCCTTATTTCAAACTTCCCGCGCCTCCCCCCCCCCCCCCCTCCGACCCCTTCTATGCGTAATGAATTTTCTTCTCTCCGATTTTATGCGCTCTATATAATATACTCTTTGCGAGCTCGAGTCACTGGCGCTAAAATAAAGTCTCTCTCTCTCTCTCTTTAAGGTGTAAAGTCGGTGCCGAGAAGAATGGAAGCGCGCGATGCAGTTGACCCGATTACGGGTGCTGCGCGCGAGCCGATAGCGTACTTTAT
The DNA here is from genome assembly GCA_949152435.1 of Gastracanthus pulcherrimus. Classification (NCBI taxonomy): domain Eukaryota; kingdom Metazoa; phylum Arthropoda; class Insecta; order Hymenoptera; family Pteromalidae; genus Gastracanthus; species Gastracanthus pulcherrimus. The sequence continues at coordinate 168,129,638 of OX424574.1, read as the reverse complement.
GAACAATATAAAAAACAAAGTTGGATTTTATAATGACTTTCGGGGCAGGGAGAGAGGGGCGAATGGGAGAACTGCGTTCGGTGCGTGGGCGAGGTGCTTTCAGACTTTCCTCTTATATTGCGGTAAGAGCTTGCGTAAGAAAAGGTAATGAAGCAGACTTTAATAATCTAGTTAATTGTTGATGCTAGATATATTAGATACTATTTATTACATTTAACTGTGTGTTAAATGTGTAGATGTTTATTATTTAAAAAAGATTAATATTTAAAAATAAACAACATTTTACTGTTTATGATTTTCATCAGGTAATAAAATAAATTAGTTTTATGAGTTAACAATATAAAATATATTGTATATATGACACTCTAAAATAATATAATACCCTGGTAGAAACGTTCCCCATATGTTCGCCAGATTTTACTCTATTTTATAGGGAATGGCCAATTTCTGCTTAAAAGTCTGGCCAGAAACCCCGCTACCTGTCGACGTTTTCTCGTCAGAAACCTGACCAACTTATGGTTAATGAATAAATAAATAAAAAATAACGTTGAACGAATTTTTATAAGTTAATAATGATTATTATGTCATGGATTTAATAGCTTATTGTTAATAGAATGCTAAGATATATTTGGGATAGATTCGAAATAAAAACTAAAAACTTATTTCATTAAAAGTTTTTTTAAGGTTAGAGTTTTATAATTAAATAAGACATAAAAAAATCAAATAAATAATCGAATAAAAATTTACATGCTGTTTTAACGCAGAAGTACTATAATGGGATTTACATTTTCAATAATTTTTTAGGGTTATGTAAGCTATTTAGATTTTCTATAAATTTCTGGTCAGATGCTGGTTTATTTCTGGCGAACTATTAGGAAACGGATCTGCCCAATAGATCGTGAACCGACCATCTAATATGCTCAATTTTCTACCAGGGTATATACCTATGTATTAAAAAATACCAATATGCCAAAACGTATGTTCTAACATAGTGAACAAAGAATACAAAGAATTTTATAATTCATCTCCTAATCCAGATTCCTTTAGAATTAACTATTGTGATATTCAGAAATATATTGTTTATGTATTTGCGTGGGTAACTTCTACAAACCAGGATCAAGTCGATATCTCATAAAATATCCTAAGCAGAAATCAAATTAGGATTCCCCTATTTGATATCCGGCTCTCATAACTTATCCTGATAAAGGCATTCTTACAGTTACTTTTAATTTATTTTTCTAACAATTGGTTCCAGTAAATTAAAAAAAGAATAGAATATATTTTGGATTAAGGAATTGCGATTCTATTATGATCGGTCTACTCTGACAATCGCCTGATTCATATCTAATTTTGTTCATTTGATCAGGTTCTACAGGATGAGCATTACAACCATGATCAGGGTCCTGTCATGATCGTGATAATGGCCTGATCAAGCTAATCATAATCAAGATCAAGCCTTCATTTCATATTTACCTACATGAATTTTAACCCTTGATTTTACTCTTTATCAACTTAGGTGTCAAATTTTTAAAAATCTGTTTGTGTTTGTTTCATACATTGTGAAATAAATACAGTCTATGAATTTTAGCTCAGCATTAATGAATGAGTGAGCGACTCAGGCAAGACATATCTCTATTCATAAATATAGAGATTATTATTGTTATGAATAACTTACTTTTTATTATCTTATTCACCACTTATTTATTCTATTTATCCAGTATAATGTGTAAGAAGAAATGCTTTCCTGTACAATTAATGTTCTTAAACAATGTAAACAATCAATTTTTTTTTAAATGTCAATAGAAAATTACACTTATTGGATTCTGGACTGTCGCACATCAAGATCTGGAACCCTATAATCCAAGGCTATTTTCTCCTTCGTACCAGCCCTTTGACGTCAATAGCTTCTCACACAGGCGTTTCCACCAACTCCTTCGTGTCGGTATCGGTATAATGCGACGCATAATTAATATACAAATGTGAGCATTTGTTTGTTTATATATTTATTATCCAAACACAAAAAAATTGCTGCACCGATTTTAATAAATTTTTAATGATCTTCAATAATTCATATAAAACAATTAGCCTCATGCAAAGATAGATAATATATCAGTTTTGTAAAATAATTGAAAATACATGAATTGATAATCATTTTTTTGCTTTTCTGTTATTTATTTGTCTACAATTTTCATCTTTTATATTATTTTGTTCAAGCGAAAGAAAACCGCGAGCACAGCTTATACATCACGGAGATCCTTAATCTGATTAAACTAAAAGGTGCTTGCACTGTACATTTCCTTTGTGGATTTAAATCCACATTGTTTCTAGATTATTTACCAAATCTCACGGCAGATTTATAATCAGCACCCCAAGAGGCCTTATATACCAATTTTGATGAAAAACCGATTGCCATTAGGTTATTGTTCTCCAATCGCTTAAACAAGAGAAGTTATTGCTTAATCCATTGAAACACATAAAACAATGGCAATCGGTTTTTCATGACTCACTCTTATTTACCCAGCCAAATATTGCAGCAATAAAATGCAATAAATCTAAAATAACAATGCTAACAGATATTATTACATTTAGCACACGCGAAACGTTCGCCATGAACTGTAAAATTTCCGGAAATTCGTAATATCTCAATTTTACGCTCTCCGCAATCCCTTCGCGTAAACTTTACCAGCCCCGAACGCAAGTTTAAACGTCAAAAGCCGCACTTGAATCCAGCTTAACTCCTATGCCCACAGCAGTGCAACTATACATTTACTACGTACCTATATTTTGCGGGTTTTCGCGCGAGCTGACTGATGGGAAGGTAAGCGCACCGGCGATGATGATGGAAAATAAAGCAGCTTAAGTCGGAAGCAGGAAAACAACGCGCCGAATGCGCTCACGAGTATTATCTTACCTTGGAGTGCAATTTCCGTTTTCTCTCTCTCTCTCTCTCTCGCTCTCTCCTTCCCTCTCACTCGGAAACTGCGCGTATCGCGCGGCGCTACGGGAGTAATGCAACGCCCTCCGTTTTCAACTCGTTCTCCTGCTAGGGCGCGAGCTGCACACCGCGCGGCACACGTTTGCCACGGAGGACGCTATAATTTTCTCTCTGACCTATTTCTTTATCTGCTTTATGAATGTTGTTTATACGAGCGTAGATACGCCTTTATAAAGCGCGTTATATTCTCTTTATTTGAGAATTTTTTTTATCTCTTTTTGCCTAATGTTTTTGGTAATATTTCATTTTACTCCTCACTCATTGATTTGTGTAGGAGCATTAAACTCAAATTACGTATTTTTTATTAAGTGATTTGTTACATACGGCTTAAAATATGAACAGTAAATGTCACGCATAATGAAGTGTAAAATTATTGATTTTATTATTCAGTGAATACTATTTCACAAATATTTGTACATTATTGGATTATTAAATTATCTTTTTGAAAGTGGAAAAGTGTTTTATAGGCTACCGATGTTCAAGACAAAGTACAACTAGTATTCAATGAATGCTTTTCGAAAATTGAAACACATGTCGTAAAAGGTCTCATATACATTTCATCGTCGGAATTATTTAATAGTTGACATGCTTCAAAAATATATATTAATTTTGTTTACTTTTGACTTTACAAATTATTGAAAAATCACTAAATATATAAATAATTCATAAAAATGTAATTAAGTAATTGAAACATACGTAGAGAAATATTTTCTAGAAAACACTTCACGTATCTTATGATTACACTAGTGGAGGTAAGTGTATAAATGTGAAGAATAAGCATGCTAAATTTTAAGTCAATCCGATAAAAATGCGATCCAATGAATAAGAGTCATCGAGTAGATACTGTGACCAAGTATGAAACTGAGGTTACCTTATAGTATACTTTTAACAATGGTTACATAGTTTCGAAAGATAATTAAATAATGAAGTAAAAAAGATTCATAGTTGAAATTTAACCAATATTTATAAAATTATAATAATAATAATTTTACAGTTATTAGTAAGCCATTTATCATTATTTTTCTATATTTTAATGTACATGTTATCCCTTACTTGTATAGCAATACCACTTGCCAATTACTACTTTCTCAACCTTTTTTCCAAAGTAAATACACCCGAAACCATTAAAAAAATCGTCCTCTACAACTATTACACACGCATTTAAATGCATCCCAAGGCCATTAATCGAATCAGGTTCTGATCGTCGGAAGTTAAGCTCGTCTATAATAGTGTCTATAAGCTCGCGCGCATAGTGAGTTTGCTCTCGTGTACCTTGCTCGCATTTATAGGTACACAGAGACGGACTCGCTCGGTTCAGTCGTCCCCTTTGCAACAACTTCTGACGCAGATCGGTAATTGAGACCATGGGCGGTAAATTGCGTTTGCCGCGGCTCTATCGTGGCGCGTCCCGGGCACGTCCTGACAATTCTCCTTCCCGGAGTGCCGATGCGATGCGCATTCGCGAACTGGATCGTTGCATCTGAGCTTCTACCCGTTGGCCCGGAACGCGCGCACGTTATGCATTTCGAAAGTTGTACAGGTTTTTCGTATTACGGAAGAATAACGGTTCAAAGATTATGTTTAGGATTTGTGAATTGTTTTATATTTATAATTTTATAGTTTATGCTTTTTCAAGGACAGAGAGTTGTTTGGATACATTTTTTTTATGTTAGCAATATACTATTTATCTCGGTGAGTTCGAGTCGAGAGACTATAACTTTTTTCAATCTACTTTTTTGATTTCCACGTTCAAATATTACTTAATGCGTATAAAAAAATGCGTATTCGTGTATATGTGTGTGTGTTATTGATACAACAGAAATCTCTTTGAGAAAGTATCATGTTAACTGTAACTGCAGAGCACTCTGATTTTAATAGAGGTGGCTCTATGTATGTGCAGGGCTTCGCGCTGTAACTTTGCAAAAAAAAGTTTTATAAAAAAGTTTAAACCAAAAAAATGTAATAGAAAATTGTATAAAAAAAGTATTATATCATTTTATGCAGATTTTTATAAAAAATTTATTTTTAATAAAACTTTATGAAAATATTTGTACGGAAAATGTATGATTATTGAAAAGTTTTTGGTGGGGTTAATAAAATTACCTAAATACGGCGCTGGAGGGTAGCTAGTCATGAGGTGAACGGGACTGGGAGGATCTACAAAGGTAGTTTACAATTTAGAATTATATGATATCTCTACTAGAAACTTTGCTAGTCCTTATTTTTAACACCGATAGAACTCACCACTTTTTTCGACGATGAATATTTTTTACCTATATAAATTTCTCTCAAAAACACCAGAAACGAAATCCCCAATCCAGTCAAACAAAGGCTGAACGTTGTATTCAAATTGTGCATCTTAATGGTAATATTCGTATTGGGAGGCTTGCTCCTCGTCAATAGCTTCTCTATCAAATTCCTGCTGTTCCTCGACGCCCTCACCTTGATGCCCGACTCCAGCAGCCTCCTCAGTAAAAAGTTGAACCTAGTCAGATACGGCATGCCCTTCTTCAACACGTAGGTGGTCCAAAAGTTACCCAGCTCTTCCTCCATCAGTTGAGCCTGATACTTGCTCTTGATGTTCCACAGATTGGTCAATGCCAGCATAGCCCCCAGTTTGTCTGATGCACAGGCCACGTCGCCTTTGTTCAGCAATCTCTCCGAACAGACGCTAAAATTCAGGTTCGTCTTGGTCTTTTTGGCGAGGCTCTGCATGACAGGTACACTTGAATCGTTGATGGGCTCGAACATCTTGTCACCGACCTGGAGTGTAACGGATTGAGTTCAGAACTTTTAACTTGAGTGTAAATTGGTAAAAAAGTAAGCATCTAAATTAAGTGTTGTATTCAACGTGAGTATAAATTTAAGTATTCCTCTTAACTTTGGTATTGCGTTAAGTATTATTCTTAACTTGAGTGTTACATTGAGTACAACACTCAAGTGAAAAGAAACAATCAAATTAAAGAGCCAAGACCAGAACTTGAACTCAGGTCCTTTGGATCCGCAGTTTTGGGCTTCTCCAACTGAGCCATGATGTTTATCGAGAGTCAATAACAAGGAAAGTATACATTTAAAGATTAAGTTATTTGCTCAACATGGAGTAATACTTTCAATATCAATTGTGATCAATCAACTACATTTAGAAAACTTAATATTGAGAGTAAATACTCAAATTTTAAGAGTTAATTAAAGGAGAGGGAGAAGGAGGGTGAAGGAGGGAGAAAGTTACGTCCTTCTTACATTCTGAAGATCCTAATGGTATTTATATAAGCTAAGGTTCTCTATAAGCTCTCAAGAGATAAAATAAATTTGTATCTGCGAAGAGTCATTTAAGGAGATGTCGGAGCTATTCTGATTTGTGGAAATTAGACCTAACCTCCAAAACTTGCATCACAAGAATAAAAATTTGTCGGCATTTATATTATAAAAATGTCGTTATCCATATTCTTTACATAATAATAAACGATTATCAAGGTCGCTATGTACAATTTTTTATGAAAGCTCGACGTATAACGAAAAATACGACGCGAGGTGAAGCCGTCGATGTTCTATTGGTCAATTATAATAATATTTCATAATAAAAAACTTTTGAAGCTATTAATAAACGAAAACACTGTTGCCCACTGTTCTTTACACAATAACAAATCATTATCACCCTCGATTTTGATGTTACTATGTAAGTTGGTAAAGTTCGCTCCGACCTCCCCTTAAACATGTTGATTTTTAAGTAAATCTATGCGTAGTGAAGTTATCAAATGATTGAGTTTCATTGTAACCTATTACTTCTAATGCGGCTATATCAATGTCGATAGGTTTTTGGCAACAAAATGAATCAAATTAATAAAAAGTTATTTCCGGAAGAAAGACTTGTTATTTCGTATTCTGAAATCAAATTATAGACTTGTTTCGACTGACTAAATTTCTGACGCCTTCGGACGGTTATATTAAATTACAGTCGAAAAGCTTAAAAAATCGGACTTCAGTTTAAAAAGATAAAGAAAGATATTTCCCTCTTTTAGACACAATACTTTAAATAATTTAATTTTTTTTTATATAATCGCTATATTTGTTAGACGAGAAGACTGGTTAACATAACGTCAAACAACTTTAGCTTTAGTTTGTGTTTAGATTAATTTGCGCTTAGAGCACATAATCAAGAATAATCTTCTTTTACATACGACTCTTACTTCCCGAATTCATTTCATCGAAACTTGAACCCTTCCAAAAACAAATTTCTCTACAAACCATGAGCGTGAGATTGCTGTCCACGAGATCCTGCAGCCTCCTGATGTCGGCCGCGTGGCCAGGCGAGGTCAGCATTTTGATGAGTCGGCTCTCGAAGCCGCAGGTGATGAGCAGCGCGTAGACCGTCCAGGTGAAGCGCACGATGCGATCGGGATTTCGCGGACCTATTCGCAGGTACTGCTGATGGAGCACGAGATTCCAGGTGACGAAGAAAGGATAGCGCTCCTTGTTGAAGTAGAGGTAGAGCGCGATCACGGGCACTGGCAGCAGGTAAAGCAAGGTCTTCCAGGAGAACCAACCCTCGCCGATTATGCGGAAGGTCTGCATGGGCGGAGTACGCGGCACGACTGCGTAGTAGGTGCCGCTGTCGTAGGGATAGAGGAAGTCGAGCTTGCGGTCGAATATCACGTCGATGTAGCGATTGTTGCCCACCATTTGAGACCTGTAATGACGCGAAGCGGGTGGTTGTGTTGAATGCAGTTGTGGTGCAGATGGGTATATTTGGCAGGATGAAGGGTGGTTGGGTAGTTTGCAGAGTGAGAGGTGCGATCACAGAGGAACTTTATATTATAATAGTTTGTAATCTTACGCAGTAAAAAGGATTACTTGTTTTAAGAAGAAAATTTTCTTAAAATAAGATGCAACATTTGTTGTTGTTAAGGGTTCTCAAATTTTTAAGAACACTTTTTTTCTTATTTAAATACATGCTGAAAAGTTTCTCATTTTAAGAATCTTATTTTCTTAATTTATAAAATTTGGTCGCATCGTTTACATTCTCAAAATGTGAGGTTAGGTTTTCGCCTTTATTGGGTCCTTTCAGATTCTACGAAACTTCAAGTGCTAAAAGATGTATAAAAATGATCTGCTATACTTTGAATACCATTTATTTTCTTATTTCAAAAATATCGTATGGTCTTGGTCTGGCGTAGCTCTGCAAATTTCGCCGAAGTCCACTTACGCCTGTTACGCTATTACGCCCCACGTGTCTTGTAAGGATGTCATTGGACGTACAAATTGTGTCAAGCGTGACGTGGCATTGGTGTATATTTGTATAGTTTTTTTATTGAGATTTGTTGAGGGAGTTTTAAATTTTATTTCGGATTTCATTTTGTATTTTGTCTATGCTCTATACATGGTTGAAAGACTAAAAAGTGGTATTTATATCATATCGATTAATATATATACTAGGGTGGTATTAATAAATTCCCAAACTTTGTAATTTTGTAAGTGCAATGATTAACAATAGTAGGAAATATAGAAAAAACATATTCCTGTTGTCGTTCGTTTATTATAAAATTTTAGCAGCCATTTATTGGGACTTAAAGTTATTAAAACTCGTTTTTTCAGATTGATGTAGCCACCTTTAAATAATCTCAAAAAACATTTTTCGAAAACGAAATATGTTTATTTTATTATTTTTTACTTTTCAGAGGGTTACTTCAAGAAAAATTAGTTTTGTGTATTTTGTGACGACCACAAGATCGCGCGAAATAAGTAAATTTTATTTCTTAATATAAGTGACTACGTTTCTTACTTTCTTATTTGAGAAAAATTTCTTATTTTAAGTAATTTATTTTTCTTAAAATAAGTAATGTATTCTTATTTTAAGTACAGATTTCTTAAAATAAGTAAAATACGCTATTTCGTTACTTGTTTTAAGAGTGACAAAATTTTAAGATACAACAAAAATAAGAAATTCTTTTTACTGTGTATTAATATGCTTAATTTGGTTATAATTTGATTATACGTGTGCAGTTGAACTTCAGACAATCTTAATCGAAATACTGTTAGTGGATGCCTTCTAGACACTATTCTTTCTGCTAGGGTAATATATTTTCTATAGTAGCGGACTTCGAGTATTAGAAAAAGATATAGTTAGAAAGAAATACGTATAAGATTATTTTTAAACTTAAAATGAATTACAGTAGTTTAGTATTCTATCCAAAAATTCTGGAAAAATTCAGGGACGATTGTTAGGCTTTGGGATTAGGATATGAGCAATAAAATTTGTTTTTTAATTTTTTTGTTTTCTCGGCTGTTTTGCGGTAAAAATAACTTAGGCCCACTCAACGAGATCGGAAATGGACCACTTCGACCTGATCCATACATTTAAATTACATAATTTCGAGTTTATTACATAGAAATTTTCAAAAAATGAAAAAAATGTATGGGCCATGGAGGACCCACTAGGCCTTAAAGGGTTAAGTAAATTACATTTTTCCGGGGCACCATAGTAAACTCACGTTAAAAATAAGACTAATATATTCTGTAACCGGATTAGTAACCAAAATTACGTTAGGTCTTTTAGTTTATCTTAAAGACTTTGTACTGATTTTTAACAGTGTCTCGAGTTTTACTATACAGAGGTCTTTTGACGTAATGCTGGCAATATAATAAAAGGTATCTGTTACATTTAATATAAATGGAGAATAAAATGTCTTAATATAAATTTTGTTCATTAAATATTGCAGTATTATCAGCAATTATACGCGAGACTGCTGTTTCACTAAATGTGAAGTTTTAATTGTTACCTGTTAAGAAGAATATCTCCAATCAATCCAACGTATTCTCCATCGGGTAGTCTAATTCCATAGTTTGCTGCAGTTGATTCATCCGACTTTAATACAATAGTAAAATTCATTCTTGATTGCAAACTTCTGATGAATTCTACGTCTTCTCCTGCTATCATTTCCGTATGATTATCCGTCAAGTGCACGAAAGGGGGCTTGTGAAATATTGATATAGGTATCGGATAACCATGTAAATCTATAAATTTGTCTGGAAATATCTTTTCACTCTTCTCCAAAGCATGGATTTTGCCTCTTCTCTGATTGTCCACTGGTAAAAAAGGATTGAAACTCATCAAATTGAAATCCTCTAAAGTCTCATTAAAAGCCATTATCACGACGTTTGCTACGTCAAATAACCAGAAATCTTCAAATACTTTCCGCATTGAGTCAACAGTTGTAGACGTCGAATGGTACCTCATAAAGCTATTTATAACATCATAAACTTTTTTCGATCTAAGACTATTGTTGTAATTTGTGTTTTCATATGAAATATTCCCTGTAATCCAAATAATAAATTTCGATCTTGTACTCCATTTGTCATCAAGTTTATTTTTCCACTTATCTACTTTAATATCACTCGCGTGTCTGAATATCCCGACTACATAATGAACCTTAACACGATTTGACGAATTAAATTTCTGAACATCGTGATAAGTTTGAATAAGAACTATAGGTACGTTTCTCGAGTACGTACTTAAAATTAAGTTGGACCATTGTAATTGCACCTAAAGTATAGATTATTTATAATACTAAAATTTATACATTTTTTTAATAATATTCAATAATAAAGCACACAAGCAGTGATGAAAACTTACATCTTTATGAACAAAAATATGGATAACAGGATAGCTGTCGTCTTGGTTCATTTGATTACCGACAAAGGCATTAATTTTGGGTTCGTAGTATGGTAGAAAATGACTTTCAAGAGTTTTGTAGAACATACAAAAAATAAGAATACAGAACTTAATCCACCGTCTTCTAACCATCGTGAAACACTGAATAAATTCTTTCTGCTTTGCTAGTAGATTTCATATTTCATTAAATATTGAAAGTCATCCAATATTATAATGTACAGGTAAAATTGTCTGTTCGTTTAGTTTTCGTTCATAATATATAGAATTCACATACAACAGATTTTATCACATTCCATTACGGAATCAACTTACAGATCCAAGATATAAATATCAAAGATATCGAACGGAAATTATCTTTGTAGGCGGCTATATATAGCGTATCATTTTTTACAATTATGAATGGATCTTTGAGTGACACGTAATTTTATTACTTACATGTCATGATAATTTAATACGTTCCTCAAGCAACAATTCTTACAAAGGAATCGCTAAATGATGCGTGTACAATGAAAAATACACGTAGAACTAGATTGATTTGGCCCAGAAAGTAAATTAGTAGTGAAATACTGTGTATCTATTAAAAATATAGTAAATTATACAGGTAGAATTATGCAATGCAAATCAGGAAGATTAAGGATTATGTTGACACAATTTTTATGAGAATCTGACTGAGTCTTTGGCGAATGTTAAAATTAAGGGTCCATTCATAGTGATATCCCAGAGACGCAACGTGACTCTGTCTGCCGTGGCCCAACTAGGTTCGCCTATATTCTTTAATAAATCCACAGGCGAAGCTGTTTTACAATTTATGATTTATTTAAAGTTAAATATTTAATTTTAGAGTGGAACATGGCTTTCAAACTGAACTTTTTTATTTTATTTAGGAGCCTCAACATTGAAAATTGATATTCAACATATACTTGACATTCTTTATATATCTTGTAAAATTGGAATTCACATAGATTATCGAATAAATAATTAAGTTTTCATGTTGGAGTTCATAAAATATCAAAAGTCCAGTTTGGAAGCTATTTTCCACTAAAAGATTAAATATTTAATAAATCAAGAGGCCAAACTGTTTTACACTTTAAGATTTATTTAAAGTTCAATATTTAATTTTTTAGTGGAAAATGGCTTCCAAACTAGACTTTTGTTATTTTATGAACTCTAATTAGATAAATCTTAAAGTGCAAAACAGCTTTGCCCGTGGATTTATTAAATAAATAAATAAGTAAATAATCAAATGAACACATATAAAAGTTTATGACGCGAACAAGACCCGAGTCGAGACGCACCTCGTCGAGACAAGTAGCGCGGCGGCGGGCCAAGTCGTACCTCGTCGAGTCGAGTCGCGCCGCATCTCTGGGATCTCACTATGAATGGATCCTTAGCATTATGAGGCACAAAATGCAATATATCATGACCCTTTAAAAATAAACGAGAATCCTCAAAATTATATCTATTCAAATATAACAACCGCCATTGAAAGGTATGCTAAAGTTAATAATAACCTGTTTTACATAAAACTTCAGAAGACCTAACTACCTTAAAATTACAAATAAATTAGTTCTATGTTTTTAGGTTATGATAAATTATTCATCATATATCAACTATGTTTTTACGGTAAATTTGAACATTTTATCAAAACAATATAAAGTTTTTTTTAAAAATTTTTTTGATAGTCGTTAGCTCTCTTTGTTTGACTACAATACAATATTGTATATTTCTGACTCTGTCGCAAGGTTTTGGGAATTAAACTGATCGGATTGGAGTTTTTGAGCTTTTATAGTGTTTAAAATACATGTAATTAAGATATGAGTAAGGGAACTTAAAAAACAAAATTATTGGCCAAAGTTATAGTCTGAATTATTCATTTCTTTTTAAATGTTATCATAAAATATGGCTTAACCCATTTCTTCCCAAGCGGCCATTTTATAGTCGATTGGTTTTTTGCCTAAAAAATTGTCGAAAAAAAAATAATAATAACCAATAGCACTTTTCTGAAGTAAAATTGTCCGCTCTTTCCGATTCTGAAGTCAGAATTTTGAAATTTCCGTTGGAAAATTTCATAATGGCGGTTTTAGGCAAAAAACCAATAGACTATAAAATGGCCGCTTGGGAAGAAATGGGTTAAGGAGGATGCATCGACCTAGGGCTATAGACCGATGCATATGAAACTTTACATCTTGAAAGAAGATTACCTGAGCTTTCAATTAAAAAATATAAAGTAGAGGTTAATCAACCAAAATAAAGAGAAATTAATGATGAAACATGGGTTTTTATACACGTGGCCTTTCCGGCGCCTTGGTTACTGACGCGGTCATTTTCTAATAACTTTTAATATATAAGACGGCTGTTATTTCATAAAAATTATGTTAAAGAGCTTTAAGTGTGGAAGATGAATTTGTAAGAAAAGTAATAGGCCAACGATGAAAGTGCGGAGATAATCAACAAAAATGTTAAATATGATCGTACAGAACGTATGACAATACACTGCACGCAAAATAGGCGCTTCGTGAAACACATTTTTTATTTCATATTCGTTTATCAAATAAGCAAATATTTCTTTTGGTATCAATGAGATTAAGTTTCAAGTATTTTCCCATAAAATTTTTTATTTTTACGCATACAAAATCTGGATGGATCCTCGTTAAATAGGCTATAACTTTAGTCAATAATTTTGTTTTTTAAATTCCCACACTCATATCGTAATTATATGTATTCTGAACATTATAAAACCTCAGTAACTGCAATCCGATCAGTTTGACCTCATAAACCTTGCAGCAGAGCAAGAAATGAAAAAGGTTGTATTATATAGCCAAACAAAGATACATGACGACCATCAACAAATTGTTTTTAATTTATTCTATTAAATTTTGATTAAATGTTCAAATTTACCAGAAAATAATAGTTAATATATCATGAATAATTTATCCTCACCTAAAAATATGTAACTAATTTATTTGTAATTTTAAGGTGGTTATGTTCCCTTAATTTTGTGAGACAATTTTCTTACACTATTATTATATTTATAATAAATGTCCTGAATGAGATATTAATAACTTAGATTTTTCGTGGATACGTATATTTAGAATTTAATAAATACAAATATTTTATCTGATGATTCTAAAATAATTAAAAATGAAAGTATCTTTATTTTCAAATGCAATTCAACGTATCAAATTTACACTAATTAATTCTATCAAATTTTGAAGATATTGAACTACTTGGCATATTTCTTCAATTATTTACAATTATTAATTTTATGATATAATAATGTATGTGCGGAGCTACCTTATATGAATTTCCGGCAATATTTCAGTTTTTTTTTTTTTCATTGAAATACTATGCTTTAAAATTTTGTTTTTAGTATAAGCGACTACAATTTCGAAAATAAATATCGAAGTTGCTAATACGCAACCAAACGAAAGTATGAAAAACGTTGTATCAAAATGTGATAATTGTAAGGCAACTACTTCGTGGATTTCGTTACTCAAACCAAGACGATATTTTCTCGCGGTGTCAGTTCTCCATTTTCCAATCAATCCATTTTCAGTGAATTGTGTGATTGTGAACTGCAATTGCTGTATCAATGGAAATCCGTCTTGAACAATGTAAGTCATCCAAAATTTTCCTAATTCTTCTTTTACAACATGTGCTGTCGGTTTCTTTGAGGTAATAAGATTTCTAAAATAGTACATTCCAACCATTTTATCTGTTCCACAAGCTACATCATTGTCTTCTTCGAATTCTTCGTAGCATTCTTGTAGTTTTAGCATTATTGTAGCTTTTTCTGCCAACTTTCTTTTATATTCTTCTTCAGAACTATTTAGTGGTGTGATCATATTATCACCAATTTTAATTTTCAGTCCACTGTTATATAATTCTTCGAGCTCATCCATGTCAGATACTGTCCTACATACAATTTAATTTTTTAATACAATGCTTTGGAATAAATTAGTTGCAACAAGAATGTTTCTAAAAATGAATAGTCTTAATAATATTAAAAATCATTGTTATCACGCATTTTAAATCAATTTATCAATTAGAAACATTTTGTTAGTATTAATAATAATAGCACAATAGACATACTTTGGTAAACTAAGATATGTATATACAACGCCTTGATACATTGTAGTAATAATTGTTGCCCATAAGATCCACATAATTCGAAAATATTTGTCAAAGTAACTGTTTCCAAACTTTGTAAAATGTTGAAAAATTATAAGCTCCCAACTTGTTAAAAAAGCATACCTTTCCTTTTTGATATACAGATATATAGCTAATACGTTAAACGACATAAACACAAGTATATAAAAGGGGTTTGTTAAATGGCGATACAATTGCACAACTAGTGTTGCTCCTATGTTTTTCGGTACTATGGCAATATAGTCACTCAAAGCGAATGAGTTTATATATTCCACCTTCCTCCCTATTGCAGAATTAATATATAAAGCATTTCCTAACATTTCTGATCTGTAAATACGGTAGTTTTACACAAAATGATATCATTACGTTTAAAGAATAGTATATTGTATTTTCTTACTTATTTACTAATAAATCACCTACAGGCCCCTCTTCTGTTCCGTTGCTTAAATAGACCACATAATTGTTAGCATCTTCTTTCGATGTTATTAAAACTGGTGTGAAATTAAATATCGATGTCATAGCTTTGAGCACTTCAACTTCAGATCCGTTTGCTAATTCTGTGAAATTTTCTAAGAAACTGAATGGAGGACGATGGTACATAGATACTCGAATGTTGTAGCCATATAAATTTTGCATTTTGTTTGGGAAAAAATCATCATTATATGATAATTGATAAAGCAAACCTCTTTGTTCAAATTCATTAACGATAAATGGATTGTAGGTGTACATTTTAAATTTAGACGACTTTTCATTTCGAGTCCCGATGACAACATTCATGCAACCATATTGCCAGAAGAGTTGTAGCAGTTTTTTAATACGATTTGTACTTACACTGAAATTAATTATATTCGTATAATTATATAATATATTGTTTTTAAACGTTATGATTTGAAATACGTATTATTATTTTGTCTTACTAATTTGTTATCCAAATAGTTATTTTTGATCTGGGATTCCATCTGTTATGAAACATATCTATCCAAAAATTCAAATTTATATCATCAGGTTCGGAGATAATGCTAACAACGTACAAAATTTTAAAGCAATGTATATGCAAATCATCGCATAGAGGTAAAACTGTACTATTACGTAAAATAATGACTGGAAATTTGTTTGCATACAAAGTAATTATAATATTCCTTAGTTTTCGATTACTCTTAAATAGAAAAATAATATGTGAAAAATCTATAATATAAAAATATTGGTCATGCAATAGAAACAATATGTATAAAAATACACAACTTACTTTATCGTAAGATATTATGAAGATAGGTGATGTTTCACCTATTTCTTCTAGGCGAGCTGTTGACAAAATTTCTACATTCGATTTCAATAAAAACTTTTCATTTGATTTTCGAATGTTTATTTTATCACAAATAACAATACTTTTTATAAAGAGGAAACACAAACAATAAATGAAAATATAGTAATAACATTTTCTGGGCACGATTTGGAGACTCCACAAGAAAACTGCCATCGATGAAAAGCGTCGAACGTCTAATGTAGCATTACCTAGTTTTTCAAATGTTTGTACTGAGACTGATGCCGCTATGCGTGAGAGGTATTTACAAAAATAATCTAGCATTATATCTAAATAGTCATGTTCTTAAATATATTGTTCAATATATTCAACTGCGATTGCAGATAACTTCGTGAGATTAATGTCTTCTGATTTGTGTAGATGATACTGTACGTAATAGAAATGTGATACTATCCAAATTAAATAGATTTATATATGGTGATACATGTAAAGAAATTTTTTAGTTGGCCTGACTATAATTGTAGCTGTAATAGCCGTGGTACATTGTACAGAATAGTACACGTTTGATACGTATAAAGATAGCTATAAGTAATATTGTATGTTTAGAAACTTAATCCAACAGAATCGGGGCGCAACAACCTATTGGTTCCAAGGGGTGTCAAAGGGCTGGGATGTGTATGTGTAAGTGTGGGGGAGGGGGGCGGGTGGTTAGATTACCCCCCAAAAAATCTTCAGAAAACATTACTAATTTTTCGTAAATACATTTAACAAGCATACATTTTTTATATAAAATATGGAAATACAAAATAAATACAAAAGAAAATTTTATTATAATAATGACCTTTCTGTTTTAAGGGTACATAACTCCTGAAATAATTGAGGAATTCAATTTGTAACATTAATGAATTAGAGTCATAAGTTTTTACTTATTTTTCTGTGACTTACATTTTGTTTCATTGTTACTCTTGTTATGTATAAATGTAAGATTACTGTAATATGCAACATTTATAAGCTTGTGTGTTATAGAATGTTTAGGACACTAAACTATCTTGAATAGAGAACATGCATGAATTTCGATTTTAATTTTATTCGAAAGTTCATAAAAAAATAATGAAGTTCCGTAGACAGTTTTTTGCTACCTCCTAAAGGAAGCTTTGTAATAGTAAAATAACGTTTTCTTAAAAACATGTTAGAAATATGTTTTGCGTCATTTGGAATAAAAATACACTATTTTTAGAAAATGTCCGGATGGACGTGTGTGTGTGCGTGCGTGTGAGTGTGTGTGTATGCGCGCGTGTGTGTGTGTGTGTGCGTGCGTGTGTGTGCGTGTGTGTGCGGGCGTGCGTGCGTGCGTGCGGTTTTTTCTGACGGTGATTTGACTCATCTAGACGTGTACTAAAAAAACTGTTACGTTTTATTTTACGGTTTACGGAACAAACCAATTTCTAGATAATCACTAAGATATATTTTTTTATACTTTATTTTTCCAAAAAATAATGATAAAAAAATATTTTAAAGTAAAAGTAAACTGTAAAAGTTTTTGTACATGTATAATGGAGTCAAATTGGAAATTTTTTTTTGTGATTCTGTGCGTAAAGTTAGCGCGTAAAGTACTTTTCGAAGTCGTTTTTAGTGCGTAAATGTAAGTGATTTTACATCCTGGTAAAAATAATGTTACTCTACACACTGCCATATCGTGCGTAAAATATTTTACACACTGGTTTAAGGTGCGCAAAATTGCGAAGTAACTTCTTCAATATTTTGAATTTTGCGCGCTATAGGGCCGATCGCTCGGTGGCCAGTGGAGACTCTCCATTGTACAACTGAATGTCGCAGCTGTTTTCAAAAGAATTTGTATAAATCGGACCAATTTAGATAATTGAAAATTTTGTAAAAATTTTAGAAATATTTTGTAAAAGTTTTATAAATATTTTTAAAAATTTTAGAAATATTTTAAAAATTTTAGAAATATTTTGTAAAAGTTTTAGAATTATTTTGTAAAAATTTTAGAAATATTTTCTAAAAATTTTAGAGAATTTTGATAAATTCAAGAATATTCTGATTAAATTAAAGAAAATTTGGAAAACATTGATGATAATGTTCAAAATCTTGACAAATATAGGAAAGTAAATTATTTATTTTTAATTATAAAATTTTTATATAATGTTTTAATTAATTATATTAATGATTTATAAGTATATTTTTTTACTGGGGGGGGGGGTTCCGGCAACCCCCCTGCGGGAGCTTCGCCTCCTGCGCTCCTACCAGGGGCTCCGCACTTCCTTCCACCCCATCCCTCTCTACACCCTCCAACCCTTCACCCCTAGCATTTCCGCCCCTGCATTCCGTCCTGTACCCGTACCGTATCAAACTAAATATAATACATCTAATAGTCGAGTAAGTATATACTTTATGCAGTACTTTAGTGACGAATTTGTCGCACTCTACTACAAAAAATATCGTATGCAACTCGTGCGTACGTTTTACGCACTCGTGCGATCGATAGTATTACTGTTTAGTCCCGTTTTAACTTTAAGTACAGAAATCACAAAAAAAAGCGTAAGCAACACGGGCGTATAACTTTATTTACTCGCCACCGACGACTCGTGCATAAAAACGATCTAACACGCTCGTCGCCTATGAACAATGTGTAAAAACTTTTTTAGGCACTGCTAGCGGTGCGTAAATTTTTTACGCATTGTTCATCGGCAACTTGTGCCTAAAATCGCCTTTACGCACTCTTCGAGGTGACTCGTGCGTGCAGTTAATTTTACGCCCTTGTTGCTTTATATACTATTTTTTTGATCATGACATTGTCACCTAGAAACGTGCACACCGAATAGTTTTTCCAAAACTATTTTTATAATGAAATTAAAAAAGAAATGAATAATTCAGGATTAAATAGGGTATAACTTAGGCCAATAATTTTGTTTTTTAAATTTCTACACTCATATACTAATTATATGTATTTTGAACACTATAAAACCTCAAAAACTTTAATCCGATTAGTTTTACCGAAACCTTGTGACAGAGTACGAAATATGCAAGGTTATATTAAAGCCAAATAAAGAGACCTGACTACCATCACAAAATTTGTTTAAAAATTTCCATTATATTTTTATAAAATGTTCAAAATTATCGTAAAATATTAGTTAATATATCATGAATAATTTTTCCTCCCCTAAAAACATATAATCAATTTATTTGTAATTTTAAGGTAGTTAGGTCCTCTTAAATCTGTCTGTGTAAACTGCAGATTAAAGTACCATCACTTATGCTTATTATGATTTTGAAAATCAACTTGTGCAGCAAACTGTAAAACATTTCACTGTAAACCTATCCGCCGTATTTTATTTTCCAAGCTGTATGGTGTTCGTCCGTCGATTTTTCGCTCAAGCTTGCTTATGCATCTGTATATTGATGGTTTCACGTTACTCACTGACTCTAATTATCTTAAGGGAGTATTATCTTAGTATCCCTATAAATTCTGTTGTTGTATTTTTGGCTGTAAAAAAGAAAAGTAAGTAATTAGAGTTTTAAAATCAAGAAATAAATATGAAGAAATAATACATTTTTAAATCGAATTACCCGCAGACAGACCTCAAATCTATTAGCTTCCTAAGATATCCGGTTTCAAACATTTCTTGCTTTCACATAGCTTACAGACTCATTCGATCAATCAATTTAAGTTTTACAGGGCTTAAATTGTTTGTTTTGTTTACAATATCATGTAAGTATTACTGAATAAATGAAAAAGTACGTATATTTTAAACTTTTTATTGCTTTAAGATGCTCACAAAAACCCAAAGTGGTAAAATTAAATTTTCTAAATAGCATAAGGTCAAAATAGGATCCAAAACGAACAATTTAAGCCCTATAACACTTAAATTGTTTGATCGGATGAGTCTGTAGGTTACATGAAATCAAAAAATGTTCCAAACCGGATATCTCAGGATGCTAATGGATTTAAGGTCTGTACTAGGATAATTTGATTAAAAAATCTATTATTTTTATCAAATTATTTGTTCTTGACACTCTAATTACTTACTTTATTCTTTTAAAGCTAAAAGTACAAAAATAGGATTTATAGGGATTCTACCCCCTTAAGTATTACGGTATATTGTTTTTTGACAACAATTCTGAGAAAAAACTTAGTTCGATGCTATGTTAAGAGATCGTGTGCAAATTCCTATATTATAGTTATTATTTATAGTTTTTTTTAGTAATTTATAAAGAAACCTTCTAACAAAATTTTAAAAATTTATTTTCTATTTTTTGATTTTTTTCAAACATGGTAACTCACGCGGACACCCACGTAGGGGGTCCGTATTCCAAGGGTCCGTGGTCCGACACCCTTGAAACCCCCTTGTTACGCCACTGATAAATAAAGTCACCTTAAAAAGGGTGGAAATAAAATTCTAATTTAATCATTCTTTGAAAGATGCGTTTTAAAAATAAAACTACTATAATTCATGCGAATTTGGTACAATCTATTATTAGTGAGTTTTATCTGCTTTTAATTGAACTTAATCAATATGTGTAACATTAGAATTTTATTTATTATACTTCAAAATCAATATATATATATATATATATATATATATATATATATATATATATATATATATATATATATATATATATATATATATATATATATTGATTTTGAAGTATAATAAATAAAATTCTAATGTTACACATATTGATTATGTTTATATATGTATATATATATATATATATATATATATATATATATATATATATATATATATATATATATATATATATATATAAAAACTATATACGTAGATGTACATTAATATCTTGTAAACAAAATAAAATTTTTAATTATTTGAATCTCATATTTAGACGGTAACAAGTTAAAATACACTTTGAAAAGTGTATATAACAGCTACACTTCATAATTTTGGTCTCAGATGATTAAAATAATTAAATTGCAAAAATCAGTTGACGCTCATTTAACAATGGCACAACAAGAATAAGCCCAGACTCCATTAAACCGCTGTACATTGCAAACGGTATAATGATTTTTATTTGCAGACGGCAGTCCATTTGTACGGAGAGCGCGACCTAGAGCGGAAGAGGTTGCGCGCGCCAACTAGCTCTAAATTTTTGGTCGTCTGCCAGAGTACGAATCGATGCCGTAGCATATTAAGGCTGATTCACGTGAGTGTTCTCTAGATACGGGCCAAACAAGAGCGCCGCCCGTCCGCTGATTTCTCGACTATTTTACGACTTGCACTTTTTTCTCCCCCGAGATTAAAATAATCATTCTTCCTTCGCCGGGCTGCAAGAATCAAGAATGCGATGGCTATCTGTAACTGAAAACTCTTTCGGAGCCGTAAAAAGCAATTTGTCGTTCGATGCCGTGGCATTTGTTGATAGAGTATTTTCTACTATCTATAATTTATTGTAATAGTTTTGCATAAATACCTATTTATTTTAATTTAGATTTTAAACTTTTAATAAGTTGCTTTTAACTTCTCGTATTAAAGTAAGCCAATGAAATTTTTTAGAGTGATCGAATATTTGAATACGTTACGTTTCTCGTAAATTGATTGAAAGAAAATGAAAAACGCAAATAGGGTAAGTGTAGGTATTACTGCGGAGATTTCGTCTAGGTTCAGTTTAGCGTCGAAAATATCGTGTGTAGGAACAGACAAAGACGAGATTTTTTTTCTATATGAAATCTAACTGCTTCAAGAATTGATTCACAAAAATGACAGGGTTCAGAAAGTGTTTTTTTTTAAATAATTTCTTTAAAAACATTCACTGGCGCTAGTTTGCATTACTGCGGTTCTACATGTATTACTGCTCGCCGTTTACTGCGTATACAATTCACAGGTTAGGATCCGCAGCAATACAAGCATAGGCATGGTGTGTACTACTGTGGTCGACTTATTTGCTTATATAATTATATAAAAGAAAATTGGTTCTTTCTTGCATAAACGTGCATATTCTCAAAAGTTATATTAAAAAAACATTTTATAAAATAGTACTTATATACAAATAATAAAAGAAAATAGGTTCTTTCTTGCATAAACGTGCATTTTCTTAAAAGTTACATTGCATAAACATTTATTAAAATTTGTCGACTTTGTAAAATCCGCAGTAATTGGGGCGTTCACATTAATACCCACGCTTACCCTATAGATTTTAACAATTGTATTTCGTTTCTGTTGGAGCAAAAATGAATTCAATGAGAATTGTAAAACCATCTGCTGAAACGTAACAGAATATACATTCAGGCTGCTATTTCTCTCTCTTTGAGCGTATATCTTGAGTTGCATACAAAATGTTTTTATATTCGCTGTCGCGGCAACAGAATTTAATTCGCTTGTAGAATAAAATCGATAAAATAAGCACGATTTGTTACTTTTCCAAACTTTCTTTATTCGCGACTTGCATTTGGATGAGCGATATTTCTCCAAGTAATTCTTTTGATTATTTTACTTTTAAAGATTGACAATAAAATTGATGAATATATCTCTAAAGATGTTAAATGAAAGATATTATTTTAAAATAATTGATGGTGACTTAAAACTTTGTTTTTCTGCAAATTAATTTCATTACAAATAATAAAATCAAATATATCTTACTATTCGATGAAAGTTTAAACTATGTTATTAATCAATGATAAAATAGTACATTGATTCAATTTATTAACGGGGCCTAACAACTTTAAAATTTAAAATAAATTGGTTATATATTTTTAGTCGAGAATATATTATTTAAGGTATATTACCTATTTTCTGTCGGAAAATTTGAATATATTATCAAAATATAATGTAAATTTTTTTTTATTATTTTTTCTTTTAGTGGTTAGGTTCCCTTGATTGGCAATAATACGTACTTGTATATTTCTTCATCTGCCGCACAATTTTGAGAGCTAAAGTGATCGATTCGGGGATTCGAAGTTTTATTGTGTTTAAAATACATATAGTTAGGTGATGAATGTGGGAGTTTGAAAAAAGAATTCAGACTTAAATAGACTATAACTTGGATAAATAATTTGGTTTTTTAATTTCCCATATTAATTATCTAATTATTTGTAAACAAATTAAAATTGCAAATACTCTGATTCGATAAGAGAATAAAAAAAATTTCGTTATATTTTGAAAAAATATTAAAAATTACCGAAAAAAATAGGTAATATACGATGAATAATTCATTTCCGCCTAAAAATATATAACCAATTTATTTTAAATTTTAAGATGGTTAGGTCCCCTTATAGGGTCAAGCCACTTTTAAACGTTAATATAAAAACAAAATTTATCCGTTCATAAAAACTGTTTCGTTCAAAATTAATCAGTCTAAACATTAGTTCACTATAACTATTTGGTATTATATTCATGTTTACCGGCGGAAAACCCAAAAATCTTAATTCTACACGTCACAATAAATTATTATTGTCAACACCATATTTATTAAAGAAACTTTGCGGCGTGTACGATTCTAGGTGACATGACGAACGAATTTTTTCTCTCGACGGTTATTCAACTTCTTTTGACATGTACTAAAACTTAATATTCTTGTCCGTTAAAATTTTTTTTTATAATTTTATTTTTCAGAAAACAAAATATTTTATTGAAAATTATTAATAAGAAATTGTTAAAGATTGTTTTTCTTCACTGAAAGAAATTATAATTTTTTTTTAAAAAATAGTGTTCCACTTAAGTTTTGAAAAAAAATTTGTTTATCATGTCACCTAGAATCTAGAACTGTGCACGCCGCGACGTTCCTTTAATACATATCGTATTGACAAGGCTAATTTATTATGACGCGTAGGATCAAGATTTTGTGATTTTACACCGGTAAATATAAAGATATTAGCAAATATTTATAGTGAAAAAAATTTCACATTGATTGCTTTTTAAAGAAAAAAATTTTATGAATAGATAATTTTTTTATTCATTTTAGCATTTAGAAGTGGCTTGCCCCATTAATCAAAGTTTATATATCTCAAAAAAAGAATAAAAAGGGTATGATTTTCTTGGTTTACTTTTGTAAGATTATACATATTATTTGAATTACTACTTGAATATTCTGAAAAGGTTTGTTTCATAATTTTCACGAGCTTACGTTTTTTAATTTCATTAAGAGAACTCATATAAACCAGAAACTTTTATCGAGATTTTCTCCGACTGCCTGTTACGAATACTTTAAAGTGGTTTCCTTTTTAACTAGCTATGTATCAAAGGCAAAGTAATTTTCTTTTCATTAAATTGCATGCTTTAAATACGAGAGTTAAACTTTTTTGCAACCATATTTAAAATCTGACATTCAGCATGTTACTTTTATTTATGAGAAAGATTAACAATTAAAGTTGATATAATAACACGGAGAGAAATAAGAAGTCGAATCCACTGAAACGCACGTTGATTCTACGCAAAATAAAAGTTTAGCTTAGTAGTCACGTCGTAAGCTGCAATAGCTTACAAAACAGTAGCTACTCCTTTTTTTCTTAATTTAAAATTCTGTATTTGGAGGTTAAGTGAATTTAGTTTGCAGAAAAAAAGTAGCATCTATTGTAAAAAGAAGGAGCTACTCCTTTGTTTTTAAAGGAGTTTTAACGTTTCTTTTGAGAAGTTATATTGGAATTCCTGAAACAGCCATTCTTTTATTTTATTTCTCTCCGTGAAGGTCAATATTAAATAGTAGTTCTTCTTAAAAATGTCTGCCAATTCATTGGCACTTACAATACACCGATTTTGATGAAACTTTATGGATCCTTTTCTGATACCTAAAAATAAATCCCAATACTTGTGGATTTATCCAATGGGCCTTTGTTCGGTCGATACGGTGTATTTCATTAACGTTGATAGTATATCTATATATATTTTATTTTTAGCATTGCCCATATGAGCAATGCTATTGTTCTTTGGCAGTATCTCAGATTTAAAGACCCATTGGATAAAATTCGGGTACTGTTCTTCATTTTTAGGTCTATCTCCGAAGTTTCATCAAAATCCAATACCCGGACTCCATGGTCTCCCCTTATTATCTTCCTCAAAGTTTATAAATTTATTCTATTTAATTCTGTGGAGAAAAATCAATATGATTTTTTAAAATTACATTAAATTGATCATAATATTTTTAACTTAAATAAAACAGAAAAGCTAAAACTCACAAATTGAACAATCGAAAAATAGCTAAAACAACACTATACTATAGTATACACTATATTTACTATACTTATTTAGCAGATTATCCGACACTTGCTAGTACTAATGTAGCATTTACTACTCAGATAAAAGTAATTGCTGCGATTGCGCAACTAAATCCATTCCAATACAAAATAGTAATTTTTACTAGACCATTTTCCTCCGTGTAGTCACGTTCTCTTAATTCAAAATATTATTAAGCAGAAAGAAAAGAGCCTATCCAAAATTTACGGTTGTAAAAGATAGGTACTTTTATGCTCTTTTAATGAATTTACAATAGTTTTATCATAATATTTCTAATATACCAAAAGAACAGAAAATTTAAATCTCAAAAAACGAAAAATCGAAAATCGTTATAAAACAAAAACAAGTCGATGAATCTTGAAATTTCTTTTGAATTTTAAATCTCTATTTTAAAACGAGAAAAATGACATCTTATTGGTAAAAAATGACCGCGCCATTCTCGACATGTAAGCGATCAAGAATAGAAATTCAAACGAAACATAACCTCAATATCTCATAAAATGAATTATCTCATGATCTGAAAAAATATACAGGTCATTAGATAGTAAAAAACTACCTTTTTTAAAGCTTCAGATAAAATTCTGCCGATTTACTTCAGTTACCGTCGGAGAATGAAAATTGATCTTTTTAACAGAATTATTTTTCTCTCGACTAAAGAAAATGGTCAAGACTCAAAAATTTTACTGAACATTTTTCTTCATATTATTATTATCTCAAATTTTTAAAAAGAGTTTCCGCTACATGTTTCTGAGATATAACCGTTTAGACAAAAAATGACATTCTCGTGTATAACCAAAGAAGGAATTAACCTTATTCAAACTTTGAGGTCGGAAAGTTTGACAATTGTATGCTCATGCAAATGCCTCTTCGGTTAATCAATGATAATATTTCTAAGGGATTCAAAAACCCGAAAAACTAAAACTTAAAAATAAAAAAACCGCTAAAAAACAAAGACGAATTAAAAAAGAAAAAAAATTATTGTACCGCTTTCCTTTTAAGAAAAGCAAAAGAATGAGCTCTGAAACTTTAAGTTTCGCCGTGTATATACAGAGTAATGCTGATCCACGTCCATACACACATACGCACACACATGCACACGCACATCCACACAAACACACACACACACACACATACAGGCATTTTTAAAAATAATGTATTTTGATTTCTTAAGTCTCAAAACATGTTTCTAACATATTTTTAGCAAAACTTTTTTTTTTACTATCACAATGCTTCCTCTTTGAGGAAGCAAAAATGTAATTAACGATTTTATAATATTTATATTTCTCACTACAATTTGATAAGTAAATTTTGAAATTTTTTAGTACAATTTGCACGTGCTGCACGCTTTATATATTTATTCAAGTACATATTGTACGTACGCTCCAATACATCCAATAAACAAACGGAAACCAATTCGTAAAACGTGCAGTGCCTACAAAATGCGCAGTTTATTAAATAATTAATAATTTTGAAGCCTTCTTAAAATATTCAAAACTATACACAGTTGTTACAAGCTCAAAAACACATTTATTACATTCATATTATAAACAATGATCGCCACCAAAACAGCAACTGTCACCCAACAACAAGCAAAAGTAACATATAACACGTCATTCTTCTGCTACGCACGACATTAACAGAGATTTCATAATTAGTCTTGATTTTCATGAAAGAAACCGTTGGCCGGCTTAACGAGGCGCGCTAGCACTTTAACAGAATCGCGTAAATACACATTGCTCCCTCACTCTAACCCTCTCTCTCTCTCTCTCTCTGCCTGTGTCGTCTCAGGATTCATCGAGCGTTATGAAGTGGTTATGCGGTCTGGGAGCAGCAGCGGCAGCAGCATCCCGCACAACATTCCTCTTAGCAGCAGCAGCAGCAGCGGCCCCGCAGACCGCTAATTCGTTTCATGAGGTAGCGCTCAAAGCATTTCGTAATAATTCAAATTAACGCTGGATTCCCTCGTGAATTAATATACGTTCGGGCGCATTTCCCTGGACGTTTGAGCTCTCCTTATTCGTTTGTATGTAAGAGTATGTACTGTTGTATATTTAATATTTTTGTTCTGGAAGTATCATTGTGAGTATTATCCTGTATGTGCTTTAAAGTAGAATTTTATTCATTTTTCCTTGAGTATGTCGGTACAATACTTTTCAATTAAACAATTTCACGAGGTAACGCTCAAAGCATTTCGTTATAATTCAAATTTACGCTGGATTCTTGTGAATTAATAAATTCAACTGCGTTTTACAGCAGGGTGTCGGAGTTATCGTTTGCTTGGATAAAATAGCAGTGTTGTTCATTTTAAATAATTTAATTTTATAAATATTGTTATTATCGTTATTTCATAATTTATAGTACGCTTTTATCAAATTTTGTAACGACACAAATCGAGAACTATAGCTTTATATTTTAAAACTGTATAAAAGAAATATGGATATGCCCTTTGAATCTTGTACTAGAGATTGAAATTTAAAATATTATCAGATTTGCATAGAAATTGGTACATTCGGTTCATTTTTTGAAACGGGAAATATATGACATATACAAAGTACTTTATTCACATATGAATATTCATTTAAATATTTATTTCGTTCAAAAACACGAATATTCAATCCCAAACTTATAAATTATTCCATTATATTCTACTTCTTCTATAGCGCTATTAATTATTATCACGCTAAACTAAAATCACAAAAAAATGAAAGTTTCTCTCTAAAAGTTTTGGAATAAAATTCCATTCCAAAAATATAAAAACACAGCACCGCACTGACATCTTCACTCTAGAAACTCTAAACAGCATTAACCACCCTTGCCAGCACTTCATTTCCGCGTCAATTCCACGTCCGTCAAAGCGAAAATCACCTCAAAAAATCACGTAAAAGAAACCATCTCCACCTACTAAATCCAACTAAAAGCCAAATCTCCCTTTCCCTCTCATAAAATCCCTAAAAACATCCTCTCATCCTGCGCTTTTAATTGGGCTAATCCGTGTAAAACGCGCACGCGCGCGTCGCGTCCCTCCGCTCCTGTAAATAAAACTCCGCTCGAGCTAAAAACAACCTCCGATTTTCGAGAGTAGAGTACTAAAAAAAGAAGCTGCTGCCACCGCCGGACCTCGCTCGAACGAAGATCAAGCTGCAGGCTGCAGGCTCGAGCCCGGGCGCGCCTTTCGCCACCCACCGGCAAGAGAGATGCAGCGTGCAATCCCCAGAACAAACACACGGACTCGAGGCGAGAGAGAGAGCGAGAGCGAGAGAGTTGCTAGGCGACAAGTTGCCGCTACTGGGGCTGCGGGACGACGTCACGAGTGACGTCACGAGAGAGATTCGCCTGACGCGCTGCGCTGCCCCTCTATTCAGGACTGCCCGGACGCAGCTTTGCCCCCACTGTGCTTCGTGTATCTCGTGTCTCGGTGTGTGTAAACGGGAGTCGCTCGTGCTGCGGTGAAACGAACGTGGGAGGTGGAGCTTTTTCCTTTTTAAACCTTTAGGTTTTCATTTTACAGGTTTGACGCACTTGAGCTCGTTGATGGAAGAGGTAAATACGAAAGAAAGTTCCTTATCAATGAATTTTTATGACTTTATAGAGATGGAATTTAATTGAATGTTTTCTTTCCGTGCAATTCTATGTGAATTGTAAATAACAGATTTATAATTATCACGACTCGGTTTAAAATTTATTCTAATATTTGCCTAGCATGTACAAGTACGTTAATTGTTACTTTGAAGAATATTGCGTTACAACATTGTAAAATGCGGAATGAATGGTGAAAAGTCATTGATAAATACAATTCGTTGGAGATATTCAGGATTGTCTACCCGCAGGTTTATTTCAACTACTTGGCGGCTCTCTTCTGTTTTCTACAGACTTAATGTGTTTGAGCTCGTTATAATAGAATTTGTATTGGAAAAAGTAAATATGAAACAAAATTTATTGATAAAATTTTAATAATTTTACACAGGTGGAATTATAAAAATTTTGGTATTATGTTATAAGCTTCACTAAAATATATGATACTTTATCTATATTCTGTTTATTGTGCGATTTAATTTGGCAAACTAGAGAAAAATTGAAATTGACCATATTCTACGATAATTTTCTATTACACACTTATATGTAGACTAATTAAAATAAGTTTATAATTAATTAGCAGTAGTCTTCGTCACTACTGGAGTTATAATTAGAATTAGATAGGTTAATAATTAATAAGCAATGATTAACTCCATTACTTGTAACCACTTTATAAGAATAAAGAAAGTAGGGAACAAAGTCACTAACAAAGTTATAAAATATACAATAGTAAAAAGTCATTAATGAACACTACAGTTTATTGAAAAATATGAAGAAGAGCCCAGGCATAACTTTGTTGTTATAGTAGTTGTTGAAAACTTTATATAAAAGAGATTAGGTGTATAAATTAAGAATACTCGAGCACTGTGCGTATAAATTTATGATTAATGATTTATGATTTATGATGCAATCATTTTACATTTATTTAAATTTTACATCGGTGTTGTTATTATGAAAAATGAATTCCACAAGTTGCCCTTTTCATTAGCATCAACGCAATGATTACTATTATTATTCTACGTGCGTACTTTATTAATGGAGACTATAAATAAGCTGCTTTGAAATATAAAGCTTCATCTGTCTTCTGTTTACTACAGGTCTCAAATAAGAGTACTTGATAACATCAGATCTACATTTACGTCTTGCACAACTTATTCTATAATAATTGTTTGTCATAAACACGAAGGTTTATTACAATGCTTCTGTAATTAATTAGCAGTGGTCTAAGTCACTGTCAAAGACGGCGTTCTAAAAATAATGAGAACTTTATCAGTAAAAAAGTTATAAGATTCGTAACAATACAATGCGCAGATAAACAACGTAATAAAACTAAAAAAACTTTATATTTCAAGTAAATTTTTGAAGTAATTAAAATTAAAAAATTAGATTTATAAATACTCAAACTAAGGCTTCGAAAAACTCGAGCAATGGAGCTTAATGACCCTAGTGAACGTTCTAAGAGGTTCCGCGCGAACTAATGCCCGGCTGTTTTGTGTCGAGGAGCCTTTTAGCGGGTGTACAGTGACGTTTGACAGATGCTTTAATTCAACGACCCGGCATTTCACGTGAATAATTGCCGAATTGCATTTCGGAGTGGTGAGAGAGCAGGGGGAGGGGTTAGATGGGCCGTGTGAAATATCGTAATGTTGAATTTTGTGATTTTG
The DNA here is from genome assembly GCA_949152435.1 of Gastracanthus pulcherrimus. Taxonomy (NCBI): domain Eukaryota; kingdom Metazoa; phylum Arthropoda; class Insecta; order Hymenoptera; family Pteromalidae; genus Gastracanthus; species Gastracanthus pulcherrimus. Next base: position 168,099,118 of record OX424574.1, on the reverse strand, counting down.
ATTGACGCACTCGTTTTGACCGCGATGTTCGCGCGCTGTATCCCGAGATAGGTGTAGTGTAATGCACGGCGAGTTAACGACTGCGATGTAAATATTGATTGTACTCGGGCGTTGAACGTTACCGAGTAGAATTATACAGCACTTCGAAGCGTGCATTTTATATTTATAAATAATTTAATTTTAATCCAACCGTACAAAATATTTCTTGTTTTATAATACAAATTAAAATGAAAGCTTATAAATGAATACTTATTTTATTATTTTTCTGAAAGTTTAAATCTTATGTAAAAATTTTAAAAAGATGCTAAGATTTATTACAGTATTCTCAAAGATACAACCTTTTTCTGCTTTATGGTATTTGAAAAATAAATTTTATATAGGTTGACCTAAATCAAAAATGCTACTGGAGCAAACATTTAGATTTCAAGGCAGCAAATTGAGAGACGTAAAAATAAAAGATTTTATAGTGACATTGACAAAGATATATGGGATTCCTGATTTCAAAGTAAGTACGAAAATGCTGAAACCGTTTCAAATAACGTAGGATACAGTGACTGTATGAACTTGTTTTATAGCATTCAAGGGTCATACTTTCTGGATTGCAAATAAGTTTATGTGGTTATGTGCAGTGATATAGTTTCATTATTAAGAGAATATTTAAAGTAAAAATCGCTGCCAATTTATTCGCACTTAGCTTTCTCAAAATATATAAATAGTTCCAACATGAAATTCTTTGAGCTTGTAAATTAATTTTAAATTACTATATCTCTTTCTAATTATGAAAAAATAACTGTGAGATACTTTCTATGCCAAGAGGCTGCATAAAATACAAAAAGTAACCCACTTTGCGCCCTAAGTACACAATATACTATTGAAATCCGAATCCAAATTACGAAATGAAAAAAATGAACCCAAGTTGGCAAAAATTCACCGCACTGTTATCGAGATATAAGCTATTAATGAAAAGTTTGAGAAATAATATAACTTCAAATATCTCGAAAAATAAAAGTCCTCATGATCTACAAGAATAACTGAGCCAAGAGATAGTTAAAAGCTATCTTTCTGGAGATTTTCAATAAGAATAATGCCTTTTCATTCATGTTATCGTTCGACATAGAAAATCGACTTATTTTTACAAAATGATTTTTTTCTCGACAAAAGAAAAATTAAATGACTCAAAAATTTTACTGAATAATCCTCTCCATAATCCTAATCATTTCAAAACTTTCTTAAAACTTTTTGCATTATGTTTTCGAGATATTGCCGTTTAAACAGAAAATGACGTTCTCGTGTATAACAAAAGAAGGGACTGACTTTATCCAAACTTTCAAGTCGGAAAAGTTAGATTATTTTATGCTCTTTCAAATGACTTTTTGCTGGCTTGATGATATTTTTTCTAAGGTATTAAAAACCCGAAAAACTAAAACTAAAAAATCGAAAAACCGTTAAAAAAACAAAAACGTATCGGAAAACAAAAAAAAATATTTTTGAGCCGCCTTCCTATAAGAAAAACTAAAAAAAATGAGCTCTAAAACATTCATTCTTACCGTGGATTACTCGAGATATGGTGGTACACATCCATACACACACACACACACACACGCACGCACGCACGCACGCACGCACGCACACACACACATCCGTACGGACATTTTCTAAAATTAGTGTATTTTGATTCCAAATGACCCAAAACATATTTTTAACATGCATTTAAGAAATCTTTTTGTTTACTATTACAAAGCTTCCTTTAGGAGCAAGCACAAAGATCCTTAGATTTTAGTTTGAAAAACTATTTATCAATATTATAATAATCAAATACATGTTCAATATATCGTAAACTTTGGATTGAAAGTCACTCCAGATATACTCATTATGGAGTTACTTTTACTTCTACAGATTAAGCGTGTAGAGTATTTAGTCTGGAACGTTGTTAGCTAATTTTATTTTATTTCCACCCGCCGAACAAAAGCCTAATGAGAACATGAATAACGAGTTTACGTGGCGTCCTCAGGGGAGGGGAGGTGCCCGTCTGCTGTTGAATGTTTTATGCAAAATGGTTTACCGGCGATTAACAAAAGCCTATCTATAAAGCCATCGTTAGTGGATTTTGCACCTCTTAAGATAATCGAATCCCGGACTAATTTTACGTATATCGATTATACACTTATCCGTCTTTTTTCCTGACCTAAAATTAATCAAGTGCGCCTAAGATATATTAAAATAGATAGATTAGTGTAATTTTGAATGTATATGTAAGAACCAAAATATAAACATTGTCAACTGTATATTTTTATTCATTATTTATAAATGTCATTGAAGTTTGGAACGTTCTTGGAAGTAAGTACGAAATTTGTATTATAGGTGTTTTGGAAGTGCAAACTCGCTAATTCCGATTCCACTAGACTCTAAATAATTAAAGAATCTATTGTGCCGAGTTTTAACCAAATTTATCATGTGGATAGTATACAAATAACCTAAAATAGGTAAATAATTTCGATTACGTCTTATGTTAAGCCCTGACCCCGAAAACTTATTATGAATCACATCAGTAATATATTAATTGATATATTAGCCATGTTTCATCAGTATTTATCATGTGGAAGGTACGAGTATATAAAAATTCAAAAACCTAAAATTATGGTGATTTTTAATTTTTATGCAAAGTCTAAAATTCTGAATCCACTAATACTTTATATAATCGATTCCACATAATCTAATACGTGTACTTGATTTTTTGAATCTAATTTTATCCAACCGAAAGGGATTTTTCTTAACCTAGTATGTTCTGATATGCTTAAGGCTTTTTATAATTATTAAGTATTTTATTTTCTCCTTCTTACGTAGCTGAGGAATTTATTCATTACTAATAAAAAATTGCATCTATCGCATTTAACAAGTTGGATAACTAATTTTCGTAGTGAGATATTTTGGTGTGCATTCAGAAAATTACGAATTATTCAAAGTTATAAATACATAATTTATTTTTATAAATAACTTAATGTTTCATAATTATCTATCCAAATTTTGAGATTGTATTTATTATTTTGTTCAATAATACTTATTATACAATCAAGAATACAACAGGAAATATATTACTAATATATCATCAAAAACTATAAATATACAATTATAAAACACAACTTTTTCGTATGCGTACATTAAAGAACAGGAACTATTATAGGCGCGCCTATAAATATCGATATTCTTAACCCTTCTCCAGCCGCGCTTTTGAGTAAAATTAATTTAAAAGAACTTTCCACGTAATTTATTACATTAAAAATTTGTACGTTCGTGTAGAAAAATACACGTAATTTATCTCTAAAGGATTAGTGGGATCAAGATATTACTTAAAATAATATTGAAGATTTCGTTGGTTTTTGCACCGTTTATGGTAACAAAAATCACTTACCGCGTGATAAAATTAGTTGAAAGGAATCAAGTACATCTATTACACTATGTGGAATCGATGATATAAAGTAATATTAGCGAGTTCATATTTTTAGATTTTGCAATAAGAATTAAAAATCACTAAAATTTAGGGTTTTTTGAATCTTCAAATACCTTTCACATAATAAATACTGATGAAGCTTGGATAATATATCAATTAAAATATTGCCGATGTAATGCATAATACGTTTTTGGGGTCAGGGCTTAAAATCAGAAGTAATCGAAATCATTTACCTATTTTAGGTTATTTTTATACTATCCATATGTTAAATTTTACTAAAACTCCGCATAGTAGATTCCTTAATAATTTAAAATCTATTGGAACTGGAATTAGCGGGTTCACACTTCTAAAACACCTATAATTCAAATTTCGTACTCAGTTCCAAGTACGTTTCAAACTTCAATCACATAGTTTTTTGTCTTATTTAATTAATAAAAATTAAAAATTGAACAAGAATAATGCCAAAAAATAGTGGTTTCAACATCATTTTAGTCGTCTTGCAATATACAAACTTAGTCTACTTTTCATTGGTTGGTACTTTTCATCAACTCAAGCCCACGAATTAGATGATCAAGAGATGACACGCTGTCTTCTGCCTCGGAGAGACGCCTCTTTTCTTGAATGAGTCTCGATGTCAAGAAATCCCTTTTCCGATAAGGAGCAAATCTACGCGATGCACTGCTCAACAGCTTTGATTCCATGGCTACTTCAGATGGTTTGTCTTTTTCATCTCCAAGCTTTTTACAGATATATTCTAGCTGCTCAATCTGCAGGCCAATCGATTTGTCCTCTACCAAACGAAGCGCGTGAAATTGCTCCCACGCATTCTGTGTCGCATCATTACTGAAAACACCAGCGAGATCCTTCGATTTTAAAACAAAATTCTCTCCGAAGTTCCACGTTGGACCAACGAATTTAGTTACATCTAGCTGCTCAATCTGCAGACCAATCGATTTGTCCTCTTCCAAACGAAGCGCGTGAAATTGCTCCCACGCATTCTGTATCGCATCATCACTGAAATCACCAGCGAGATCCTTTGATTGTAAAACAAAATTCTGTCCAAAGTCTCACGTTGGACTATCGAATTTGGTTAAATGTAGAGGTTCTGTATCAGTCATGATAAAAAATTGCTCCGGTGCGTCGATGTTCTTTGAAACAAGCAAACTTTGCACCTGGTGTGACGCTTTAAACGTTATTTCAACAAAAAATACGCTTGAGCACTGTAAACCTGCTGCACTGATTTAACCTGTATTCGGGTTAAGACGTGTGAGTAGGAAATGGAATGGTAAATTACACAGAGTTAGTTATTTTTATTATTATTTTTCACGTAAAGTAAAATAAAAACTTGAGCTAAATAAACGCTAACGGGTGATTAAACAATAACGTGCGCGCGTAAATGTAAGAACTGATCGCGTCGAGTCCTGCTATCGAAGTGAGGTGTCCGCTCGCTCTCTAGCTCAGTCCAAGTCCCTTTCACCCCCTCCCTCTTTATTTCCCACCGCCGACGCGGCGGCCATTTTAAGTCTCGAGGCCCAGAAGGGTGGACTTTCGCTCCCCCCACCTTGCACCCATTTACCTGGCTGCCTACCGGCCTCGGATCAGCCTTACGACCTCCCCGAACACGTAATTGACCTGCAAAACCTAGGAGCCGAACTCCCCTACGAGGTCTGAACAGCCTCGAGGAATAATTTCCCTGAGCTGAATGGCTCACGGCCACGGGTTCGCACTTTTACGTCCGTGCACGTAAAAGTAACTTGTGCAAAGCGGAGCGCCCAAAATCTTAGTTGAAAAATTATGACCTACAATGACATGCCAGTGTCATGCGTTTATCCCGCAAGCTTGATTTAATATTCGAATATAATATTCGATCAACATTTCATCTGATTATTTCGAACCTCCAAAGGACTCGAACTCGCGTTATACCTAACGTACTTATTTTATAAAATTCGCACATGATATATTCATTCAAAACTTAAACTCTATTAGTCTAGGGTAACATACTTAATTATAAATATTAATTCGGTCGCATACATTTAGGCGCTATTTAAACAAAATATTAACTTAAATTTACATAAAACATTAATTTAAATCTACATACAATATTTGTTTATGTATACATATAATATTAGTTTCAATTCAATACAATTCGTAATTATCTAGCTATAGTATATCGCTTTTACATAATACGCACTTCGACGAATAGACATTACATACGCTGCGATGTTCGCTCGGACATTCAGTATCCCATACCTATATAATTACAATCTGCGGAGGTATTTACCGTTTTCCCTTTCAAACGAAAAGACAAGCATTTCGAGAAATCGGTTGCATATTTGTACGTTTCACACGTGTGCCCATCCCCTTTGTCGTCACTGTTGATCTGCTGGCACGCTTTTCGAATGAAGAGCCTAAATGGAGGGGCGGTCATATGCGACGTTTCGGCAGTGCGTAATCACCTATTGTTATAGTTTTCGCACCCCGACGCACACGTGCTATACTAGACAGAGGAAAGGTTGGTCTGCATTATCCTCGAGACGTTTCCCCAAAATTTTGTGGTCGGTCCGTAGCGGATTAGAAAGCGAGTTTCCTACTTTTCAAATGTTTCCTCGAGATTTTATTACGACAATCGGTTTTCCCCGCAAAGGTAACGTACGGGTTTCAAAACTACTTGATGTCCGTAACAACCTGCTAAATATTTGTTTGCGAGATATGTAAACACAGGTTTAAAATGCAATTATAATGTACATATATATTGAATGGAAAATAAGTTTAACAAAACAGAAGATAGTAGTGGGTGGAGTGGTCACTCGATAACTGCTCTCTATCTATTGTCTAATTTGCACCTGTAACGGCATAGAGATAATAAGGGTATGAAGTATTAATAAAAGCTCAGGAGCGAGAGAGGGTCGAAGGTGCAATGGTACTAAAGTACATTACAATTATACATTAAAGTAAAGGTTGTATCTTCGAATAACGGTAGGTGTATTATACATATAATATCAGGACAAAGGGTAGAGGTATGAAGATTCAAAAGTACATTATAAATATTCACCGAAGTAAAGGTTGCTTCTTAAAATAACGGTAACAATCTTACGTACTCACACGGGTAAAACTGTGCAAAATATTATGCAAAATTGTAACATTAATAAAAAAAAATTAAATTAGAATAACATAATATATATACAGTAATATTATATAGTGTTTCATCACATGTAGATAATTCAAGTTTTACGTACAATAGATATAGCCAATTAATATATCACACCCCAAGAATAAGACTATGTGGCAACTAAAAATTATATTTTTTTTGTACCCTGGTAGATATCTAAGCTGATAGTGACAGTCTATTAAAACGGCGTGCTTTTTAGCTGATTTCTACCTAATTTCTAGCTAATACTAACCATTTTTTTAATCGTTATAAAATATATAGGAATTTAGATTATATTAAATTGAATTATTATAGTGTTGAACTACATAGATGCAATTAGAAATATATAATTAACCATTAGCATAAAGTTATGTAGTATACGAAGCTTATTTATATTATAAATATTTAGCAAAACAAGTTCAAAATCGATAATTGCTTATAAATTTTCAGAAAAATGTGTTGAAAATCGATAATTGCTTATCGATGTTGAACACATTTTGCTCAATATTTTCGTCCAGCGAAAATGCTGACAGCTACTTTATTCACTAGGACGGCAGAATGCACAATACCTATAAATAGAATTATATAATCTAAACACAACTACCCCAGAGACAGCAATTTCTAAAATAAAAATACATTCAAGTGAAACCCTAAACTCTGAATCCAATTAACATCGGCACAGCAATGTTCAGTTACAAAAACGTTGAAAACAAACGGAAAACAAAACCATCCTTATTGTAAACTATACAACCTTAGACATAGCCATTTCTAAATATAAAGACATTTAAATAAAATCGTAAATTATTTTATTTGAACGTCTTTCTATTAATTAAAGATTGCTTTACCTAAGGTAAATGAGTGTAGGGTGAACTATTTTATTTAAGATTTTATTTGAATGCTTTGTATTTAAAAATTGCTGTGTATTTGCATGAAATCTATTTCATCGTGTACTTTGAAATCACCAGAAATCAATAATATGCGTTCCCGTGAAATCATAAATGAAATCGCTGTGAATTTGCATGAAATGTGCACATACACATAAAAAATTTCGAACTGCATAATCTAGACTTGATTGTTGAACTTCGTCTCCGAGAGTCACGGTTAATATACGCGCCGTACTCAAGGACGATGTGCACGTAGACATGAAAAGGCCCAAAGCGCACAATCTACTCATGAATTTTATAGGTGCTAAACACCTAGACTTCGTCTTTGAGGATTCCGGACAATATCACATTGTACTCAAGGACTACGCGTGCGTAGACATCAAAAGTCCCAAAGCGCACTGTCTAAACTTCATTTTTGTCCGTGCGAAACTTCTGGACCTCATCTCCAAGAGCACCTAATGGTATACACGCCTCACTGGAAGATAATGTCCACGTAAACATAAGGAACCCCGAAGCGCACTATCTAGACTTCATTTTTCTCCGTACGTAACACCTAGACCTCTTCTCCGACAGGTTTTGGTCGTATACACGCTTCACACGAAGAGAATGTCCATGTAGAAATCAAAAGCCTCAGCGCGCAAAACCTAGAATTGATTTCTACCAATGCGTAAGACCTGGACCTCGTCTTCGAGAGCCCTGGTTGTATACACGCTTTAATCAAAGAGCATGTCTACGTAGACATTAAAAAGCCTCGGAGAGAATAATCTACACTTCATTTTTTCTTGTGCGTAACACCTGGAGCTCGTCTTCGAGAGCCCCGACTATTTACACACCGTATTCGAGGACACTATGCATGTAGACATCTAGACATCGCGTGCACATATTTATGCAAAAGGCAACGGAGGAGACACCATCGAGGAGGTATTTTCGGACACCTTCGTCGGTGTCCTCACGTACCTGCACATTGTGTTCAATGATATTTCATAGGCATGTATACTTACAATGTTGAAAGAAAGAATAATTTACAAATTTAAAAGTACATTTTAAGGTTATATAAACTTCAAACTTCGCGCTCTTTTCTCTTTTCGTTGATCGACGTGAACTTAGTTTCGTAACTACATCGATTATTAATAAAATTAATCAAATATGATTTTTAAAACAATACATAATTATTTTTTTTTCAACATTGTAAGTATACAAGCTTATAAAATATCATTGATCACAATGAGATTTTGTATGTGTATGTGCACATTTCATGCAATTTCAATGCGATTTTATTTATAATTCCACGGGAACGTGTTTTATTGATTTCTGGTGATCTTAAAGTACACGATGAAATAGATTTCATACCAATACACAGCAATTTCCAAGTACAAAAGCATTCAAATAAAATCTTGAATCAAATAGTACACCCTACACTCATCTACCTTAGGTAAAGCAACATTTAATTAATAGAAAAACGTTCAAATAAAATAATTTATAATTTTATATAAATGTCTTTATATTTAGAAATGGTTATGTCTAAGGTTGTATAGTTTACAATAAGGATGGTTAAGTTTTACGTTTTTTTTCAACGTTTTTGGAACTGAACATTGCTGTGCCAGGGTTAGTTTGATTCAGAGTTTAGGGTTTCACTTGAACGTTTTTTTATTTTAGAAATTGCTGTCTCGGGGGTAGTTGAGTTTAGAGTATATAATTCTATTTATAGGTGTTGTGCATTCTGCCGTCCTAGTGAATAAAGTAGCTGTCAGCATTTTCACTGGACGGAAATATTGAGCAAAGTGTGTTCAACATCGATAAGCAATTAGCGTTTTTCAACACATTTTTCTGAAAATTTATAAGCAATTATCGATTTTAAACTCGTTTTGCTAAATATTTATAAGCATAATTATCAATGTTTAACAGATTTTGCTCAATATTTCCGTCGGAAAAACCACCTTTAGTACCTTTGCACCTTTGACCCTCTCTCGCCTCTGAGCCTTTATTAATATTTCATACTCTTATTTTCTCTATGCAGATACAGATGCAAATTAGCCAGTAAATAGAGAGCAGTTGTCGAGTGACCACTCCACTCACTACTATCGTCTGTTTTGTTAAACTTATTTTACATTCAATATAAATATACATTATAATTGCATTTTAAACCTGTGTTTACTTATGTCTCAAATAAATATTTAGCAGGTTATATCAGTGCAGCACGTTTTTAATGCTCAAATATATTTTTTGTTGAAATAAAATCTAGCTAGGTATTGCGTATAACTTTTTTAATGCGTCACGCCAGGTGCAAAGTTTGCTTGTTTCAAAGAACATCGAAGCACCGGAGCAATTTTATATCATGACTGATATAGAGCCTCTGGATTTAACCAAATTCGATAGTCCAGCGTGGGATTTTGGAGAGAATTTTGTTTTAAAATCAAAGGATCTCGCTGGTAATTTCAGTGAAGATGTGATGCAGAATGTGTGGGAGCAATTTCGGGCGCTTCGTTTGGAAGAGGACAAATCGATTGGTCTGCAGATTCAGCAGCTAGATTTAACCAAATTCGATGGTCCAACGTGGAACTTCGGAGAGAATTTTGTTTTAAAATCAGAGAATCTCGCTGGTGATTTGAGTGAAGATGCGACACAGAATGCGTGGGAGCAATTTCACGCGCTTCTTTTGGAAGAGGACAAATCGATTGGTCTACAGATTGAGCAGCTAGAATATATCTGTAAAAATCTTGGAGATGGAAAAGAAAAACAATCTGATGCAGCCATGAGATCAAAGCTATTCAGCATTACATCGCGTAGATTTGCTCCTTATCGGAAAAGGGATTTCTTGACATCGAGACTCATTCAAGAAGAGAGGCGTCTCTCCGAGGCAGAAGACAGCGTGGCATCTCTTGCTCTTCTAATTCGTGGGCTTGAGTTGATGAAAAGTACCAACCAATTAAGATCAAAGAACATTAAGGGTTGTAAGTCTTAAGGAAAGATAAAGACTAAGTAGAAAAGTAGACTAAGTTTGTATATTGCAAGACGACTAAAATTATGTTGAAACCACTATTTTTTGGCATTATTCTTGTTCAATTTTTAATTTTTATTAATTAAATAAGACAAAAACTATGTGATTGAAGTTTGAAACGTACTTGGGACTAAAATTAAATCTTTAAATACGTTCCACATGATAAATACTGATTAATCTTGGCTAATATATCAATTAATATATTACTGATGTAATTCATAATAAGTTTTCGGGGTCAGGGCTTAACTTTAGAAGTAATCGAAATTATTTACCTATTTTAGGTTATTTTTATACTATCCACACGATACATTTTGCTAAAACTCCGCACAAGATATTCTTTAATTATTTAGAGTCTAATGGAATCGGAATTAACGGGTTTGCACTTCTAAAACACCTATAATACAAATTTCGTACTTACTTCCAAGCACGTTCCAAACTTCAATGACATATTTATAATCAAATTGTACGAAAAGTACACAATGAAGTGTTAATATATATATATATATATATATATATATATATATATATATATATATATATATATATATATATATATATATATATATATATATATATATATATATATATATATATATATATATATATGGGTGATGGTCAAGAAACCGGTAATTTTAGTGTCGCCAGAACACTGAGTAGAAAGGAAATATTATTATGGTTTCATAAATTTTCAAATTTCTTCTATATAATGTATTTGATCTTCTTGAACACAAACTAAGATAAATATGATAGATATTTAAAGTACATGCGATATATATCCTATAAGTAATTACCGTGGTCTGTCGCCATCGAATAATTAAGACAATTCTAAATTTATTAGACACAACATTTATGATTTAACTATAAGTAACCTTTTGAACTTTGAAGTACATTACAATTGTCATGTACAATATGATATAATTTTTTCAGATTTTTTTTTCAAGTTCTCTGTCAGCACGAGTGTTATGAATGTTGTCGCTAACTTTTCAAATTTTATCGTTTCCGCTCAAGTTATCGTTCCGCAATGAGCAGGATAGCTTAGTTGAACTATCTAACCTATAAGGTTTTTCAGTTTAAGTTTCGATAAAGTACATACATGCGCGTGCCGGTGTTTATTTGCAGTTTTGGTAGTTAGTTTTTAGGTTATTTGTTTTAAAATTCCGAAAGCTAAAAAAATACGTAATTTATAAGTGACATTTATCAAAATATTGTTATGAGGTATTCTGGTATAATGACGTGTGTATATATACTATGCGGAAAATGACTTTTATTATATTAAAATAAAAATTTTTTCAACAAAGAGTAATTACCATGGCCGTGATTACCAATGCCAATCTGGTAAAATTTCTTAAGAAATGCATGTAAAAAATTGTTTGTCACCTGTACATCTTTTCAAGAAAAGTTTGTCTCATTTTACCATAAATAACAACTATAAGCCCAAATTAACCCTAAACAAAAGATTTTTTGTTTAGTCCAAAAGTTAGATGAAAAACTACCGGTTTTTGACAATCAACCATATATATATTGTCTTTTTAACCCTCACGTTACCGATGAGGTCTCATCTCCATGATAAACAGTGGAGAAATAGACTACACGGTAAAGCGGGGGTTAAAACAATTATTATTAAATAATTGAATCTTATTCCATAATCACACATCGAATAATATATCTTTTAAAAGTTTTGATCTTAACGATTAAATCTGATCCGTATAAAACTTATTTACAATAGCAACCAACCTACAATAGATCGTAATAACATATTCAAGGAGCATTGCAAGGTCTCCGACTCAAGATTCAGTTTCCAAACTAAATTTAAAATGGAAACTCGCGCGGAAATAAAACTCTCTCCGGACTTTCAGATCTCAGGACTTATCGATTTCCGGTACAAGAGAGACACACGGATTCCCTTCCCTCCCAAAATATGTGTCACTTACACTGCAATGGTTACTACACTACGCACACAGCTGTATAGAGGAAAGAATGGACGGTCTTCAGCGGACCCTTTCAAAATCTAAAACTACGATCAAATACTGCGCCACTCCTTCGTCTCCTCCTGCTTCTTTTCTTCATTTTACGAGGCGAGCTTTGAGGTTTTATGGTCAACTCTCGGGTCGCCCGTTTCTCGCGTTATATATATAAAGTCCCCGTAATAATAGGTCATACAGTTTGTAGAGATGAGGAACGGGCTACGAGGACGCTGCGCTATCGCTACCCTGGGATCAAATAACGCCTTGACGATGTATATATGTCTATAAGGGGATTCGTCGCTCTATTCTATTTCATCGCTTAAGATGGGCATATATACCCGCGTCCTGTAGCTCGGCTCAAAAGTCGATTCCGAGTGGGATGACGATAGGATGGCACGATTTAGCATTCGAATAGCGAAAGACATCGAGTGCCGTTGCGCAAATTTATGAATTGAGCGTAGGAATCTTGAAAATATGCCAGAAAATGGAGTTGAGTGAAAGTTTTTGAGTTATACTGTAGGCCGTTGTGTAAATATACTTGCGATATTGATTGCAATTTGTCGACGAAAATATCTTTTAAATGAGTAGTCAATTATTTATATGCTTCAAGAAGAACGTGCAACATTGTCACAAATAACATATGGACAATAAAAACTCTAACTAAATAATGCGAAGATGGACATAATGGTTCATGAGGATATTACTTGAAGATTAGTGTAAGCTTATATTGCTCATGCACAATATTAACGAATCTGACGGATCCTTAAATACAATCTTGGGGCAATATTGTGAAATAAGGAGATTTGATGCTAAATAAGAAACACGAATTCTAAATCAAAATTATTTCATAACGAACGAAACTTGACATAAGCTTCACCCGTTAAAAATTGAAATCACGAAGGTGCATATCTCTACACCGAGCCGGTCAATCACCGTCAAAATCCATCCACCCGGCAACCTCTCATCCCAACCGCACTCTCTCTCTCTCTCTCTCTCTCTCTCTCTCTTTCCCTCCCTGAAGCCCCTGCTCAAGAAATTCATTTTGCATAACAAAGCAGCGGTATCAGTATAGCTCCCCGCGCGCGCGAGGGTGTGCAAAGATGGCAGATTTATCGAGCTGCCGCCGCGGCGTATCCTCGTTCAAAGCCTCCTTCTTCATACTAGGCCGAATGCACCCTTCCCAGTCCCCATCCTCGCGCAATTTTATTCGTGGCCTAGTTTCACCGGCTTGCTGGCTGGCAGCGCACAGCGGAGAACCTGATACTCGATAGATTTGAATTTCCGTCGTATAAGATATAGGGATGCCGTCGTTCTTTCTTCGCCGGGGTACATCGATAATATTTATCGCGCGATGGCGGCAGCGACGACGCCGTCTGGTGCTGCGGTATTCGGAGTATAATGAACGGGTAGGAGGACAACCGCTGGCCACTCGGGCGATGTTTTCATTCGATTTTTCGAATGCGTCGCTGGCCGCCAGGGCAATAAGTCTTTTCGTGCTTTTGAGATTTCAATTAGTTTTGCGTCCAGATTTCTTTTTTCGGGAAAATAAGATAGCTGGATTCTTCGGGATGGTTGATTTATTGGAGTTTGATTTAGTAGATGCATTATTTATCGTTATGGCAATTTTCGGGATTATTTGTTACATGTGTAATGTGAGAATTCTATTCCGTCTTGCTTATTAAGATGTAACTTATTGCTAGTTTTGTATTCATTAATTGAATATGGAAGTTTAATGAATATAATACAAAATATAGATTACAATTACATATTAGTTGTATTCTAAATTTTCCTAACTATACTCATGAAAAATGGCATCGTAAATCTATTTCTTTAGTATATAAAGAAAATTTTACTTATATAATCTATTGCTTTGTTATTTCATAACACATGTTTATATTAAATGGAAATAAATATAGCATATAAATAGAATCTATTACAGGTGGTGAGTTATAATAACTACATATTTATTTTTTGTAAGTAGAAATTATCCTTGTTAAGGTACTTGCAATGAACCTAATTCTAACTATATTCATACATGAAAATGTAAGAAAAGACTATTTTTGTCTAACTATTATTCAAAGGTTAATGCGTGATGTTATGTTAGATCATCTGATGTTATCAGATATGTCATAGACGTATTTGTATATTTTGATGACACAATATTTTTTCCAAGATCGTTAGAGAAAATAGAGATAAATTATGTAAGGTAATCACCAGATAAGGATTAGATTACAAATAGGTAAGTGTGAACTTTTAACACCCGAGGTGACTTATCTATGATAAAAGCTTGACTCCTATATCATAAGGCTTGTAACTAACGCGAACGAAGATTGTTCAACATAGTTTATACCCTGTCACGACTGGATGTGTGTAGCATGCGTAAAAATAAAGTAATTCTTTTATTTTGACCATTCGCTCTATAACTAAAGCATTTCGAGAGTAACCCACCATTCAAAATGTACCAGTACACCAAAATATATAATTTTCAGAAATAATTAGTCCTGGACATTATTAAACATTGTTTTGTATTATTTAAAACAATGCAGATAATAAAGATTATTAAAAATTAGCATTCCCCATCGCGGTGTTGCCCGAGATTTTAGAAATAAAATACTGAACTTTCGTAAATTTCTTTTTATTCAATGTTACGTCATGAAATTCATCTGAGAAGGCGTTGCATAAGGTCAAATCGTTAAATTCACTAGATATCTCATCGGGCTTTAATGATTTTTAATGAATCCGTAATATCACACTTTGCCCATTTTTTCCAATTTATAAATATATATAGGGGTTGACATTTGGAAAATTCGCCTACTTATGGGTTGATTAGGAAAAAACCCAGAAATTACTTTTTAGAAATTAGTATTAACTCTCAAGTACACTGCAGGTGTTATATATTGTTATTATTTTTATTATTATTTTTAAAAATATAATTGAAATGAGTCGAATCATAAAATATTTATTATATTACATATTGTATTAAGTGATATTATGTGAATAATAATTACATGTAAAATAATAACGATTGTACGAACGAAATTGTAATTTAAGTACAATAAATCGATATTGGACAATACGACATAAGATCTCTGTTATCGAGAAGCCAAAGGCGTATAATGTGAACAATGGGAAAACCACCCAAGTAGGTACAGACGAACAGCTTCGCTGCTAGGTGAAAAAGTACTTACAAGTCAGTCTGCAGTTGACAGTCGTGGATTAACAGTCAAATTGTAACGGTCTAATAGTCAACTATATTGTTCATTATTATTTTATTATTGAATACTACAAATACAAATATTAACTTTATTATTATTTTAAAGTTCAATTTATTTAATAGTTCTTCCTTCCCTAAAAATCTAATACACATTCGAAATAGTCAAGCAGTCAGCAGTTCGAACGCATTGCATGGATAAACCCGTTGGGAGAATAAATGGGAAATCTACATTTATTGTCTTACCGGAGTGATCCGCAAAATAACAGCAGGGTCTATATGACACTATACATTCTTAAAATGCATGGTATTTCTATATGTAGGCAGTGGGAGGGGTGTTCGAACCAATGGGAGAAAAAACTAGAAGAGTTCCACTGCTACATACGCTATATTATACAGTCGCTACATTTCGTGCGATGCAGTCAAATGAGCAGCATCAAAAATTTTGTTAAGACAAGAAGATACAGGTTTTTATTCAGAAAACGGATTTTTTTATACTAATTTTTAATCCATTTTTTCTTAATATTGAAAGAGGTTTCACAAGAATATTTTATTTCTTTAAGCTGTTTTAAATTTGTTTAATATTTTCGTTATCATCTAAAATTCAATGATTTTTAAAAGTCACGAGATAAAAGAAGTTAATAAGTACCCCCTAAGCAAGGCTAAGCGTCAGTAAAAGTCAAAACCTCATGTCAGTGGTAGACTACAAAGAAAGTATCCTATAAAATAAAAAAGGAATCATAAATAATTACGAATTATTTTTTATTTAATTATTACTATTATTTTACTTTAAAGTCAGATTTTTCAATTCTTTATTTTCATAACTTCCAGATGCGTTTTTCGCATTAGATTTTTTTTTATGTTTTAAATGTATGGTAATCTACTTTTTAAATACTCTTTTTATAAATCTATATGGTACCTCGTATTCATAAAAGCTTAAGCACAAATTTTGGCTTGGCAATAAGTATAATAAAATAACCTTCTTTCTAAGTTAGGTGCCACGGGTATATGTCATATTATGTGCAACGTGCACAGAGAAAAAATTATGCTAACTGAGCACAGAGAAAAAATGAGAACGTGCACAGAGAAAAAATTATGCTAACTGAGAAAGCTCATTGTTATTATTAATAATTACTAATAATATAATGTATGGTTGGGAAAATAAATGCATTTAATATTGTTTTCCTTTACATTGCGAATATTTATTACCGAATTATTTTGCAGAAATATTAAAATTTATTGTTTTCCGGATTTTTCGGGGTTTCGGATATTCCAAGGTTTTTCTGGGATTTTTTAGGCGTATAAATTATATATAATTAAATAGGTAATATATGTATAGTATATTTACAGCCTTAGTACATATGAGAAACTTGTTTTTCTATAAAATTCATTAATTTTATTATAGATGACATGTAAAAAAGTGTCTGACCAGGAGAGTTCACTATCTGTGGGAAACGGTTTTTGATGAGGCTTAACATTCAAAAATGATGACGAAAAATGCATGGATATCTATTTAATTTAAAGAGCTGAAAATTCTCAAATTCTTATGCATTTTTCGTCATTATATTCGATTGTTCATAACTTTGCAACAAAATAAAATTTTTATATGAAACAAAGATTAAATTAACGCTCTTTGAGTCAACATTTTTACCGTATATCATTTTTCTAGCAAGAAAACATGCAAAGTTATGATTCGAAGTATAGGTACCATTTTTTACTGAAATAACGCATATTTGGAATACAAAAGGTCATATCTAGACCCCAAGGGCCTATGGGCCTGAAACTACGGGTGCTAGGCATCAATTTTAGGTACCAGAAACCATTTCCCAAAGCCTCATCGAAAACCATTTCCCGCAGGATGCGGACTCTCCTTGTGAGTAAGCTTGAAAATTTCGCTAAATTCGCTTTGCTAAATATTTATAGTTATTGCAACTATTAAGTCTGTCATTTTTTTTGTAAAGTTTGGATCATGTCATTTTCGAATCACTATTATGAAACCATTTTATCTGGTTTTGCAATAAAGTTACAATTATATTAAAGAAGATATTTGTTTGAAAAATGAAAAAATTGTTTTTTAATATTTTTACATATATTATTGTTGTATAAATTTAAAGGGGAATTTTAACAACAATGTGTTATTTTTCAGATTTTGGTGAATCGATTTAAAAAAGAAACATTGGAATTCATTGTATATTGTCCAAGATACAAGCGATTGAAAATGGATAGGGCCTATGTGACTCACAGATGTGTACCATCGTAACTTTTATACGCGGTGTACTTGAGGGTTAAAAAACGTTCTAAACGATAATAAAACCGATATTTCATCGGGTCTTAGAGATTTTGAATGATTCCATAAAAACGCATTTTACAGACTTTAACCCTCTAAAAAATTGAAATTCGGAAAATATACTCCCCCAGGGTTCAAATTTCGTAAAATCCTTTCTTATTCGTTAATTACAACATAAAAACATTATACCATCCAAATTTCAAGTCGTTAGGTTTAACGGTTTTGGCTAGGCGTAGATGAGTTAGTCAGTCAGTCAGGATATGTCCTTATATATATATATATATATATATATGTATATATATATATATATATATATATATATATGTAATTTATTTAATTGTATACTGATTATCAAATTGTATAAACACTTTTTTGTCGTCACTTAGCTTGGTTTATAAAAAGTGTTTGTTCAATTTGATAATCAGTATACAATTAAAAAAAATTACATTTCGTACCTTACTAACCCCTCATCGCATTACTGAAAAATCTCATGCTCTAGACACTTATCACTGCAGCGCTCTCTACTCCTCCTTTACTCTCCTGAAGGTGAAAAGTCCTACCTCGCACCCTGAAAGCATCAGCCCGATAGCGATTCAGGACATTATAAAATTACAGCGTACCTTATACCTCTTCGTCGCGCCGCGTCGCGTTCCTCGTATACATGCAGATGCGGCGGCAGCAATTCCGGGCGCACGAGGAGAAGGAGACGGAAGAAGGCCGCGAACCGAGGCCAGTGATTTACAGGAAGCACGCCCCCGGTTAATGTTACCTGCCACTCCATTACCGGTAACGACAAGAGGGCCGCCTCGACAAACTCTCTCTCTCTCTCTCCGCTCTCTCTCTCTCTCTCTCTCTGTCTTTCTGCGCAAGTCTCTCGTTTTCAACGATGCTGTGAAAATGTAAACTAAACTAGGATGTGCGAGTATGTGTAAGGCAGTTGGAATGTATATACGGTTACTTTTGTTTCTGTAACTTTTACGAGACTGTTTGAGCAGCGTTTGGAGAAACATGTGGTGGAGAGTTTGCAAAGGTTTATGTTTTGGGGTTGGCAGATTGATTTTTATTGTTAAGGGTGAATGCTTTTGTGTGGGAATTACTGTTAAATGTAGTGTAAGTGCCTTGAAAGAGAGTTGTTTTGTTTTGAAGCAAGAACAACAATTCTTGGTTTAAAAGAGAAGGTACGAGATATCAAAAATATTTTACTACAATAGAAAATCGTTAAAATTTGTTATTTTTTGAATTTCTGACGATTAAGTGCCTCTGTATTTTAGTAAACTATTTAAAAATGTATAAATTTGATTAGTATTTTTAAAATGTATAAATTTTCATTTAGTAAGAGCAGTTTTCAAAAAATTTATATTCATAAAAATACACGTAACTAAATGTCTTTTCTCATTCATGTTTAAAATTTTTAAAGTTTTAACTCATCCAATTTCATTGAAATTTGAATAAAATAATGAAAAAATTTCCGATGACCAGTATTATGAATTAAAGAAACATCAATGCTTAAAAACACGAAGAACATGATTTTAGTCACCTTTTTCATACAAAATTGAGCGCAAAATTCCCGTAAAAAGTTATTTATATCTGACAAATTCCTATACTTTATTGTTAGACAATTTACCATGGTTTTCCTAACATCCAAAGTACACAGGCTTGCAATATCTCATTAGAATTTTCCACATTATTATTACTCTTTCTGGTATAAGGTAGGTTCTATTCTTAGTGTGCATTGCCTTATTTACGATACCAGCAAGCATACCTGGGACGAACTGGAGAACTCCATATCCCCAAACCAGTGTTTTCTTCTCCTCAAGCCGAATCGGGAATGATGACATGTTGATGTGTTATTGTTTCCAATCGCTGATGACACTCTCTAGACGGTGTTCGTCGTAGATTTACCGACATGGTGACTGATTATTGATTCCTGTCGAGTCCAATTGGATGTTTCATAAGTATTTTGATGTAGCCAGTCCAATCGGATGTTTCATACGTCTTTTGATTGATTTTTGTGTTTCAACTTGATTGCGATTGGTTAGGGCTATTAGAATTTGGATTTTTGACTAAGATATTGATTTATTTAAGACTAAGGAGATACAAAGCTGGTTTCTCTGGCACTATTGCTCAGGGGACTAAACTGTTATGTCTCGGTATTCGGTGCTCAGTTTCTCTTCTAGCTTATGCGTGTCCACCAGCCATGGAGGTACAGCCTGTCATTCATCACGACGGTAGTAGCTAGCAGGTACAGCTTACCTTTTTATGACAGTAGCTACGTGTAGGTGCTATCTGCCCTTCTCAACGATGACAACACCGAGCAGGTATACCCTGACTTTTTACAAATCTGTAGCTTTGTGCTGACAGAGTCTGCTCTTTTCACGACAGGCAACAGTAGTGTGCAACTTTAATATGCTCTTCTGCGCGCTGCATACGGAATGCAGTTGCAACAATGCGTTGTCCAGCATTGTCATAAGCAGCAGTTGCGCATTTGCAGATGCTGTCTTCGCGGGAAGATGCAGTGAAACAGCAGCAGCAGCTGCAAGGCATGTATATGCGCCACTAACAGTAGCAACAGTGCGTCACCAAGCACATCCTCCAAAACTAGCAATTGTATAAGTTCCTCTACTGTCCTCAAGAGCAGCAATAGTTGGGTTTGACTACGATGACCCACTTCTGAAAACTGCAGTATCGCACTTCCTCGGGTCTTCACCGATATCAGGTCAATGCTGCGACTGTGGGCTTGTTAGATTGCATTTTTCCAGGAGTATCACGAACGACATGACGTCTATGTTTAGTTTCGACAAGCGACTGCGACTAATCAAGAGTAGGTTTTTAAGAAAATACTCACAGCGGATGACTATTGTATCGGGCTATACCTGGCAGACGAGTTTTGCTTACGCTGGTATCAAAAGGAATATTTCGCAGTTTAGCCTGATGGATCATGGCCTGGACTGGTCCGATGTATCGGTTCGGTTTCGTACACGGTATGATATGGAAGCTTGCTTTCATTTCGTGTCGATGAACGCATGATTTACATTTATTAGACTTCATGAATTTGATCTGTTCTCGTTCGTTGTGTTAGTTTTCAAAAAGTTGCAGCAAGCGCCGCATGTTCATCAGTTGTTGTGTCTGGCTGTGCGTGTTAATTCTTTTAAAGTTCTTGTAGGTTCTTGCATTTTAAGGAGTAGTCATTAGTTAGGTCTTCTATACCTATTGACTATGTCGGCTGACCTGTACGCTATTCTATTGCTATTTTTTGCTGTTACTGATGGCCCAATTGACGAGGTTTCTATTGAAATAAGTTCTGTTCTTATGCCCGACTCTGAATCTGAAGTAACTATACCTGACATAAAATCAGCTTTGGGAAGCAGCGATCACAGGCGGTATGCCTTCGCGATCATTATCTATCATTCGAGATCGATATTCAAAATAAGTTTCTGTGACATTCTCAGACACATAAACTGAACAAGCTTCATAAATAAATCTTTCAAGTACTAGGCGGGCATGGTATGTTAGAGAATTTACCATTGTTTTCCTAACATCCTGAGACTTAGTTGGATGAATGTATGCATACATGCAGGTTCGCATTGTCTCACTAGAGTTTTCCACATTATTAATACTTCGTGTAGAAGTCACGGTCTGTTCTTAGTTAGCATGTGCTGTTCGTAGACCTGGGATGAAACGCGTCACTGCATGTCCCCAAACTAGTGTGTTTTCTTTCCTCCTTTTTCTCTAACATTGTTTATAATAATTCTGTTAAAAAATGATAAACTTCTTACAAAATTAAAATTGAATCTACCATCCAAAACGAATATCCCTCAACGACATTAACTTCTTACCGCACGCGATAATAAAATTCAAGCCCCACGCGCGCGAGAATCTTTTAAACTGACGTCTTTGTAAAACACGTCGAAGGTTCTTAGCTCGCACCGGTCGCGCCGTATAATAGAATGCACCGGCCATCGATCACTTTGCCCGGATTATGCACCTCCTTCCTTAACCTCCTCCACCCATCGACTCTTTTTTGCGTCACTTAGCATGTCTCTCAGCCGTAGACGTGAAGAGCGAAGCTCAAGCTTCGATGCCAAGATATCAATTCGTAGTGCGCAGATTCGCTCACGCGAGAAAACACGGGCCGTTCATAAGAAGCTCCCGAGGGATGAATTATTATATCTCTCTACCGTTATTACAGAAAAAACTTTTTCAATATAAGATTGACTTCGCGAAATGCTCCGGGCATCGGAGCGGAATAAATCAAGCGTAAATTCCTCCCATCTTTTTCTGCAGATCATCGTGTATATAACAGCTACTCGAAAAGTACATCCCACTCGAAAATATTTTCCAGCGGAATATCCGTATACATACATTGCCCTCTCTTGTGAGTGAAAGAGCTTACGTAACAACGGAATAGCGATAAGAAGTTTTTGCGTTTGGAAACCTGCGGGCGGGCTAAGGAAGCGGAAATTCAGCAATGCGCGCATGTATATATACACGTTCTCGGGGAAGCGGTGTATAATATAGATGTACATCCGTTATAAAGCCACGCGCATACGGGAGAATGGAAACAAAGCGACTACACCTACTGCTGCTGCTTCTCGACCCAGTTAAAGCCCGCGCGGTAGTAGTCACTTTACCTGCTGCAGCTGTGCGCCGTTTAATTTAAAGCGCCCGGGCACAAAATTTAATCCAATTTTAACTTACGGTGGGGCTGCTGCAGTAGGAAAAAAAGAAGCACACGGGAAGGCTGCTGCAGGCGCTTTTGGAATGGTAATTTTATCGATGTTCGCGTACACGAGGAGGGTGGAAAAAGGGGGTAGGGGGGCAGTAGTCGTACTGGGTGCTCGAAATTTTTGCTGACGAATGCGTTTTGAGATTTGCGTGCAAGAGGTGGATCGAGGTGACACGTGTGTTTTAGCTTTAGCTTTGGGTGAGAGAATGTTGAAGAATATGTAATTAGTAAAATTGTCATTGTTGAATTATAACAAATTTTCTTATTTTAATTAATTTGTATTTCTTATAGCAAAATATGGAAAAAATGACTTAATTTTATAAGGCTTTGTAGGTTAAAGAACCATTCGAGATCAGTTATATGTATAAGTTTAAATAATTAGTAATCTTATACTGAGATACTGAGGTTATAAAATAAATTAATACTTGGATTTCTTCAACAAAATCTCATAATCATCTAAATTGAACAACTATTTATCGCCACGAGGTACGTTAAAGTTCTTCATTTCATTTCTCTGGTAAGGTATGTTGTATATTTTTCCAGTCTCTACTTTACTGAATGAGTAAAAGGGAAAAAAATTACTGTAAAAGAGGGAAAAGTAGTTTAAAATTATGAAACAGAAAATAAGTTCAGAGAAAAAAAGTTTGAAATTTTAAAAGGAGGAATCTGCGTCTTGACCGATGTATTTGTTGGTCTTCTCAATAACAATGGATACACTTCCATAGACGCACAATGAACACAAAATATAGCCTAAATATACCAAAGACAGCCAGGTGTATATCTATCGATCTAAAGTATAGTTGTTTTACGTAATTGAGATGTCCATCTAGCAGTAGAAGCAGCATCTAAGAATTCTTGATACGTTGGAATGTATAGGCATACAAGAGACACAATGCCAATTTATTAAGTAAACTTGACTCTATTGCTCTGTCAATATAGTCATCTAAATTGAGAAACTATTTGTCGTCACGAGCGACAAAGTTCTTCACCTCATTTCTCGGATACATCAGTCGAATTGCAGATTCCTCCTTTTTAAATTTCAAACATTTTTTTTCTCTAAACTTAGTTTCTGTTTCATAATTTTGAACTATATTTCCCTCTTTTACAGTAATGTTTTTCCCTTTTACTAATTCAGTAAGGTAGAGGCAGGAAAAATATACAGTTACCTTACCAGAGAAATGAGTTAAAGAACTTTAACGTAGCTCGTGGAGATAAATAGTTTGTCAATTTAGATGACTATATTAACTGAGCAATACAGTCAAGTTTATTTAAAATTCTCATAATGTTACAATAAAGGCTTCAGATTTATATTAAATGTTCCATTACGCAGTAGTAAAGTTCTAATGAAATCGCGCTGCATAGAATACATTTAAACTGTAACATGCTCTCTAAATTTTATGCATAGTTTTCAAGAGATATATATTATTTGTGTGTATTAAACGAAATTGGGCGGGAAGGCGCGAAATGGATGGGGTTGGCACAAAATAGGGAAACGTGGAAGGCTTGCGTAGATGAGGCGATGAACTTTCGAGTTCGAAATGCCATTTAAAAAAAAATTAATCCGGAACAAGTTATTTACGTAACTTTTACATTTATATTGAATGGATTTTTACCTGAAGTTCGTAGAATTGTTTTGTAGTAAATAAAAGAAAAACTTCAATAAAAATTCTAGAGAAGATACAATTCTACGAAAAGTAATATATTGGAACTTAATCGTACTACACAAATTAAAAGAGATTTTAAATTTTATTACAAGTGCAGCTAATATTCTATTTATGACTCAGCTTTAATTTTATGATAGTATACGCAGTACTACAAAACTATTTTATCAATTCATTAGCAATTCCAATCACATGATATATGTAAACACTTTTCTTAGTAATAGTAATACCTCAACTATTAATATACTCGTAAAACTTCTGGAATTCCACGACTTCTATTATACATATACACAGACAATACTATAAAGTAGAAACTCCGTTCATCGTAAGTGAAAATGTAAAAATAATATATTTTGTTATCATCGTGCAATATATTACATTTCCTGCAACGCGTTCATTGCATCTACTGTCCTGACGAAAATACTTAATTGAATTAAAACTGAAATCGAGGAAAAGAGCAAACACTATTTATATTACGTAATAACAGTTTCAGAGTCTTTTTTTGTAGGTAAAGTAAGTATTTAACATCATTTTAGAATAATTTATATGTGCTCTTTCAGTGTATTAAGTTTTATCAAATTTATAGTTCTTACATAGAATACAGTACATACGATTGTAAGGCCATTTAATTTTGAGAAATATTTTGTACTAAAAAGTATATCTGATAAATATTAACTATTTTACAAGATAGTAGAGTAAAGTGAAAGCCTTTTAATTTAGATAATGGTTCTTGTCTACAATAAATCGACCGAAAAAGTCATTGTTTTAGTGGTGGAAAAGCGTACAGATGTGATGCTTTTAAATTTAAAGATTTTATGTTTACATACCAGTATTGTTTCTAAAAGGCTATAAATACATCTTATTAGGTTACACTTATTTTGAGGATAAATAGTATTTTAAATGTCAACCGGTACAAGTAAATTCGTCTGTTTAATACGAATTCAACGACATCAAAAATTCATCAAACTTTCAAGTTTCAAATGGTTTTGAAACCGATTATTCTTTGTAGGTATTATTTTCATCGGTTACAAAATTTATAACATTATCATCGTTGAGATTCTGAAAAATACTTCAAAGCAATGCATACTTAAATGGCAAACCAAAATAAAACCTAGAAAGAAATATCAGATCAAAAATAAAAGTTCGTTGACAACTAATAGAAGTTTCACACTTCAAGTACGAGCTCTATTGTCGAAATTCTTCAAATCCAAGCATTCTGTTTCTTAAAGAACAAGGTATCGCCTAACAAAATTAACGAATACATTGCGTATCTCCATAATTACTTTTCCAAAATACCCCTTTCACCCTTTCCCCCCCCTCTCACTCCACTCTCCGCTAAGAAGACAGGCTCAGCCTCAAGTGCCTGGGGACCATCGAATCGATAGAGCACGCACCGCATCATGTTGTCAGCGTCACTAGGACGTGGCTGTACAGTTGTTCGGGCACTTAGGACTCTTAAAAGCCAAGATCGCGGGGGTGGCGAGCAAAGCGAGAACGAGCTTCCGCGGAGCTTTGTACAGCCGCGGAGGCCAAGGTCGCGCGGGCTATTCCCGCCCCGTCGCTCGCGTGTGTGCATGCGGCTATAACGGCTCTTTCGAGGATTTGGGCACGTTCGCGCGCGGTAGTTGGCGAGAGCTGCTTTCAGCAGTTTCATTACTACGCTGGGCGAGCGTAGGTGACGTGGTGTACTTACTCGAGGCGCGCGCGAGCGCCCTTTCACACGTACGAGGCGTGCTTACGTGCACGTGCAGGTGCACTGGGGAGGCGTTGGTTGGGTTTCTTTTTTTGGAAGGATGACGATGTTTAGTTGGTGGGGTTGTTTGTAAGGGTTTTGTGATGGCTGAGGTTGTGGCTTGGAAATTGATGATGGAAATATTGAAAATATTTATCATGAATGTCGACGTGCTACTATAAGAGCTATAGTCGTTTAAGTTAATATATTAGAATGAATAGTTTTGTATTGGACTGGTTGATCAAGTTTGAGATAGATATGCGAATAAATATTGATGATTTAGTAATATTTTAAACGATCAATTCTAAACAATCACATTTTTCATAACAAGAAATAGATAAAAAATTGATAAAACCCATTTCAATATCGGATTTCTTTAATTTCAAAATATACATAGTTTTTAAGTATATATTTAAATATATATTTATTCTATATGTTACAAAGTTTTTAAGCATTTTGAAAGAAAATGTTAAGTAGAAGAGATTTTTATACTTACAATTTTTTTCTCTATACAATAGCATTTTTCATAATAAATCAAAATTAATTGCAGATAAAATACTACGTTTACATTAGAAGAGTATGATCTATAAACTATTTAAAAAATTCTTGCGTTTTTTAAATTATTTTGAGGTCTAATGTTATATTAAAATAAAGCTTCCATACTTTTTTTACAGAAAATCGGTATACTTTTCTCTTAAGGGTTTTATTTAAGAAAATATAGGTGTTTGAATCATTGAACCAAAGCAAAAAATGAATAGTGAAGAAATAGTGTTTACATAAATTGTTCGACTGACCATATCATGCAGTTTTCTACTAATTCAATACGTATACTCATGAAAATAGATATTTAATAATTTCTATGTTAAATACATATGACGCCAATATTTAAAAATTAAATTATTTAAAATTTGACGTTTCTTACTTTGTCGGCGATTTTGAAGCATTGTGTGTTGTACGTCGAACTACAGAAATCTATTTTTAGACACTGAAGTGAGTTGAATCGTGAAAGAAAGTATTTTCTTAGTTATTGCACACTTTCAATGTTATCTTTCAAACTCGGTTTTAAAATTGTAAACTCAAACTTTTCTCAACTAAATTATCGAATAAAATAGTATAAGTTTTAATCTTGATAACAATATTTGAAACAACTCGTAAACTTGTAAACAAATAAGTTATATATTGGTATTAAAACTGGAATTAAAGTAATAACGTTTATATTGAAATCCGAGAAGCACGAATCGCAAGTGGAAACTCCTACATACGTGTAAATTATTGCAGTCAAAAGTAAAATAATGGATTGCAACGGGTGCAAAACTGCTATAAAACATGGTATTCAAGAAGTGATTTAAAGCAGGAAAACAATAGACACGTAATACATTGCTCTACATTAAATTCTCCACCAGTAATTAAGTTATTCATATACAATAATAAAAGGTGATTATCAAACTATTTCACGATAAACAAAATTATATATTATTACTGTATAAAATAATAAGAATACAAAATAATCGTGACACGTTTACATTAAGGGGCAGGCCTAAGTAAAACCCAAAAAAAGTTTTCTTTTATGAATCCAGAAAACTTTTTATGTTTAAAAGCAATCATTCTAAAAATTTGCATGCTATGAACACACAATAATATTTTAAATCTCAACGTCCTAAAACCTCAAAAGCTTGATCCTACATGTCACAATAAATCATTGCTTACAATACCATATTTATTAAAGGAACATTGTTCCTCACACGAATCTAGGTGACATGATAACTAAATTTTTTTTTGGCGGTTATTCGACTCTATTTGCCATGCATTACAAAAAGAGCGGAGCAATTCTTCGTTAAATTTTTTTTTATTATTTTTCTACGGAAATCTAATTGATTTTTTGATAAAATTTCTGAATGGATCTACAAAAGAAAATAATAAAAATAATTTTAATGAAAAAGTGCTCCGCTTATTTTCTAATACATGTCAAAGGAGTCGAATAACCGTCGAAAAATAATTTTTCGTTTATCATGTCACCTAGAATAGTATGAGGAACAATGTTCCTTTAATAAATATGGTATTGTAAACAATAATTTATTGTGGTGTGTAGGATCAAGATTTTGACGTGTTACAATGATGAAATTAAAGATGTTTCTAAGTATTGATAGCATACAAATTTTTAGAATTAATGATTTTAAACTTAAAAAGTTTTCTGGACTCAAACACGAAAGAATTTTTTTTACGTTTAACCCAGGCCTGTCGCCTTAATGTATTTACATTTTTTCGGAGAAAAGTAAGATTTGATAATCAACAATTGTATAGGTATTGATAGTTCGTTAGGGTGTAGATTGTGTAGAAACAGTACTTTATTTACTATACATTGTATACAATTAATTGTACTGTACGTTGTACTTAATCCATAAAATTATCACTAGTACATAGTATATTATAATAGGGAAGAATACCAATTTTTAATTAACAGTGTATTCTTGTAGAATGTGGTATAGTTTCTTTGTATACTTTTGGAATTTTTACGGTATTTTTAAAAGCGTTGTGACGTCATTCCGGCCGGCAGCTTTTGATGTTTTGACGGTATGACGTCACTCAAAGAACCTTTGATAAGCTCTAACTTTCGCCAATTAAGTTTTTTTGTTTAATTTCAAAAAGCAATACACGACGGCTTAGATTCTCTAACATTTACACAAGTACCGATCAAAAAATAAATTTTTTATTCTTCCCTATTTTTACCAGTATAGCGCTCTCCGTGAGGTCAACATAGAATCGTTTACCCTCTTATTGACAACTAATATTTACAAATGAATATGATTGTAAAATTCAAAGCGTCATGCTTTTGAATAATTTTCCCGATCTCGTGAATTCGATAGATTTATGCAATTTTCATAAAATATAACCTACTTAATGTGAATGCTAACTAATGAGTACATTATCATTTATGTACCTACTTCTTCACAAGAGAAGAGCTATCTGTTATGTTATTGCTACATTGCACTACATATATAGGTTTCGTTTATACTTAAATTATATTATTCTTTCTATTTCTAATTTATATTATTTATTTATTTATTTCAATATATTCGGGCTAAATAGCCGTTTTGCATAAATTTACAAATACACAGTATTTATATCATTATATTAAGATACTGTCTATCATGTACAATATTATACACAGTACAAATGTGATAGCCCCGTAAAAGTAAACATATTCATTCATTCATTCATTTAATACACCAATACCCTAATTTACTCACCCACTCAACCAATAAAATGCGCTACCCAAGCATCTCCCCCTAAACACAAATCAAATCATCAAACAATTGCACGCCGACTCCCACCCACCCATCCCATCGATGAGAACTCGTACACCCTCGTCGTTCACAACGCTCTCGCGCGCCAATGATTCCATTGCTACATTTAACGGCCGAAGGGCTGCGATTCAACGATCCGTATAACTCTCTCTCTCTCTCTCTCTCTCTCTCTCGCTCTCTCTCTCTCTCGCTCTCTTTCTGTTCCGCGAGTATAACACATTTAGTTATGCGAATTGGAACAGTGCCGCGCGAGTATTTGTGTGTGTGTGAGTGTGTGTGTGAGTGTGTGTGTGTGTGGGTGTGTGTGTGTGTGCGTCTGCTGTCGCGCTGACGATAAAAGGCTTGATTCTCAGTTCTCGTGATAACGGCCGCGTGCGCTCGTTATTGTCGTCGTGGGACGAGTAGTGTAGTAGTCGTCCTCATTGAGAAGACGTTAGGTAGGCGTTTAAAAGAGACGACGGTTGAGAGGGATGATGATGTAACAAGGGGTGGATGATGGAGATGTGTGTTACGAGAAGAAGCGAGGTGAGAGAGTTGCGTGCGAACTGTTTATGAAGGGAAACGAAGAAATCCTCGTCATTGTTCCTTTTACTTACGTGTTTTTTATCGTAGATATTCTGAACTAGTCATGGGCGAGTATCTGGATACAGAGGTAATAAAAAAGTACATTATTACGAAAATATCTGTGGGTACTTAAAAACGTTTATATTTGTCTAAAATAAATTTAATAATGAGAGATGTTAAATATATCTAGTGTAAGAGACAGCTAAAGCTTTGTCTATAAGCTAATGTTTATAATGATCAAAAGGCAGACATGGGACGAAACGGATATTTATATAATTTAGGTTGCTTAATATTTTCTATATATGTTCGTTACATATAACTAAAAGTTTATCTTTTGCTAAAAGTATCTAGATATATATATATGTGAAACGATTATGTAGATGTTTATGCAAAAGAAGATAAAAAATTAGATCATTTTGATTAATTATCTTTTCTCCCAATACTGTTTAAATGGGATTTAGTTTTATTTTTATGATAAAAGTCATTAGCAGATATTTTTAAAAGTTTTTGAGCGCTCTTGTAAAAAAGATAATGTTATCTGGAATATTAAATAATTAATTATATTTGATCTTATTTTAAAATCAGCATTTTAGGATTTATAAGATTCAATATTAATCGGTTCAAATATGAAAAATATTTATGTAGGGGAGACGCGGCTAATGTGGCTCACTGAAGGTTCATTACCTGATATCTACTAACTAATTGCTAAAATTAAATATATAAAGGTACTATATGTTAGTTAAACATATCTAATTTAGTATATAAATAGTTTTATATAGATTTTTAAAATTTAAGATAAAGAATTAAACAATATATAGAAAAAGATTGTGCGTCACATTACCCGTCGTATCGGGTAGAATGGCGCGCTGTTGTGATTATGCTTAAAAATTGTTTCTGGCCACGTATTTTTTCGTTACTATTGAATATAATATTAGTGTAATAAAAACTTTATAAGTTATTCATTGTTTTGACCTGTATTTTTAATAAATTTGGAAGAATTTTATATAACAGCTGAGAACTGGGTTATATAATCATATTTAATCAAAATCGAACATTTAAGTGGTCTATAAGAGATTTTAGTGATAATATAATGTAAATAATCGATTTCAAGACTTTTAAGTTTAATTTATTGAAAATTTGTCTGAAAATAGTAATAAATTCGTAGGCGCCACATTAGCCGCATATACACTCTTCATTTATTAGGTCTTTTTAAAGTAAAAATATATGTATCAAAATCTAAAAACCAAAGTATTATTCGAAAAATAGTATGTCTTAGATTATAAAAACTTATTATTCATATTTATTTAGGGTTCAAGGCATTAATTCTAAATATTTATTCTCCAGCTAAATTTTATAGTACCGTAACCTAAAATTGATATTGAACAATAATCTTCATAAATTGTGATCAATCTTTACGAAAATTTGTATGACGGTATTAAATACTATGTCGATTCGAATATAATTAGTTTGATGTATTTAATTTCAAGGTAAATACTTAAAACATGAGTTCGCCAACTAAGCCGCCGCGCCGCATTAGCGACACCTCCCCTACTATATCAATCCGTAAAAAATTATTTGAATCCAGCTCAACTTTACATGAACCGTGATTTCCCATTAAGTGGAACACTTAATAACCGAATCCGAATGCGCAATCCGGAACTTCGTCCACCTCCCTCGGTCTCCTTCTCTATTTCTCCTCGTAAACTATTGGATCGCGGTGCTTCGTTCGTCAGCTTGATTCATTGCACTTGGCACCGAGAGCTGCGAGCAAGCTCCGATAGCGAACACGAAAAAAATCCTTTTCTCCCCTCGTTGCTGCTAACGAGACTCCCAAACACAGTAGAAGAACGCCCGAACGAACAAGATTGAACACGTGCGCACAAGTAAATAATAGGGACGAACACAAAAATTAATTATTATTTATGGAGAAAAGTGAATTTACTAAAATCGTACCATGTCAAAGTTCCTTTTGATGACGTCACATTAGTACAGTATCAAAAGATGCTGGCCGAAATTATGTCATGTCAGTTTTCAAGAAATCTTAAAATTTCCAAAAGTTTACAAATACACTATAACACGATCTGTAATAAAAATGTTCTGTTAACCATTTAATGCCCAGGGTTGCTCTGAAGCAACATGTTTTTCATAAATTTGTACAATTTTATAATCATTTCATAATGAAACAAATAATTAATAGATTAAGGGGGCACACTACCTTTGAATTCAAAGACAAAACTTATTTGTATGAGTTCATAAAAATCTTTCTTTCAAAACCAATCATTATGAATATCTTTTTACTGTAAATACTTGGTAATACCTTTAATTTAACCGTTATAAACTCTCAAAATCTTGATCTAGCATGTCACATAAAATCATCATAGTTATTAAGCTCCTTATCCACTGTCCACGGGACTCCAAGTGAATCGGTTGATCAAAGGAGGAGTTGTCCATAGCTTGCGTATGCAGGCCCATTGATAGGAGACCTATAAAACTGATATGAGAATAAAGGACTTATATAATCTTAAGCATTTTAAAAAAGAATCCTTCTGTATAAATTGAAAAACATAAAAAAGAATTCATTCTCTTAATTTTTATTACTTAATGTCTGATAAAACCTTGATATGTTCACTTATTTTTTGATTGTTTTTTAAAAGAAGACTTTTTATGGACTCATGCAAATAAGCTTTCCTTTCGATTCAAAGGTGGTGTGCTCCCTTAAAGGCCACGAGATAAACTAATTTCTTATTTAAATATTATCAATACATATCTAAAATGAACTAACATTGTTGGCTCACAATAGCATAATATACATGACATATAAATGTTTCATAATTTTTATAACTCTTCTTGAAATATTATTTTAACTCTTCATTTTTAAGAAAATATCAATCTACGTCTGCGCTGATAAAAAAGTTAAAAAAATTTCTTTATATATATGGATATATCCATATTAAGAAATATACTTGCAACAATGCGTATCTAATGAATTTCTATACCCGCATAAAAAAAAGAAAACTTGAGCCTCAAACGGATTAACCACAAATTGGTGTGTTTTCCTCATTGAACCACAAAACGAATTATCGACAATCACACTCGGATTCCACTTTCTTCATACGCGCACCACCACGACCCTCGCGCTCCTTCGCATTACGCTCCACCCTCGTAAACCTACTTCCGCTCGAATCCCGGCCGCTGCGACAAACGTCGCCTTCAATTCTCCGCTCCATCCGTCTCTCGCAGCGCGGTATAAAGGTCAGGATGATAATAAACCCGGGAGGGGCAAGCGTTTTCACGGGTACACGCCCACGCACGCGTGTGTGCAGCGAGCTCGCTCCGGTTTAACTATCGTGCTGCTCCTTTCTCGGCTTCCATATATATATATATATATATCTCTCTCTCAGTCTTTTTATCTTTCTCTGTTGGAGGTCGCATTGATTGCACCGACGACGACGACTACGCCCTACTACCTTACACACTGGATACTACTACTGCTGCTACCCCCTTCGCGCTACTTTCTCGTGGCTTTGTGTCTCTGGGTGAGTGTGCGAGCGAGAGCCCCGGTTTATTTCTTTTCCTTTACGCGCGGATCCTTTTCCCCCGTTACTGCTCTTATTTTATTTCACGACTGTGGGGTCTTATACGTGACTGTGTGTGTGTCGAGGATGGCCTTTTGCCGGTTGTATGGAGAAGGTAGTTTTAATTCAATTGGATTTTATGACATTGTGAGCAATGGATCTTGATGAGGATGTAAGTGTTAGATATTTATGTTTATTTTTTATTACGTTAGAATTTTTTATAGATAGGATGTGATAATTGAGGGAAATGTTCGTCAAATCCCGATGTGTGGATGATTCATTGTCACCCCTATAAAGGATATATAACTAATTATACGTTGTATTGCGCATGTTTACCTTTCGAAATCATTATTATTATTTAAATTTGCTCATGCGTCTTGCATATTTTCTTTATTTCATAGATTTCTTATTCTAACGAAGCACAATTATTTATAATTTTGTTAAAACCAATAAAATTATTATCATTGCAATAAACGGTCTGAAAAAGATGCAAATCTGTAGACAGTCAATAAAATTACAAATCTACACTGCAATAATTGCAGTGCAATTAACAGGTTACTATAATTACCGATCGGAGTGCAATATTATTATGATTTATTAATAGCTTTGCACTGGCATGATTCAGAAATGGATTACGAAACGTCACTAATTTGTTAACATTAAGTATCATTGAAAAAGTAACATTAAATACAAATATTTATGTGAATAATTTTGTTATTATTTAAAAGCTTAAAATTATGTAGAATAATATTACGAAAATCAAGGTACATACATGTTGATCGAATCACCATTATCTTTAAAAACCTTTTAATTGTGAGTAATCAAATAAAAAATATAATAATTATTATACAATTCAAGGGTACTATACATTTCGAGTCTCGTTAGAGTGCGCTGTAATCACTGCTGAAAGTAATAATAAGTCACGTGACACGTGGAGGTAATTAGTTGGAATGTGAAAGGGTCTCATACCATTTTGGAAGTATTTGAATTGATTATAATTCCATTTTATAATTCCATTTTATCAGCTCAAGTTCTTTATCTTTAAAATAGTTTTCTACTAATATTTATTTCCGGTTATGAGACCTCTGTTTTCTTATTACTTTCAGTAGCTCCAAATACAACCATCAGGTGGGAACTACTTTGCTTGGACCCTCGAATATACAGTAACACGTCTTACTTTATAAAATCAAAGTGTCAGAATAACAAATTAATGATTTGTTCGTTAATTTCATATTAAATTTCATAATAAAGTTTATAGCTTAATAAACTTTATAGTTCTTACATCCGATTTCATTTTTAGCGCGCACATATAAAGTCGTCAATTTTCCGATCATAAATTTCCCGCGCTCCTTCTCCATACAGTTCAACGTTTCGCTCTCTTACTATCTCTTTACCGCGTTTTTCTAGCAGTAGTTTTTTTGCGCCGTTTACGTTTCTTTCCTCGTAAAATACTTGCTTGCTGCTGCTGCACCATCTAGCTTTAATTTTCCGCTCTTCGGCGCGCTGCTGCAGCAGGAGGAATAATGCTCTCTTCATCGAGTTTTCATATCGAAAACTCATTAGCCTCTTTCCTTCTTATGCCCGCGCTCGCGCGACGGACGCTCGTATTCAAATCATTGGCTCATAAGGTAATTCTTTTTAAAAGGATAATGCATGAGAATTGTACCTTTTAAGTACTTTGATTATATGAATTTGCGTCAGTGAGGTGTTTTTATGATTGCTGATTATTTGAATGTGATTTGTTTGTGAATCTAGTAATTTACGTAAATTAGGTCAATATAATGTGGGATTCAAATATACGTAAAAGTGGAAATGTATGATCGATGTATATACAACAAGAATTTATTTTCAGCTATTTTCTCCAAATCAGTATAAAATTTAACAGAATAAATTGTGAATTGTAGTAGATAATAAAAATAAATTACAATCCTTGCCGACTCTCTTATTTTACTTTTATAAAACACTATAATTGTTAGCAACTCCTCTCATATGAACACCCTATTCATATCTTAAACAAACAAATCAACCAATCGATTGACCTATTCACTCAGTCTGCTACATCTGTATATAAATTGTCCATTCGAATTTGCAAGAAAAAGAAAAAGTAAATAAAAACAAAGACTATGTATCAGAATCCTTTCCTTAAAGGAATCGCTTTACTTTCAATAATTAACCTTTTAAATGTCATAAAGTTTTAGAAATGGTATTGATGTGTTCGTGGAGTTAGTTTGTATATAATGTGCGTGTTAGAACAGCTGGTGATAATAACTTTTTATAAAGCTTTTGGATGAAGGCTATGCACTTCACTTTTTAAAGTGTAGATTCTTGAAGTTTTATGACATTAAAAGGGTTGAAGGTTTGTGGAAACTATCCAAAACATGTATTGTAAAAATGATGCATCCTTTGCAGTATTTCCTTTTTTGAATTTCTTAATATCCGTAAATATAAGAATGATTGAAGTGAAGGGGTCAAGAAGAACCGAGAGCATAAGAGAATGAAGAAAATATAGCTGTGTGAAGTGTGGTGGGTGATGGGGGAGCTGGAGGGGCGGGGAAATAAAGATTATTGTGAAATACACGTATGGTATATATCTATAGGCATATATATTCGAAGGGAAAGAAAAAGGGAATGGAAAGATTTTGAAAGGAAGACAGGAATTACCGTAAGCATAGGAGGAATAGGATGAATGGATGAAGTAGGTGGAATGAGGAGAGGGTGGGGAAGGGGGTGGTAGGGGTCACGGAGGGGGGTAAACGGGGAAGAAAGAGAGAACGCATTGAATCGCGTGTTCTCTGGCACAGTTATTGAGTAGGATGAAATGAATTGAGTATGAGGATGGGAGCGCAGTTGTATCCACATGCACATACGCATGCGCAGTTGTGTCGTATTTTTACTCAATTTTTCGCTTAAAAATCATCTGACGTTTCTTAAAAGGGACTCTTTTCTTTATCCACATATTCTGCCATGACATCATAATCTAATTATTTTTATGTAAATATAAAAAATATAAACTATCTAATAACATTATTATAACATATTATAGCAGCAAACGAAATTGTGATGCACGTAGCGCATCTGTGATTCCTAGTATTGTAAATGAAGCACGGAAAGGTTGGGTTATGTATTATTAATAAATACTAATTTACAATTTCGGTATCATTTCAATGCGTGCAATCTCACACCTTGCGTTTAAAAAAAATTAAAGTGATCCTGAAAAGAAACATCCATGGTAACACGTATAGTTTTTGAAAATCCTAAACTTTAAGGTCAAATTATTCAAATCAAATCAAGGTCAAAGGTCATTTATTTCTATGTTATTCCATTCTAGACCACTCATGCACCTATCTTCTCGCCCTTTATTTATTAAATGTTTAATATGACATACCCCGAGAAATGTTATATTTCTTGATAAAATAGGAAGAGAATCGCTTAAGTTTTAATACGATCGGTGCAGTAGTTCGTTGGTGGATTTATTTAGCATTACCATAATTTTAAACTTTGTAAAAATTTTTAAAATTATTAAAATTAAAAATGAATTTTTTTCTGGGTAAATAGTGAGGTTTTTTTCTTCTTTATTTCACGTTGTCATATTTGTGGTCTGATATGGTGATAATCGAAGACGAGGGTCTGCAATGTATTTGTAAACAAAGCACATGAAATTTTTATCAATCGGCAGAGACTAGGAATCGAATCCAGGTTGCCGGCGTGAGATAATGTTTTGGTATACTGAAGAATGTTTTATTTTTCATAATTAAATCAGATAAAGTTCCTATATACGCATTTTATTTAAATTTAATAAATAACTACTTGATAAGTGTCTCAACAGCAAGCATTTATTTAATATTTTGTAAACATATATTAAATTATGGTTAATATACAACATATTGAATATTATTAATTAATGCAGACGTTTAATATTTTATAAGATGTCACGATCAGCTAAAACTTCGTACGTAAACACTATAAATGCAAGAGAGAACCCAATACATAAAAGTATAATTAAAATGTTAACATGTACAGCTGTATCTTCAACATTTGCTGAAAAGTATTTTGATTGATGATTTGTATTCCAACTCTTGGAATGCCATTGCTCAGGAATACCAGATTCTATTAAATATTGAAGGATTTTGTCAATCTTTTCTGCAAACGGAGATGCTTTTTCATAGGCAAATGCTGCACCCTCCTCCTGAAATGATGGTCCGCCTAATTTAATCTTGGGTATTTTATTTATTCCAGCCGTTTCTTCTATGTAATAACGTGATATGCTAATTGGTACTTGACTAACAGTATTTTTAGTTCTTATAATCATATCTACACATTCTGCGATATTTTTCAATGTATTAGTCTTTGAAAATACTTTTTCTATTTTTGAATCGTTATAATGAAGTGTATGAAGACAAAAAGTCATTTTTGATCTACGAAAATCTTCTAAAGTATAAAAATTTTGTTCTTCCAACATAAGGTGAATATCGGTTAATGTTGAATAAATCATAGCAGAATATGTAATAGACAATAATATGACAACAATAAAAACAATTCTTTCAACATCTTTTCTAGGTTGTGTGTTCGAAATACCTAAGAAAATTTTAAAAACATGTAAAATATCCCATTGCCTTTTTGGGAAATTCAATAGATTGCCCAAGATAGAAAAACTTAATACGAGTACGGGAAAACTCAACATGCTTATAAGGTTGTAGAATGAAAAATTAACCTTAGATGTCTGCACTATAGGAACCATAAAAACTCTTTTACTCTCGTAAACTACTCTTCCTATCACACATTTTTTGCCATATATATATGTACCAAGAAGACATACAGTAGGTGACATATTCATTTCATTATCTTCCAATTGTGAATAAATGTGATTAATTACATTAGTAAGATTATCGCTTGGATCTTTTACAAACTCTAATTTAAAATTTAATTTTGTCGCTATAGTTTCTATGTATAAGTAATTACTACCACTAATTTTCATTTCTTCGCCGTCATTTTCTTTAATCAAAAGAAGAGGTGGCATATTAAGTGCTAACAATCTTAAAGGATAATTTTTTACATCGTTTAGTTTGTCAGGAAAAATATCACTTGAAACTGTAAAATATCCCGTGTTAATTGTTGTCGAAAATGGATTGTAATTAAAAAAGGTAATCTTATCGGCTTTCTTTACTCTCAATATTGTAAAATCTAAAAATTTTAATAACCAGGCATACTGTAAAATTTTTTTCACTTTATCATTAGACCAATCGATATCACTGTAGAATATTACTAAACACTTTGGTCTCGTTTGTATTGGAGAAATTTTAATAATACAATCCAAAATATTATTCATCGGCGCTACATCCGATTCTTGTACTTCATCGTTTTGAAGGATAATATATATCGTTGATAATCTAGGAACTTGAAAGCATGATATTTCTAAGAAACTATTACCACAAGTATTGTTTATTTCAATTAAATCAATTAAAATAGTTGGACTGTAATTTATAATACTTTGAAAAAATGAGGTACTCTGTATTATATTTACATCACTTGTACCGCTTGTAAAAATTGTCACATGATGTGGCTTTAAATCATAAATAAATTGATATATTATAGATTCAGGCTTCAGTATAACTCCGCCATACAATAAATAATTTATTAAAACGATATAATATATTAAAATCCACATCATTTTCATCATTTAAATTATTATGCAATACTTTATTAATATAATAAGTTTAATATAAATAACTGGATACATACAAATAATTTATTAATTCTTTACTTTTTGTAGAATACGTACTGCGTTTCACAAATCGGTAGGTCAGACTAAACTTATTTTAGTCACTGTGTTACAATTTAAGAATGTTAAAATTTTAAGCTTGCAAAAAGAAAAATTGTTATCGATTTCAATATTTTACGTTTTACATTTTCATTGGTCATATGAAAAAATCAATATAGCTATAATAAATCTATTTATACCTATTTTACTTTCCGATACTACATTTCTTAAGTTGGAAAACATTCTACCACGAAACAACTCGATCTGTTAAAAAAATGTCCCTAAGGTATTGTCCCAGATAGAAAAATAAATTCAAAATGAATTCTTTTTGAATATCGAAATTATTAAAGAATTCTTTTGAGTATTCTGAAAGAATTATACTAAAATTAAAAAAGTATCTAATGTTACATCGTAAAGAGTTCATAAAAAGTACGTATAAAATTATTTTCATGTTAGAAATTAGTTTTAAAAAAGTTAATAAAAGTCCTCATTTTTAATTCATTAAGAAAACATAAAGAATACATCAAGTGACAAGATGTTTTTACGATATAGAGGAGAGTCCTCCAGTATGGATCCCCTCTCAGTATGACCTCTAGTGGCTATAGGGCTTTTATCGCTAGATGCCAGTACTTTATATGCTGGATTAGATGCATGTTATAGTTCTATTCAATATTATCTAAGGGTTAAATACATGCCCAATATATACGCTAACTAAATACTAATTATTTTACATGTGACTTAATGTAAAGTAAATATGCTTAATAAGCAAAACATTTTATAACTTTGACAAAGTTTGTAAGCACAATTTTTAATTATTTAGATAAAAAATAATTTTCTAAAAACGTTAGGTGTACTACTGGAGGACACTTTTTAGAAAACTAAATATCTTAATTTTTCGTTTTTCATTAATATTTAATTCAGATAATTAAATTTGACTAAAACATATTTATTACGCCAAAAAGGTCCATTCATACGACAAATTAAATTTTGAAATTTTGATTTTCACCTAGATAATCAAAAGTTGCAACCAAAATAGCTAGGGGTGTGCATACTGGGATACATTCTCCTATAGAAAATTATCATAAATAATTATTTTTGAATTCACAGATAGGTTTTCGAGTATTCTAAAAGAATGTTAAAGTAAATTCATATTCTAAGTTAGACAGCTTAGCGACATCTGTGTGTTGGTATGAAAGTATGTACGGTTGTGATGAATTAGACTGAGATGAAGAGAGTGTGAATGTGAGAGAGAAGCGGAGCTAGAGCGTGCAGGCAGACGCGTCCGGAACTCCGTAGAGTATATGCCCTGAACATATACTCTCTTTGTATTTATCCACGTCAGCCTATTATAGTAACAGGTTATGGGCCCAGTTACGAAAAAGTAGAGCTAAAGAAAACATTTGTCAGACTGTGAAAAGAGCGTCGGTCGAGAGGAAGTGAACGCTACGTGAGTGCGAATTTGTGTGTTCCGATTTCACGTATAAAAATGGCTGAAGAATTAGTAAAGCAGATAGTGAAATTCGATGGTGAAAATTTTCTGATCTGGAAATTTCAAGTCCGCACTGTTTTTGAACGTGTATGGCATAAATGATTTAGTTACCGTGGCGAGAGAAAATCTGTCAGATCTGGAAGCCGAAGCATCGAAACCGTGGGTGAAAGATAACGCAATAATCATGTGCGTGTTTTCGTCGGAAATTAACTTTTCGTAATTGGAATACCTAGTAACATTTGAAACAGCTGAAGAAATGTGGGACCATTTAATTACAATTCATGATAAAAAATCGGAGTTAAATAAGTTAACACTCATGCAAACACTCTACGATAATAAAATGGATGTTTGTTCTCCTTAGTGAAACATATTACTAAGATTCAAAATCTGTCAAAACAATTAAAGGACATCGGAGAAGAAATTTCAGACATGGCTGTGATGGCCAAAATTCTAGGGAGTATCCCGGCAAAATTCAGGGCCTTCATCACTGCATGGTATAGTGTAGAGGTAGGCAAGTAGACATTGGATACGCTGACCGAGCGGTTTATCAAGGAAGAGAAGAGACTCAGACAAAATGACCATGAAAACAACTTCTTCGCAGCGGTGAGCATAGAGAAACAAAACAGAGGGAACTTGCAGTCAGAGGACAAGATCAGCACCAGTTTAGTAACAGAGGTGAGAACGCCTGTTATTATTGCCACAGAGTTGGGCACATAGCTCAGAACTGCCACAAATGAAAGAGAGATCAAGGTTATAAACAAGGTATGAAGTAAATATTGCAGAATGTGAACCACGATCGTTCAGGGAGGCAGTACTGGGTCATTATGCAAGTAAATGGTAGACTGCTATCCAACAAGCGTTTGTCGCTCTCAACAAAAATAACACCTGAACCATCGTATCAAGGCCCAACGATTGAAAACTGCTGGACACCAAATGGGTATTTAAGGTAAAACCTTCTGAAGTAGGAAAACAATCCATTTACAAAGCTAGGTTATGTGCCAGAGGTTTTCGACAGGAAGCCGGAATACATTTTAATGAAACTTTTTTTCGAGTAATGCGATAAGATTCTCTGAGGGTTCTTCTGGCTCTGGCAGCACAATACAATCTGGAAATTCTTCAACTTGACGTGCGGACTGCATTCTTGTATGGTGAACTAAGAGAATAAATATACCTTGAAATACCTGAAGGGGTTGCTATCTCGGATGAAGAAAAAC
The DNA here is from genome assembly GCA_949152435.1 of Gastracanthus pulcherrimus. Taxonomy (NCBI): domain Eukaryota; kingdom Metazoa; phylum Arthropoda; class Insecta; order Hymenoptera; family Pteromalidae; genus Gastracanthus; species Gastracanthus pulcherrimus. The sequence goes on along the minus strand of OX424574.1, from coordinate 168,057,154 downwards.
AACGATCTGCATGCAAGCTAAACAAGGCCTTGTATGGACTGCGTCAAGCATCAAGGTGATGGAATGAGTCTTTCTCAAAATGTTTGCAAAATTATGACTTTTATCTCCGAAAACTACGTGTATTATTCTAACTTTAACAGTGATGTCGTGCTTTTAGCTTTATTTGTAGATGCTACGAAAATGTAGACTCTCGAGAAGTTGACACTTGTACTTCAAAGTAAATTTGAAATCACCATTGGTAACCCTGGAGTGCTCGTTGGCTTGCACATAGAGAGAAACAGAAGCAAACAAGAATTGATTGTTTATCAGTCGGACTATTTAACAAAAATCTTATGTAAATTTAATATGTAGGATGCAAAGCCAGCAAGCACTCCTATTGAACCCAATTTACGACTAAATTTAGTTGAACAAGGTAGTAACATAGAGTCCAGTACAAGTGTACCTTACCGAGAGGCTGTTGGATCATTAATATTCTTAGCAATAGTTAGTCGACCGGATATAGATTTTCTTTTTCGATTCGTTTTTGTATTTTCAGCGATTTTTTGATTTTTGAGTTTCAGTTTTTCGGGGTTTTTAATACCTTCGAAATAATATCATTGATCCAACGAAAAGGCGTTTGAAAGAGCATCAAATTACCTAACTTTTCCGACCTGAAAGTTTGGATAAGGTTATTCCCTTCTTTTGTCGAGAAAAAAAATAATCTTGTAAAAGAAAACGATTTTCTTTCTCCGACGATAAATGAAGTAAATCGGCAGCATTTTATCTGAAACAAAAATATAGCCTTTTACTATATCATTACCTGTATATTTTTTGGATCATGAGATAATGTATTTTATGAGATATTGAGGTTATTTTTTTTAAATTTATTTCTGATCGATTATATCTCGTGATCGACGTGGTTATTTTTTATCAATCAGGTCTCATTTTTTCGTTTCAAAATGAAGATTCCAAATTCAAAAGAAATTTCAATATTCATTGACTTATTTTGTTTTATAACGATATTTCGATTTTTGAGTTTTCGATTTTCTGTTTTTTGGTATATTAGATATATTATGATAAATCTAAACATAAATTTTGGATAAGCTCTTTTCTTTCTCCTAAATAATTTTTAGATTAAAAAACGAGACTACATGGAGGAAAATGGTCTAGTAAAAATTACTATTTCGTAATTGTAATGGCGGGACTTAGTTGCACAATCGCAATAATTACTTTTATTTTAGTATTAAATGCTACATTAATAGCAGTTATTGCTATTTATCTATTAATATATACTAGCGAGTGTAGGATAATCAGCTAAATAAGTATAGTAAGTATAGTGTATAGTATAGTGGTGTTTTAGCTATTTTTCGATTTTTGAGTGTTTGTTGTTGAAAATCATACTTTCGGTGCAGGTAGGACAAAAACAAATTTTATATTAAAATAATGCTGTCTCTTAGAAAAAGTAATTCTGCAATATTTTTCAACTCTAAATAAATAAAAATGATTATATTTAAGTTAATTATGTTCGATTTGTGTTCGTTGTTAAATAGGCGCAGTTTGGGTCGTTCACGAACGCACGCGTCAGCAACGTGTTTTAAACTAAAAAGGTTTGGATTAATTGGTTTTCTGTTTATCAATGACAAACATTTGTTTAATATTTTTTCGACTTTGTTAATAGTTTTTCTTGATTAATTTGTTAATAAAAAATTACATTTTTTCAAAATTTTTATTTGGTTTTATTTAAAGTTAAATAAAATTTCTGAAGCATATATATAGAAGTTCCAATGCAGAAATAATTTGTTGCCGTTTGAAGAATGTGTGATGTCTCAAATACGCCACGTACGTGGTCGCGATACTGAAAGAGAATTCGATTCATTACTGTAGAGTTCAAGAGCCCCCGTATCGCACAGACGCCTTTGGGATTTTTAAAAAATATCCTTCAGTCCATCAATAGAACTATTACCGAAATAATGACTTTAGGGTCACAGTACAACTGCGTTTATCCTAATTAGGATAAATCTTATTTGTCCAACAGATTATGATGGATTTTTAGCGAAGGAGAATATGTTTTGAACAGTACAAATATTTAAAAACTACATATTTTAACATGAACAATCGATAAATACAATATTTAACATCAGTATACCTGAAAAATAATTTGCGTTTTGTTTAATTAAAGGAAAAAAAATTGTTAAACGTTTTTCAAGAGGTTTAATCCAATAAGTTTGATCCATGCACTAATTGAACTCAGAAACATTAAGTTTCGAGAAAACACGTTGAAAATTTTAATTCGGTATGCTTGTTATTTAATTAACTTAATTGATTTACAACAGGATCAGAGATAATTTGATTCCGATACTTTTCACGAAAGAAAAATTATCTTTCAAAACACAATTCGGTCGGTAACGTAGACCTAGATCAGGCCCGTAATCGTTCCAGCCACCCTCCCGCTCCTATTATGCTAATCACAGCTGCTGCAGTGGCTGCCGCTGACCGTGTGCGCTTGCAAGCTCGACATACCCCGGCGGTATCTGGCAGGACAAACGCGCCGCACGAGGCTTAATTGGGGCTCGAGTTGCCGTTACCACTACCGCTGCTGGCTAGCACTCGCTCGTCGCAGTCGAGAGAGCTGACGCCTCGCGTTTCGCCGCATAGCGCTGCGACAATGTGCCTATACAGTGGTGTTGCATCCCCGATCTGTATGTGGTAATGGATACGGCGTTTGCATATCAGGCTTGTGGTTGGGCGAGAGGTTGTATAGAATGTTGGTGTGGCTTTGATTTTAGATTTTTCGTAGAGCTAATTTGAGTGATTCCATTTACGTTTGCCAAAAAAGAAAATATTGATACCTCGGATTAAATAATTATTAACTTTATTAGTTTCTATTTGAGCAAGCAAAAGAGTTGTGAACGACGAGATTAGATTTAGTGTATGTGTAACTAACTACACAGTACGTTTTGAACTTAACTTTTTTAATATACCTGCTAGGAAAATTTTACATTTACATTAATGTTTTTACAATTTCATTCATATATTGTAACAGAGCAATGCTAAAGTAGTTTTGCGTACTTTCACTTTATAAAAACATGTTAAATTACACATACATAATCTAAGTTACTATTTGATTAATTGAACTGAAACTTGGACGTACGGATTTTTTACGCAACGTTACAGCGCTATAAGTTAGTTTAGCAGTGTTGATTTAAACTGCTCTTGAATCAACGCAAATCCGTTCGATCCGTTGAATCAGTGCGAAAGTTACGCTGTGAGGCATATAGACACCGGAGTTTAGCAGCTGCGTGCGCTAGCTAAACTAGATTTCCACGACAGGTCATCATTAATTTTATCATGATGTATTTTGCAAATATTGCTGATAGCTTGAAGAACTTATAAAAATGCGTGCACGAAATTAATTTATGAAATTATAAAACAATAGTTTAAGACAATAGCATGTACGTTTTTCTATATCTAAGGCTAATTTTTCGGTACATTACACTGCATTTATTGCAGTAAAATATACCGAAAAGAAATTAGTATACAATTAGACTATGTATATTCATATGAACAAATTACACACCGAGAAAAGTACAAAGTACCTCTTAATGAATGGTAATGTTGCTACTTATACGAAATCTTCATGTATGACTTCACTTTACTGACTGCTAGTAAAGTAGCCAAGTTTTATCTTTTTAGATTGTGTATGAATATTACAAGAATATTACAAGATAATTTATTTATTCAGAGAATAAATTATTTAGCACCTGTAGGGTAAAATCGGTAAGATGACTGGGAAATAAATAAATGATACTTATTTATATTAAAGGAAATAAATAAGTGTATTAATAAATATCAACAAATGGGTCGTGGATTACGATTAAAAAATAGACCATATATTAGTACATGTACTTTACAAATAAACAGAGTAACGTTAACTCATACATACTACGCATACAAATCTTCTTTCTTCTTTTCTTCGACGATGAATAATAGTAGATTAACTTGATATTAATACCCAAAATTTAGGGTGATGTAGACAGCAGATCTGCGTTAACATGAATCCGTCCCTCGGATTCATGCGGTTTTATGAGGCAAAGAAATTATTCAGCTTCTGCGCTGATGAAGTAATTGAAGTGTAGAGGATTGCGAGCGAGCCAACGGCTCGCGCCGCGAGCGAGAAAAACGTACTTAGTCTTCACACTGTGGTGTGTCGCGATCGAGTCCTTAGTTTCGGCAATTATTCATCTCTCGTCACATTTCTCCCACTTCTTCACTTTACTTCAAAGGTTTGTCGCTCAATTTTCTTTTTCTCTGAATCCTCTCATATATTCTATTACACACCGAGCATAAAAGGTATTAGAGTTAAAGGTTCAAATAACAAGCCCTAATAATTTCTAAATCCCTAACACTAAAGTTTCTTGAGGTGGTTACATTATCTGGATCTACCTTACTTAACTTTCCTAAATAATTAGAAAAATTAAAGAATACAACAAATGAAAATAATGAAATGTTATTTAATTTACATATAAATATAATCCGCTTAAAAATTATCAAGTTGCTACTATAAATAATAATTCAAAATCGATCGGTTGTACTTGAGTATTTCAGTACCTAACTATCGTTAAGAGGTATGACCACAGTAGAATTTTCAAAAAATCGAAAAATTTTTTTTGGCTGGTTTTGATACTTTATTATCATAGATATAAGTTACCATTCGAGTTATAGCGTGAAAATCTTTTTATTTTGTTTTAGGTCCAAAATTACGCCGTAAGCAGCAATTTTTATTTTGGAAAAATTTAAAAAAAAATTTTCTTGATACTTACAGACATGTATTTAATATACCATTGTTTACTTTTATTAATATACTTTTTTTTCATATTAAAAAAATGTTGAATATGCACATGATTTTATGCCTGCTACTGTGACCATACCCCTTAAATAATTTTTTCTTAGTATACTCTTTATCATCATATCCATCGTTTAAAAATAAAACAATTACCCACTATACGCGTTGACGGCTTATCACAATCTGAAAATTTAATATTCACGCGCAACATCCCCCAACAAAAAATTCCCCATTCATTCCACGTATATACCCTCTATCTCATCTCCTATATACACATTACCCCATAACCTTACAAAGTACAACACGCATACATACACATGCTCACGCGCGCATACAAACACATGCCCGCACGCGCACTAACGCGGCGCGTCTACGCACATCCTACGCTGCACGCGGGCGAAATTGATTTCAAGTTGCTCCGGAGAATCTTACGATGCAAATTTCAGCGCCGGCTCGTCATCCCGAGCAGGCAGCTTTTCGGGAGGGAAGACGCGCCTCGGCAGCAAGCGCTTTGAGCAGCGCGCATCCCAACTCGATTCCAAGTAATTTAGCGGCACGCGGCCCGCGACTAGAGAGAAAGAGAGACGAGAGGACGGCGCTGAAGTTGCCGCTGCTACGGGATGAACTCGAAAGTTTCTATTTAGACATTGATAGGGTGGCCGAACGTATGAAGCATCTTGCCTAGTTCGGTGGGAGCCAGGAGACATTAATCCGAGGGAGAGGATGAATGCGTTTTCGTTCGAGCGGGAGACGAAGCTGCGGATGACGCGCTTCTGTACGCTTCGATGAATCGTTGTAGTTTGGAGGCAGCTTTCGGGGTTGTATTTTGAGATACAGGGAGGGATATTTAGAACGGGGATGATGCTGATTCATATTTGGGTGGCGATTTGTGATTCGTGTAATTTGCGATATATTTTGAGAGCTTGATTACTACAGTGAACAAGTTGCAAGAATATGGTTTGGAATGAAGTGTCGTAATATTCTTCATGTTTTTTATTAGTTTTAATACACCAGTCTACAGTAAATATATTGTAAATTAAAATCGAAAATAATTAGTTTTATGATTTATTTAATTTTTTCATAGTGTAATATTTTTTATTGTGTCCATTGTTTTTAATAAATCTATTAGTTTTTAATAAATCTTAGTTCATACGTTGTAAAAAGAAATTAAGAAATTAATTTTATGATATGTACTAAATTTTTTAGCTGTTTATTGTTTATAGTAAATCCACTTACAGAGAAAGCATTGCAAAGAAGAAAGTAAAAAAATTGTTTATATAGTACGATGTAATGAATCTTTCCAGTAGTTATTAAAAATCACGTTTAGAATAAAATTAAAGTAAAAACTCCACTAATAATAATGAAATAAAAGTGAAAAACGTTCGTCAGAACCTCTGCGAGAAAATTCTCGCATCTCACTGTGGTCTAATTTTTGCGCGATAATAAATTGCACTGGTAAAAACGCGCTCTCGCGGGCGACTAATATTCCCGCTGCAAAACCTGCCGCCGACGCGTTCTCTTTTCAATTTAAAAGTTTTTCGCGCGTCCGTTCGCTTTCTTGCCTCGCGGCCGCTTTAACTGGTATCGCCCCCGCCTCCGCGTGCTCGTTGTAATTCACTTTCTTTACAGCTGCTGGGTGGTGGTGGTTTTGCCAGGCGGCTCTTTGGATGCTGAAAAATTTATGCCACGCGGTTTAGCGTAGATTACGCAGAACTGTAACGTTAGGATTTCAATGAATTTCGTTTTTTAATTTTTTGTCAGCTTAAATATTTTGAACGATGTAGATATTGCTATTCGTATATTTTTATTTTGCGAAGTTTTCCAATTTTGATTAGTTCACTAAAATTAGATAAATTTTATTTCTCTTAAAAACTCGAATACAATATTATTTTATATTTTCAACATTCTTGGTATCCGTTTGTTACACTTTAATATACCTAATATATATTTTGTAGAAATTACTGTAATAATATTTTAAAATTCTTTTATAGATTTTAATATTATTTTATTAAGAAGGACCTAGTACCCGTATACAAATCCTTTACATATACAGTTTATATAGCACGTAATATAAATCTTTGGTAGCTTGTTATATTTACAACATATACACTGAGAGAAAGGATTCTTTGCGTCAAAGAATATTTCTTAATTGTTAAGTTTTGTCGATTTAAATACGGTCAAATGAATATTTCTTAACAATTAAACTCATGTCTTAATAGTTAAAAACTGAGTACTTGAGTCGCGTGTCAACGGCTGCCCGTTTGATTTTAAGGTTAACTGAATTTTTCATATTTCTACGATGTTTATATGACCGTTACATGTTAGTATAAGTTTTCACCTGCCACGATTATGTCTATGCATAGCATCTTTTTATATTTTAAAGCTTGAAAAGCATCATTATATGCTAGAAAATCATCAAATAAACTTTCGTACTCGTGCAGACTTTTCTCAAGTTCGAGTTCTTAACTGTTAAGAATTTAACATTTGCGACAAATTCGTCAGAATTCACTCCCGCAAGTACACGAATCATTTGCTACAAAAAATCCGTTCTCTCAGTGTACTTTTAAAGTAGCTTAAATAGTTATGCCATTTTTAATAAATGAATATTAAAGTATGTTAAAGAAGGGTGTTTAACGAATTGGAAAAAAAAATATTTCAACAAAAATTGTGACGTCAGAAGCGTAAATATTGTCAATTTAAGAAAATGCATACTTATACAATAGAATTTCCTTTATTTCTCAATCAATTTTAAAATTTCCGGGCTTATTTTCTTCTGGAAACATTTATCTACAGATTCACCGTTTAAATTATATATTAATTTAACCTTAACGAAAAAAGACTAGTTGTTTATAAGTTTTTTCAGGTGGGGATACTAATAATTAATGTAGTACTCTAATTATTTACTTGTGAAAAAGGAGTTTTCTTGACATAATTCCAAAAAAAGTCTGGCATAGTGGCCTAAACCATACTTCTACCAGACTTTTGCCAGACTTTCGCCATACTTGTTAAGCCAGATTAATCCCAGACTTGTGCCAGACTAATTTTTTTACACGGGTTGCCTCGTGTAGAACTACGACGAGGGGTTAGTGCTGTGTCCTTCCTCGACCCAGCGCAGAAGCGAAATCGTGGGACGAAAAGTTAAACAGTCAACGCACCAGTCCTTATATAGCCGTTCTCCTATTTTCATCATCTACCTTGCTTACATCAACCCCTTATTTTAGAGAAAATTCTTATTCCAATTCCTCAGTTTCCCATACGACTTTAACCCCGCAAAAAGATTTAATGTAAAACTTAACCCAAAATATGAATAGAGCATCCTCAAAAACCCCTGGATATCATTCAGAAAGATTTTTCCTATTATCTATAGCTTTACATTACAAAAAAATATCTTTAAAGCCACCCAGAGTATTAGTTTTGATCTTGAAAATTTGATTTTCACGCTATTTACCTCTATAAGGACTTTGCACTTCTATATAAAGGTTGCAGGTGATGTATAACGTTTCGAAGGACCCAAATACTCTTACGAACCTCTGATCGCGTACTAGCAGCTGGAAAATATGATTGTTTCTGCCAAGAGAATAATTATAATGATGAGTAAAAAGCAGTTTTTAACTAACCCACTTTGAAGTTGCCATATTCATTTTTCAGGAGGTTGTAAGTAAAAACTGATATCAAAAATGAAAAGAGCAACCGATTTTACCCATAGAAATGAGTTTTTATATAAAATTCTTGCTGTTTAGTCATAAGTAACGAGTGTCCGTTTAGGAATGATTGGGCCGAAATGTGTCAAGCCATGCTGCGTTAAAATCATTAACAATATTAAAAGTTATGAACTTCCAAAGATAATAAATAAACACGACAGAATAATAAAAATGATAAATCATGAAATTTAGTGACTTTTTTCACATTTATTCACTATCTGTGATCGTTCATAACTTTTACTTATTATTAATGTTTATTAACGCAGCCCGTCTCAAATCAAAGCTCTTATCTTCTAATTCGGAAAAATATAATGCATGATTTATGTTTATTTTATAACACACCAATAGGAATTCAATCCTTATTATAAAGGTAGTCCTATAATTAGTAGTGGATACATCCAGGCCTCATTTCACAAAAAGGCCCGTATATAACCAAACTTAGAACAAAAGGTAGCCCTAGATTCCCGCAAATGTACTCCTCAATCAAAGACAAGTAATTACATAATTCAAGCTTTCAGAACCTCAGCGGTATTCCGCGCAGCTCAAACGCGCTCACTCTCTCTCTCCCTCTCACTCGATCCAACCACCCACAGCTACTGCTCACACACACCCTCGCACGAGAACTTTGCACCCGAGAGCTTTCGCGATTTCATTTGCACCGACGCGTAGCGCAAATACACGACCATTTTCTCTTTCCCTTTCTCTCATGAGCATACAACTCATTGAAGTTTTACTCGCGTATTTGTGCATTCGAGCCGTCTCGCGCGCGCGCTCCTCGAGATCAATGAGAGCACGCGCGCGAGCCAAAAATAGACAGCCGCGACGATTATTTCCAAGTCCGATGCAGCGCGCTTGGCTCGAGGCGCCGAGATCGCGATGGTGATTCATCGGGACTAGATACGCGCGGTAGCAGTTTTATAGCGAGTCGAGAAGTTTGCGCAGTTACGGCGATGGCGATGGTATGAAATTATGACATTCTTGTATGAGTATTGGAGGCTTGCAGAGGTCAGTAGGTCTGGGATCTGCAAAGCAGTATATTTTTGTATTTAATAAAAGTTGGCCTTACGTGGGCAATTGAATATTTGAATCGATCTGTTTAATATACTTTGAAATACTCTGTTGTGTAGGATTCAATTATCATATATATACATCCTATAAACTCAATTAACGGGTAAAATATTAATTTTCGGATTTCCTGAAAAGCAACGTTAACTTAATTACGTTGTTGGATGTTTAATAAAATATTTCAGTTTGTCGGGATTGTTGTTTTAAAAATTAGCATAGTTTATGTATTTTTCTAACGAGAAAAATGATAAAACAACAACTAATTAGAAGTTTCAAAAACAACCTTTGTATTTAGTTAATAGTTAACAATAGATAACAAAATATATAAGTGCGGTTCGTAATATATTTCTAGTTTAAAATAAAAACAGGAAATCGAGTAAATATTTAAATTTTATGTAATTGAAGCACATCCGGCAAATTGTTATTGCATATATTACACGAATACCGAATGATCGTTGGGACACAGAATAGAAAATCTTGGGGCCTTTCTCATATGTATTTACTAGTTATATTTATCGCGATGAATTGTTTACAATCAATAAAACTTTGAATTCAAAGAGTATGATTTCTTTGGTTTTCGGTAAATGGAGAACGATAATAATTGATTTATGACCTGGCAACGCGTCTGGTAATACCGACAAATAGTTTGTTTTTGTTCTTCGATATATATAATTATTTATTTTATGAATATTTAATTGCGCAATAAATTTATAACTGTAATTGAATAGATTATAATCGCCTTTTCTGATATTATAGAATTATTTTAAATAAACTTTTAAAAACTGCGAAGTCGCTACTAAATATCCAATAACTGCGTCATGTACCCTATATATATATTGAAAAATGTGATTAAATAACTGCATATTCAAGTACCAATTACGAATGTATTCTATGAAATTAATAAATTTGAAATGATAACAGTTCAATTGAGTATTCGTAATTTTAATGTTGTACAATTTTCTTTAACTGTTAACATAAGAATTCGTATTTAATTAGTATTCGAATAAATGATTTTACTTTACTAGTGCACGAAGCGATGTATATGCGTTTGAATTATTCTATGCCTGGATTGATTCGTGGAAGCGCTGTATTTGGTGTAATAATTGAGTAATTAGTAGATTTTGACGTGTTCGAATTTAGGTTGCACGTAGAGAACGCTTACGCGCTATTCAATAATTGACGCTTGGCCCATTAATTAGGTCTGTAATTTAACAGATGTTACTGCGCGTCGCATATCTAATGCCGCTTTATTAATCAATAACAGCTGTTCGATGCAATTATGATTACTAGAGAATTTGCAGTATAATAGGTAGTAATTTTATGTCATAAGTATTTTTCAAATATTGAAATATGTAATATTACAATAAATATACATTAATTCCTTTTAGTTTTATCTTTATTTAAAAATGCCCTTTCTCTCTTCGTTTGTTCTATTATGTGAAAATATCCATTGTCTTCTAAAAAATATTTTCATTTTCATTCGGAATCAACGCTTTCAATAATTCCCAGAGAATATCGAGAACTTAACAAAAAAGTTACGTAAAATCAGCAGAAATAAACGAAGCGTAAAAGAATAATGACGTCAATTTTTAAAGTGCTAAAAGAATGAAATATAAAAAGAAGAACAACGAGATCACAGAATTTCCAAGGTCAATTTTTTTCCTCTAAAAATATTACATGCTTATTTCCGCAGATCGCATTGCCATTATTCACGAACTAAAGAAAACCGATAACGTCAACGTGTCTGCATGCATGCATCCGCGACAATTCTTCGAAGCCGCGCGTCCTCCAAATATATCCTTCCAAAACCTTTTTCGAGTGTTAACTCCTCGGCTAATTTTACGCGCGCGCACTGACGCAGATATCGCCTTTTTTAGCCGATACACCGTTGCTCTGTCGATCCGCGTGTGTCGTCGCGAATAAGTAAACACTCCTCCTGGGCGTATACACAATGGAAAGCGTCGCGGTCGCTCGCGTCACCGACTTTGAAACTCGCGAGCGCTACATATATACATTCTCGAGATTCTTATCCCGAGGGTATTGCATCCGAGCAATTTCATTCAGAGAGAGAGAAAGAGGGAGAGTGAGAGCATTCCTTGAGGAGGAGGTAGGATAGAAACAAAAACGAAGGAACGAGTTTTACATGCGACGACGTTGCGAAAATAGCTCTCGCTTTTCATTGCGCAATGCAAGCGCGGACGCATATACAGTGGATTGGTTGAGGTGGAGGAGAGAAGAGGAAGGTGGAAGGATGATAAAAGGGGAATAAGGAGAGAAAGGTAAGTGTGGAAGCTTGAAATGGAATCGAAGGATGAGGGGATGGAAAATGGAGGAGAATATGTAGAGATCGGTTTAGGCGAAAGCGATTTCATTGATTGGAACATATACATTATAGATGCATGGAAAACTGTAGACGTAATCATTTGCGTTGAAAATTGATGAAATATATTATATTTTAACAATGACATAAATCTGCTTAGAATTATTCTTCATAAATACAATTTTTCTAGTGAGGTCATAAAATGGAATTATATGGTAGGAGAATAATAAAGAAATAAACACTATTTTACACTTTCACAATAACTTTATTGGCTAACCATAAGAAAATCAATCGATAGAAAATGTCGCGACGTGTTTATGCTACTACGGTTATAATGATACTGATTCGCAATTATTATTAACGGCCAAAGCTGCTTCATAACACATTTCATTAATGTTTACTATCGCATTAGACGGATACAAATCGAACCATACAAATATTTTAGTTAACATTTGAATCTCAAGGAAATCATCAATTAGTATATATCAAATACTTATTAAGTTATCATTAAACGAGGTTATTTGTTTTATTTTAAATTGTATATTATTTCAATCCGTAAGTCTTCAACATTTATGTTCATGTTCAAAATTTAACGCAGACCCAAGAATGTGATAAATATTATCCTTTACTGATAAAAAAATTAATTTTATGTAAAAATTGAAAGAAGTACAGATATTATTGACAATTAATAAACGCCATCATAAATATCTTCCGAAACTTACAATTTTATAAGACATTGTTGAAAACTATTGACTGCAACAAGTAAATGCAATCCTATCCATCTATAACAATAGACGTCCTATTTTAACGTTCAACAATCGTTTCTTAACTCATTTCTTCCCAAGCGGCCATTTTATAGTCAATTGGTTTTTTGCCTAAAAAATTGTCGAAAACAAAAAATAATAATAACCAATAGCACTTTTCTGAAGTAAAAGTGTCCGCTCTTTCCCATTCTGAGTCAGAATATTTAAATTTCCGTTGGAAAATTTCAAAATGGCGGTTTTAGGCAAAAAACCAATCGACTATAAATTGACCGCTTGGGAAGAAATGGGTTAAACTAACCCCTAATAAAAACTGAAACCGATCATCCTAAACATAACAGTCACATCTGTCACCCTTCCGAAATGACGACCCATCCCCAATCAGCCAAAGAACACCAAGCAAAAAATCCAAAATGCACAAAAAGTGCGCTTCAAAAGAAAAAGTAGCGTAGAGCAGAACCAGTCGTCGACGCAAAATTTGTCCTGTAGTCGAGCGCCTACAGTATTTTTGGCCGGATTCTGCGTCAGCAGCCAGCCGTTCCAGTTCGAGCCCGAGATGATGCGACTCGACGCGTTGCTCCTCTCGCGCGCGCCAACCACGGCCCTGACCGTTTCGAGGGTAACACCGAGTGAGCGAGGCTTGCAATTTCGCTCTTTCGCTCCTTTTTTTTTCCCCCGTCTTCTCGTTAGTGCCGCTTCGGCGAGTGGTGACATAAATCGCGGTCGATTATCAATCGTGAATTTTGCGGGAAAAGAGCTTGACTAGAGTTCTTTTGTTGCTAGAATTCGTGGAGTACAGAAAATGTATCTTTATTTGTTAAACTGTTAAAAGTCCATGACGTATTTTGCATAAAATTTGTGTGATTCATTTGCACTAATGTGTGTGTAAAAAATTTACACAATATTTGGGTCAAGTGAAGCGTGAAACGGCTTTTAGATTTACAAAATATCACACTAAAATTACATAAAATTTGTATAACACGATTGTGTAAAATGTTACACAAATTTTTATTTACACAGGATTTGTATCTTACACAAAATTATTTAGTGTATGTTTTATGTAGTGTAGTGTACAAGATGAAATAACTATGATTATAGTTTAAGCACAGTTCTTTGAACTATATCAAGCTTTATGGTTAATTATTTGTTTTTTTTTACCGTAAAGTACACGGACATAAATGGTATGGATATATTTTATTTTGTTTTCTAAATATGTACAGTACATGTTTATGTTATTTAATTTATCATTGTCTTATAGCAGCTACTACCTTGTTTCTTTCAATTTAATTTCTTTGTACTAATAATTATTATTTAAAAGTATTAAGTACTTTTTGTTACTTGAAGCAAAACTAAAGGTATATTATAGAATCACATTTACTATGAAAGAAATTATAAGTTTTCTCATTAAATAACTTCATATACTTTATATCCTGAATTTAATCAAACGGAGTGAATTAATTAAGAAAATTGAAGGATATATAAACAAAACCAGATAAATCCAAATTCATTTCGTTTATCTTCACGTTATGTCAAAAACGAAAAATGGAATTCTTCGCTTTTATTAAAAAACTATTTAAGGTAAAGTAGTATTTAAGGTAAGTAATATATAGTAAAGCTACTTTTTACCAGATTACAGGTATTTATATGCATTATACTCTTATAGTTATTAGAATAATAGCATTAAATCATCAAAATGAAAAAAGCACTTTACCAAGTTGTACTCGCGTTAGTGAATCAGTTTCAAAAAAGTTTGATTAGTATATAGATAGTTTAGGTTTACTGCACAGTTCAATAATAATATTTTTGTAACTGAGAATTGTATTGTTTTATTAAAGAAGTAATAATAGTTTTATAGTGCATTACTGTTTTAAAACAGTAGTTATACGTTATATGAGTATCTATATCATTTATAGACAAAAACAAATATTGCAATATTATTATTAATACATCATGATCTTACCTATTGTATACCATGAACGTGGTAAAGAATGCGTAAACATTAAATATATAAATAATACAATTCTAAGGAGTTCATTCAATTGGTTATACTGACATTTGCTAACTGAAAATATCCTACCTATTGTGTACCACGCTTCCCTACTGGATTCGTTATTATAGAGATTGATAAAAACATTACATTTTTTCTCAACTTGGTCACCAATTCAATTTTAAGTCGTTGCGCCAGACTTACTTGCCGATAAATTTCTACCAAAAAAGGATCGCTTTATTAACGGAAAATACATTGCGGAACACTAAAAAATTGCTCTCATAATCGAAAATTAGCGATTACGTGATTATGCTAATCTTCGATTATGATAATAATTCGACTGTTCCGTTGTACATTTTATGTACCCAAAGCGACCCTGAAAAGCAAACTTGATTCTGACCCATATATTTTGAGAAAAACAAAATTTACCGGCGAGTAAAGTAGGTCTGACGCATCCCCTTGAAGGGTCAAACCCAATTTAAATCCCTCCACTTTTACCACACCCAGAGCTAAAATCACGCCTGTCTCAATTCTGGGTCCCTCTCGCTCAAACAGAATCACACCGTCCACAAGCAAGCACACCCACACACACATATACACAAGCCTCTGACCGGCGTCCAAGCGCATTACGGAATCGTCCCGTTCGGTGTGAATTTCCTACATGTACGACATCAGCGGTGGCGACAGTGCACACAGCGGTATAGCGACGGCGACTGACGCGCGCACCTCGAAAGGCCTCGGCGAGGCTGCGCAGGTGATAATTCGCTTATCTCCTCGGGAAATAGACCAGCAAGCCGACGCGCGGGGGTAATTAGAGGCGCGGTGCGCTCGAAGGCTGCGAGAGAGCGAGAGAGGAGGCTGTTCTTGATTTCGCCCGCGGGCATTACGTGACTTTTTCTAGCGAGTATTAGGACACGTGCGTGCGCAGGTATTCGCACACGCGCATGTGAATAATTGTGGATGTGCGTAAGTATGAGTTGCGATTGGATAAGGATTGGATACGCGAAGATACCTTTGATCAGATGTGGATGCTTATTGGATTATTAAAAATATATCATTTTTATGTACATTGTAAAATAATGTTTATTTATATATATCTCTGTGCATTACTGTCCTTTTTACTCTGATTCAACAACGATACAAACTTTTATCGGGATCGGGTTTGCTCTTCGCCACTGATAAATCAGGATCGACAAGACATTTTTGTCGCCGAAAAAATCGAACTGACGGGGATTCAGACCCGCGCCCTCAGAACGGACTCGCCTTAATTAAGAAGCAAGCGTCTTACCACCTGAGCTACGGCTGCTCCTTATATGAAATATAGTTAGGAAGTTTTTAATTAATATAGAACATATATTCAGTGATTAAAGACAAACATTCTGTTAGTCTCAGACGAATTACGTTGGAGAGTCTCTATTTATTTTGAGCGAACAAAATTGTTCTTTTTATCTTAACAAAACTTTAAAGTCTTTGATTTTCACGTAATATGAAAAACACATTACCCGTTTCATTTATCTTTACTGAGAAAGTGAATAATGTTCATTGTAAGTTTTTCATTTAAAAAAATGCAATTAGAAATATCTAAGATAAATCTCAAACTTTGATACGATAACAAAAGAATTCTCAGCCTTTCAGTTATTTTTCGAAAGAACAATAATTAATGGCAAACTCGTGTGCGCATGTGCATATTTCCGATTTTAATGTTATGTTTAAACATTCACAAATTCAGCAGATTAGAAGATAACTAAATTGTATCTACTTCTATTTTTCTTTGCAAAAAAATTTAAACTTGTTCGTTGTTGAGTTGTTTAAATTGGTTGAAATGTGTGGAGATAAAAGCGTTTGAAGTTAGCCGTCTTTACGAAATCGGTCAAATTAGCACGCCTGACACTTTTCCGAAAGCACCTTTTTAGCTCTAACTTTCTGAAAATATATAAGATAGATCAGTAGATGTGGACATTTCTAGGGATGCCTCGATTTTTGCAGATACTTTACAAGGTATAGAATACGAAACTTTTCCACAAATGAACCAATAACATATGATTGTTAAAAATTAGTACAAAGGAGTGTTTTTGTACATCAGCAATGCAACATACCTAAGATATATTTGTTCAAATGAATATTTTAGTGGCAGTAATTAGCACACCAGATAAATCTGACGTATGTGCAGTGTAATATGCTGATTTTTTATGACTTAAAAGTAATCTAGAATCGAGTTAACACGTAAGTCAAAAAACCTTAGAAACGTCACAATTCTATTTAAAAAAAACGTCTATACGCAAACATCAAGTTACTATATTTATAAATTAGTAAATATTTTTCAGTAAATGTAGTACATAGACCAAGATAGATGTGGTGTAAATCCGCAGTAATACATACGCAGTAATTATTTCTGCAGTATCTGGCATGCAGTAATCTATGCCAGTAAGCTTTATTTTAAATACGTATTTTTTAAAATTAAATTATATGTTTTTGACTCTTTAAATTGCTTTTTATTAAACACACAACAATCATCTTTCAATTACAAAAAGATAAATGTACATTCATTGTATATGCGCCGATTTATAGCATAACATTTTAACGACAACCTCATACGGGTTATTCTCAATATGGTGTTGGAAAAACATTTGTTAAAGAAAAAGAACAGCAAAAATCCGCCATAGGTGAGACGAACATATCACTCCTTACCGGAAGAGATTATTTACTATTGTAGACTATCGGTCTATCACCAAAATATAAAAATTAAAACATGCAGAAAGTCTCTTTTTTTGTCAATCAATCAAGTCAATTGATGATGTTAACTATCAACCATTCATAAAATATGTTTTGTTTTGAGATATCTTTTTCAGAAATAGTTCGTTCTTCGTACAATTACGATATTTAGACAAAACATTCATCATCTGTTTTTCTATTTTTATGTAATTTATCATTCATGCAGGTCAAGTACAAATTATTTGACACTAATGAAAGTAAATCAAGGATAAATTCATTGATATTGATAAAAACTAGTGTGACATTTAACAAAAATGAAAATATAAATTATTATTTTTATATTCAAGATGATATTTATAATGCTACACGTAATCAAAGTAGAAGAACAGAAATGCCCGTATAATAAATAAATACATAAATAAGTGAATATTTATCCGATGTAAAACAATATATATGTACAGCAAATCAAGATCATTTTTAAAATAATTAATAAAATGTGAATAATGAATGAGTTCGCATACTGTATTACGTAAATAGTAAGTAATATTCAATAATATAATTCTGTTAAAGGAAAAACCTTTAATCAAACGGCAATTATACATTTATTTAATTTAGAAGTTACATACAAACAGTAGCAAAGTAAAACAGAAACTTTATCTTGCAAAGCGTAATTAAAACACTACCGGAGGGCACGAGAGAAATAAGCGTAAAAGTAAATATAAATCAAAGGTTACAGAAAATAAGGATATTGCATCAGAAATGTATGCTATTTTTTTATACGTTTCTACCTGTAATCATAGAATTTTAATTACAACATAATTTTTCTATTTAAAGAAAAAAACCTTATGATATTCCACACGAAACTAGTTAATGTATTTAACATTATAATGCATGTTTGTCATATTGTTTTGCTTCCTCAAAAAGGAAGCTTTGTGATAGTAAAAAAAAGTTTTGCTAAAAACATGTTAGAAATATGTGTTGAGACGTAAGAAATCAAAATACACTATTCTTAGAAAATAACCGTATGGATGTGTGTGTGTGGGTGTGCGTGTGTATGTGTAAGGATGTTTCCAGCATAACTCTGCATACATACGGTGAAACTTAATGTTTCAGGGCTCATTATTTTTGCTTTTCTTAAAGAAAGGCGGCACAATAAATTTTCTTTTTGGATACTTTTTTGTTTTTTAGCGGTTTTTCGATTTTTTAGTTTTCGTTTTTCTGGTTTTTTAATACCTTAGAAATAACATCATCGATCAAATGAAGATGCATTTAAAAGAGCATAAAATTACCTATCTTTTCCGATACGAGATTTTGAAAAAGATATTTCCCTTGTTTTTTTTATACACGAGAATGTCATTTTTTTCGAACGGTTATATCTGTGAAATATAAGATGAAAAATTTTTGAAAAACTTTAGATGTTAAGGAGTATTTAGAATAATATCCTGTAAAATTTTTGAAACTTCATATTTTTCTTTTGTCGAGAAAAAAATAATTTTGTTAAAAAAATTGTTTTTCTTCCTGACGCGATAACTTAAATAAATCGACAGCATTTTATCTGAAACTTTACAAAAAGGTAGTTTTTTACTATCTCATGACCTATATATGTTGTATTCAGATCATAAGATATTTTATTTTCTGAGATATTGAGGTTATGTTTCTTTTTTAATTTTTTTTGATCGCCTATATCTCGAGAACGGCGTGAACATTTTTTATCAGAAAAAGCTATTTTTTTTCCTTTTTAAATGAAGATTCAAGATTGCAAAGAAATTTCAAGACTCATCGACTTGTTCTTGTTTTATAGTGATTATTTTGTTTTTTGATTTTCGAGTTTTAGTTTTTCGGGTTTTTTGGAATGTTAGAAATTTTATGATCAATTTAGTGTAAATGTATTTAGAAAAGTATAAGAAAACCTATCTTCTACGATTGAAAAATTTAGTTGAAAAAATTTAAAAACGTTAAATGTTAAGAAAATAGTAATATTTTATTTATTAATTTATATACTAAGGTTTGGCGAGTGAAGCGAGCAGGAGGATTTCTGTTGATTGATATTTTGAAATATTGATTAAAAAAGTATTTTAAGATAAATGAAATAATGTATAACAATATTTTTTGTTTTATGTTTTATAAATATAGGTAAAAATCATACGTATGAACGATATAATTATGTGATTTTTTATGTCGTTGAATTCAAAT
This sequence comes from Gastracanthus pulcherrimus, assembly GCA_949152435.1. Classification (NCBI taxonomy): domain Eukaryota; kingdom Metazoa; phylum Arthropoda; class Insecta; order Hymenoptera; family Pteromalidae; genus Gastracanthus; species Gastracanthus pulcherrimus. The sequence continues at coordinate 168,037,593 of OX424574.1, read as the reverse complement.
TCAATGTGAAAATTATTAATTTAAAAAAATGATGTTACCGAAAACTGCTTAAAACAAATTTAATTTATATTTAAATGTAAATTAAAATATAAATATAAAATAAAAATAAGATTATGGCTACAGTTAGTTTAATTAAATGTTCTGAATTTAACCATCAATGATAAATCAGCACACATTTTTGAGAACCGAATTAAAAAGAGATATAGCAATTTAAAATTAATTTATTAGAACAAAAGTTTTCATATTAGAACAATTAATTTAGTTTGAGGAAGCTAAGTGCCAATGAATTAGCAGCGGTATTATTTGTTTATTACTGTTTTTATTAAAAACTCGTATAATATGTGAAGTTTACCAAACGAAAATGTTACGGGACCATATTCTTTGTTACAAAAGTACTTATACGTGCCCTCGGGCGCTATCGCGCCCCTTGATAACGTCAAACCTTGTTTGGCATTTTCATTTTGAAATACCAAAACGCACTTTTAAAAAAATAAATACGTTGGTGCAAGTATTGGAATTCTGATATGAATACGCATAAGGACGCAGGACTTTATAATATATCCTTGCGCAAAATGGGTCAAGTGGAAATTCAATGTAGACAGTGAAATAAAGTCTAAGAAATAAAACATTCCTCATTGTCTGTTCATTTACACTTTCCTTCTATCTGACATTAATTATTTCTAGCGTATGTAATATTTTAGTTCAGTTTACAAATTGTTTGAAACATGAAAGTTTTTGCAATTTTTGATTTACTGTTTTATAATACATAACAATTAGCACACATATGCATTTAAAAAATTAATTGTCAATTTTTTGGTAAGTAAAAGACAGTCACTTAATTTGAATTATACGTTCTATTTAGCTTAAAATAAATATTATAACACAAACACATTAAATGTATCTAAGAATCTTAGGGTTTTGCACCACAATACAAGGATATCTGGCGTCGTGTTGACTCATAATGCTCAAGTAACTCGCATTTCATATGCTTTTGAATACATTTAGATACTCCCCCTAAGAACCATAAATTATTTAAAGTTACCAGATCATTTACTTGTACACGTATTAAGTAAACAGAGCAACAAAGAAAATCTTAAAAAAAAACATTTCTTTTCAACTTTTAATTACGCACTAACGTATAAAGAGAATAAACTAATAAAAAACTAACGTCGAACGTTGGGCCTTCCTACAGGTTTTACTGATTTTAGATTTTCAGGCTTGAATTTCTAGTCGTATTTCAGATCTTGATAGATGAGAATTCTCTAATTATCAAACTCAATCTGAATCATTCAGAAAAATATTTTTAAAAACGTGTATTATTTTCTTCCTATTACTGTTGTTGTATCATTATTAGTATTAATATAATCACATTTGCATGCGTCTATGTTAGACTTAATATAAAATGTGTGTATACTCAACAATGGTGCGGACTGTCAGAATGCTTTTAAATTTATAATTCGTACTCAATAAATATTACGTATTATTTCGATACAATATTTTGATAATAATGTAATATTAAGTACTGATGATTTTTTACATAATGTATAATTTTATAATGCATTGAATTATACCAGGAAAAAGTCATAAGCCATAATAAAATAATAAACTAAGTCTATATTTTGTCCGGAAAAATAAGTCTTCTATTCCACGGTGCCACCGGCAGAGCAAACGGAGCATTTGACACTTTAATACATGCTCTTCTTATTCTGATTATTATACTCCTTCTTAGATAAATCTATATATAGTACAACTGTGCCGTTCTATTTTTATATAATAATGAGATAAAAATAAGTAGTTGCCGTCTGTAGATTTTCCTACAAAACGATTTATAAACTTTTTAATTTAAAATGCTCCTTTTCCCTGTAAGTTCCATTTTCACAATCAGCTACAATCAGCTGAACCTTCTATCGAGGTAGTACGAAGAAAATCAACTAAATTCAGGAACTACAATTTAGGAACATGATTGTATATTTTTCTTAAACCAAGCAAATACAAAGTAATAAAAATACAAGGTAATTTTAATTATTGTTACAAAATTCTCTATCTATGTGCTATTAATAAAGGCTATTTTTAAATGAACTCTCTTGACTCTTCGCTCCGCGAATCTCGTTTTACAGAGCTTTCAGTATATAGCAGGAGGTTGCGCGCGAGTTCAGGACGTGTTTCACCACTTTACAGTGCGCGCAGGGTACTTACACTGCACGCGGGCGTGTACGAGTACATATTGCACGGAGCTTGCGCGCTAAGAAGTCGCAGAATTCCTCGAGGGCGCGCTCGCTTACTTTGCACTGGTGACAAGAAATGTAAGTATGCGCGAGGACCGGTCTTTAGCTCTTTCTTGTATACTCATTCTCTTTCTCTATATCTCTCCCTCGCAGTTATGTAAAAAGAAGAGGAAGATTGTATTGCAGAGTTGAGAATTGCTCTTGGTTTAATCGAGAGTGATCAGTGCGAGTAGGGTAGGGTGAGGTTATACTTAACATGCAAAACAACAAATACTAACGTTTCTTATTTTAATGGAGAATAAAGTCCGCTATATTAAAAAAAATCTTTTTATAAAATATATCCCGCGTAAAAAACGGACATGCCAATTAGTTTTATTATCAATTACATATATTTTATTTTCAATGTTATGTATAAGTTTCATAAAAATACTTTTACACAGGTTTACAAGTGTTAAAAGAATGAATTGTATTCGATCAAGCATATTATATTTCCTAATATTACTTTTTATTTTTTTAATAGTGGATTACTGAATACGTGCAAGGCGGATGGAGAATAATGCATTTTGAATCGTCCATTACATCAATAAAACCAAGTCAAAATTGCATAAATGCGAGGGGGAATTTAAAATCCTGAATGCTGTGAGAGTGTTGTGCGTTAATATGTAGTAATTACTATCCAAGTCTAAAAACATTAGACCCACGCCTCTAAGACGAATATCACAATATTCCGCTGATTTCAACTCGTCATTACTCAAAAACATTCTTTCCTTCCATCGATAAAAGTCTGTTGGAAATTTTCGAAACACTAAAAGTTTCAATTGTAGATACATTATAAAAGATCTATAGAAGGTGTACGCAACATTTTAGATCTTGATTTTTAATAGAAAATTTTCTAGACGTCTTTTTGTTACGGACGCATTGCGAGCGTTAACGTGTGTTTTGATTCCGTAGGCGCCATACGTGTCTATTCCAGGCATTGTAGCACGTAGAGTATATAGATTGACTTTTACGTTTCCGCTTATATCTTTCAAAGTAATACTGTGACCTGGATCTTCTAAACGGTAAATTATATGAAGAATACATGTACTTTAATTTGTAATGTTTTTAGTAAGTATATTCCTCTTATAAATATTAAAAAGTCGAGCGGAATCGATCGTAAAGTATTCATTTTGGTGGTTTCCTACTATTTCTGTGCAAAATATATAAACTTTGACCGTTATTACCTCATAAACAAATGCGATAAGGCCTTCTAAAATGCTAACAGGGTAAACCCTGCTTATAACTAAAACAATGGTATACTGCAATATTAAAGAATTATTCCATATTTTACATTAGTCACCAACCAAGAATAAATAATATAAAAAAAAAAACATCAAATTTAAATATGTGAATTTTTGAAAAATTTGAAAAATTACAATTACATTTGATGATGCCGTTTTATGTACAATTCAAATTAATTTATGTCTAAGCTAGTTTTGAAAAAAAGGATTTATTAAGAATCAGCAATGTCCGTGTTTGTTGTGGACCACCCCTAGTGCCCCTTATGCCCCACTTTGAGCTTTTACCTTTATTGAATTTTAATTATCTCAGTGGAAAAAAAAAACTAAATTGGAACCTGTACAAACTTAAAGTAGGATACATAAGCCTTATGATACATATTTTTTCGAAGGCAATAATACATCCTTTCTTACTTTCCCACGTGTTTGAAATTATGCAAATATATAATGTTTTTTTCTTAAAATTTTCAATATGACTTTATAATGTTACACTTATTTTTTCCTTACTTTTTCATAATGAGCAAAATATTTGTGCACTTTTTCTTAAATCTATCGACAAAATCCAATTTTTAATACTATTTTTGAAAATAAAATGGAGGTACCCCCCTTAACACGCCGTGTCCGTCGTGCCCCACCCTCCCTTATATGCATTTGTGGAGGCAGATGCTCAGTGGAGATTGGAGTTGGAACGGATTAATTGTACGACGCCGTTCAATTTGTTGCCTTAATGAATGAGTAATTTTTCGCTTCGGGATATAGATGTTAGTGCGCGATCGCCTTGATCGGTGATTTAATCTATGAAGCGCTGTTGCGTTGTTTATTGAGCTTCAGCTAGTGATGCATTAATTTAATGATCTTTAGTCGAATGGTTATGTGCTGGAAGATTTTTACGAGGATAAGATATTGTATCTTTAAATTGTAATGATTGTTGGTAATTGCATAATATATGGAACGAGATTTAGCCATTTTTTGTACTAATTTTTGTAAAAATGCTACTAGTTTAAAAAGTGTTTCATGATATAATAGTCTTATTTCTACTGAGCAGATATTTGTACATTTTAACTAAAGTGTTTTCTTTAAACATTTTATGCGACAATACAAGTTAAATTGAAAATAAATAAAATAGTTGAAATGATTGTCAAATTTTTTTTGGAAAACCTTTTATGAGGAAACTCTCAAGTCAAACGACGAAGAAAGGGAAAATAAATTTTTGAATAGTCAGACTGTACGCAGGTTGAACACTAAAGTGAAGTTAAATATATCATACATTATGTAAGCCGAGACTAGAACTTTGAAACTGAAGAGATAACATTTTCCTCTACAGAATGAACAGGTTTATAATACTTACTCTCTCGTGAATTATCGATAAATTGTTCAAGATAGGGTTCGACAAATTCAAAAGCAGAAGTTTCTTCGATGAGTTTGTCTAGATATACTCTCGAATATGTGAAACTTCTAATTTGTAAAGATTTTAACTAAACTATAAAACTTATATTGCATTCAGTAATATTAAATGTAAACATTTTATTTACTGGTATTAAGGTTATTTTCGTGCACTCGTTTCGGTATTGATACGGTATATGCTACTTCTCGTAATGGGCGGAATGAATAAAACTTGAAATTTTATTCATGAGCAGGCGGTATCCGGTGCAGCGAAACTTCTAGTTTTGCTGCTACTTCTTAACATCTGTACTTGGAAATGGAATCAAATTTACCAAGTTTTACCATATAAATCTTATCATGGTCTTTACGTATAAAATTCTTTATTATGTTTAGCATTATAAAGAGATTTGTATACTTTGCTGTTATAGAAGCACGAGAGAAAATACAATATATGTATATTATTTTACGTATTTTATTATTTGTTGGGGTATATTTTTTGAGAAAATCACAGTGATTGAATATTTATAAATACATATAGTTTTATTATCAACCTTTATTTCATATAAAATGATATTTGAATAATGTTTTTATACAATGTTCTTATCCATTTTTCTACTAATTTTCGCATGGAACGTTAATATATTTATTTTAGAACGAATTTGTAATATTTGAGTTAAAATTTAGATAAATAACTTAAGTAAAATTCTTTTTGAGCATAATTATATTCTGAAATATTTTTAATAATACATATTTTCTAGATTAGAATGACCTTTCCATTTGTTAAAGTAAGTGGGAAACAATATTAATATGCACTTAATGTTTAAATTTGATTAAACTATTTTCTTGAAACAAAACAATTTTGCGAATCTATAACCTTGAATTAGTTATCATCGACCCCAAAAGTCCTAAATTTAATTCATATAGACAACATAGGGGCACTGATTCAATTTCTTATATTTTCTACTCATTATGGCCTATCAACAATAAATAATGTACAACATTTTTCCTATTACACACATATAAGATTTTACAAATACATTCGATTCAAACGTAACATTTGCCAGTTAAATCCATGCACGAAAAAATTAAAAATGTTCTTTAACAGACGTGAACATGCAACAATTAAAGTATTTCTTATCGATTATAACATTATACATTTGTATTTTGCAACAAAATTTTCTAGTTTTCATAAAGCATAAATAACATATCAATTTGAAAAAAATGTTCCAACGAAGTACAAAAATAAAACATCGATAAAGTGAATATATGCTATAACTTTTCAACTTTTAAACGCAATATTTTTTTACGGTATCATAAAAGAAAATTGTGTCTTTTTTTCAACTTTAACGAAACAGTCATTGTAGGAAGCGTTGATATTACCTTATACGGGTACTTACGTAACCTATAGAAGTTTTTGGAGTATAAAAAACGTAATACTACTAAATTTTATGATGCTACGGATACTGAAATCAATAAAAAGAGTATTTTCATTTGGCGAATGATACCAATCCAAAGCCGCACTACCTAATATGAAGACTCAATCCATCAGATAAAAAAAAAGTAAAATTCTCTAACCTACTATCTTTTGACACGGCTCAAAAGAAACCTATCAGCATCCATCGCCCATTTAAAAAATCACCAGCACTCGCAATACTTCTCTCAATCACCTCACATGCAACTCCCATCAGCCTTCTCCACCCTCACCCTCTACCCTCGATCCATCCCCCCTATTCCTCCTCCCCATCCTCGTTCATTCCACTCATTCCAAATCCCAGCCAACAACCTACTTTCCAATGAGCCCCAACCTGCATCGGCCTGCTATCGCGGCAGTTTGCATCAGCCGAGAGTCAGCCCCGCGGCGCCTCCATCCGCTCATCCACTATACCGCTGTTGCTGCTGACGCTCCATCGAGGGAATCTAATAAAAAGCAACGATTCCCCTCGCTCGCGCCAGCCCGAAAATGGTCCTCGCATACACAGAGCGAGCGAGCGAGAGAGAGATAGATAGAAGCTCAGAGGGAATGCGGGGCAAAGACCGGACCGCAGCACCATGAAAGCCGATCGATTTTGCGAGAGAGCTGCCGGCTAAGCAGAATCAGAAACTGGGCCAGGGAGTTGTAGCTGTAGCCGGTAGCTGTGTTATAGGTGGTAGCGGCGCGGTGTGTGCATGTACGCTTCTCGCTCTTTTACGAGCCGGCGAAACGCGATGTGACACACACTCTCCATCTCCGTTGATTCGTGCACACACAGACACACGTAGTTGCAAGAGCAAGCAAGGAAGCCAGCGAGCGAGCGAGTTCGCCTTTACTGCCCAGGCAATAAAATCAATTCCCGGCGCTGCACGCGGCTGAGCTGCGAACGGCCGGGTTTAAGGGATCGTTATGATTCGCTAGCCTACCGGAAAATCCTTGCTCCGTCTTACTTGCTTAGTTACTTACTTACTTACTCGCTGGCTCTCGAGATTAAGGACGGTTGACGTAGTCAGCTTTCAAAGGCAATTCTGATTGAAATGCTCGTGAATGGGAGGATTTTAATAGTGGATTTTTATGATGAAAGATCAATATCTACGGGCTTGCAGCAGATGTGCCTTGCCGGACTCGGAATACGTCTACTTAAGTGATACGAGTATGTAATAGAGAGAGATAGTACTGAACATTGATCATTTAATCATTTACATTTTTCATCTTTGGATCTATGAAAGATATTGATAAATCTATACAAAATCTTTTCAAAAGCATCTGAGGAATACATAAAGAATGTTTCCAACAAAATATTCTAAACTCTAGAAGAAGATAAGACTTCTTTTGTAATGCCAATTGCAAGACCAATGGCCAAGCGGATTGCTTCATCGAAAAATGAACTACGGGCTGTGCACATTACCATGAATGAACATTCATGGCAAAAAAATAATTAAAATTGTTTGTTTATAAGGAATTTGCTTAAACAATTGTTCTAAAACTCAATTATCGAGAAAAACTAAAGTCATTCAATTCTGCGGGGACAATTACTACGAGAAATTTGTAGTCATTTTTTTATAACCTTGCTAGTTTATCTATGGGTTAAAATAGTAATAAATCATACATTCAAAATCTATCTTCTTTAAAATGTTTAATATTTTCTTTTAAGGTGGTTTATTTTTCTTTTACACTTAATTTTTTGTAGACGATCTCTTCTAGTTTGATATTTCTTTTCGTTTTTTGACTTCTGAAGGCCCTAGAAATCGGATACTTAAAATAGATGAGAAAAAACGTTATATTTTATAAGAAACAACTTTGGAAGATGAAAGTTAAATGAAGTAATGAATGCGTGAGTCAGTGGACTCGTTTTTAATACGCTGTAGTTTATTATAACCTATAATTTTCAAATGCGTCTTCTGCTTCTGATCCATCCAACGGATTTTTCGCTTATCTTTTTCTCTTGCTTCAACCAGGTAAGTATTGAGCGGTCACATAATGGTAAAACCATTTTGGTCTGTACCAAACGGCAATGACTTTTTGGTAACTTGACATTCTTATGTCTATGAAAAAATTATTGCCTATGAAAAAATTATTTAGGGGCACATTCGGAAAAATGGTTTTACTGTTGGGTGTACCTGCTTGAGGAGATTAATGATACCGAGGGAGCGACATAGTGTGGAGATGGTCTCCCGCTTTGTAAACTTTTTGATAACCTCTACTATAGGTCCTTTAACGGCCGTGTAGGGAACTCATCTATCTTATAGCCTACAACTTCTATGCAAAACTGGCCGACACATTAGAGATAAATAATATTATAATATTATTTTTGTAGTAGAATTAAGATTTTAAATTTTGAATACACATTTTTCAAAAAGTTGTAACATTAGAAAATTTAAAAAAAACAACATATCTGGCTTCTTGTATTTGTAAATGTACAAAAAATATGTATTATTAAAATATCCCATGGAAGAATTTACTCTCGGCAGAATACTGTTCGAATATTAGTTGCCGACACTACAGTACTTGCAAACGTTAGAGGTCCAGCACTGAGATGTAACGGGAATGATAAGAACGTGCCAGTACAATACTTTTCTTCTTGATATATTCAAAATTGTACAAGAAATATATATTTTTAGGCACACGCGAGACACTTCACTCAAAGTTTAGTGTAATACTCATAACTACAGATTACTATCGCGCGGCCGAAAATTTCACGTAAGCTTAGTTATCGTACATTAAATTAATATTTTGTTAAACGTTGGCCTAAAAAGTAGGTTAAGTTACGTTTGACGATTTCGCGATGTTTTGTTTTCTTTCAATGTCGGCAAAAAGTATTACACCGATTCTGAGACGTTTTTCGGGCCAACGTCGATTCATTTTACTGGCCCATTCTTATCAAAACGATATAATCCCTTTATTGGTTCAGCACCGAAAAATAATTTACTGGCATACAATATTCAGCCAGAATCGTCCTGAACTATCACTGCTGGCAAATTCTTTCATGGGATGCCTGATTTTAATTTGATCTGTGTATCTAACAATTATTTTTAAGAAATTTGCGCTAGAAAATATGAAGTTAAATCTTGTAATACAGACATATTTATATGTTTTGTATACACGTAATACACATTTTTCAATATCTAACTATTTTAACAAATTGATAAATGATTTTTTTTTCGTATATAGAGGAGACTAGGATATAGTGGATCACTAAAATGCATCCCATAGAAATTATAAAAAGCATAATTAATAAAAGAACTAAAATAGCATTTAGTTACTATCCAATTGAAGAATGTTATCCTAGATTTATATCAGTGTTTAATGTTTCTTTCTAATAGTAAAATGTACTTATAAATTACTTGGAAAATAGCGATTTGAAGAATAGTTGGCGTATAACAGGCCAGTGTAATTTTACACTCTTGCTGTTACACTATAAGTACGGAAATACCGTAAAAGAGAAGTACAATGTTTGTTTATGCTTAATCAATCTCGATATTAGATCGAGATACTTTACAGCGACTCATAAATAAATAGAAACTTTACATCCGCTATGTATGAAAATTTTTGTCAAATTTACGGCTCTAAAACAATTTAAGATTCCTATTTTATATCTGCTGCCATTTTAATTATTCAAATTATGTTTTTTTATCAATAGACATGTCAACGATATGTCCACTCATCTACAATCAAATAAAACTTTTTTATGTACTAAAAATAGTGGCCCATTATACCCCAACAAAAATGGTCCGTTATGCCCCATTTGCGATAAGTAACGTTTCGTATCATAACTTTTTTTAATCTTAATGAAATAAGTTACGAAAAGTAAAATAAAGCTTGAAACATATCCTAAAAATGGAGCATTGTCTGATTTTTAAAGCAATTGAAAACATACACGGTTGGCGATTTGAGAAGATTGTATCGTTCTTCACATAACTTGTTTTTCTCAATTTAAAACTGCATGACCTGTAATTCTTTTTTGCTTAGAGGAGGATATTCATACAAAAAAAATTAACTCACACTACGACCACAAGTATATTACAACGCGAGACAAAAAAATTTCGTCTCCTTTATATAGCAAATGTGGCTAGTAGTGGCCCGTTATACCCCATGGTCCGTTATATTCCAGTCTCCCCTACATAGTTTCAAAAATCAATGAAAAGCAAATTACTGAAATTCTGTTACATTGTTAATTTTTGCGTGCTAATCACTTAAAAATCGTGTCTCAAACTTTTGTAATCCTACCTTGAGCACGTGTAATTATGTAAGGGGCAACTGTTTATTCAATAAAATATAATAAAGTAGAATAAAATAAAAAAAATGAAACAAAACTAAAAAAAAATAATAAAAAAAATATATATAAAAAAATTATGTATGTATATAAAAATAAAATAAAAAATATAAAAGATAATATGTAAATTTATAACTCAAGTTTATGTTTTATTGATCTGTTTTTTAATTGCAAAACATATACAATCTCAGTTCTAAAGCAATCGCTAATAATCCAATTTCAACTATACGAAATACTCCTCAACACTAATTTCCAAGAAAATCATTCTACAAATTGTCAAGTAGTTGAAGCAGCAGAGAAACACGCGCGCACACAGCCTGGAAAGCGAGCGAGTCTCTTATCGACCCTTCCGCAGGCCAGCTAGAGCTTACCCCCGCAGCTCCGGGCACAGCAGCACCGCGCGCGCACGTGCGCGCGCCAATCCATTCGTCCTACGGATGCAGCGGCGCTGCGCCGCGCTTCGGAGTCCCTCGACTCGGCTGATTTCTATCGACGAATTGAAAATCCATTCGCGATAAGAAAAGACGAGGAGGGAGGCGCGCCGCCCGCGCTATTGGCCGTAGCTCTAACGTTTCTCCTCTGTTCGCTGGAAATATCGCTTTTAAGAGAGTCTACGAGGTTGGATTTCTCTTTTTTTTGTTGTTGCATTTTTCAAAGATGTGGATAACGGAGCTTTTAAGAAGAGGGAGTGGAGGGTGTGTCTTAAGAATTTTGTATGGGATTATTTTTTATCGAGGAAGTGCATAGATGTGTATAAAAAATATACCTATCATTTTTTTCACTTGACGTGTACAGTTGACGTTAAAAAATTCTGGTCGAATTTATTTGAATTTTTCGAAATCCACCAATGAGGTTAGAGAAAACGAGCATTCGTTCCATTGAAGTTGCAGCATTTAGCAAAAATTCAAATAAATTCGATCGGAAGTTTTTAACGTCGAGTGTACATTTAATTGTTAACGTGTTAATAAATGGTAAGCCTATTTTATGATTTATTTTACACAACAGTTTGTATGTTAAGCGGATCTATTCCCGATATACTGATTTTATAAATCGCTCACTTGTCTTGCCAGATAAAAGAAAAGGATAAAAAGAGAAAAGGATAAAAGCCTATAAGATGCGCATATTTGAATATGTTGATGAATGTCTCACCGCAGCGGAAAAATAAAAGTTGCCGCTGCATTGGCTGCATCACGGCTATCGCACGAATTGTTGTATTAACTCCAATTTTATGAATATTAAATAAAGTTATTATTAAGGTGACGAATGGGTGTTAGAAAACCATTATCAATATTCAAAGTTTAACTAAATTTTCACCACTATCATTCTTTTAGCAAAACATGATTGATTTAAAAAGAAAAGCAACCGAAAATAATAAAAATCATAAAAATTTCTTTAAAAAAAATACAATTCTGTACCAATTGAATAAAATGAAAAACTAAACTTACTTATTTTTAAAGTTTCCCGAACTTATCGATAGAATAGTCATATTTTTTAGATTTCGTGAAAGTTTCAAGTCAATTTATAAAAATTGACCCTGTACTTACGTGACAAATTAATAATAATAGTAGTAGAATGTTTATTATTCTAACAGTTAAAGTTTTACCATATAAATAATGTTACGATGAAACTTTATCAGCGCTCTTTTTTCTGTGTGTATGTGTGTGAGGGGGAGGGGCTGTGTGTGTGCGTGTGTGTGTATCTGTGTGTGCGTGTGTGTCTGTGCGTGTATGTGTGTGCGCGTGTGTGTGCGTGTATGTGTGTGTGTGTATGCGCGCGTGCGTGTGTGTGCGTGTGTGTGTGTACTTGTATGTGTGTGTGTATATGTGCGCATTATTTTTTTTTGTTTTTCGGTGCGTTTTTGTTTTTTAGCAGTTTTTCGATTTTTGAGTTTTAGTTTTTCGGGTTTTCTGATACGTAGAAATAATATCATGGCCTCAGTGTCAATGCATTTAAAATAGCATAAATTTACCTATCTTCTTCGACACGAGAAGATTTATTTATTTTTCGATGAAGATACGCAATCAGAAAGAAAATGAAAGATTTATTTTTTTAGGATATTTTGAAATTGATAATGCAATTTATGATCATAAGCTTATAATTTTTTGTAATTTATGTTTTGACAAACAATGAATGATAAAAAAGTACGCCTTTTTGAGCTATTAATTAGAAAGGGATCGGATATAGCAATTGAAAACACGATGGGCTTGGAATAACTTTAACCCAAAAGTACGCGCGCATTTCAGATATTTTTAAATTTCACTTCATTATATTTCGAGTAATTGAAGTCCTAAATGAAAATAATCAGTAGAAGAATGATCAAATAAACTCGATGTTTTCACGGTCTTTGATATTAGCGAAACCAATTATATGAACTGCATGCATTTAATGGTAATTTTTTAGGTAAGTTATTTATATGTTAATATTATAAAACAAAGTTTATTAGTTCATTGCAATGCCAAAAAAACGAAAAAAATAATGATTTTTTAAAATTTTGAATAACGTTTTTAAATTCTTAACTCTATTTTTAACTTGAAATTCATACAAGTTGTAGGTACAATTTACATATTCATACAAATTGCATACTAAACACGTATATATATTTATAGAACGATATGTTTATTGGTTTTTGAGACAATCGGAGCTTCACGCCACATTTCGAGCTGCCTGCGTGATCGCGCTGAACTACTTCAAATCCGAGCGCTAAAAAAAGCATTATTTTGGGAACTATAGCACCACTTACAAAACATTTATTTTTTAATTCGAGGAAGTTTGAGGAGAAAACAATCTTTTTTATCTGGACATCTCTGAATCCACCAATTAAAATTAGGTAGAATTCATTTGTAGCAGATGTGTCCAATTATTCGACGAAATTGTTTAAACAGAATGCAAAACAACTAATTGTTAAAATATCAAGTTTTTCCATTTATGCATATAAATATACTGAATTCATTTCTGTCGCTGTTCGATCACTGGACTCCTTGACTTTTTTTTAAATTGAAAAAGTTACATTTTTGCTTGTAAAAACTGTCAAAGATATCGGGGTGAAATCAGGTACACTTTTTTAGTATGTTATTACCTACAACTTGTATGAATTTCAAGCTTGTAGGTGAAGTTTTGAAACAGTTATTAATTTTACGAATTTTGCAACGAAACTAATAAAGCTATCCTAAAGTTTCACTACTCATTTTGATGGGATTTTATCTCCGGTAGTTCGCTCTTTAAATACAGGCGTAAAAGCAGATTTTTTAACTTTGCTGACTTTTCCTGCATTTATCCGGTATTCTGAGTTACTCAAACTTAGCATATACTAATCCCAACTTCTTTTACTTCCCTTAATTTTATTATCCCGCGAAGCACTTTTTCCGTGTAAGAAATCTAATACGTCTCGACTAAAATATTTGTTTTTATAATTTCTTATCATTATATCTTCGTTATGTTTGGACCAAGAAATTTAAATAGTAAGAGAATAGAACAAGAAATTGATGCAAGCGATAAAAGCTCAAGGTATAAGATGGGAAAGAAGAATAATGAAAAGTATACAAGATGGAAGGAAAATAACTAATAAGGAAGCCGAATAGAAACAGAAAGTTTTTAAATTACAAGAAAGAGTAGATAAAATAGAGAAAGATAAACGGAAACTTAAATGTGAAAATGAAAAGGAAGCACGTGCTATGGAACAGCTAAAGGAGTTAAAATCAAAATGTGAGGAAAGAGACAGAAACGAAAGAAGGAATAATGTAATTATTCGTGGATTATCTGTACAGAAAGAAGAACAAGGACTGATACAAATTTTATAAAGAGAAATTGGGTATGCAAGTCACAGTTGATCATGTGAGAATGATCGGAAACGGCAAAGTCATCATGGTAAAAATGAAAAATTTTAACGAAAAAGAGAAAGTTATGAGCAGTAAAAGCAAACTTGGAAACGCGAAACTTTATTTTAATCATAACAGAACGTGTAAGGAAAGAAAAATAAACAAAGAAAAATAAGGGAAAAGGCAAATAGTAAAGGAATAGTAGTAATTATGAAGTATATGAAGATAAAAGTAGAAAATACGTGGTATAGATTTTTGTGGGATGAAAAGGAAGAGCAGATGACCTCAGAAGAATTCAAGAAATTACACAGCAAAATCAAAAGGGGAAAGATAAAGGACAAAAGAAAATGAAGTAGACGATGAGTACAAAGAAATAAGGACTAGAGGATCAGATAATAAAAATGAAATTGAAGAAGACAAATTACAGATTACGGCTACAATGCAAATAACAATCACATAAATAGCATTTGTGAACAGCTGAAACCAGAAATCCCGAAAGGGCATCATTATTTTAAATAAAAAAAAATTGTTTATGTTTCATTGAAAGATAAAGTAAATATGTTACGATTATATCACTATTCTCAGAAATAATGATAATATAATATATCACACTCCACATCACAGTATTGAAATCATATTTTTTTTTCATATTGACGTAAATATGTATTAATATAAATTTCATCAGCTACTATAGACTGTATATTGTATACTGTTTTCTCAGTTTTGTTATCTCAATTTTTTGCACTCATGAGGAATGAGGGAGAAATAAATTTAAATACGCAATTGCAATATCTTTGGGCATTCCCTTTCTTAATCAATCTTCCGTGAGTATTTATCTCTTTGAACCATATATTTTAATCAGCAATGACGTGCTATTTAAGCAAAAGTGGAGACTTCACAACGTTAGTTTCATTTCGTTGGCTATTAAGTTTGAATATTATTATTAAAAATAAATTTAATGTAAGTATAGTAGTTGATTTGCACGAAATAAAATCATTTATTTATTCTTTTATTTATTTAATATTCAACGGGCGGTTAGCTTTCTGTACATCATACATGTAAGATACAGAAAGTCGGGCGGTGGTGATTATATTTTAAAATCAAATTACGTAAGATTGACTGTTTATTTTTTGTACTTTTATGTGCTTCCATTAAATAAAAATGTATAACATTGGGTTATTATACATTGTTACGCAATAAGAACTAATAGCAACTATTAGAAAGTCTATACCCTGGTAGAATATTATTTAGTTTTATTGAGGCTTACTAAGAACTTACTAAGTGGGAGCCTCAACCATATATGCATGGAACTTAGACAAAATTAGATAATTTTCAACCAGGGTACATTTTTTAGAAATCCTCTTCTAACTGTAGTTTCATAACAAATAGATACGAGTATTATACCGTTCATGAGCATGCCATTAAAATGTTAATACGTTTTCTACTTGCAAAAATAAAGTCCATAACTTTTTCATTAGTAAAAGTATAATTTGAAAGACTCACGCATTACATTATAATATTTGATTACAGCTCACATTACCATAATTCAGCAACATGTCAACACTAATGTGTAAAATCGCGATTTTAGTAATGACTTGCCTTGCTTTCGAAATTAGAGCTTCTAATATAAAGAATATCTCAAAGTCCCACGACTTTCCTAAAAGTCTAGTATACATCAATAAAGAAGATATAATAGGATCAAGCTTATTGTACGTTGTGTGCGAAAAAACCAATATACAATCTGAGAAGAAATGCAAAGTTATATTTGAAACAAATACTCACGAGGTAGATAGATCATGCAATATCACTCTTAAATCTGAAGATGAGAATGGAGAAATAGATAATTTTTCTATAAAGGTTATACTATTAAACCCAAATAAAGCTGTTTTATTGTGGATGGATGAGAGTAAGAAGTTGACAAAACATTTTATGAAATTAAGCACCGTTAATCTCGTTAGCTGTCAAATCAGCGAGATGAAAATGGCCATAAACATGAAAAAGGATGAAAATTATTTCTTATTTAGTTCTTTCGTGCAGCCAAGTATCCCTACTGTGGTTAACAATCGTACTTACGATGTTATCTTCGAAAATCCAGAGCTGTGTGGTAACAAACGTTGCAAAGTGACATTCGACGCTGATGGAACCAAAGTCGCTGGTCCCATCGCCTGGTATCCCAACATAACCGATGAAATCAATCTGGCTCCGATTGAATCTCATTCCAGGTCTAATGGACTCTTGATGGTCAAGTACAATCTGTATGCTGATCGCGCGGAAGTGTCTTTAGTCCAATCTGATGGTAAGTCATCAACTGAGATAATAATATATCGATAATTAAATGGATGCGCGGTAAATTAATATAACTTGAGTTATATCGTTTTTTCGTAAATTGCATAAAATTAATCAGCAGCACCTCAATACATATTGTGTACTAACTATAGAAGTGTAAAATTATATTAAAGCCTATAACTAAAGACGAATTTTAATAAAACGGTATAACTCGAGCATATCTTCAGTAAAATCTTCTGTAAAATCTCAAAAAATTAAAAAAAAAAGAGATTTGACGAGCATTTCTTCAATTGATAGGTTATGTAAAAATAATTTATATAATAAGAAATGCTCTGTAATGATGAAAACGGACTCGATCTTTGTTAAAACAGAATAACTCGAAAATTTCATTCTTTATTATTGAGCTTATTTTTTATCCTTTATTTTTCTTCGCGCATAAAATCAGTGTGTTAATGAATTATTTAAGCCCCTATTGGGTAGCAGCAATGAAAACCTTTTTTAACATAATTTCCTATGTTTTTCTCATTTATTTCGAAACGCGATTTTTAGAGTTATATCGTTTTATCGCGCATCCCCTCAATTAGATATATTGTAAATATTGAATTTAACACTTTCAGTGCGACTAATATATCAGCCGATCTTTATCAATTGTCTGCAAAACTAATGAAATTTTCTAACATTCAAGAAGCAATTTATTTAAGAGCTTAAAGAATATAATAACCGCATAAAAAAGTTTGATTAAATTTTACGTTTACTGTAAGATAAAATTCAAAGTAAAATTGTGATTTTTACAGCCCATATTAGACCCGTACCTCACTGAACCGGTTGAGAGGTTGTTTGTGCAATTTCATATATCAAATTAATAATTCATTTTCCGGGAGTCCGCTTATATTGAAAGAACAAGGCTGTATTTAGAAATGTCTAAAAAACATCTCGTTTTGTCGCCATCTTGAACAGACCCTGAATGGGTTTCTAAATTGTAGTTTGACACTAAAACAATAATTGTGATGGCATATACGCATGATGAATTGTATTTCTGTTTTATAAAGGTCTAAAAGTATTGAAGGAATACAATATTGGAGATTATTTTAATGATCAGGGTTGGATCGCGGTTTACTCAACTGCCCATGAAACCATTGGTATTTGCACGCAGGCGAACTCTACTGCCACTTGCACTCAGTTTGATCTCGACGGCAAACAAAAATTGAAGGTCAAATTTGAAGCTAAATACAAAATAATTGATTCGAACGTGCACAATTTGCCTAATGGTGGATACCTGTTGCTCACCGTTGGGTGTCCCAACTCTTCTTGTTCCAAACTTGGCGATCATATTTACGATTTGATGAAGATAGATGCCGACGGAATGCACATCAGAGCTTTGAAAATTACAGAATTTAAATGTCGCCCTGGATACGATATATTTGAATCAAAATTCTTTGAGAATGATTCGAATGAATCTTGCTTGTCCTTTGTGTGTGTAAGTGAAACGGGTGAACACTTAAACTTCTTCAGCAAGTGCTTTTCCGATAACGAGTTTTGCAACTGAATGTTGATTAATTATTTTTAAATAAATCAGTTAAAAACTTTATTTGTATTTTCTTTTACTGGGTCCTGATTTACTAGCAGCAATAACAAATTATAACGTTCGGGGCAGTTTAAAGTTTACACTAAATAAATAGAGAATAAATATCGCTCATTATTGGTAAGTTTGCATTACGATATAATACTTTTGATTTAAATTTTGTTCTTTTGTGTCATAATTAAAATAATCAGTTAATATCGAATTATGTTTAATTTTTTACTATATATTAAGGGCCAAAATATTATGTTATTTATACATTTCCAGCCCAAGGAATACATTTTACTGCTGTTATACAGAAAATGTATGTATTTTTACAGTAACAATCACTATTATGTTATTATTATTGTATTATATTAGATATTATTATTATACTATTATTATTATTTATCTAAATTGTCTTATTTCATACTGTTATTATAGAAAAAGAAACATTCTAGCATAATAGATAATTTTTCGCTTAATAACCTATAAACAAAAAACTTATTTTTTTAGTTATACAATTGAAATGCAACGCTAGATTGAGTAAATCCTTTCTAATTACGTTATTTACAGCAAGCACAATACATCATTAACAGTTTAAAGCGTTATTAAATCAAATTCTCTTAAGTGTTGCCAACTCAAAATTGTAGAAAAATTAATCATCGGTGAAATGGCTTGGTCTTCACCGCTCGGTCGAGATGGTATGTTTTTCACCGCTCGGCCGAGATGGCATGCTTTTCACCGCTCGGTCGAAATGGCATAGTTTTCCTTTCAACTGACGATGAGAATAGCTGTTGTCCTGCAGGCACCGTTGCTGCTTACCATTACTACTTGGCCTTTATAATAATAATAATAATTCCCTCGGATGTTTACTGTCCTCGCTTCACTCGGGCAATAAATCCACCCTCGGGAACAATCTTCGCCTTTATTCCCTTGTTGCATACTGTACTATTTTAGAACAAAATGGATACGTTCTTCAAATTCACGTTTTTTCTTAGTTTTAATCGACAAATCAAAAGATAACCACGCATTTTTTAAGATTGTATGTCTATCTTTTATATATCTTCAATACAAACTACCGAAAAAAAATTTTTTTTTTGATAAAATAGTAAATTTTTGTAAACCTTTAAATTTACGTCTATTTCTTAAAAGTAGCTTATGATTAGTTTTGAAAGACACAAATCCGAAGGAAATCACGCGCACTTTAAAAATTTGTGTCTATCTTTTAGATATCTACCAAAATTTTACACAATGAACATTAGGACATTTTTCGAAATTACATTAAAATAAGAAGCTGTAAAACATAATTATTTATAAAATTATAATTGTTTTTATATCAAGTGGTGTCTGTTAGTTACCACGACGGTAGCTAAGTGTTAATTAAATTGATTTTTCATGCATTTTGAGAAACCTTGTTCAATTGTTAATAACTTTAGCTCAAACTAATATTGTTTAACTTTCAGGTCTCAAATTAAAGCTCTTTTTGCTTACTTTAGTAACGTATATTCGAAGTCAAATAGCTTATATCAAGCCTCATCAAAATTCGAGTTCCAAAAATTGTTTCTTCCACAATGACGGGACAGTTTGTCTCATTCCATTGAAGTAAAAAAATTCATTTGTAATATTACATATTCTTAGAAACATAGCAATATTTTCAACATTTAATGTACTTAATATTTCTTTTAATATAGTGACCCGATTGACTTACTTGATCAGATTGACCCAGTGCTCCCCTATATATTGCGTCAGTTATGATAATATTCTCTCCCAAGGTTGTAATATAACTATATATTTTAATCAGTATACGAGTTGCTATTAAAGCATAAGTGGAGAGATAATCGATGTTAGTCACACTTTGTCCATCATCAAGTTTAAATCATATTATTTAAGAAACTTGATGTAAGTATAGTAGTCATTGTATACAAAACAAAATTTACTATATGCAAAAAAATTATTTTTTATTTTTGTATTTTTAATTTCTTAACTTTTTACTTTTTATTTATATATATATATAGTTAATTTAAGAAATAATAGCAACTACTTATAAGAAGCATAATACCTTCTTTAGAAATGAAGTTCTAATAATAATTTTCTACAAAACAGACTAAACACGATACATGATACTCTCTGGTGAAAATGTTTTTTCAGCAATAGAACGTAAAAAGGTGTATAAACATGTAAAATGGTGTACAAATACGCAAAAAAGTGTTTGACAATGTAAAAACATGTCTGAATTTTGATATTTTTTTTATTATTATTTTCAACATCAATTCAATGAGTTCCACGGTAAAAATGGTAAAACTGGAGTTACACAGTATATTGTTTTATTGCATGAAATGAATCAGCAACTTTAAATACACAAATATTCATATTTTTGTATAAAAAATGTATATGTATATTATATCAAATATAATAAAATAATAATACAAAAATATGTATGTGCGTGTGTGTTTGTATGTAAGTATGTATGAAATTAAATTTTGTATCTACCATAACTCTAGAAGAGAAGCATAAAACACGCTAAATTTTTTTAGGTTAATTAGGTATATCTCAATAAAGAACTGCCCGGGAAAAAATCTTTCACATATAGACATATATTGATGAAATTATCTTATCTTTCTTTTACTTGAAATCTTTAATATGCAATAATAGTTATCTCTATATGTGCATGTATGTGTATCTCTATGTGTGTATATGTATGTGTGTGTGTATAAATCAATGTATATGTAGGTATACATATTTTCATTTCTTAATAGAGCAAGGCGACAGTTGCATCGTGTCGAAAAAAGGCCACATTTAGTTCCGCTCAATAGATATAAAAAACCGCGAAAACCAATACACGCGTCACAAAATATATGGTGTGCAACATCAGCGAGAGGCTTTTTTTGTCCTTGTGTGTTTGCAGTACTCGTCTCCGGCTTGCATAACGTGTGTACACGCCTTACGCGAAAAAGCATGCTTCGCACACTTCGGGTACTTCGCGTACGTTATCCACGCATGAGAAACTAGACTTTTCACACGGAGTTTCAAAAAAGTGTAAAAATGTGATATGTAGCGTAATAGACTGTAGTAAGATGTAAAAATGTGATATTTAGCGTAGTAACTGTATAAAAGGTAAAAATGTGATATATAGCGTGATAAACTGTAGTAAAATGTATAAAAGTGTAAAGCTTTATTCCAAATTCAGACTTTCTTACACTTATTGTACTATAGTTTACATTTTTTACAGAAAAAATTTCACCGGGATAGTTCTTAAATGTTTAAAAAGTATTCTGTTGAAAAAATAAAAAACAATATTATTATTTTTATGTTAACTATAAGTATAATGCAAAGGAATCAAGCATTATATTCTAATATTTTATTGCAGGTCACAGTATCTTAATTTAGTAACATGTCAACTCTAACGCGTATAGTCGCTATTTTGACGGTTACTTGCCTCACTCTCGGAATCAACGCTTCTAATTTAAAGAGTACCTTAAAGTCACACGACTTTCTGGTCGGGAAGTATTTATCAGCCAATATGGTATAGAAGGACCAAGTTTATTGTACGCGGTGTGCGTAAATTCCAACGGAAAATCTGAGAAGAAATGTAAAGTTATACTTGAGGCTAATACTCCCCAGCTAGTAGACAGATCTTGCAAAGTTACTCTAAAATCCGAGGATAAGTTTGGCGAAGTAAATTTATATGTTAAAGTTGCGCTATTGAACAAAGATACAGCTGTTTTGCAGTAGATGGATGCAATCGAGAAGTCAGCCAAATATTTTATGAAGTTAGTCACCATTAATCTTGTTAGCTGTCAAATCAGTGAAGCACAAACAGACACTGATATCGATAATGACAAAAATCAGCGATTGTTTAGCAGCATGATTCAGCCAATTTTTCCTATTGTGGGTTACAATGACACTTACGATATTGTCTTCAAAAATTCGAGGTTGTGCGGTAACAAACATTGCAAAGTGAGTTTTAACGCTGACGGAACCAAAGCTGTTGGTCCCGTCGCTTGGCCTGAGAATGCAACCGAAGACGTCGTTCTAGCTCCGGTTGAACCACATTCCACGTCTAAGGGACTCTTAGTATTAAAGTACAACTTACATGCTGATTGTGAGGATGCGTCTTTAGTGAAATCTGATAGTAAGTCATCAGTTTGAGATATGTAATATATTGATGTTTAGAAATCATATAAATATTTAACTTTATGCTAAGCTAGAAATTATGTAATCGATTCAGTGCAAAAGTATTTCATACAGCATGATATAGAATTTTTCCGACCAGAATTTTTGGATAATCTGATTTTCTTCTTCTTTTATACACGAAAACGTCTTTATTTTTTATTTAATAAGTTATATGTTAGAAACACTTCCTCAAACTAAAGTAATGGTTCCAATATGAAATTTTTTATACAAAGAAATTAATTTTATTACATCTCTTTGTAATAGCTCAAAAAATATGAGCTATTTATTATTTATTGTTTTTTCAAAATGTAATTAAACAAGATTTTTTCAACTTAAATTCAATATTTATTTTATTTTAATTACATTTTTGCATATCACCTTAAAGGTATTTAAACCCTTAAGCTTAGACGGTTATTTTTTTTATATGATGAAAGTCATTTATTGTAAGTTATATTGAATAATTTTTAGCCAATTTACTTTAAATTTCACACACAGTTTCTATATTCATTCCCATATCTTAGTAAATTATTCATACCTAAGAACTAACTAAGAAATACAATAAAAAAATTACGGCGACATTTTCTAGATATAAGGTAATCAAAATTAAATAATAAAATGCTGCCAACATTAATACAAAAATATTGGTATGTGTATACAGAGTATGTAAAAAGAATTTCAGATTCCAAGGTGTTATATGTCAAGGGCAATTAAATGTTGAAAAATGCGTTTTTTTTTAAATATTTTAAGATTTTACCAACATTATCTGAGTTTTAACTTAACAACTAGGGACTTTTGAGAAAATAGTGTAAGATCATTTTTTGTTCAAAATAAGGTAAGAAATCTAAAAAAAGATTTATTATACCTTATTGTGAAATTTTGTGATCTCATGCATTGTGATATATTGTGATATTAAGATTCTAGAAAAACGCCACAATTTTTGTCAAAATAAAAAATCCTAAAATTCAGTTTTCATATTTCTTTTAATTGTAGACTAGTTAGATTATGGTCTCGAGCTTAATATAATTTTTTCGGAATTTTTAAATAGTGCACTTATTTTTTGTATTTGTTCTTTATAAACTCATGTATTGTGATATATTGTAATATTCAAATTCTAGCTGATCGCCATCACTTTTCTCAAAGCAAAAAATCTTAAAATTTAGTATTTCACGTCAACTTTCATTCTAGACCTTGTGCAAAATGGTCTCAAGCTAAATATCATTCCTGCGTGGCTATTAAATGGTGACTTTTAATTTCAGTCACACAATGGAAATACCAAAAAAACTGCACTATTTAAAAATTCTGAAAAAATTATATTAAGCTTGAGACCATAATCTAACTATTTTAAAGAGAATCTATTGAACTCCACGAGCTATAAACCCATATATACTACTCCAACGGACTTTTGTCATTCCGCTTTTCTCAATTCGGATAGGTTACTGTATTATGACAGTTTATCCTCCGAAAGAGAAATTAATGCGAAAATAACATCCGAAAGAGAGGAATGTCTGAGCAAAGAAAAAGAATATATATTTTGAACGTAAATAAAAAATAAGAATAAGTTTTTATTAAGAAATAATGAAAAAATTATATAATAGCGTTTAATAACTTGGCATTAGGACACAAATATGCCTTATAATTCCGGGTTTTATCACCAGATGGATGCAAGTTTTTTGTATCCATACATAAATTTATCATTTCTGTTCCAAATATAACCGATTTCATCTCAAATCATGCGGGACGCTCAAATTATAGTATATTATTCTACTCGAAAAATAAGCGTATACGTATTTTTTGATTTTTCGATAGCATCAAAATTGCATGTGTTACGCTTTTTTCAAAAATGACTCCTCAAATTTCGTTTCTCAAAAATCGAAAACTTTTTTCTTTTTAAATCGTTCTAATTCGTCTTTTTATGGATATTTGAAAATAATTCTGTACATATTCGATGCTGTTGGTGATACTCTTTCGATCTGCCAAGTTCAAAAATTTTTTTACAATAAATCAAGGATGATATAGCATTTTTTATAAACAATGAAAAATGCTTTTTTCTCAAAAAAGCCATCTTTTTTTTGACTCAATTTTTTTTATAGATAGCTAGTCTCAATACCTATATGGTCATATACATGACATTTGGAATATTTTTGTTTTTTAAGAGATATAAACGAAATAAGAAAAAAAAATTATGTTCCCCCATAGCACTGTCGTGCAAGAAAAAATCCTATGTATTTTTCCCTTTTTTATGATTTTTAGACATTTTATTGCTTTTTCTAACTTTCCTGCTAACACGATTCTCTGAGTTGATTTTCTTCTTCTTCTGTTTCTCTTTATTTAACAATTTTGTTAAAGAATGAAGAGCAGTTCGACCTGTATAAGATTTTTTCTTTTTACCTACATTTACTTTCCATACATGGGTTTTCTGAATGCCGTTATATTTAGGAGCCTTAAGCCACTCTTATTTTATTTTGTCTAAAAACTTCAATATCTTCTTTTGGTAGTAAGATTAGTTTAATATTATTAGTATAAGATTGATCTTTTGTTACAAAAGCATTGGCATCTTGTATTGATTCAATATGACTGTTCTGAAGATTATGTCTAGTTGCATAGTGTTTGACTAGTCCGCCAACACCATCACATGAACCTTTCCCGTGACCTGTAGCTGAGAACAACCATTTTTTATTGACGGAAGCATTTTTCATTTCATACAATTGAAATCGATTTTTAAAGTGGCTTGCTGCTCCATCTGTTATAATCGATATTTGATCTATTAAATCGGTTGAATCATTTTTCATCGAATCAATTATTTTTTTCATTACTAACAAGGCATGGGCAGAATCGTGTTTTCTATCATCACTGATGACAGCAAAAGTTTATGTTAGTTTTCCTTGATAACAAACTGCTGTGAAAATAGAGACCTGTTGATTAACCCAGTGAGTACCTTGAATAGGGTTACTGTGAATCACTGCCCAATTTTCAGCAAAATCACCATGCAGTACTAGATGACCTGAGTTAGCTGCAGCTATTTCTTTCTCTTCTTTTATAGCTTTTCTTTGTATATTTTTAATATTTAAATGAACGCTTGTTTTGACTGTCCAAGAAGAAAGATCGCTAAAAAAATTGGAGATTGTTAATCTTTTCTTCACAAGATGGCCATTTTCCCACATAGCAAAAATAATCTCCTCATGTTCATTAGTTGTCTCTAATCGAAACAAACTTAGGTTGATGTTTTCAGAACCTGGGCATAAAGTACATTCTTGAAAAAGACACTTATCGGACAAATTGGAGCAAACAATTGCCGATAAAAGTGTAGAACGAACTCTATCGAGGTCTGAATGTTTGCCTCCTAGGAAATTATTTAGACTATGAACGTATAAATCAAAATTTGCACAGTAAATGCACAGACACACTTCCTTCGACGGGCTCAACATAACAAACTTTGGTTTTAATGTATAAAACTTTGTTATACCGATTTTTATGTCTGGGTTTTCTTGTTTGAATGGTTTATACGCCTCTTTTAAACTGCGTGTCAAATAACGTTTTATTTTTTTTTCTTTTTTTCCATTTTGTTGAACAGTTACAACATCACATTTATTAGGGCTTTGACGTGTACAGTTAAAGTCATCGTTTAGAAAATATTCCATGGCAATTTTTGTAGACTTTTCGTCCAATGGATGACCAGTATACGCGTCAGGTTCAGAATATATTCCCTTAGTTGTTACAAGCATTCTTGCTTTGTCAATCATATAAACAGTTACTTCGGGAAATGCTGATAAAATACTAGATTTTGTTAATGACGAAGGAAGCAACGTTAAAATTCTAATTTTCTCATTGATACTGTCACAATTGTCAAACGCTACTCGCAAGTTGTTGAGCCATTCATTGCAGAAGCATTGAGTCAAATCATCATGTGATTCATCAATGCAAACATTGTATGCTTCTGACAATTTTGAGCTAGTTGCAGATGAGAATGAAGATAATAGTTCTGATTTTTTTCTAATAATGTATCTTTGTACAAATGAATCATCGATACCTCTCTTCCTTTTAAGTGGCGAAACATTACCAAAAGAACTTGAAATTAAGGTTTCGTTTAAATGCTCAATCCGCTCTGGGGTGCTAGCTCGAAAATCATGGTCTTCAGTATCACTGTCCAAGTCAGTATAATTGTCTGAATGAATCGCATCAATTATTTCCTTTGGTTCAATATTTTTAACGCGTTCATAACAATTGAAGCATACATAATCCGAACTCTACACTGCTTTGTTAGGAAAACTTTGTCGAAGAAGTTCTGCTAAATTCTCCAATTTTCTAAATTTAACAGTGGCATCATATACGTTTTTTTTGTGTGATCCAAAAAAGTTTGGACACTTGCGCTTCTTTGTTGAATAAATTTCAGCCATAATTCAAGAGAAATCTTAGTATGTATAAGTAATACTATATATATTAAGATAACTAGACCGGGTTCCTTAAATAAGCTAAAATAACTAACATTATCTACGTGATAGCAAAAGATGAATTATAGCCACCTTGCGGAGAATTCTAGTACCATGCGTTATACTCCTCTATGGTGTACACACACACATATATAAATAATCGTACACGTATTCGCCTAATGCACAGATTCTTGCTCTGCTATATACGTATAATCATTATACTTAGGGGTACATAAAATTTTTTTCTTATTTCGTTTATATCTCTTAAAAAACAAAAATATTCCAAATGTCATGTATATAGGTATTGAGACTAGCTATCTATAAAAAAAATTGAGTCAAAAAAAAGATGGCTTTTTTGAGAAAAAAGCATTTTTCATTGTTTATAAAAAATGCCATATCATCCTTGATTTATTGTAAAAAAATTGTTGAACTTGGCAGATCGAAAGAGTATCACCAACAGCATCGAATATGTACAGAATTATTTTCAAATATCCATAAAAAGACGAATTAGAACGATTTAAAAAGAAAAAAGTTTTCGATTTTTGAGAAACGAAATTTGAGGAGTCATTTTTGAAAAAAGCATATCACATGCAATTTTGATGCTATCGAAAAATCAAAAAATACGTATACGCTTATTTTCCGAGTAGAATAATATACTATAATTTGAGCTGATTCAGAGAGATAGGTGCTGTCGGCCTGCATGATTTGAGATGAAATCGGTCATATATGACCAACTCTGGAGTATCACTTAGCGTCTGTAATAGGTACTTGCCAGCATTGCACTGACGATGGCTCACTGGCAAAGTACTGGAGCCGAAACGTTAATGTTTCAGAGATCAATGATTTTGTTTTTTATAAAGGAAGGGGGCTGTAGAAAAATATTTGTTATTTTTCGATGTATTTTTTATATTAGCGGGTTTTCGATTTTTGATTTTTAGTTTTTTGGGTTTTTTTGGTATGTTTGAAATAATATCATCGATCGAATGAGCGTAAAATTACCTATCTTTTCCGACCCGAAATTTTAAATAAGCTACTTTCTCTTTTCTGTTATACACGAAAACGTCGTTTTTTGTTTAAACGGTGAGATATGGGAAATCTATCATGGAACATCTTTTAAAATATTTTAGGTAATTAGGAATATGGATAAAAATATTTCGTGAAACTTCCAAGCCTTTATCCTTTTCCTTTTTCGAGAAAAAATAATATTGTAATAAAAATCTTTTTCTTTTGGCAAAGGATAACTTGAGTAAAATGTCATTATTCCTTCTGAAAATTTTCAGAAACGTAGCTTTTTACTATCTCTTGAGACTGTTAGAAGCCTAGATTATAACGACCTTTACATTCCGAGTTATTTGAGGTAATGTCTTTTTCTTAATTTTTTTATCGTTTATATTTCGAGAACGTAGCGGTAATTTTTTTCAAACCAGAGTGTATTTTTTTCGATTTTAACGAAGATTCTGAATTGAAAAGAAATTTTGAGATACATCGATCCGCTTTTGTTTTACAATTATTTCTTCATTTTACGATATTTTGTGATATTCTGAAATCGATAAGGTAAATTAATTTGTATTTTAGAAATAATATGATTGTTTAATTCTTTCTTTCTTTATATTTAATGATCATATTTAGTCCCCTCTTTTTGGGACTCCCATATGTCACAAGGCATATGTAATTTTACATTTTACATTTGTATTTTATATACTTGTTTGTTGTGTTGTGCGATGTCGGTCGAGCGAAACTCATCACCTGCTTACTATCGTCTCAAACACTTTTAAGGAGGCTACATGGGCGCATACGTCCTGCATCAAAGTGCAATGCGTAATCGAAGATCTTTTCCAGACGAAAAATTCGAAGAAAAAATTCTCGAGAATTTTCACCGGGAATCGAACCTCGACTGCTTGAGCGTCTTGTATCGGTAGGCAAGCATCTTACTCACTGAGCCAAAGAGGGCTGTATGATCGCTTCATTTTGCATTTGAAAGAGTATAATATTACTTATAAACGGTGATATTTCTTTTTGTTTTTATACCTTTTTCATCGATATTTTGAAATATTGAGCATTTGAAGATTAATTAAAATAGTATATTACGATACAAGTGGCATAAACGGCCTATTACGGCACGGCGTGAAGTTAGCGCCCGAGCGAAGCGAGGGCGATATTTCACGTCGTGTCATAGACCGTTTATGCCACGAGTATCGTATACTATTTTATAGCTCGTGTGCCATAAATTCGCCATTTTTTATAATTAATGAATAAATCAATCATTAAGTGAAATAGTATATTACGATACGAATTTTAAATTGAATTCCAGATTGAATATTAAAAAAACGCGCTAAATTGTCATATACAATCCGTTGAACTAACCTCTTAATTTGAAGCATTATTTTAAGGATTTATAATTATTCTCTGATACTTGGCATGTGTATTTACCAGGAAATCAATCATTAAGTGAAAAAATTCACAATCAGCACCACATTTTATATGCGCTGTTTTAGCAATTGATTTACTTTATAAGGATACTAGTGGCAACTGTGTTTATTCTACAGTGTTTATAATGGTACGGTGTGAAGTTAGCAACAGTGGTGTAATCGATCATTTATGCCACGGAAAAGCGTACGTTAAATGCGAATTTAGGTCACACAGTGCTATAAAATGTATATCAGTATTTCTTATGTTTTATTACTTAGAAATCTGGGTGAAAATGATACGTTTGAACGATTTAATTACACATTAAACCCGTTGGAGTGAAATAAATCACTCTAATTAGAGTAGATTTTTAACTCTCAAAATAAAGTGGAAATGTTTCACTTTTAAGTAGAGTGAAATCACACTCTACTTTAGCGTACATACTCATGAAAATGGACGAAAAACTAACGTTTTTAAACGAAGATTCAAAATTAAAAAGAAATTTTAAGTTTTATCTAATTGTTTTTATTATATAACGATATTTCGATTTTTGAATTTTAATTTTTCAAGTTTTTGGATATATTAGAAATATTATGATAAATTTATTGTAATTACATTTAAAAGAGCATAAAATTACCTATATTTTATAATTTTATAATATTTTATTTAGTTTAAACGGTTTAATCTCGGAAATATATGATATAGCAAAGAAGTAGCATTATATCTACAACTTTCTGAAAAGGTAACTTTTTCCTATCGTTTAACTGATTTTCGTATTTAGACCATGAGGTTCTATAATTTTCAAGATATTTAACTTTATATAAATTTTCTTTTTAATTTTTGAAGTTTTATGAAAACGTGAAAATAAAAAGAATTTTAAAAATTAAATGAAAACATAAATTTAAATCATAATGAAAGAAAGAACAGAAAGCTTCCTCTTTAAAAAAGGAAATTTTTAATAATTATAAACCCAAGGCGCCTACAACAGTATCTCTAAGTAGACGTTGAAAAATGTAATTTAAACGAAATGTGTACTTTTAATAAAAAATTATCTTTTGGTAAACCATCAATGATAAATCAGCACACATTTTTTGAGATTCTAATTAAAAAGAGATATAGCAATTTAAAATTAATTTATTAGAACAAACACAGTATGCGTCTCAAGTAACTAACACGCGGGCTATTATTGAAACTTGTAATAATAAGTTTGTACTGTACTTTATGTGTCAAAACAATTTATTTGTCAGATAACAAAGAAACGAAATCGTAATTTAGCGTATAGCTTACTATAGGTAATAACTTAAATTTATAAATAATTTTTGTAAGTTACTAAAATAATGTTTTCTGTATATCCACTCTAAGTTTTACTCTTTTTGTACTCCCGGGACAAGGCCGGCTATGACAATTCAAAATTCTATGTTTTTGTAAATCCAAGAATAAAAAGTAATTTTTTCTTATAATAATTTTTGTATTGAAGCTTTTCAACAATTTAATATAATAGTATATTGTATACTGTGGGGGAGAAGTAGGCTATTTTCGTGCGTATGTGCGATTTCGTCTTCAGCTCGCAATACCTACGTACTTGACTTCGGCTCGTGCTTGTTCGCCTTCGACTCGTATTACAAACACACAAGGTCGAAGAAGGCCTCTCCCCAATGGTGCACACACCCTACCTTTTTGTCAAACATGTATTGATAACGTGTTTTTTTATGCCTATGAAGCGAAACTATATTTGGCCGTTCTTCGACGCGGCGCAAACGCACGCGTACCTACGCTTATTACACTGCAAAATTAGCATTTGAAGATTAATCAAATGGACAACAGTAGTAGTTACTTTATAATGATAATTTGAATTTAATTACTTTTCAATACTTGTATAATAAGATTCTTAAGACTAGCAGAATTCAGATTTCTCGAAAAATATTAGTTCTTGTCAGGAGTCTCATACAAAAATTAGCATACTTCAGAATTTAGACAAAAACTATAATTTTCTTAAAGGATCTAAGAAAGTACTAGTGTTTATAAGAGGCCTCTGGAAAGAAGTAGATATTTTTGAGAAATCTGAAATGTTCTAATCTTTGTAAGGGACATCGATATCTTCTATTCTTTTTATTAGATACACTTTAAAGGATATCTAAGTAAATTCGATACGCCGAAATAAATTTAAACGTCAGCTTACATTAAATAATATGAAATCACCCTTCCATTAATTATATTGATACGAAATTCGCGATATCACAATAAATTATCTAATCTAATTTAATTTTTGTGCAAAAAATATGTAAGGTATAATAGTGATTAAATTTGAATGAGAGGTTCATACGATTTTTCAATAGGAATATATAAGATAGCTAGCTAATAGTGACATTTTTAATAAAGATTCTCTTAAGGAAATGTGATATCTAAAACTACCTTATTTAAGTACCAAGATACATGGAATTACTATCATCATTAAAACTTGTACGAAAGTTTTGAAAAAAAAAAAAAAAAATAACATTGACTGTATAATCTACAGGGATCTTAAAAGATTTCAATAACGCATTTTATTCATTATTTAAAGCTCTTTCAAATTATATGCAAACATATACGTACACGTACACATTTTCTAAAAATAACAGTAAATTTTGATTCATAGGGTCTAAAAAAATATTTCTCTAAAGAATGTTTTTTTACATCATCACAAAGCTTCCTCTACAAAGAATTTTAATGCAAAAGAAGTATGTGATTTTTTTCAACAATAGCTTAATTTTAGTATTACGATAGTGTTCTTCAAAATAATGTATACGAGAATGAGAGAAAAATATCTAAATTAGAAGTATTGGCGAAGCAATGCATGAAAATGCGAGAGAGATTCCCGGGGCTTTCTCTCTTAAATGCAGCACAAATCGCCCAACGACGACGTGATGAGGAAACTTGCAGAGTTAAACAAAATACCCGACTCGACGACAACGACTCTTGGCATTCGGACGATGCTTATTTTGGAAAAGCAATAAAAGGTCGTAATTAATTCGTTCAGGATTTTCTTCGAGATTGTTGTGATGTGCTATAAAATTTATTCTTTAGACATAAGGATAATGTTTTTTTATATGAAAGTTAGTTTATTCGCTGATGTATTTGATATAACCATAAATAATAATAATAATAGTAATATTTAAATATTATATTTATTTTAATTTACTTTTTTGTTATTCGTTTATTCATAACAGAGCATTACAGTTGGCGTTTGTTTTACACAAACGCAGCGGATCAACACTTTCAAAATTGCTGGTCTAGAAATTCACACGTTAAAAAGCTGTGTACCCTACAAAGTTGTATTTTCAGTCAAATGAGTTTCTCTGGCAGTCTAGCATAAAAATTTAGGTCCATAAAAAGAACGTAGAATTAAACCTAAATGAGCCCCGCGTGCTCATCATCGGGTACAAAAATACGGTTCTATTTATATTGTTTTTTGAAGCTGGAAATTAGTCAACTTGAATCGTTATTGAAAATATTTCGTAACATAAGTAAGCCCAAAACGATGTGCCGAAAAATCCCGTTTGCTTCCAAAGAACATTGTGCATGATTTATGGCTCGAAGTTTTTCGTTATAATTTGAAAACTCGCGCAGCGACCTTCTGTATTATTCGCAGTCTCAATGCGCGGATCCTCACTGATTAAAGCTCGCATAATGTCGTTTCACGAAAAAGTGCTTTTTAATCTGCGCTTCGAGAAGCATAAAGCGAGCATAACGCGGATTAACTCGGTTAATCGTCTATTCGGGTCACCCCGATATTTTAAGTGAAAAGCCAGGAAGAGAGGAAAAGTTCTCAGTTCGCGGTTTTCAAAAGTAACATTTTCTTTCGCTTTTTAGTTTTTTTGTTGATTTATTTTCCTTGAAAGTTTCGCAAGAAAGTCTTTTATGTTTTCGTAATTAATTGAAAAAAGAATTAGAGTTCAAGTTGCTTTTATTTTGGGTTTCTGGAACAAAAGAGCCACGGAGTAAAGGAATTTTTTAAATATAAAGTTTTCGTATTGTGGAATTGCGGAAAATAGTTACCTGTATATTTTTTTCTGTAGATTTATGTATATATAATTATTAATATTAAAAAAAATATTGTTAAATCTACCAAATTAACCCTTGGTTAGCATATGAATACTTGACACTGAGACACTTTTCTTACTTATAATTTTATTAATATTTCAATTTACCAAATATAACTCCAAAGTAAATTCATAAAACTATATTATATATATACATCTCAAAGCTTCTATCACTCATATTCAATACTTAATATTGTACGTATAGGATCGATTAATGAGTATTCATCACATACACACAATATTATCTTATATATAGTTACTAATGCAAACGTTCAAATAGATTCGAAATGTTTTCTTTTTCAGAATAATATGAGTTTAATATCAAAAAAATACAATGTCATCCCTAAAATTTTGTTGATAAGTCCTAAACCCTTACTTGAATGTTGAAAAAGACCTTTCATTTAAAAAATATATTACGTTTTTATAAGTTCTATTAGCAATTATTATGCTGTTCAAATAAATGGGAGATGTTTTCGGGACTTGGCTTAAGATTTTGGTCTATAACTTCGGTCTTTCGATCTTTACTATGTTAGTTATTATCTTTTATTTTTATAAATATTTCAAACTAAAAACTCTGCAAGACCAGAATTAAAAAATAGTTTACGTTACAAAAGAAGTTTGTCCATTAAGGGGGTAGCATACCTAAATATGACGAAACACGCAATATCACGTGGTCAAATTGACGCAAAAATTTGACGTTTCATGAAAATGCACCTTTAGTGTTTATACTTTTATTAACATAACATTTTAACTTTATAGTGCAGAATAGTTATTATAAAAAGCAAATTTTTTAACCAGACAACTATTTTTGTTTTATAAGTAATCTAAATATTGGAAATAATATATTATACTATGTGTTATACTTATTTGTTTTTTAGCAAAACGAGCATGCAAGGCATAAACAGAGTAAATAATATATCATTATTGAAACAATTCTGAATATGAAGGCATCACATAAAGGAAGTTACTAGACTTTTAAGAGGTTCATCTTATTATGTACACAAATAAATTAGACTTTGAGTCGTATATGTTTTTTGTATTTATACTTATGTCATACAATTTTTTACAGGATATTACATATTTTATGTAATAATAGTTACTTTAGTGGATGAAAACGTTATAGAATTGTTTCAGGTATGTTATTCGTAAATATTGTTATATTAATACACTTTAATTTTAACTTGATATTGCTCAACTTTGTATTTTCAGAGCGTACACGCAGCCTCCTGATCAGCCAACAGCATGAAAAATATTCTGTCAGGGCTCAAATCATTTGTAATTCATCCAGCTAGTGGATAATTCTTATTAGAATACATCAAATTATGATTAATATGTAAGTATTGTACAATCGATAGAAAAATATGTGAATTTTCAATTGTTTTTTGTTTTAGATACAGTAAATAGTTTCAGAAAAGTGTGCAAGCGAGAATAACAAAATCTAAATAGCTTTATCCACTAGTGGTATTTCAAGTATTTTAAGCCCTGGTAGACCTAATATCATTCACATGAGTAGCCCGGAGCCTGCGCGTACGAAAAAAATGGCGCTAGTCACTTATCTATCATATTTCATCGATAATGGTACTTTTTTCTGGTGAAATATGTTAAAATAGTATATTTACTTGTAAGAAATCAAATTTATACTATAATTTATAATAATAACCTTTTCTTATGACTAAAAAATAAAAAAATCTTTTTTAGGTATGTTACCCCCTTAAATGGTTAGTTGGTTTGAATCTTTTAAATGGTTTCACCATGTTGGTAAGGGTTAAAAAGAGAAATTCATACTACATCTCATACCATTTTCTCTCTCTAACGCACACCACTACTGTCAACACAACCACATCGTCAGTGAGATTTATTTTGTTTCTTGTTGTTTTAAGTATTTTCTAGTTGTTCAGTTTTAATTTATTTCGTATAGTCCTCATTGATGCATTATCTACTTATGATTCAGTATGAGAGTACGCATTACCGTACACCAGATATATACACTATGATGAAAACTATACCAAATGCGTTGGGAATGTGACATGTATTGTTCGTGAAATGTTCCTTCTTCAACAAATTAAAGTCTCTCCCTCTCTCTTCCTCTCCTTCTCTTCAGTCCATTCTACCAAAGCTCCATCCGCCCCGCCGAGAAATCCACATCCTGAGACCAAGGCACACAAAGCTCCTGCACTGTGCACTCGAGGCTCAGGGGCAACGCGTCGCCCACGCGCCAAAAGCTCAAACGGAATTGTTTACGCTGTTGTACGAGAGCAAAGATCGCCTCGGCACAATAGCGAGAGACTTAAATCCGGCGCTGCAGGACGGAGAGAACGAACGACGATACATCGCGATTCGCCGCGCCGAGAACTATACGAGCGCTAATATAATCCTTCGCACCGCTTTCGTCGTTCGCGGCATTGAGCGGGAGGAGCTGCCACGCGCGGGCTCGCACGTTTATACGTGAAATCTCATTAAAATACACGCGGCGCTCGCGGGTAATTGACTTCGTTTGCCGCGCTAGAGCCAGAGCAATTAATTAATGTCCGCGGGGGACGTGGGACGAGGGGCAGTTTACGTTTCGGGTTGTCGAGAGGATTGAGAAAAAGGCACTTTGTGCGCCACTGTTGGCGCTCGTAATTCAAGCGCGCGCATGATTTTTATTTGAGAAGTAATTATAGCTTGATGGATATTATATGGATCGTGTGTTGGTGTATAATATTTTCATGTGTAGTTATGATTTTGATGTTTATATTTAGAAGGGAAAATAATCACTTTTTAAGTTTGAAACACATTTTTTGTACGTAAGCTTAGGGACAAAACAGTGAGCTTTGAATTGTTAATTCTTGATGTGGAGATTCATTCTTATTATAAGAAACATTTCAATAAATAAATTTTTAATTGAATCTTTTTAAAATATATCTTATATACTAGTATCGATTAATATCATCTTACATTTTTAATCTTAAAATTCAATATTACAAATAACAACAAAATAAATATAAGCAAGAAATAAATATAATGTAGAAAGATAACAGAAGTTTGTGCGTGTGATCTTTAAGAATTGCGAAGGAAATTGTCACTCAAAGAATTAACTAAAAAACAAACATAGGTATAAAAAACAATCCATCTAATCGACTGCAACTTGTAATACTTATACAAGTACATAAATTTCGAGTCCGATAAGGTACTATCTATTACGAATAGACATTCATCTTCTACATTAAAGAATCCTGTATTAAATTTATTTTACAATTATTTCGATTAGAATTAGATGTCTAAACTTGACCGTGTCACCCCTTCAAAATGAAGAGCAAGTAAAAATAGTTGTATAAACGAAGACGGAGCAATGATTTTATGGTAAAGTAATGAATCATAATGATCCTTAAGTCTATAAATTCATAGACCACGCAACGCTAAACGTAATTCGATATTACAAATGATTATAAATAAACTAAAATTTTTCTAATTAACAAAAATATCGAATATACAGAAAAAAACGATGATCAACCTCTTTCGAACATTTTCGTTGCATCCTATCTAAAACCTGAAACTCGCGGCATCCCCACCAAATGTTTTTCCCTTCCCTCCTTTTAATCGAACTTTACTCTGTGATCACCGGCCACGTCCGTTTCCCGTATCCGCTGACAACACTCTCCGCGCCTCTTCGCAGCCCCTAAACAAGCCACGTAACGCCACCACCACACCAACGCACCAGCAGCGTCGAATCCAACTTTCCGACCTCTCCCTTATCCCCCCTTTTTTTTTTCACCGATGCACTCGCGCGCCCACCGTCAGTTGGAACCGGTAGCAACAGCAGCAGCAGCGCGCGGCAAATTTCCACCGAGGCAGTCAATTTAAATATGCATGAGGACGGGGGAGGCGGACGCTCGCATGTTTCACGGCAACCTCGTTAACTTTCGCGCGGCCTGCTGCTGCACGTATACATAGTAGAGAGAGAGAGAGAGAGAGAGAGAGAGAGAGAGAGAGAGAACGAAAAGCGACGACTCGGATTAGCGTTACAGGACGAGGAGGAGGGTATAATCAGCTTTTCTTTCGGTGCCGTGTACGCGAAAATTGAAGATCGACTCGACACGAGGTCGGTGTTGTTGTTTTTTTTGTAGGCTTTTTCGAGGTAATGCGCTAGGGCTGTAATTTTCGGCGGATTGCACGTCATTTTCTGCTTTATTGGATTTCTTCTTGCGCGCTGCGTAGCGTTCGTTTTAGCATGAGCAGTTGTAGAGGAGTGATTTCGGTGCGTTCGTTAAAAATGGAAAGAGGCGGTGATTTTGTGCTGCGGAAGTTGCAAACTTTAATTTTCGTGCGTTTCGTTTTATTTTGGATTGATGAAAAGCGTGGAATATATAATGTGTAATCGTTATGGAAATTAATATTTGCAAATGATTATACTGTTATAATGAATGCAGTACTATACAAATTTTTTTGTTTAAAACTTTATTATATAAGTTGGTTCTATATGAAGAAGACAATTTTTTATGCATATTCTTTTTATAAATTTGTTATGTATTCTTGTATTAAAAGAACGATAAAAACAGGTTCTAATATTCAAATGCGCATCACTGCTTCGCACATCTGTGGTATAATCACGAGTATGCGCAGTTCATTTCAAATTCAAGTCGCGCGATAAATTCGCTAATGCAATTTTGCATTATCGTTCGTTACTCGTGCCGTAAAGTGCACACAGGCGAGCGCGCGTGGTATAACGTGGAAAAGAAATTTTCTCAACGTCGTGAAAAACGCTAAGTGAAATCGTCCGGAGGGTATTTTGGTTAATTTGGTAGACGTCCAAGTTTCGGTGATTTAATGCTCGCGCATCAGAGAGAAGCTTCAGCGAAAGGTACTAACATGCAGAGTCACGTTCCGACGAATTTTTTTGGCACGCGAGTTATTGTTAGAATGCTCGGACCGCCGGAGTGCAATGTTATCCTGCTTGTTATTAATTTTAGATGGACGTTTACTTTGGAGCTAGTCCGAATATTCAATCGATGTGTAAGAATTTTAGAATTAGATATTTAAATAGAAACATCATTTTTCTTAGATTGTTAAGGAATATTTATTTTTAGTGATAAATATAAAAAATTTAAGGAGAATAATATTTTCGCTAAATAATATAGTTTACCTATATGGTAATCCTATGGTATTGAAAGTTTCAAAAGAGAAGATATATAAAAAACATACAAACACAAATGCATTGAATTTCTTAACGGTTTTTAACCTAATATTTTGTGACACTGTAAAATTATATGATCAGTAGAAGAATAACATTTGAAAATATGAATTATTTAGTAGTACTATTTTTACTTGACCCACATAACAATCAGAACGTTACAAATTAAATTACAATCAATCGCAATGCATGTAAAACTTAAATGTCAGCATTGAGATGTGTTTCAGAACTAAAATTCAACATTATTTTATAATCTGAAAATATGTATCACAAATCAAGAAAGAAATTAAATTTAACGCAGAACTGAAGATTGCGGTTTTGACAAAGTAAGTATATAAGTCATATCCTTTCTTTGTCAAAGCCACAACTTCTAGTTCTGCGTCAAACTTAAAAATATCGACACTGTTCGAATACTACCCCGCGTTCAGTTTCGCCGCAGTCTCACCTACATATTTTAAAGGACCCGAGTAAAAATGGCTTCATGTAAGATGATATATAAGCATATATGAATATTATTTAGAAAATATATAACATATGTTATTGTAACTTTAACATATGTTGACATATATTAGACTGCATACTTGTAGATCGAATAAATCTTAAAATTTATTAGCAACATCTATTATACATCTACAAAAATTTACATTCTCTACTACAATCCACATTGTATTCATTCTAAAATTATTACACCGCACGAAAATACAATGCATATCCACGATATTCTGCACAAAGCAGCCAAAACGTAACGAGCTATATTGCCTTTTCCGGGGCTAAAGCGTAGTTTTCAATTAACCGCGAGCACTGTAAGGGAGAGCGGCAGCAGCGGCAGCGGAGACACATATACATAGGTACTATACACGTGGGCTTCTCTTTCTCTCCGTTATTACGCGATAACATCTTTACGAGCGCCAGGCATTGTCTTGCTTGCGTCGTCGTTTTCCTCCTCTTCCTCCTCTTCTCCGCAAGCAGCGCATCCTCAGATTTGTATCGAGAACACGTGAATTTGCAACTGCTGCTTTGCATGATATGCACATTTCTTTCGAGCAACGAGAGTCGCACGCGCTGCGGATTATTATTACGTTCCGTAGAGGATGAGCGGAGCGAACGGGTTATGCGCGCTTGAGAGAGAGAGAGAGAGAGGAGATTTTTCGGCAGGAGTTTGACCGGCTTTCGGGTTTTTTCGGACTGCTTCGTAATAATGATTTTTAAGATAATATTGTACGGGTGAGTTTGCTCCTTTGAAGGCTGAAAGTATAAGTGTGCGCTTACTGGCGAAGCTCTTTGCGTGTTCTCCTAAGTATTGGGAATATTCCAATTTCCAAGTCTAATATAGATAATTTGCTAATTGCTCGTTGATATAATATTAGTAAAAACTCCAATTTTATTTGGTCATACGAGCGTTTATTATGTTGATTTATGTAGCCGACGTTTCAACCGTTTTATTGACGGTACTTTTCAGATTTAGTACAAAAATTACAAATAAAATTACTAACTAAAAACATTTAACGAAAAATTAAAATTAGTTGAAAATAAATACCTAAGTAAAAATTAATATTACACGTTTAGCCATTTGTAAAAATTGCAGTCAAAGAGCGAGTCAACCGCACCACGAATTTTGCTTTGAAACTCTAAACTTGTGGCGCCACATCACGGAGCGACATTATACTACACACGTAATCATCTCAAACCGAGGCCGAGGTATAATTGTTGAATATATGGTCAAGTTGCTTCTTCAATTTTACCAGGAGTCCTTATATAAAATCAAAGCACATAGTATTTACGTGTAACATAAAATACAAATTAAAATATTACAATTATTATTAAATAAATAATTATTAATACTAACCTATTAATGTGCAGTAATGGAGCTATTAAACGTTTACATCTACTTGATGCACCAGCTACACATGAGCAAAAACATTCGATAATTGATTTATCTTTAATAAAACTGATTTTAAGATTTAATTCGTGAGGATTTCCATGAACATTTGATGTCTGAATACACAATGCAACTATTTCGACTTTATTTGAATTTTGTTTTGTAATACCGCAAAATATTATATTTTTTGCATTTAGTACTTTTTCGCCTTCTTCATAGGCATGCAAACCTCCATCAATATACTTAACCCGCGAGCACGCGCCTTTGAGACACCACACATTTTTCAAACGGCTTTTTCTCAGCGAAAAATTTTTCTTTTCATATTGGAACTTTTATGTATTCTTCAGAAATGTTATTTAGCTTCAAATAAATCCAAAAAAGAATTTTTTTAAAAATTGAAAAAGAATTTTTTTTATTAACAAATTAAAAGAAAAACTATTTATAAAGTAAGAAACAACATTAAACAAAAACAAATGTTTATTATTGATAAATAAGTTACCCCAAACGCTTTTAGTATTTTAGATCTATTAGAAATCCTTGCTAATACTTTTTACATGAATTTGGCGCGTCACAGGCGCCCACACGAGTATCCACGTAGGACCGAAAAGCGCGCCTACTCGTGGGTTAAAAATATTTAATTAATTTAATTATAATCTTTTTTTGCTCCATGTTTATGTAATGCCAGTGACTAAAATCTCTTGAAACTTTTATCATATGATAATTTAGGTGTGTTTTATACGTGGTTGAAATTTCTACCCTTGTTGCGGTATCAAAAATCGAGAAATTGAGCTTCAAAGCTTAAGTTTTTAACGTGAGAGCCCTGTCTTGAGCTCTCACAACAACTCTGTATGAGTGCACATGTGAGACTGATGAATGAGAATAATTTTATAAATTTTATTATTGACGCGATATGTATTCGCGACATTCTGTACTACTACTATGACTGTGATATTATGTACCTGACGAAGTGATATTTTTACGACATGTGATATATTTATGTAATTGACTGTACACTATATTTTTTGTTTACAAACAAAATAAATACATATCAATAAAAAAAAAAAACACGGACGTTTTTATTTATTGTAAACCAGGTTTTCTTTATATTGTATCGAAAAACTAGTATGTAATGTAAAATAAGCATAGAAGTAATACATAAAAAGCTTGGCATAGCAAGCGGTACTTTTTTTAAAGATATAGCTATCTAAAGTTGTGCTCCAATGTTATTGGTATATCTATAACATGGTACAGCATATGCAAAAGTTAATGTCGTACTTCG
Source organism: Gastracanthus pulcherrimus (assembly GCA_949152435.1). Taxonomy (NCBI): domain Eukaryota; kingdom Metazoa; phylum Arthropoda; class Insecta; order Hymenoptera; family Pteromalidae; genus Gastracanthus; species Gastracanthus pulcherrimus. The sequence goes on along the minus strand of OX424574.1, from coordinate 167,995,889 downwards.
ACTTTTGGTGCTTTTTCATACATTTTATATTCTGTACTAATATATTAAGATGGCTTCAGCGAATAATCTATCAAGCGAGCGCGAGGGCTCCATGAGGGTTTCATTTATGTTTTTAATTTGTATTCAATTGTCTTATTTAAATTTCATTCTAAAGCATTATTCGCTATGAGCATCTGCTTGGAGTGGATAAACGAAACGATCGCAGCGCACAAGATGGCAGAAAATGGAATTAGAGGTGTAACAGTAAAGCATTACTATATATACGATATATATATATATATATATATATATATATATATATATATATATATATATATATATATATATATATATATATATATATATGTTAAATATACTACCCGAGTTTCCAACTTTTGGAGTGCGCCAACGGTCATGCTCTGGGCGAATAAACTACTTCTGAACGTTTAGAACAAAAAATTATTAAGTTAAATCCGTAAAAAAGCGCTAATTCGGTGACTTAGCTCTCAGCCCGCATACGCAGCAGCACGTGTTCAACGTTTATCCTCAATATCTCTTTTATTTTATCGTTAACACTAGATTTGATCACGTCATTAGATTCACCGTGATAAAATCTTTAATTGGGTATTAAATTTATTAATAACTCATTTTTTATAATTTACTAAGAGGCCGTAAACGGTTCATTCCCATAAGGTTGTGTTGAAAATGACTTTTTTAAGCTTAGTCTTTTCAATAATTTAGTCGTTGACCCCATATTTTCTTTACATATATTACAAGTTAAATGTTTAAAGAACATTTTTGGAAAGTTTCAACGACATTTATATTTTTATGAAAAGTGTCTTGTAGGGTAAAATTGGTAAGATGACTGGGAAATAAATAAATGATACTTATTTATATTAAAGGAAATAAATAAGTGTATTAATAAATATCAACAAATGGGTCGTGGATTACGATTAAAAAATAGACCATATATTAGTACATGTACTTTACAAATAAACAGAGGAACGTTAACTCATACATACTACGCATACAAATCTTCTTTCTTCTTTTCTTCGACGATGAATAATAGTAGATTAACTTGATATTAATACCCAAAATTTAGAGTGATGTAGACAGCAGATCTGCGTTAACATGAATCCGTCCCTCGGATTCATGCGGTTTTATGAGGCAAAGAAATTATTCAGCTTCTGCGCTGATGAAGTAATTGAAGTGTAGAGGATTGCGAGCGAGCCAACGGCTCGCGCCGCGAGCGAGAAAAACGTACTTCTTCACACTGTGGTGTGTCGCGATCGAGTCAAAGTTTCGGCAATTATTCATCTCTCGTCACATTTCTCCCACTTCTTCACTTTACTTCAAAGGTTTGTCGCTCAATTTTCTTTTTCTCTGAATCCTCTCATATATTCCATTACAGTCTGAAGCATCCTTAAAGAAAACATGTCTTCCGAATTATTTATCGTTATTACGATATGATATAATAAATAAAAACTGGGTATTATTGTGTGAAAGGAATTGATTATTTAGCATGCACATATTTAAAGTAATTTTACATTAAATAATTAATCCCTTCCACACAATAAAAAATTAACAACTGATATGAGTAGTAATAGAAGCTTCAGGATGAAAAAATTGTGTACGTGCTCAAGATTGTTATTTAACTATATATATTGAAGATAAAATATCTCTACGAAAAAAATAGATGACTTAAACTCAGCAGCGTTTCTTTTATTTAACAGTGTAGTATTGGTGTTCTTAAATTAGTATGGGCAAACATTTAGCTATAACATAGCATTACATTACAAACCCTAAAATAGCTTTATTCACCTATGTTCCATTGTTACGTAGTTGTAATCTACTATCATTTTAACGATTATGTCACTTGGCTTTAGAATAGAACTGGTAATGTTATATATCAATTGAAACGTCAGCTATATTGTCAAGTAATTTATGACATAGCAGTATACAAAACTAAAAATTAACTGAAATAGTTCTTGTCATGGATTGCGTGATTTCTTTTAAATACTTAGAAATTATGAGAGTTCCATGTATTCCTGATCGTATATATATTGATTCTTCCTGAAAGAGAATCCCTTATATTAAAATCATTCGCGAGGTATCGAATCCAGGAACAAATGTTGAATTTTCGATTTCTTATTTCAATATTTTGATGCACAAAAAAAATTGAATGTTTGAGAAGATAACCTCGGCGCGCGGAGCATGCCATCATCTTCTCTAACCCTACTCCTACATATAAAAATGCGTTTCGATAATCTCGAATTGAAGCCTTGTCATTGAATCGAAATATCGATTAACATGAAAAAGAGCATCTCTCTAGGCACACGTATCGCGTTCTGATGATTAAGTTAAATAAATATTATATCGTGGTTTTGAACCTTCTAAAATAGCATTAAGAAAGTACTTTAAAAAAGTTAATTTCTTTGTTTCTAGTAGTGTCTCCTTTATAGGAGTACGGACCCTAAACATAATCCTAAAAAAAAACCTTTCATTTTCAATAGTCAACGTTCGTTTTAGTACATTCCATACGGCAGAGAATTCATACAGAGCTCTTTATGTTATTAGGAATAAAAAAAAATATTATTTAATACCAAATAGATACGAAATGGTTCGTTATTAGTTCTTTGATTCAACAGGTTATGTCACCTCACTTGATAACTAAAAGAATTTATTTTTAATTTTGTCTACTCATTAATAAAATACTTATATAAAAAATCTTCAAAAACCCTTCTAACAACGCGCAACGGTCAATTGAAAAACCCCCGATAATATCAAACGATTTTCTCGATACATTAGCCGCCCAAGGACTCGAAGCCCTCGTCTGTACAGAATCCAACAAAAAACAGGAAAAGAAAAAGCAAACAAACTCAAAGGAAGTCCGCGTTCGAACGTTCGAAGCTGCTTCAATGAGAATCGACTGCCACCGTTTTCTCAAGGCGAGCGCCCCCGCGCGCAAAGAGACTTTCGCGTGGCTTACGCAGGGCAAAGAAAGCAAGCGCGTGAGCACCGCCGGCAGCCAACTACAGTGTGCAGCTCGCGGGGAACGAAGTAATTTTACCGATGATCGATCCTCCACGAGCAAACATCAATCTGCGGCCAAGAGTCTATTACCTCGCCGTGCGCGCTCGATATACGTATATACACACGCGGGCTGTCCTGGCTGGCAATTTGCAGAGACCTCACCGTGCAGTTTTCGCAAACTTGCCTCTACCGGCGTGCCTCTACGTTTCATTAGAGCTTACTTTCACCTTTGCGCAGAAGGGTTTGTATTGAGACGAGAAGGGGCTTTGCTGGGAAATAGAATTGAGTGCGGAGTTGAGGGGACGAAGGACCAAAGGAAGGGTGTGCTTTTTGAGCTTTTATTTTTATATGAGTATTGTGGAAGGTGTTATGATGTAGACATATGGATTAACTCTTTGCGTCGTCATGTTAAAGCATATATTAGATACCATTTACTTTGAAAATATATAGCGTCTGTAAATATCAAAATTACTTAAATATTTAATATTTGAATAAAAATATAGAAAGATAACTTTATATAAAAGAACGAAACAAAAATCTTAATCAATAATGTCTGTTTTTAGTTCGTCATATTGGAGTCGCCATTTTGTTTTTAGAAATCTGACTTCATGTTTAAAATCAATAACTCGAAAAAATTCCTGTTATTTATTCTGGCAGTTATTCATAGTATAATTGAGGACATAAAGAGTTAAAAAGGATTATGAAATACATTAGCACTTTTTTTCAACTTTGATTGATTAACTTTAAGAGCATTGCAAAAAATATATTGAAAAAAAAATTAAAAAATATTCGTATAATATATAATTTTGTGTATACCACCTTTATACAATGTTCCAGCTGTGAACATATGCTACGGCAGAACAACATAAAAATTCACTTTATATGCATACACACTTCGTCTCCTAATACTCAATATGATTCAGATTTATTACAACATTTTCGATTCTGACAGGATTCGCTCGTAATCAAGATGTAAATGTCCTAGAGATCCATACATTTTAAAAAAAATTCAAAATAGCATAAAAAATAAGCGAAGTTTTAAGAAATCTTTTACAATATATATCATTCACTTTAATTCAAACAACTGATACAATTTATTATAATCCACTGCAAAACTTAATTTAAATTGCTATTCAATTTTAAAATATAGTGCGAGAAATAAAATGTATTTAAAAACGGCTACGAGTACAGATATTTTGCATCAAGGAAGGTATTGCAAAACTTCAAATTATGGAAATGACTTCTTCAGGTATGAGACATAATTAATCACGTTATAAAAAATGATCATTTTATAAACTTTAACCGTAAGAGGTGATATTTTACATGCCGTTAAAACTTCTGCATATTTATTGATATTTGCAGCTCGTTAAAACTTCTGCAAGTTTTTATAAAAGTTTGTTTATTATAAACATATTCATAGTCATCTACCTTTCAGACTGCTGTTCCGTAAGAATTTTACAAAATATTGACCGGACACGTCACGTCGCCATTTTGCATTTCCACGTGATAATAGTGCGTCGCTGCATGCATGTACGTTGAATTCTATCTGTTTTCGCGGAACGCGAGCCGAGCATCGAGCGCGCGCGCATATAGCAAACAGGAACAGGAACTGCCGACCTCCAAGTACGATTATAGAACCTGCGGTCTGTCGCGATTTTTACTTCTCACGCGCACGCCTCGGAATCGGACTCGTCTGCCCGCGACCGTAGCCGATGCCAAATCACGAGATAAGTAAAGCGATACCGAGAGGAAAATAAGGCGGTTAATGATAAATAGCTCGGCTGAGTTATTCATGTAGACTGTCTATGTGGTAAGTGTTCATTTATACTTAATAACGCACTGGCTTGTGTTTTTTACTTAACCTAACCTCTCTTAAAAGTGTGGCTTTGTTTCTTAATATAAACATATGCTATACAAATTGTTACAAATTTCATTTTTCATTTAGGTATATTTTAATACTTTTAAGATAGTTTAAACGACATCAATCAAATTCTTTCTTTTCAATCAAACATTTTCTTCTCTATTGACCAGATTTACGTTATTTAAGCTTTTGCATAAATAAGATATACGGTATAATAAATTACGGTTATATAATTATGCGAAATAAACAATTATGTGTATTATGTGAATATTTATATTAGTATTTATAGGATATCTATTTACTGATAAAAAGTTTAATGTAATCACTGATTTGACTTCGATTTTGATGTGTCGTTTATCGTATTCACCAAATTATTTATTTTGCAAATGTCTGCGGGCTCTATTATTTATTATATATGCAACAAACTAAAAGGAGAGGAATAGGTATTTACTATATTACGCATAATTTCATAAATATAGTTTATCTCTAATACATGAGGAAATTAATTGCTAATAGGTATATAATTAATAAAGAACATTATTTAAAGTATAGAGAAATATTATTAGTAAGATGCTTCAATAATGAAATACTTAAGAAATTTTTCACTTAAACAGACGCACTTATATTATACTCTTATTCGACTGCATAGTAACAAAAGACATGAACAAGGAAGTTTTTAAATGAAAAAATACAGCTAGCAATGTGACATCGAAATAGAAAAATATTTAACTAAATTTAGAAGATTCTCTTTGCGCGGTCCAAGCCGTAAATTCAAGTAACTCGCGCTCGCCACACCGTTTGCATGATAATTGGTCTCGGGAAACTTCAATTTGTGAATTTGGCACTAGACAGACGAAACTTTACCACTTATTAGCACCTAGCATAATATGTCAAACGTATTATTTTTAGAGCACGTTGGCTCATGCGGCTTGTACGAATTATGCATTGTACAAGTAAATATAACGAACTTATATCATCGCGTAGTATTTAAAACAAATTAACATGGTATGAATCTATTTATTAATTAAATAGGACTTAAATTAGACTTATTAATTAAAAAAAATGTTTATGCAATTGTCTTTTATTTATAACATAGTGAACTTTCAATGAATAATATTTTCCACTATTTTTAACTGCCTAAGTAGAACAAATGTTTTGTAAAAATGGTAAAACGAAAATAAAATTTGTTACTTTCTCCTCTCATAAGCTAGAAACCCAAGTTTGCATACTTTGATCTTACAAGAACAGTATCAGGCCATAGATGAAACTCTGGGAGCTGTTTTTTAGAATTAAATAGTGAAATCATTCGGTGGTTATTTATCCTGAACTCTTTGTTTCCTTAGATGTTCATCATATCTTTATCCATTTAATGCATAGTTGCAGTTTAGTTCTTTAACAAAGAGTTTCTAGTAGTATATGTCTAAACAAAGAACATCGGGATGAATAACCATATATTCTCTTCATTATTTGGCATCAGAAAACAGTCAGCAAAATCTGCCTGGTGTTAGTTTCTACATTTATTTGGATTATTTTCTTGGCGATACCATAATCTTCGCAAAGAAGTCTATAGCCAGGTATCTTATTTTTTACCGCTAGAGACGAAGCATTTAACGATTCACTCTGTATTTTAGGCCCACAAGCATCGTATAAAAATAGTACATTGTGCAACAAGGGGAGAAAATCGGTTTGTCCTATGCGAGGTTGATGAGTGAATACGAATGGGAGTCTCGGACACCGAAGACGCCCGAGACTATCACGAGTGCTTAAGATCATCACCCGAGATTATACCGTATTTTTTTTAACAAGTTCATATAAGGCCTCTTTTGTACATGTGAAGCCAATGTAGAATTGAGAATTTCGAGTGTCTATGTGCAGCAGGCAGAAAATATTTTCTTCCCTCTCGCAAAGGGAAAAAAATATTTTCTGCCCGCCGCGCATAGACGCTCGGAATTCTCGATTTTCTATGGTCTTTACATGCATTAAAAAGAGGTCTTTTCAATGCACGTGTTATAAAAAAGATATTTTTCTAAAGTTTCTGTTTCAATAATTTCATAGACGAACTTACCGTTTACTGGTAGCAATCGAAAGTTGAAGGTTTCAATGATATACCATTAAATATTTCATTAACATTTTAATTTTTAAAAAGTAGCTATACAGCCACATTAATACCTTAAAGCCGCTTCTTGATACACATTCAAATATACCTATTTGATTTACAGTTGAAGTATTGATATTTCATGATAATAATAGTTTCCACGTCATACTTTTTCTAATATGTATATAATGTATTTTATAGTTAATTTTATGGTCATCGATTTATAATCAAAGGCAGATTCTCCTATTGGGAGCTCAAGTAATGTAGAACAGATAGGCACATACACCTTAGATGCCTGTATCGTTGAACAACATGTATCAAGAGTCTCCTTTGCTCTCTACTCAAATTACGTGCTTTATACGTGTCTCGTATTGTCCGATTATCTTACGCGACTCAGGAGTTGTCTCCATTGTTAGTATTATGCGGTATTCAATAAGTAATAATTAAGAAATTTACATCATTACAAACTTCAATATTTTCATACAATCATTCTACTTTAACCAATAATGTATTCAAAAATAAAATACTAGGGTATACAATATAATACAATAAAATACAATATCGAGGGACAAAGGCTTGTCACCTGAGGCAATTCCTCTTAATATATTCCTTAAGCGCCATTGGATACAAGCAATTGGTGTTGTAATTATTATATTATGCAATAGTGCATATCACAAAAGTGGTTTTAATTAAAATAATAAATAAATAAGAAAAGTACATAACTAGCTCATTGGTTATGTGTAATAAAATTAGCAATCTAAATTTAATCTCAAATGAACCGGGTGTGAAACTAGAAGACAAGGTGAAACAATCAAAAACAAATTACTTATAACTTATTAAAGTAAAGTCATGATGATCAAAAAATAGCTAGAAGGAAAAGTGATAAAGTCACGAAATATAAAAGATAAATTAAACAATGATATATGTAAATTATAGATCGCAAATAAAAATGAATACTGTTAAATAATTAACAACAAGAAAAGAATAAAATATTAAAAGATTTAAATATGAAACTAAAAGTAAGCAATGGTTTCTTAAATCAAAAAGTGTACACCCTATATCTTTACGAAATGTCAAAGCAAACATAAACTTCAGTGGTTAACATAGAAAATATAAGTAACAAAACATTGCAGGTATTATTATCGTACAAAACAACTAATTATTAAATAAATAATGTTCTAATTAAGACTAAAAGAACACTGACACAAAATAAAATATTCCATTTAATAAAATGGTTTTAACTACAGAAAAATACTTATGAAATGAAAAATCTTTACGATGTAAATAGAAAGAAGATACGTTAAAAAATGTAAATGAAAAAGCTGAAACTGAAAAACTTTATAATTAGAAAAATTGGGATTTTGGGAACTACTTTAATTATTTTTTATTATCACTTACTTCAATTCATTTATACGTTACCGATTTCTAAACCCCGAAATCAGATACGTCATTTTCCTGCAAAAACTGAAATAAGAAGAATATTACTTCTGTCACTCGGTGCAGATATACGTTACAGATATTAGATTGTTAAAATCATGAACGTCATTATAGCTTATACTCAACTTTGTATTCCATTTATCTATTTAATTCTTTCAATTTCAAAAATATTCACTCTTTATCGAAAGTTTTTCTTTTTTTTAAATACGATTCAACTTAAAGAAATTCAGTGCAATTATACGTTAACTTATGATTACGAATTACACAAGTACACTACTTGTCTCTGATACAAATATCTTCTAGAAGCTATCTGATGTATTAAACATTACGTTTAATGTAAAGTATCTAAATTTCCTAACCAGATACGCTATAGGAATTAGAAATCTATCTCAAATATTTTTTACTGTTCCTGCCTTTAAACCTGGGCATTAAAACCTACGCCAGGAAGAGCAAGTACATTTCTATAATACAAGCACTACATAGTGCGCAAAGCGGTGCCCAGTGCAGCTGCTGTAGGTGAAGACGGCGGTGCGCACTCTTGCGCTACCGGTGCTGGTGCAGACGCGACCGCGCGCACTTGTCCCGGAGCACACGCACATCGGACGCTGCTGCTGCTGTGGGAGACGGCGCGCATCCTTGTCGACGTTGACTCGAAGGACCACTTCGCGGCTCCTAATCACGGCCCGCCTCGCTTCGCCGTCGAAGATAGATAGATAAATAGATTAAGATTTATTTTGCACAAGTCATAAATATACATCATATATACATAGTTTTGATACATTAAATTAAATTGGTGGCCATATCGCAGATTCATCGTTAGATTTCATCACATAGGCTTATTATAAATGCACAGTTTATGTCAGTAGTTTTAACTATCACGTCACAATATAGAACCTTAAATGAAATAATTTACTTAGCAGTATAACACAGTTAATTTTTATCACTGAACACATTTCGTTCGTCGCAGGTTTCAAAAATATGCCTACGTATTGCCGTTTTAAATTTATTTAGAGACGGAAGATGCCTATTAGCGCGGGGGAGCGAATTCCAGAGGCGAGCACCTTGGGCTCTGAAGGAGTACAGGCCAACATCAGTACGCGACCCTGGAATTTTTATTTCCTTGGGATTCCTACCTGAGGTTCTAGACTGATTTTGTTCAAAATGGGCCGCAAGGTACGGAGGCTGTCCTATGACAACTGCTTTATAAAGCATTACCGCCGCAAAATACTCCCTTCTTATCTCCACAGTCAACCAGCCCAGTTTCCTCCTGTAGGGAGAGACATGCTCATACTTTCTAACACCACATATATATATCTCACACAGGAGTTTTGCAACCTTTGAAGTCTGGTCTGTAGCTCACTTGATACGTCGGGGTATGCAAGAGAGCAATAATCTAAGCGAGAGACAACAAGAGCACCTGCGAGCTGTTTGCGTAACGCTTCGGTGGTGCAGGATCTAAAAGATCTGAGTCTATATAAGGCTCTGTTAACCTTCCGACTAACTGCATCCACTTGCGGTTTTCATGTTAATTTAGAATCCATAACAACACCGAGGTTAGTTACAGTATCGACAAAGGGAATGAATATAAACGTTATTCTGCACCTCAATGCCTGGAAGGTACAATTCTTGCAATTTATTAATATTGTAATCCGACCCAAAAATTATAGCTATAGTCTTCCCGACGAAGGAGAGGATAACGTGCGTAATCACGCGGTCATCGTTGTAGATGGCGGTAATCGTCCTCGCCAATTCGTTATCGAAGGGACAGGTGCCACCGTCGCAGTTGAAGAGCTTGGCGCGCCAAACCTTGCGTTGCCGATATTTCTGTTGAACAGCGGTGCGCGTTGCCGTCGTGGTCCCGAGACCTGGGGCACATCCTGGAGGCCCCTTTGCTGATGATTAGCATAGTGTTGGAATATCGCTATGCTTTAGCATACGTATGTGTGTAACTGTAGTTATACACTACTACATGCTTGTACAAAAATAAATCGGCTTACTAAGAACTGTCCCAGAAACATAAACTGAAATGCGAGATATAGAAAAGAGTGGGGAACTATATGCGTCAGCCTCGATATTCTCTTATGCCCTTTTGTCAAGTGTTTTTAGTCGTACTAGAGCATCTAGCTAGAGCAGTCGCACATTACTGACGTTATTCCTTCCTTGTGCGAGTTTGAATAAACGAAAGTTATTTTATTTGAAATATACATTGTGTATTATCATTTATTTAACACCCATTTCCAATACATAGCACCTTTTCTCGTGTGCTCTCGCGCATGCTCCCAGCTCGTTAAGGTGATGTTAAACCCCCGTGTTACTGGTAAATACGGGGAACCACTTTTTCCATTCATTTTTCAATCTTAAGAAAATATCTCTATGGAAAGTTGTTCTTTTTGATTGGGACAACAACTTTCCATAGAGTTAATTATTCAAAATTGAAAATGAAATAAGAAAAGTGGATCCTCGTATTTGACGGTGACAGGTGGCTTTAGCATCATCTTAATCACTGAGGACTCTGTTACCTCGGAGCGCAGTATACAATTCTCGATTGTCAAATTGTAAAAAGCTCGGAATTGAATTATACAAAAATTCGAATTTGGCAGATGAACAAAACAAAGAATAATTTTTAAGTTCACTGTGTGGGTTAAATAAAGATGTAACATATCACTATCTCCAAGTAATATAATCGAACTAGAAAAATTGAAATACTACGGGAAAGTTTAGCAGTCTCTGTTTTTGTATTTAAAAAAAAAAACTCTATAGCACTGCTCAAAACTAAACCCTTGACTCAGTTCGTTACAAGTATGACCTATAGCTGAAACCCGATACGTGAAGTGATCCCAATGATCGTAAACACATTCGGGCGCGCTGCGCTGCTCCGCACACAGTTTTCTACCGCAACGTCGCTGCCAGATGAACACTGTAGTGCATTGTATACCATTGTGCCATCGTACGAGTTTCAACGCATTATTTTTACTACAGGGCTTATTTAATTTTAAGAAAGGAAAAAACAATAGAATACTGTTTTCATAATCTAACAAATACAAACTAATAATGCATATCACGTTAATTAATTTTTAATGTTTAGTTCTAAATAAGTACTTTTAGACCTTATTTATTACATATATAAGTTTACTAATAAAACCGATAAACTGTTTTATGTAAACAATTGAGTCTATACATTTTTAAGTGAATACCCATAGTTTACGCCTCCTTACTGATAACAATCACAGATTTATGTTTTAAGATTAAACTTTAATTAACAATCATTTAAATGATATTAATCGACTGCACAAAATACCCCTTTATCGTTTATACGTACTCATTATACAATATCATTATATTCGCCACCAATATTGTTTTACAATAATTAACATTACTTTTGTTTGTAACAGTACATATACTGAATACTATCTATTGAACCCAATATAAACAATGGCAGGAGAAGCAAAATAGGTTAATGAAATACAAGAAGAAATCATACAGCATGACAATGATGGTAAAGAAAAATTTATTGAAGAAATAATAATGGACAACCCAAATATGTTGAAATGTAATGCATAACAAATATGAATATCGTAGTGCAGTGAAAATAATATACAATTGAAATGGAAGGATATTATAACGAAATCTAAAGAGACACTATATGAGTAGATTATCTAAGTTTTTATGATTTATGCCTGAATATAAAATATTAAAGCCTTCTTATCTTAGTGTTAAAGAACTTATAATTTTGATTGTAAGTTTTGAAGTATTTTTTTTCTTTCCCCTTACGCTTGCAATGAATTTAGCGAGACGATTACAAAAATTATTTTACTCAGAGAATTATGTAATTATTACACAAGACAAAAAACCTTAGGTTAAAAAATTTTTGTTTAAATAACTAAAATTACAAATAAAATTAAAATATCAAATTAATTATAACTTAATGAATATCGGTTGTTATATTTGCTTGATTATTTCAGTCCTTAAAAGCGATAAGTCAGTATCAGTAGCATTAACTATTTCTGACAAACTCATTGCCCAGAATATACAACACTGCATAGCAATTTTTACACTGTTTAATTAATTCCATTATATAATCCCTTCAAAATTCTATAACCGATGAATGACAAAGATAAAGATTACAAACGGTACCATAAGCTACTCATATATCTATACATGATCAAACTAATCTACTCCACCCCAAATCTATTCTCTTTAAAACCCCCGAAAAACCTCCATCCTCAACACTTCTCCGCCCTTATCCTTACCTTAGCACGCCCATTATCTGCCCTCCAACTACAACGCGCACTTCGACCTGCGCATGGCGTAATCCACCGCAACACTGCTCAGCATTAGTTTTCATTACCCCTCTGCACCCAGCGCGCTCTCCCGAATTATTAAACGACCACTACGCTTCTCTGTCTCTATCTCTATCTCCCTATGACCCAGCACCACTCGTTCTCCGTGTGTTCCACTTAGGAATCCCGGCTCCTCCTCGCGCGATAAATCCGCGCCCCGAAAATGCACTGCAGGCGCACGGCGTAATTCGCGCAACGAGATTCGCGAAGATTGCAGCGGCAGCTGCAGCTGCTCTGCGCCGGAATATAAGCGGACCGAGCGCTCCACCACTGTTGCCTCGATGAATTATAAGTCGCTGTGTGCATGTGTGCCACCGCGCGAAGCGTAAAAAGGAGGAATATTTACGGGGGGCCGGACTAGCTTGGCTATCTCGGCTTTTAAAGGTCGTGGAAATTTTGTAACGTAAACGAGAGAGACTGATGCTGATGCTACTACTGCTGCATGGAGATATTATTTACGAGGGATGTCTTTTTTTTCTGGCTGTCGGCGTTTTTTGGTGGTTATTATGATTTTGCTTCTTGCGGAAGATGCATCTCGGTACGGTCGGATGTTGCGGGATCAAAATTTATGGGGCCGTTGGATTTTTGGCTACGTGTTGTGGATTTTCGCGGGAATTTGTATAGCTTTTTACGCGATGTAAAAGAATCGTAATTTTATAATTTTAACGTATTTGGCTTTCACGTTTTTTGACTAAATGATAAAAGAAGAGAAGTTTGTCGGCTATATATTTTACTCTAGTACTTTTAACAAATTGTGTGAATGCGTAGCGTTGATTGAATAAAGAACAGTATTTTTTTGTGTTGTGTACAATGGGACATCTGCATTTTTAGTTCATTGTGAATGTTTACAAAAGTGATTGATGCATTGAAACAGTGACGAATGAAAAGTGTAAATAAAGCTTTCTATGAAGGAAAATGATATTATACTTTGACGAAATAAAACTATAAAAAGAAATTTTAAAATAATGCTTTTAGTAAAATATCACTAAAAAGAGGAAATCATTTTTCCACAAGTGATTTCTATAACGAGATAATATCAGAATCTCTTGAAAATTTAACCAGCTTTAGTTTATACAAATTCGATGAGCATAGTAACTTTTTTTCGAAAATCGATTTTTTTCCAGGGATCTGTATTATTATTGACTTCTCTATTTTGAACAATTATTCAAGATTAAACCATTTTTTTTGGAAAAATCGACTTGTTATACTCTCCGAATTTGTATAATTGAAATGCATACTAAATTCTCTGATTATAAAAGCAATATTTATAAAAAAAATTGTATAATTCTTTAATATTTTTAATTTATTAGATACATTTCAGCCTAGCGCATATAAACTTAAAATTAGCGCACAATGGTAGGATAGGATATCCAAGTACTGTGTCCTGTAGCAGGTTTCAGGTCTTTAGATATTTTTTTTTTAATAATAAAATCATAAAGTCACTCGGTGAGACAGTATTTTACATTAAAATGTACTACTTCACTGAGTGACTGTATTATTTGATCTTTCTTAGAAGAAAAATATTGAAGGGTAATTGGAGCTGGACAAAATAATTGGGTCATTCGCCCTAGTTATAAGTCGTAGTTGTAAGCCTGCGCTAACCAATTAGAGGTTATCTTATCTTGTAACGGAATAATAACAACCAATCAATTCTCCACAACTGCAAAATTCGTACACCAGACTTTATTTATGTAAAGTCGACATTTAGGGGAGATGCGGCTAATGTGGCGCGGCGGCTTGGTTGCGCAACCATGTTTTAAACGTATACCTTCGAATTAAATACAGAAACTAAATTTATTCGATTCTATATCGCTTTTAATGCCGTTATACAAATTTTCATAAAGATTGATCACAATTTATGAAGATTATTGTTAAATATCTATTTTAGGTTACGGCACTATAACATTTAGTTGGAAAAGAAATATTCAGAACTAATGTCTTGCACCCTGAATAAATATGAGTAATAAGTTTTTATAATCAAAGGCATACTGTTTTTCGAATAACACTTTGGTTTTCAAATTTGGATACATATATTTACTTTCAAAAGACCTATTAAATGAAGCGTGCATATGCAGCTAATGAGGCGCACATGAAATTATTACTATTTTCAGACAAATTTTCAATAAATTAAACTTAGAAATCATTTATATTATATTATTTACTAAAAAATCTTATAAACCATTTAAATATTCGATTTTTATTAAATATGATTATATAACCTAGTTCTCAGCTGTTACATGATATTCCTCCAAATTTATTGACAATACAGACCAAAACAATGAATAACTTATACATTTTCTATTATTCTAAAATTATTTTCAATAATGATGTGACGCACAATCTTTTTGTTACATATTGAATTAATTCTTCATCTTAGATTTAATAAATTTACATAAAACTGATTCTATACGAAAGCAGATATGTTTAATAAATATTTAATAACTTTTTATATTTGATTTTAGAAATTATTTTGTATATATAATTTAATGAACTTTAAGTGCGCCACATTAGTCACATCTTCCCTACCCCTATATTATTCCAATTATTCTATTGGTATCCTATTATATTTTTTTGTTTAGTTCGGTCAGAATCCGTCATGGACACCATCGAGACCCTCTTTTTCTCGATGATAGAGTGAGACGCCAATCGCGCATTGTCCGCCCTCGTCGGATACTGAGTGGTGTCATTCAGCAGCCCGCAAAGGCACACTCGCCGCGAAGACCTACGCACTAAAAACTACAGAACAACTATCCCGCAAATACCTCCTCCCTGGAAGCACTTTCGCATTACTTCGGGGTGAGTCGCCTGTCTTAAGTTCATTCGTCTTTCTTCAGGGGGTTCGTCTCTCTATGTTTTCGTCTGTTTCTTTGGCGGGTTTGGTCTGTTAAACATTCGTCGTCTTTTTTCGCGCGGAGGAGCTTTTCGACAAAATATGCTACCGCGTCCCACTTCTCCCTACGTGCCAGCATTGTCTGGATGACGCTGTCGAGTGCCATACGTTGCCATAGAACGACCCATATAGTGCACGTGAAAAATGTGTGCTCGGCATCATCCCTCTCGTGTCTGCATTACTTTCACGTCGGCGTTTGTGCCTTTCTCATGTGTTGGAGGTATTGTCTAAAGTATCTGTGACCAGGCAGGAATTGGATTACGTAGAAGATTACCTGACCGTAACCCCTGTCCAGCCAAGGGCCTAGTCTTGTCGTTCGTCCTTGATTTTGCCACTCCAGAATGGTCCTATTTCGCTCCCGGGTAGTTGCTTATGCCCTGTTGATCTCGGGACCCCTCTCGTATATCAGCTTTCGCTCGTTCGCTAGCAGATACACGAGAATGACCCCTGCGATTGCCAACACCGCCGCCTCCGAAACAGATCTACAGGAGTACGCTATACGGAGGGTGCCTTTACGTTGCACCGCCGCTATGCGTATCCTATACTTTTTCTTGTCCATGACCTCGGCCCACACCTCCGCCCAGCTTCCTAGTCTTTTAGATGAGATCGGAACATCAGCTTTGCATCAAGGGTTGCTCTCAGATACTTGGCTGCCGGCTTCGACTATACTACTTCGTTCCCAATCGTCATTCTCGTGATTGTCTCTATATATCTTTGTTCCAAAAGGTCGATCCGAGAATCGGTTATTGTGCAACGTCTGCTGTGATTAGTCTGGTCTCGCGTCCTTCTTCCATGTCGTATATCAGTTCTCTGTCTTTAAAGTAGTCTTCGACTTGACGCAGTATGTAGGCCAGCACCCGGAAAGCTTTCAGCGTTTGCAGGGTATCGACTCACCTAGTTGAATTGAAGGCATTCTTGACGTCGAGTGTCGCCGGTACAACTATTTTTCTCGACGTGTGGCATGTCTTTATCTGTCTCTTGTACTATCGCCGGGCACCCTCTTCTAAAGCCGTGCTGTTAGTTAGGTAAGTCCCCTGCCTCCCGAATGGTCGCGTGTATATCAGATTAGAGAAGTAATTCCGCGGAGAGTGTAGAAGTGTGGGTCGAAAATTTTGATGAAGCTTTGAAAGCTGTTTTTGGTTCCTAAAAATGAATCCCAGCTCCCGCCGTTTTGCCTAACGAGCCCCTGTTATCGAAATATAGCCAATTATGCCCCCAATACCCGTCTTTTAGTGAAGAAATTGTACCTCTACTTCAGACCATAACTACGCAAGTTTTTACTCAATATAAATAATTCAAAAGTAGGTAAAAGTAGAAAGAAAGAGCTTTAATTTCCGCTTTGTTTCGTATAAAAATATTAATCTTTTGTAAAGTTATTAACTATCAAAAAAAGTAATAAAAAATGCATGGAAAATCAGCGATTTAAAATAAAATTAAAATCTTCAATTTTTCATTTATTTGTTATCACTTTCTTAGACAATTAATAACTTTTCAATAGATTGATAGTTTTATATGAAATAAAGCTGAAATTAAAGCTATTTCGTTCTACTTTTACTTACTTTTGGGTTATTTTTTTATTCCATTGCGGACTGATGATCTGAAGTAGAGGTATCATGTTTTCACTAACAAATGGGTATTTGGGACACAATTAGCTATATGTCGATAATATGGGCTCGTTAGCCAAAATGTCGGGTGCTGGGGTTCATTTTGAGAAGCCAGAAAACAGCTATCAAAGCCTCATTAAAATTCGCCACCCGCACTTTGTACACTCTCCTTGTGAGTGAACTGTAGGCAGGTGGGGTGTTTATTTCTCCCTTGCTCTTACTGATGAGGACCAGTGTTAACTTTTTCCATCGCGAACTAAAAACTCCCACGGTAAGGCGTGCGCTGAGCCGCAACGACCTTGATAGCTTTCGCTGGGATGCCGTCCGGTCCTGGTGGATTTCCGCTCTTCAATGTAGACACGGTCTCTATGAGTTCGCGCTCTGTAAAGAAGGGAATATCGTCTATCTATACGTCCGTCTATCTATATTCCGTGCTTTCTTTTAGAAATGGATGGAGAACAATCGCGTTAACCTCCATTTTTTCTAATTTCCAAGTTACAATTTTGTAGTCCATCTCCCAGAGGTTCTGATCTACGTCTCCGCATAACTGTTTAAACTGCCTCCAGCAACCGATTTTCCACTTCTTGATCGCGGTGCGCAGTCCTTTACGGGCTACCTTATATTCTATTAAGAGCGCTTCCGCATCCAGACGATTTTGTGATTGTTGTGCTTTTCATCTCGTCTTGTGGCAGTCTTTCCCCAAGGTCGTCGATCGCGGTATCTCCTACTTGTCCGCAGCAGAGCGACGTTGCACGCAATCATGTCCAGTTCTGTCGTTCGTTTGACGAGCATCTCCGCTCTGTCGTGACCATCGATTTCGCCGGGATGCCACCAGAAGAGTCATAGTTATCGCTGTATTATTCCAATTACCCATATATTGTCCCAATAATTCCACTGTTATTCCATGCGTCCTTTATTTGTCCCAATTGTCTAAAAAATAATACTGAAGTATATTTACATTTTTCCTATTTCGCCGGTTTCCACCTATGCCAAAAGTCTCACCTCATCAGGAGATAGGAAAAAGTTGATTGCTTGCAGCGAGATAAACTAACAAAAAAGTCAAATTAAAAACTACATTTAATTAACAAAAAAGAAATATTCCAAAATAGTAAAGAAAAACTGTCATCGCAGCACCAAACTTAATTCGAATTCCTATTCAATCGACATGCTCTAAGAACACCTTCATCAAAAAGTCAATAGTCAACCGCACACACTAACTCCCTACAATCCTCTACCGAATTCAACAAACCACTCGAAATCTCACTAAAATCCGTTCAAAATCTTCACCTCTCCCTTTACCCTGTCAGCCCTGATCGCAGCAAAAAGTCGCGCGCGAAAAACACGCGGACAATAGAATTTAATTTGGCGCCTGCTGCCGCGGCTGCAGATGGTCACAGATGCACACTCATACGCGCCTGCAGCGCGGCCAGCGGCAATTAGAAGCGAGCGCCGGCGAAACGAGCTTTCAAACCCTGCAGCTGGGCTGCGCGAGCGAGCTGGTCAGCGGTTCCGGTCGCCCATTGTCCTGCCTGCGCGGACTACGCGAGAGGGGGGGGAGGAACAATTAATGCTCGGCACCCGGCCGGCTCTATGGTTTTCTCTCGCGTTCGCTTGCGAGCTCTTTGGTGTGTGCGAGTAGAATGAGTAGATAGGAAAACGGGAGGCTGGTGGTGGTGGTAGATGGATGGACTGCCCTGTAGCGAAGATTTCTTTTTAATTTTGAGGTGCCTAGTTATGGGTATAAAAGAAAGAAAAATGTACAACTTTCCAAATAAATAGAATATTTTAATCTTATAATGTCAGGGTATTAACGAACAGTATAAAAATCCAGATATACGATTTTACATTTTGTAAGCATTAAAATAATTAATGCTAAAATATTCTGACATTGTCTTAGTTACTCATAAAATGATAATTTCGGTTTGATTCTTTGAAAGATACTAATAAAACTTCTAAAAAATAATTTTTGTTAAATATGAGGGCTTTGTAGAATGACCTTTTCTTGTCCGATTGGAAAAAGATATGTAATTTGTTTACAATATGATTGCCTTGTCATTAGATCTATCCTCAATCTATTTCTCTATCTCAAATATTTGTTTAAAACTTTGCAGTGGCGATATAAGAGAAAGATAAATCCATCCTATGTCTTTCGTTATTGTCCTGAGTGAATTCTCAAGAAAGTAATTTTTGTATAACGTATCCCCGTTCTTAAGAAGAAGTTACTATTTTAATGATTTGGAAAAACTTTTAGTAATACATGGCGGTGTAGATATTTACATTAAATCTGTTTAAGAAATTATTCTTCTAAGTCAGTAAACATCAGTTTGTCTTGATTCAAGTAGAGTTGTATTTGTGGATAAACGTTTGTACATATTTGAAAATTTTGAGTTTTGATAGGATGACAAAAAACGAAAATTTAACGTAAATTAATTGTTTTGATAGTGACATTTCTATTTTAGTAACTTAACATTTCAACCACTTACAATCAATCATATCTTGTCACAGATCAATTATGCCGTAGGACAATGCATGACAATATATTCTCTTTACTATCACAGTTAAATGCTGATGATAAACGATTTATCTCAATTACGACACAGTAAAATTTATAATCATGGACTACACCAATCACTTCGATGAAATTCACATTAAAATTCGTTTACATGTTTTATCCATTTTGCGATAAATTGCTGATTCACGTGTACGAAAATCGTGAAAAACTCTCCAAGTAATATCACTGCATTTTTTATAAGCAAGGAATATACTTCGTTGTGGTGCTCGTTCGAGCATATGTGTGTGCTGTTAGTTCGCTACGTGGATTAGATGTGTGACTTGCACCTGGTGAGTCATCGGCGAGTAATAAATTTACGGCAAACAATGAGGTTATAACAGCGGGAAGTAATTAATTTTTGGACGTTGAAAAAGTGGGTCGTGCGCGTCTTTTTATTAAAAATAAATTATTACTGCTTTCCATGTTATCAGTATTATGAAAAATCGTTTCAAAAATTTAAAAACATAGATACTGGTATAAGGTTTAAAAATTGTTATCTTTGAGACCTGTTTAAAAATTATTTGTTCTAGTTAATTTAGAGATTTACACTTTATTCATGCACAAGAAGTACTTTTAATTTAATTTAGTACCACTGGACCGTATAGTTCCGAACACTAACATTGACTGAGTAACTGAATAAAGTATTTGCTTAAAAATAATACTTTAGGATCTTTACTACATACTTTTAATTTTCGAGTATATTTTTCACTTTCAATCCTGTAAAATTGTAATGTAGCGGCTGTGAAAAAGGTGTATTGAAGATATTCTGTTTTAATCTTATACTTTATTTTGCTCATATTTTAGTACATATAAAACTTTTACATATTTTCTTAGGCTATTGTGAGGTATAACACCAAGTTCATACAGTATATCTCACAAAAGGGGTGAAAATAAGGGTCAATGGCGAGTATTATTTCTATATAAAAGTAAAGTTCGCGCGATTTTTGAAGATGCTATTTTCAAATTGAAATTCATTTCCAAAGCTTACATTATTGTTAATTTAACGTTTGAAAAAATAGGTCAAGGATGAAATTTTCAAATTTCAGTGTCTGTAAAGTTTCACTGGTAATGGGTCAAACTAATATTCATGATTCTATGGTAATTTAATGAGACATAATATAATTATTATAAAAGTTGTTGCACAAGCGACAGTTTTATAATTATGTAAATGTACAGATCTTCTTGATGGTCAATTGAATTTTAAATTATCCTGATAACATCAGAATCTAAATAATAATAAAAAGTAATTAAATTATGCAAATTCTGGTTTCATTGATTCAATTTATCAAAAACACTTTAATTTAAATAATGTAAGGTGACTGTACCTAATATGACCCACGTATCTAATATGACACCTGTACCTAATGTGACACATGTACCTAATATGACACGCCACGACTATCCTAACTATTACGCGATTTAGTCGGTAAATAGTTAATGAAATATGTAATATAAAACGTCAATAGAAGATATTTTATCGAAAAATTTTCTCACGGAAACAAAAGTAGACCAACCTGCCGTATATTTTGTCTTGCAACCGCTTAAGTGAATTCGTTACTATAATTTTTAATAAGTCATTACATTCACTGTGATGTTAAACAAAGAAGTTGGCCTAAGTCGATACTGCTCTTAGTGTTACTACGTATCATCAGCTTTTTAGTAGCATAGTTTATTTTATCATCCGATGTACCTTTTTAGTATAAGAGGAAATGTGTCTACACATTTATTCTACCCAATATTGCCCACGTAATAGAAAGCATATGAGATTTGAATCTAATGACACTTTTAAATTTTTTAAAAGCTTTTTAAGAATAAGGAATATATATTTGAAATTTAAAAAAATATAGTTATGATCTTTTTTCACGAGTAAAATGAAAATACAAAAGTTGATTAAACAATCAAAGAGTGTGTTACACATACATTTTTAGTAGTTTGTAGTATTGTTACCGGAACAACACGTAAACAGAATAATAATAACTTTTTCCAAATAATAGACCTTATAAGTCGGTAAAGAAACGCATAAGTACTTAAAATTCTTATTAAATATTACATGCGTGTAAAGACATCTAATTAAACATTTATGGCGTTAAATTTAAAAAACTCGGTACGATTAACTTCACTTTCCTTAATATTAAACCCCTTTTTCATAAATATCTTAATTTTAATTTTATTCCTCAACGAAATATGAAGACATTTTATTACTGTATAATACGTATTTAACGCATCAATATGTATGATGACCTCTAAACTGCCAATTCTTCTATATTCACCTTCTCCTCTCTCGATTCACCTCCTCCATTGCATTCATTACATTTCAACGCCAATATCGAAACCCAGCTCCCGAATCTTCGCAAACCCTCTGTACCTCAGCCCTCTGCAAGCGTCCCTTCACCCCTCGCTATCCTCGGTAGATCGAGCATCGAGAGCTTCCGAGGTTATCCGTAAAGCGGACGACAAAACCCAAAGCAGCAAGCTTGCCGACCCTCGAAAAAATAACCGCTCCTCGACCGGATGTCGTTCACTTTCTCTCTCGTTCGCTGCTTTTATCGAAAGGACCTGGCCTTTTTTTACGACGCGGCACGGCAGCAGGGGCTCATCCAATCTGTCCCTTTTTTCTCCTCTTTACGAGTACATAAAACCTGCGGCGGGGGCACGCGGCAGCCCAGGAGACGGACAATATCGCTGCAACTACGGCGTGTCGCGAAAATCGCCGCGCAAACCTATGTACGAGGGGCTTTATACGCGCGTATATATACAATGGTTTGAATTGTCGCGGAGGCTGGCGGGGGTCACTGACTGAATAAGGATACACGTCGTTGCGGAGGCGCGCGCTTTGCGAGGCGCATGAGTTGAAGTTGGAAGAAATAGAGATAGGAATCGGTGGATTTGATAGGTGGGGTTCGGATACGATCTGATGCTGACTGTCGTCGATGAACTTCTTTTTATTTATTTATTTTTGCTCGATTTGAAAAACTTTGGAGTAGTTCGTTTAGACAGAAACCATCGTGATGTTTGTTTTTATATTTACACTAAACATGGTAATGAAGAATTAGTCAACAGAGTAGTTGTGTACGAAATTATATATAAGCAAGAAGCAGCATTATACAATATCATGTCACTAATATTTTATTCGATATCAAAATCTATTTTTAGGATCGTTCTCCATAAAAATGCAAAATTCTGTCTGCGCTGAATAATACTCTTTCACAATCTAGACTTCAGTAGTCAAATTAGATTATTCGAATATAAGCAGCTTTTTGACTTTACGCAACTGTAAATGATGCTATAAGTTATTCACTCCTAATTGAGTCTCAAATTGTAAAGTCTGTGATAATTTTTGTCTCATATAAAGTCATTTTATTTTTTTCGGAGTATAAATTACCAAGTAGAATAACTTAATGTTACTGGTGTCGAGAAATTCCGAACGCCACCCTAACAAAATCAAAGGATTTTTGACAAGGTACGGTTCAATAAGTCTTTAGAATAAAGTATAAAAACAATTTTTTTTGGGTAAATTTTTTATTTTTCAACATAATCTCCTTGGAGCTCTATACACTTGGTCAATCGCTTTTTAAGTTTTTTTAATCCTTCAGAAAAGTGCGTTTTCGGAAGTTCCTCAAAATAAGCACTTACAGAGGCAATGACGTCTTCGTTGTCCGTAAATCTCTGTCCACCGAGCCATTTTTTCAAGTTTGGAAATAAGAAAAAGTCACTGGGGGCTAAATCTGGTGAATACGGTGGGTGTTCGACCAATTCGAATTTTAGTTCTTCAATTTTAGCCATTGAAACGAAGCATGTGTGAACTCGGGCGTTGTCGTGATGAAAGAGAATTTTTTTTTCGCCAAATGTGGTCGTTTTTTTTTAATTTCTTCTTTCAGCTGCTCTAATAATGATGCATAATACTCACCAGTAATTGTTTTACCCTTTTCCAAGTAGTCAATAAGTATAATTCCACGTGCATCCCAAAAAACTGTAGCCATAACCTTACCAGCTGACTTTACGGTCTTTGCCTTCTTTGGAGCTGGTTCGCCTGTGGAAATCCACTGTTTGGATTGTTCCTTTGTCTCAGGAGTGTAGTGGTGTATCCATGTTTCATCCACAGTCACAAATCGACGAAAAAATTCCTCAGGATTCCGACTTATGCGCGCCAAAAGAGCCTCAGAGGCGGCCACTCTATTGCGTTTATTCTCAGCTGAGAGCAAACGCGGCACCCATCTTGCCGATAGCTTTTTCATGCCTAATTTTTCATGTAGAATTGAAACAACTGCACCTATAGATATCCTTGTGGCCTCAGCTAACTCACGCACTTTTAATCTTCTATCCTTCAACACCATATCGTGGATTTTATTGATGATTTCGGGAGTAGTTGCTTCTACGGGCCTTCCTGAACGTGGTTCGTCACTTATTGATGTACGACCACGCTTAAATTCATTTACCCAGTTATAAACCGTTGCTAAGGCAGGGGCAGATGTGCCATGAACTGAGTCCAATTCATTTTTTATCTCATATGGAGTTAAACCCTTTAAATGAAAATGTTTAATTACCGCTCTGAACTCGTTTTTTTCCATTTTTCTTAACAAGCAATTTTTTTTTTTTCAATTGGTTATAAAAACTCGTAAACTCAGAAGATGTGGACTGTGACTGCACCATATATCTAGTCGGGAGTGGTGCTGACTGAAAACAGATGATTTGGAGCGATTCGCGCGCCATCTGTTGGTCATTCTAAAGACTTATTGAACTACCCTCGTAATTTTCTTTATCAATGTGTGTAGTTTCTTCTTTTTAGTAATCTCCGTGGTCGTTAATATATATCCTTTAGAGCTATGTTTAGAAAGCTGATTAGTAAATCAATTAAAATTTTTTTGTATCTTATAATAATTAACTATATTCCCATGGCAAAGAATAACATTTCGAGAAAACAATTAAATACTCTAAATTTCAAGATTGTAACAAAATTAACATAAAAGTTACGTGTTTTCAGAGAATCACCCATTAATTTACAATGAATATTATTATCTAACAATACTTCACATGTTCCTGCAGTTGATATAATTCAATCAAAATCTCGATAACATATCCACGCGACGTTCACGTAACAAACGCAAGACGCGTAACGGTATTCCGGAATACATAAATGGACCACAGCTCGCATTTCGTCTCTAGAAAGGCTGACTCCACTTCTGTGTTTTGAGTAAATCTCTCTCGCCCGCCCTATCCTCAATCTCTCGTCTACTGCGACCAGTCTCTTTGTCTTTCTTTCTCTCCGTCTGTCGCTCATTTGTAGCGGCGCGCTCGCAAAATTCAATTCTATCTCTAGGCGACGCGACGACGCTCTTTAAAATTCATAAAACACGCGCCGAGCGAGCGAGGGAGAGAGCGTACGGTGTATATATACGTAGAGACACTCGTCTCTGTTGTGACCGTATGCTAAGGAGCTTCTTACGTAATGAATCCTAGAGTAGAGAGACGGATTTTTCTCTCCGAGGCGCGCGCTGGCCCATTTTGCAAAGTGTATTTTTGTGATAAAGTGCGCGCTCCGCGCGTTATCACTCTGCATTTAGCGGGAAAGAAGGTATTTTTTCTCGTTCTTGCCGAGTGGTAAGCTGGTTACGTTTCTTTTTGAGTCTTTCTTTTATCCTCGTTTTGAGGAAAAATATATATTTTAGCAAACAGTTACTATTGTACGTTTTCTAATTTTAAAAACTTGAATGAAATTATAAAAACTATTCATAGTGGAAATTGAATTTATATTTTGTGTAAAAACTGCTATTCCATCACACACAAAGGTACTTCCCAGAGACTCATCTATTTTTCGTTCCTACACAAAACTTAACAAAAAAAATTTTTTTGAATAGTATATAAAAGGAACTTGAAAGGCAACAACAATACGCAATGCTTGATTCCTACTCTATTGTTAGATATGAATAGTACATTGTGCAACTAGGAGGGAAAATGGGCTTTTGAAAATAGCTAGCTATACAAAATGTTAAAAATAACAAAGTTGACGAAAATAACCAGAATATGAAATATTTATATTATATATATATATATATATATATATATATATATATATATATATATATATATATATATATATATATATAAATATTATAGTTTGGCCATGTGAAGAATACTATAGATCACATAAAACTTGATATCTACAAAAATATTATCGCACTAAAGTTAATAGATATCGCGATAGAAAGAGGGAAATAGTACATTGTGCAACTAGGGGGGAAAATGAGCTTTTTCTAAGCGAAGATGATGACACGAGTGCTCAAATCATCATCCGAGTCTGAAAAGACCCTTCCACCCGTGTTACACGTCGTATGTTTTTTAACAAGTTTGTGAATAGGGCCTTTTTCATACATGCAAAGCGAATGGGGAAATGGGCATTTTGAGTCGTCCACCAGACCTACGAAATAAAAAGAATAGTTTTTATCAAAATTTTGAATATTTTTCATAATATTGAGTTCAAATTTTGACATTATTTTCGAGATTTTCAGGAGCGAGAGGTAATATATATTATCTCTCGCTGCAGCGGGAGGGAATGTATATTACCTCCCGCTCCGTCAAAGACGCTCGGAATGCTCAGTTTTCCATTCGTTTTGCAAGCATGGAAAGGGCCTTTTTCACGCACGTGTTGAGAATAGTATATTACGCATCTAGGAAGGAAAAGTATTGGCTAATCCATAGCACGTGTAAATTGATAAACGCGTATTATGGGGTAGCCAGTTTTCCTTCCGTGGTGCATATACTAGTTTTCACCATACCCGGGCCGAAAATGACACATTTCAGTTTCGGAGCCGGGAGAAAATGGGGTACTTTCGACAGGGTATGGTGAAAAAATTATTTCTATCTTCAATCTTTATTTACTTTGTATTTGATTAAAAATTTATTAGTATTATAGTAAAATACTTTTATTACTTTTAAATTACACCATAGATATATATTAATTTCTCGAGTATTTAAATTCTTTAGATTTTTACCATGTTTGTATTCTGCTTAAAGAAAATGTCATGGTAGTCGTGGATATCACAGTTTTGTTTTAATAATCAGTTATGTACTTGCAGTTGTAAAGTAGAACGTAATCTCCTTCGCTGTGAGAGTTGCCATATTGATCTTGTGTTTCTGTTAAGCCGCTTTCTTATAATTATTGCACTTACATTAAGTGAATACAGACAGACAAATACAAACTTTAATATTTGCATATTTATTATGTTAGGGAATGTTTTTTATTCATACAGGATGAACCCAATTAAGAGTCGTATTATAATATAATTGTAAATATCTTAAAAAGGTTTTAAATTTTCTATAGAAAAATGACGTAAACGTAACAGTAGAAAGATTGAGAATGACAATATCGAATGTCGTCATTCAATACCGTTATAATAACTGATTGACCTGCTCTAACTTGCAAACGTCATAGCAGATTTTACAGAAATTTTATATCTTTTAAAGTAGATACACAAATAAACTATAAAGCAGGGTATTACTTTTCAATGAAATTTCAAAATATCTCTCTGTACGCGACCTATATATTTCCCCTTTCATTTACCGCTCGAATCGTTATTCAATGCACACTCGCAACGCGAAACAATAAGTAATCTCCAGCGAAGACACGATCCAGAGATAAAACCAACTCCCCGATACGCTTACTTCCTTCTCCCCTATCGCACAATACACTCGCTTCGTGTTCCATAAAAGAAAAGCGCGTTACCATCGCGCGAAAAAGAAATAAAGACATCCTCGCGTACGTCGCTCCTCCTTTTTTCCAGAATTATCCACACTGTCGTTCCCTTTGCATCAAGGGCTCTGCAGAAAAAAAAAACTGAAACCCGCTATATATACACTCCGGTATAAATTTATCACCATATACATACATCGCAGAGACTACGACATCAGCCCGCGGCGCATTTGCATAATGCAGCCGATATACGCGAATCCGACTCTTCTCTTTCTCTCTCTTTCACTGTGCGCGCTTCTGCGTGGACGCTTGAATACATTATATTATATACGGCGTATCGCCTCCCGGAATAATAATCGAGTTTTATCCCGTGGCGCGTGTTTTTGCGCGTCCTCCGCGCGGAATAAATTCGCCTCGTTCCCGGGTTGAATTTCCAGCGTAAAAAAAAAGCGCGCCGCGCAGCGCAGGAGACGAATGAATAAACTTTATGAATGTCATCTGCTGCTGCTGCTGGTGAATCTTCTCTTTTATAGGGTGCGTTGGACGGTTGAATGCTAGACGGCAATGCGGAGGATGCGGAAAGTATTTCGACGAGCGGAGATGGCGATGTGGGGGCGTGTAGAGGGGAGACGTCTAGTGTGGGTAGAATGTAAGGGTGGTTTGAGTGTAACGAGATTGAATCGAGTTTAATGGCGAATTAAGGGTTGTACTTTGCTATAGTGATACTTTTCTAAATATTTTGTTATGAGTTATGTGTATTATAAAACACTTATTTTATATTAGAAGCTTGATGGGAAATTGTTCCTTATAATATTATAGATACTCATAGTTTGAATATGATACATGAGTAAAATTCATGAAACTAATTTTAGAACGGCGTTCGAAAGATATTTCTGAAACAATTCTGAAGCGAAGTAATAATTATTTTCAAATTTACACTTGTTAAGTGTTCTGCTAAAAGTTAAATGTTGAGTTCTGAAGTATAAGATACTTTGCTAAGAAGTATCCAGAGTAATAAATTTTAGCAAACCAGTTTTATAAGAAGCTCATGGGTAAAAAGATTTCAAGTTTTTAAATCTTTCTTTAATATCCTCCATTTTCACAAACTCATATAGTTATAAGGTAATTTCTGAGTGCAATTATCCAAGTTATAAATAAATCTCAAAACTCAAGAATTTTATTAATTCTATTTAAGAGGGAGATATTTTACGGTTTCTTATATCACAAGGAGAGTTAACCCATTCTGTGAAATTTTTTCCTACTAATTTTTTTTATTATACTGAATAATTGCTTCATACTGATAATTTTCTTTTACTGATAAATTTTATCCTACTGATCAATTGTACCTACTGATATTTCTTTCCTTCTGATCAATTATTTTTTCTACTGCCAAATATTCCCTACTTATCATTTTTTCCTACCGATCAATTTGTTCCTGCTAAAAAATCTCATAAATGGACCAAATGGGTTCCTGCGCATATGATTCTACATGTGGACCATGCAGGATCTATGTAAAATTCATGTAAGAAACCGTACTATTTACGGTTTTATTTGGGATCCCACATAGCTCCCGAGACAGTGAAAAAAATGTTTATAAATTTTTTAATTAAATAAATGACTGATGATTAAACAAATCATCCGAATGCTGTACTTAAAATTGCACGACTCCTATTCTCACTTGCATACCCCACATAGCTTTTACATAGATCGTGAAATATATTTCATGAATTTTTAACTCCAAAGACCTCCTATACGAGTCTCATATAGATATCGCATTAATCTACGTGGAATCCTATATAGTTCCCGTGTGAGATTTGTCAATAAAGTCATAAACCGCTGATACCGTGTATCCTCAGAGTGTTAAATCAACAAAATTCTTAAAATCGTCTAAAACTCCAATAAGATCCTCTCTTAGAACCGTCCCCAAATCACCTCCTCTCAAAATTACAACTTTCTTGCGTTTAATAAAACACCATACAGTTTGATAGCACTCCTCGACCGTAGCGTCGTAACGTCGTTTTCGCAACGGGGTACTCGCGAGAAGCCTCTCGCCGTACGCTCGTGCCCTCTAATCAGTCTCGCCGAGTTAGTCTTCCTCGTCTGCAACCATTTCTCTCCCTTCCACCTCTCGGTCAGTCGCGGCGGCGGCGACAGTTTCGCGTCTGTAATCTGTCTCCCTCCCCCGACGGCAGTCATTATAAGGCTCGGCAGGAGCCCGAACAGCCGAGTGGATGAGCTGCGGCTAAACTAATAATCGGCGAATCCGGTTTTACGTGCGCGGCGCGAGGATGAAGAAGCGACTGTTATGTACTCTTTCGCGCGTCGTTATTTACGCGATGAGCAAGCCCGCGCGTAATTGATATTTCTTTTTAGCACCTGCGGAGCGGGCGAACGACCATTTAGGAAAGTACGATGATGGCTGGATTGAGTGGTGGTTAGGGGGATTTATGGGCTGCTGGGTAAATCATTTCCCGTGAAATTGAAGTTTTTGAGGGACTTGGAGAGTGACTGTTTAATGGTTGATTTTGGTGAGAGTGTTTAGGCTTTTTTTTAGAGATTTGAAGAGGTATCGTGTTTTTTTAATGAAAGTCGGACTGGAATTTTCTTAAGTAAATAAGATATTAATTACAATTTTTTGCAGATGTTCTTAATGTACTTCTACTGCGCAAATAATAGCAATACATTAGCTTACTATGTTTATATTTTATTTTGTAAACACGAAAGCTCTACTGACAAGGAAGTAGATTTTGATAAAACACTGGTAATGATTTTCTTAATTCAATACATTAAAACCCATAGCTTTTTCATTACGTAATGAAATCCATTTTTGATATCCTGACATTCTCTTTGTCAGTAGGATTATTTTTAGAATAATCTCAAAAGGAAGATTTCTACAATAAAATTTTGTTTCAATTTTCATCGTTAATTGTAATAACCCTTATTTGCTCAATAACCTTATAACGACTGAATTAGAAGTGTTTGCTTATTTTATATGAACTATTTATAAACGATTGTCAGTGGAACTACTAGGAAAAAGTGTCGAAAAATCGGTTTTGCAACGTGTATTATTCAGAATTTAATGGATTAAACAGTATGTCCACATAGCTTTTAACAACTATTTTGTTTCTAAACACTAAATATAAACTTTATATTTTTATTAAAAAAAAAATCGTGTAATCGTATTGAAACTGAGCAAATTCATGCAGATTGGCCTGCTACGTGCACCTAATACTTGCACTTTAATTATGAACTAGCGCTTCTTCGCTAAGTTACATCAAACTCTAATTGGATGCTAAACTTCTTGTTACACACGTGTTACACGTCTACTTTCGCAAGGCGAACAAGTTATAAGATTACACGTAAAAGCATCCCATGCCTATTCATCTCTCCTGTACATCGCCACACACGAAATATGCTTATGAAATTAAGTGTAAAAGCATCGCTGTGCCTTCCGATCTCTCCATTACACGCCATCCACGAGTCGTTTCCAACAACGGGGATTCCCCGAAATCCCGCATACTGCATCCCTCGCCTCACCTCGCTCCTGCGCCGTAATTTCCCATGGCGATTAACATGCGAATGTACTACGTCTCCCGGTTAACGTAGCCGCCCGCCGCCACTGCCGAGATAAGCGGATACATGCATTAGAATGCTAATTATTTCCAAGTCGGGCCACGGCGCGAAGATAAAAGTGTGTATACGTGTACAGTGGTCACGTATACACTATATCGACCCTGCTTGTTTAAGTGGGATTTGCCTTCTTTTTTTTGTATGCTTTTTTGAAATTTACATCAGGGAGAAAGTAGGTATAAACGGAGGTTGTTTGTAGATACGGTGTTGTTGTGTTATAAGCGTTTTTGACGGAGATAAGATTTGATAGAAATTTAGTGGTTCCTGTACTGATAAATGCTGATACAAAAATCGAAAAAGTGCGATGTTGTATATCGTTGGTAGTCGATTATGTTATATGCCTGTCTATGTATTATAGAAAGTCTTGTGGAGACAACTTTCTACATTGATTAGATGGCTTGCAGATTTTTATAAAATTTAATGAAATATAGTTGTTATGATAAGATATATACTGAAATAATAATTAATTTTATTCTGTATTATACATATATTTCGCTATAACATTTATTGTTTTATACTTCTGCAACGCGTACCTTAAAATTATTAATTAATCGTACAGGGGAGAAGCGGCTTGGTTGGCGCTGCGACTTGAATGGAGCACCCCATTATCTTCATACCTGTCTTGTTTTTTAAGAAGAAAATTAACTTATTCGATTGAATAGTACTAAAATAGCAATCATACCAAAAATAAAAAAATATTCACAATAGTCATTGAGAAAAACAGAGAAAAGTAATTTTGACCTAACTTCGGTTAAGATCGTTACACGAGAGAAAGTTCAATAAACATATTTATGTTGATAAAATAATTAATTAACTTTGCAGTATTTATAATTATTAAATTAAATCCATAATCACTTTTATTACTAATTTTAATCCCAACATTTGAAAGAAATTATTTGTTTTATACAGAAATTTGAATCATCAATAAGAGTGCGCCAACTAAGCCGCAAACGGGTTGAATGTCGCAAATTTATTTTTCTTTACTTATTCGTTCATGTTCGACTATTTATAAATGATAAATAAATAACAAATGTCTATTGCGAAAGAAAACATGTTAATCTAGCATTACGTACAGGTTCATTTATCTTTAATGCTTTTTTCATTTAAATAATCGTTGATCAATCTTAGGTGCGCCAGTCATGCCGCATCTCCCCTAATTACATTTTCAGAATGTTCACGGCTGAGGCGGTATCTCAACAGCACCATAGATTTTTACTTTTTTGCCTTGTTACAGCCAGCCCGCAATATAGCACGCTGAATTCCTACTGTGGTCTCATTGGAATGCTCTGAGGTTAGAATTCTCGCAATTGAAAACAATTTTATGTTTTGCAAATGTATTACATTTGAAATATGAAACCAGCTAAATATATTTTACTCGCTGTAATACATGCTCAGATTAATGCGTGTTGAATTGTTATATATTAAGAACAATATTGAGTCGTTTTGATAAATACAT
Source organism: Gastracanthus pulcherrimus (assembly GCA_949152435.1). Lineage (NCBI taxonomy): Eukaryota > Metazoa > Arthropoda > Insecta > Hymenoptera > Pteromalidae > Gastracanthus > Gastracanthus pulcherrimus. Next base: position 167,963,326 of record OX424574.1, on the reverse strand, counting down.
TATAACAACTGTAGTATTCCCTTCGTCTGCTAGGGCAGCACATGCTCAGAAGAATCATAGTTACTTGGAATACAAAAGTTCTCCGTATGCTTCATTACGTAAATTATGTTTGCTTGATTTGATATTCTTTAGATATGCTATACTTTTATGATAGTGTGTCATATAATGTTGTACATATAAACACTATATGTCATTAAAAAAAAGATAATTTGTATTTTCCAGGAGTGTTAGTCCTTAGTGATATAAGATCATTTTATCTGATAATTTTTGGGTTGTTATTATTTTCAACCAAATTTTACAAAATTAATTTTAAGATTTGGACAAAGTATGTACTCGATAAACCATTTTATTACGATGAACTTAAAACATCGCTTTAGTCCTTATAACTTTACAACGATAAATATACATTGCATGATAAAAAGTTTATCACGTGTACCTATTTATCCAAATTTCAAAATTAATTTTATAAAATTAAATCAAAGACATGTGATAAAAATTTTTTCCCGCACGGTGTATCACATAGATATTACAAATATACTAATCATTTTACACATAGATAAAATTCGCTTATGTCCCAATGTTAGTTATCACAAAAGACCAACCCCCCAGTAGCATGTATTGTGAATAAAAAGTACTGAACGATCACTTTGTCAAGATTATACTTTTACCATAATTTTTTTCACATTTTCCAAGTCAAGACTGATTCAAATTTAATTTTCATTAGACAATTAGCACACAGCAACACCTACTATAATAGCATTTCCTCGTGAATCAAGAAAAGAATGGAAGCGCCCCCAAAACAGAGATGTCCCGAGCCTCGTTCCGCGAAAGCTCGATAACGTTCTGGCCATCGGCCAAACTCGATACAAAAATACACAACGCAATTAATACAATCCATCCCCGATCGAATTAAAACTTCGATGCAGCCGTTATACCCAGCTATATATGCGCCATACCAAAACATCGAGCGATGCGCTCGGGCTCTCGTACACCTTTTTGAAATCAATTTGCGCTCGAGCGCCGACGGGCAATTATCAAAAGCCCAAGTGGAAATCGGGTCAGCCGCGCCTCAATCAACGCCGGCGTTTCCCAAGTTTCTTGGCACTCTTTAAAGGTGCGCGAGCGCGACTATCGTTCCTCTTTATACACTGTTCGCTCTCTCGATGTATAATTACTCGGCTCCTCCCCCCTCCCCCCAACCCCCGGCCCCTCTTACGCACTGTGCGAACTACATCGTGTTGCTGTACGCGTGCATATGGAGCGACGACCGGAAAGACGAATTCGATATCGCCATGTGGGTCACAAGCGAATTCTTATCTCTTTTGAAGGAGTGAGAAGGGGCTTGTGATTTCTTCGAGCGATGTTGTTCCTTTTAATTGCTTTCTCAAATAAGAGAAAGCTTTGTAACGAAAGAAAAAAACAACTGCCAATTCATTGGCACTTAGCTTCTTTAAACCTAGTAAATTATTTCCATATTAAATTGTTCTAACATAAATGTCATATTTTCCCCATTACCTTTTTTTTCCTTCTTTATTGAAAAGTCATCAATGTATTTCGACGGTGCAGTGTAGGGAGTGCAGGGAGCTTGGGAAGGAGAAAATGAGATTTTACAAGCGGTGCGCGAAGTTTCATTCCTCCCATATTTTACACACAATGACTTACTAAAAAATGTCCTGACAGGAGTCCTTATAATCTGGTCAAAGAATTCGGTCAAGAGATACAAAAAGCTACCTTTCTGTAAATTTTCAGAAAGGTTCACATAATCACATGCACACACACACACACACACACACACACACACACATCACACACACCACACAAGCACACACATTTATAATTATTTGAAGTAGAAACATATTATTTGACTTGGTGAATCCGAACGTACTGCTCATATCCGAATAAAACGGCCCGTTTGTGTGTGTATGCGAGCGTGCATTTATGAGTCTGTGCGCGTGTGTATGAATCCGTGTGTGTGTGGGGATGCATGTATACATATGTATGCGTGTGCATGTGTGTGTGACGCTTGTGTGCGTGTGTGTCCGTGTGCGTGCGTGCGTGCGTGTGTGTGAATACGTGTGTGTTTGCGTATGTATGTACATATATGTCTGTGTGTTCGTGTGTATGTATATATATGTGTTTGCATGCGTGTGTATGTGCGTGCGTGCCTGCGTGTATGCGTGCGTGCGTGTGTACAGACGGGCGTGCGTGCGTGCATGTCCACGGTGAATATGAATGTTTCAGGGCTCATTCTTTTGTTTTTGTTTATGGAGCGCGGTTCAAAAAATTTTTATTTTGTTTATTGATGCATTTTTGTTTTATTAGCGGTTTTTCGATTTTTGAGTTTTAGTCTCTTTTATGTATCCTCATATGTCGTAAACCACTTGATATAACCTTATTTAATTTGGCATAAATATCTGCTGACAATATTTATGAAGCTCTTGAAAATTCAGTTAATTCGATCGATTCAATTTGATTTTATTGTCGCATGTATCTAATATTGAAAATTTGAAATTTCAGCTTTTCGAAATTTGTTCAATATAATAAGGATTTAGTTTTTTACACAACAAAATACTTTGTGTTGAACCAACAACAATGTTGATATGTCTCGATGTTCATTTGCTATTCGATGTGATAAAGAATTTTTTTCAACCCTCTATAACTCAGAAATTTTAACTATTAGCTAATTTTAGATAGAAGCATATTCATTTTCTACCAATTTTGTTTACATGAAATATTTTATAAATTATGAGTATGGATGTGATAATATTTTAGGCATATAAAATAACTTTGAACGATGCTTTATTATCTTAACATTTTTTGTAACAATTACTAGTTATTGAAAAAGAAATTATACAAACAAATTTGTATATAAAATAAACAATTCTTAACATTTAAGATATTTTTAAATTTATTAATTTTATTTTTTTTATCGTCGATATATTTTTGCTCCCATACGGTACTAATCGACGACGAGGGTCGAGGGTCGGGAGTGTAGTATGTTTGTAAGCAAATCACATGCAATTTTTACAGAGATACTTGTATCAAGCGGCAGACACTAGGAATCGAACCCGTGCCACCGGCTTGGGAATCCGATGCTCTACCGACTAAGCAACCGCAGGCTCCATTTATTAATTTTTTATGAGTTTTATTATAAAAATGTATACATAAATATCGTAAACCATTGAAATTTAAATTAAATATTTTACTGTAGCAATAGAAAAGATGGGTATTTTACATAAACTAAACAATTCTTAACATTTAAGATTTTTTGGGATTTATTAATTTTTAACGAGTTCAATTATATATATTTTTTTCATTACATATACGGGCATTAGTGTCCTTAACCAAGTAACGGGTTATAGGCCCGATCTCCGCTACCGAAACACCCTGCAAAGCATTTTTCTCAAAGTGTTCCCGAAAAATTTGGACTGACGAGGATTCGAACCCGCGCTCCTTGCGCGGCCGAAGTCTTAAGAGGTACGCATTTACCACTTGAGTTATCGATTGCCACAATTAATTTATACATAAAATATCATAAACCATTGAAATTTGAATTAAATATTTTACTGCAGCTATATAAGAGATGGGATACACTGGGACACGAAGTATAATGAGGTAGCTGTGATAGTTCGTTACCAAATAACCTTATCTTTTGCACCATACCTTATATTATTCTTTTTATAATATCCCGCATAATGTTCAAAAAATAAAGATATAAACTTCAATGTCATTCACTACTACATAATTGCTATTTCTTTGAGAAAGCAGAGTGACAAAACAGACAGCAGGTTTTTTCTTTATTTTTTAGTGGGTGAAAAACGAGTTTGGCCGAGATGAGATTATCTTGCGCTTTTATTTCGAGAGGCGGATATTTATTGCGCGCAGCGCTGAGAAAATTGATCGCAAGGCGGAGAAAGTTTGAGAGATTCCTCGGCGGCAGCTGTGTAATTGAGACGTTGGACGAGTAATTGCGCGCGGGCGATGCGACGCACGCGGAAACGATGCTACGGCGCGAAATTCGTATCGAAGGAGAAGGCAAGATGAGATGCGGTTGTCGCGCTCGTTGATGTCGAATGCGATAAGATTACCGAAATTGCGAAATTTACTGCACTTTCATCCGATCATTAATTTTGGCACTAAATATACGTTATCGTATCTTGTAAAAGTATGTGAAAAGGTAAATGATACAGAACTTTTATTATCTGATACATGCGTGCAAAATGTCACTTTGTATCGATCTGATATTTTATACTAAAATTATGTTAAAAATCATTCATTCATTTTATAATTACTATAATTAGAGAGATAATAACAATTTAAAATTAAATCACGCATCTGATTGAATGCTCTAATAATTATTATTACCATTTTATTAATATAATAAGATTAAATTACAATTATAGCTTAAGATGTAAGCGATATCATTTTGATGAAATTATGAATATTATAAAGTTAAAAATGAAAATTAAATTTAAAATAAATGTAAATAATTTTAATAAGGAATATGAATTATATACACTGTCCATGGCGATATTACATACCTGGACATCACACATGCCATCATTAAGCAATAAAATTGAGAGAAGAACTTTGAGACACTATTATCGGCGCACGCTTTGCAATTATATTGAGTTTCTTCTAAGTTATTTTTTACATTAACTTTGAGGTTATTTAATTACTATAAAACTGTTCAAATTAACTTTAATCAGTCACTTTTTAATCCTAATTGATTCAAGATCATTATCTTTAGGATATTGATCATTGTCTTAACGTCCCAAAGATTCGCCGGTGTAGACTGCGCCACTATTTATAATTTCCCCTTTCCTCGGGCATTCTAGCACCAAATACCTTTTAATTCTCTTTGCAACATACGCACTTCGTTCGCTTTTTGAGGTCTTTCTTTTTCTTCTGTTCAGACTTCTATCCCTTGTCGTTGGCAGCTTGTGGCTATTTTTCTTCAACTCAAGCGCATGAATTCGAGGAGCAAGAGATGACATGATTTTCTCTTCCTCGGTGAGACGCTCATCTTCTCGAATGAGTCTTGCTATAAGTGCGTCCTTAGATCTTTCCACTTTCGGAATAATACTCCCAGCACATTCGAAAGGCAGAAAATATAGGTGACAAAATATTTAATAGCTTTGATTCTACTGCTGCATCAGAAGGTTTTTCATTTGCATCTGCAAGCTTTTTACGGATACATTCTAGTCGCTCAATCTGTAAAACAATTGATTCACCCTCTTTCAAGAGGTTTGTCCTTTACATCTGCACTTTGTTTCACATTTTTACTGGAATCACTATATAGATTCTTTAATTTGACCCAAATTTCTTTAACATTTGTACAATTAATTAAATACAGGTGGAAAGTCTTTTCCACTGAGCTAAGTATAATCACCGCGGCTTGCGATGTAGCTTTCTTCCACTCTTTCCAGTCAGCTAGTTTAGTTGTTTTATCTGGCTCTTTTTTCGTGCCGTCGACTTCCAGATAGGATAGTTGATTCCATCGAGTTTGTTCACATCAAAAATTTCTTTATAAGCCACGATAAAGAAATTGCTACAATTTTCACTTAGAAATATAAACACTTTGTACGTAATACCTATGATATAATTTTAAAAACTTGTATGCGATGATCAACTTGGCTTTCTTTTAAGAAAATAAGCTAGGTTTATAAACTGTAAAATATATATTTGTGAAAGTAATAAACACAGCTTTAAGTTACAAATTAGAAAGAATAGTAAGTTTAACAAAACAGACATTAGCTACGAGTGGCACAGTCTACTTAATAATTTTGTTTTCAATCTACTGAGTAATTTGCATCACAAACGCATGGAAATAGTCAAAAAGGATGTTCCCAAGTAATACCAATTTAAGAGTGGGAGAGAGGCAAAAGTGCAAAGATTATACTTTGGGTACAAGGGTACACTACAAATGTACATTACAAGAGTAAAGGTTGATTCTTAGAATAACTGTAGCTTTTGCACGTACACTCGTACAATAACTAAAACCATATTAAATGCTATTTATCGCATAAATTGAATATTATTAGAGAATAGTAAAAACTACCTAAACAAATTTTATTCTTCTATTTATCAACAAATGTTTTTATGTATACAAGTTTAAGTATTCATGCATCTTGTTTATAAAATATAAATTTTAATGAAGCACAAAACAAAATAAAAAAAGAATTTTCCTCCCGACAATGAATTATTCATCACTCTCTCGACCAAAATAAAAAAAATATTGAACCAAGGTGTTTACCAAAATCTATTATCCACGCGGCACGAAATTATAGACGCGTGGAAACCCCGACAGAAGCCTCGGCAAACAGCATAAATTTCTCTAATAGCGCGCGGTGTGCTCCGACCATGCCGATCCGCTGCAAAGTGGAAAGAAACCAGTTTACTCGCGGCTTCTTACTTCCTACCTCTTTGTATTCTTTGGAACTCGCGCGCGCGCGCCACGAGAGAGCTCATTAATTCAAGCCAAACATGATTATGCGTGTTCAAACAACGATGCGTACAACCACTTCAAACTCCTTAGACGCTTGTATATATAGGCGTGTAACGAGATGTATTTTGACAAAGCATTTCTCTCTCGCTCGTTTTTTATCTTTCGGGAGATTGGAGTGGTGTAAGTAACAATTGAAGCGTAAATTACAGAAGCTTTCCGTGTAAAGTACACAGTATGTTGGTGAAAATGATTAAACGTTATTTATTAACAAGTACCTAAAACAACCGCTGCCAATTCATTGGCACTTAGCTTCCTTAAACTAAATTAATTGTTCCAATATGAAATTCGTTGTTCTAATAAATTAATTTGAATTTGCTATTTCTCTTTCTAAATAATACCTCAAAAGCGGTGTGCTTTCTTATCATTGATGGTTTGATAAAAGATAATTTTTTACTAAAATTACAGAACGATAGGTAATAATCCTTATCACAACAATTTTTTATCTGTGCGTAATTTATTAAAATTATTTAAATATTTAAATTAACTTTAATCAGATGTTAGTACGTAGATTCACTGAATTCCTAATCATCTAAAATTTTGTGAATGATTTGTCATCATAGATTTCCGAGATATAACTGTTCAAACTAAATATGACTTTTTTCGTGCATAACAAGAAAAGGGAAAAGAGCCTATCTAAAATTTACGGTAGTAAAAGATAGATAATTTTATGCTTTGCTTAATGCATTTACACTAAATTGATCATAATACTTCTAACATACTAAAATACTCGAATAACTAAATAACTCAAAAATCCAAAAATTAAAAAGTTATTATAAAAAAAAAACAAGTAGATGAATCTTTAAATGTCTATTCAATTTCGAATCTTCATTAAAAAGCGAAAAAAATGAGCCCTGTTTGGCAAAAATGACGGTGCCATTCTAGAAATATAAGCGATCAAACCTCAAGAGATAGTAAAGAGCTACTTAGAACTGCGACTATCACAACGAAATTTATTCCTCATAATAAATTTTCGTGAAAGTGTTATTAAAAGTGCAGTTTTTGTTTCGTTTTGTAATGATCAACGAATTAATGAGATATAACGCGATCAACTAATTTAATACGTATAAATCTGTTATTCTAACCTCGAAATAATGTTTTTTATTTATTATTATTCAAATACAAAGTTTTCCTTGTGCTTAAATAGATCAAAAAAATTTTAAACATGTTTAATAAAATAATCTTTACTTGAATGTGAAAGAATTGCCGAGATAAAACTCCGACTTTTCGAATAATAAAATAAAATCAATTATTTAATTTTCTTTTCGACTCTCAATTTGGTTCTTCATAAAAAAAATTGATGAAAACAATTGTGTACGAGGCTCTTTTGGCGCGCATAAGTCGGAATCCTGAGGAATTTTTTCGTCGATTTGTGACTGTGGATGAAACATGGATACACCACTACACTCCTGAGACAAAGGAACAATCCAAACAGTGGATTTCCACAGGCGAACCAGCTCCAAAGAAGGCAAAGACCGTAAAGTCAGCTGGTAAGGTTATGGCTAGAGTTTTTTGGGATGCACGTGGAATTATACTTATTGACTACTTGGAAAAGGGTAAAACAATTACTGATGAGTATTATGCATCATTATTAGAGCAGCTGAAAGAAGAAATTAAAAAAAACGACCACATTGGGCGAGAAAAAAAATTCTCTTTCATCACGACAACGCCCGAGTTCACACATGCTTCGTTTCAATGGCTAAAATTGAAGAACTAAAATTCGAATTGGTCGAACACCCACCGTATTCACCAGATTTAGCCCCCAGTGACTTTTTCTTATTTCCAAACTTGAAAAAATGGCTCGGTGGACAGAGATTTACGGACAACGAAGACGTCATTGCCTCTGTAAGTGCTTATTTTGAGGAACTTCCGAAAACGCACTTTTCTGAAGGATTAAAAAAACTTAAAAAGCGATTGACCAAGTGTATAGAGCTCCAAGGAGATTATGTTGAAAAATAAAAAAAAATTTACCCAAAAAAAATTGTTTTTATACTTTATTCTAAAGACTTATTGAACTACCCTCGTACATACTCGTAGTTTCTAAGGCTGTTCATTTACTCGTAGAAAAATTAGCGAACTAAAACGTCTAGATAGGGTTACAAAAATCAATCCTTACTTTTAGGCTATTTTTAACCTTATTAAGAATCTGCCCTATTGAATACATGTCAGATACTTTGTTTTAGACCTTAATAAATCGATTCACACAAAATTGAGAATAGTTCCACAAACGTTCCAAGCTTCACCTACATGATATACTTCAGCATTCGCTACTAAATAAAAATCGATTTCTTTTACAAAAATATTTTTTTTCCTTCAAAAGAAAAAGATAAAGCCTCAAAAATTTTACAGAATATTCTTATCCATATTCCTAATCATTTAAAATATTTTCAAAAATTTTCATTCTTATATTTCACAGATATAACCGTTTGAAAAAAATTACGATTTGGAGAATAACAAAACAAGGGAAATGGTTCATTCAAAATTTCGGGTGGGAAAAGATAGGTAATTTTATGTTCTTTCAAATGCATTGTCACTCAATCGATGTTATTATTTCTACGGAATCATGAAACCCAAAAAACTAAAACTGATAAGTCTAAAAACTGCTAAAAAACGCATCAATAAACAAAAATAAATTTTTTGAGCCGCCGTCCTTAAGCAAAAAAAGTAACAAAAAAAGAACAAAAAAAGTGAGCTCCGAAACATTAATATTCACCATGTACACGCATAACGCACACGCACACACACACATACATCCCTAAAGACATTTTCTAAAAATAGTGTATTTTGATTCGCAGTATCTCAGTTATCTATGAGGAAGCAAAATCTGACTTATAAAATTTTGCTGACGGCATTTATTTAAAAAAAGATTTAATGCATTTCTTGTGTTTTGTTCTATAATATAATGTTTTAACAATAAATTTCTATTTCCGTTTTTATATTTTATATGACAAGTGATTGCAAAAAAGACTTATTGAATAAGATATATTTACTATTGAGGGGATGCATCATACCTATTTTACTTGCTGATAAATATATTCGAAATTTTCGATTTTCTCAAAAAATACGCACCAGAATCAAACTTTTTTTCTGGGTCGCTTTATTGACATAAAATACACAGAGATGATAGAGATGTACTTGAATGGTTATCAGAATCGAAAATTAGCATAATCACGTAATTGCTAATTTCCTATTCTGATAATTATTCGAATGTTCTGATGTGTATTTTACGTAAATAAAGTGACCCTGAAATAGACATTTGATTCTGATGCGCATTTTTTGGCAGGTAAAGTAGGTCTAACGCACGTTCGCATTATTATACACATGAGATGACTTATTTATGAAATAATTAAATTGAAAAAATATAGTAGAAATGGTTTGATTTAAAAAAATAATCCGAAGGATTTTCACTTCCAAATGAAAAAGCTGGAAATATTAAAAGAATATTTTTTTATACCATCATCTATATTAAATGTTCACCGTCTGATTCTACGCCCTATCTTCCATGCGCTCAAGCCTGCTAAGATCGTCAAAAAATTATTGATTTCCATGACGAAAAATACCAAAAAGAATATGTAATGGATTTTGTCATGTATGTTTTATAATTTAGATCGAGAAGTCACCAAATATGTATGACCTATACAATATAACGCAAATCTCTTTGTCCTGTTTAACAATTTTTTAAGACAACCTAAAAAATGACCTGATTTCAATAAAAATGTATCTCAAAAGCACTTGTCTATTAAGTCTAACGAATATTATGAATAATACAGATTTCCATTACCATTGTGAGTAATGAAAAAGCACAAATATTATTTTAATGTTTAAACTTCAGGGCAATCATTTTTTGCAATTAACGATTCGATTGTTATCGACCGATTCTCGAGCGACCTGCGGGAGTTTGAAAAAGCGAGGCAGTCGGTAACTCGCGACGTATATTAAGGCCCGCACAATGGTAAGCACACGGGCAAAGCCATTCGGAACTCGGCTAGAGTAATTACGACGATTAGCGCGCGCCGAGTCATTAGCGTTTTTAGTGGTGTGTTGTGCCTTGCTGCAACAGCTACCTCCTGTAAACTCCGGAAATTATATATAAAAACAGGAATGTCGGACACAGATGTTACTTTTTTTTCTTACATTTCGTTCGTTGTATTGATGTTACGACCGTCATTTTGTTTATTAGTATTTGTTTATTTAACTAGCCAGTTTAATGATATGCTTGAATGTTATGTTTAACTAATTTAGAAAAATAATACTTTTTTTCAAGTACTTCCTTGTTTTATGACCTTGCATTGTGTCTTTCGAACGCACTAGAAATATCTAGTTATGATTTTACTGACTATACTTAATACATTTTTTAAATAAATGCATGAATATCACTGACACGTATGCGTTGTACTTTAAATGCTAAAATTAATTGATTAGAATTCTGAATTTCATTAAGATAAAGTGATAGATGCACTGATTTAAAAACTTTTTGTAATATAAAGGACAACATATTTTAATTTTTGAATAATTCATGTTGCTTATAGAGCAAGGAAGGAAAATATTTCATATTATTAAAAGTGGGAACACTGTTTTTCGATCGATAAAATTATCTATTGATGAGCAAGTTTTTCATTTTTAAAATTTTGATCTATCCTTAAAGTCTTATTTTGCTGGAAAAAAGTAAAGTAAAAATCCATCTTAGACTAATTTAACGTTTAATAACTGAAAATTAATTAACAAGTTAATTATATAATAAACAGCTTTTAAAAATTAACAGAAAATTCACAACTAAATTGTTAAACCCTTTCCTACCCAAATTATTTTGTGAAAATTGAAATTTCTCGAAAATTTTTATTCGTTTGCTTCTATTAGCTCTCAAAATTGGTGAATCAACATTTGGATTTTTGCATTATATTTATAGGTTATTAAATATATATTTCTAAAAGTTTCGTCGAAATCAGAATAGTAGTTTTCATGAATTTCATGACTGCAACTGTCGGAAACGTGAGTTTCCCATAAGGCTACGTGTTAAAAACGTAAAAAATATAAATATATAATTCTTAATATCTTTTGTTTCAGGTCAAAACGTACTAGTCACACAATTTCAGATTTTTCTTAATGTGATGTTAAACCCACTGTTACCGGTAAATACCGAGAACTACTTTTCTCGCAAAATTTTCAATCTTGTGGAAAGTTATTGTTTTTGATTAGGACAACAACGTTCCATAGAGATATTTACTAACAATTGAAAATTAAATGGAAAAAGTGGGTCCTTGTAATTGTTGGTGACGCGTGGGTTTAGCATCACCTTAACATTAATTTGAAACAGATGGTCCTCACTTAAATGGACCTTAAAAATATATCGGGCCCAAAATCTAATATCACCATTGGATTCCTGGTAGAAAATTTTAGAGAATATCTGCCACATTATTTTTCATGAGATATTTGAGCATTTAATCATTTTCCCGTACTACATTTCCAAAATTATATCATTGTGACGCCACAAATCGACTGACCAACAGGAATCGATTCGAAAAAACTCGCGTGAAATTCAAAAAAGCATACATAAATAATGATTTATTTGAATAAATTCGAGTTGGAACAATTCTAAAAAATATTTTACAGTCAATAACGAACCATTGTCCAAGTTATTTATGCATTTTTGTAAAACATGCAAAGTCCTAATTGATCAATTAGTTTAGCGGCTGATTATACTAAATTTCAAACAGATCAAGTTAAAAACATGGACCGAAAGATCTCTCAGTATTCTTAATACAAAAACTACTTTTCTATTTGTAGTAACAACCAAAATCTGAATTTTTTAAAAAATCATAATTGAAATTGAAAAAAATACAATTTAATTAAAACATTTAAAAATATCAAATTAAGAACAAATTACTGTACTCTTGCGTCATCAAACTTTAACTCAATATGTACAATTAGCTAAATCTAAATAACAAACTACAACCACAATACTTCCCATACACTTCAAGTTTGCATAGCAATTAAGGTCATTACTTTTTCTACCAAATATCTCGAGAAAACATACGTTTACCAAGTTTTATTGCTCAGGTACACACACACACACACGCAGACCTAGACACTCGTACATAATCTCCGTACGTGTATCGTTACTGCATCGTGAGTGTCGCGATACGTGCCTGCCGGCGTACACCGGCGTCGTCGTCGTCGTCGTGCACTTGAACGAACGCGCCGCGTACTAATGCACACTCGCGGTTTCAGGCAAAAGATCGGGAGCGAGGTGAGGCGCGCGATATAGTGCAGCGCGTTATGAGAGAAAGGATTCGAATAACAGTTCCATTTACGACCGGGCGTCTGCACCCGGCCTTTTAATATAGGCCGAGTCGCGCGGGGTGTGAGTCATAGACGATGGAGTGCTTTGAAAATCAAGGCGGATCGTAAATTTGAGACTTTTTTTAAAGGATTTTTAGAATTATGGGTGGTGGTGTAATGTATCGATGGATATGAAATGTGAACAATGTGTGTACAGTTCATTTATAGGGTTTAGGAAGCATTGGCACGGTCTTTTATGTCAAAATGTAGCTTTCTTATTGGAGTCGTCGAAACATTTTGTGTCAGAGAAATTTATATTTTTTGTGGTTGATTTGAGTTAGAATTATTGACAGTTCATTTTACCACATTTTCGTTTTTCAGAAAAAGTACGCACCAGAGTGCTTTATTTACATAAATTACACAGCGGAATACTCAAATTGTTATCGAAATGTTAGCAATTACGTAACTATACTAATTTTCTATTCCAATAATAATTTGAGTGTTCCGGCATGTATTTTACTTAAATAAGGCGACCCTGAAAAGAAAATTTGACTGATGCGTATTTTTTTAGAAAACAGAAATTTTCGAATATATTTATCGGTAGGTAAAGTAGGTCTGACGTATCCCCTTTAGTTTGAAAGTATCACACAAAAAATGTATAGCTCGTAACATGACCGATAAATTCACTGTATATACGTTCTTGATAAGTGACAGAACAAGTCTCATAGTCAAGTACAATAACCCAAAATTCTGCATTTTTATAAAGGTGCTTTTCTGTTTGAATTATATAATACCATTATACGTTATTAACCCATTGTTGCTATTTTGCAAGGTACATGTATACTATTTATATTCTTACGAGTTATAGCGCTTATAATAATATATAATAATTGTTAAATAGTATTTATTGACAAACGATGAGGTCTTCCAAACTACTCATACATAAACAATGTACTTCATCTCTATAGTTTTTGCATCGTTTAATGAACAATGATCAAATTATAAACAATTAGAGCGTACAGGTTTAAAAACAAGCATCGGTATGATTTCGAGATCTAAATAATGCGGTGTCATATTTATATGCGTGTGCCCTCGAAAAAAACTTATCGCTCGATATCACTAATTTTTTCGCTAATTCGATACACTGTTTCAACAGCCAGCACATGATGCTAATAATAACTTCGTCAACAATGATACAATTAGCGTTGGCTGTTGTCGTCATGCTCTATTGCATACAAGGGCACTATTTAGACGCACTATCTGTACTACATGGGATATTCCGCGTTAAGTAGATTGATCGGAAAGCAAAAGTCATTTAAACAACGTCAATTGTCATTGAGGAGCTTTTTGAATACGAGAATTTTTAGAATTATCGAATTTTCAAAATCTACGAAATCAATTTTATTTATTTATAAATCGTTAACATGGCCATTTTGTATGATCTGCATATGTAATTAATTCATAAATTTATCAAAATAATTTGAATAAAAAATTAAATAAAATAATTCAATTTAACAAATTGATGTGTACTAATTAAACATTAACATAACACTCATCATTTAATTTGCAAATCAAAAACTTTGAAAACATCTCCATTTTGTTCTAATAAGTAACACTAAAATATTAATCTACGTGAAAGAGCATTAACGATGTCGCTAATTTAATATATGTAGATGCAAGTATTCCCGAATTTTAATTTTATAAAAGTGTAGGAAGAAAATCGTGTTGCAAATAATAAATCGACTCCCGTACAAAGACTAGTACCTTTCGGATTTAAAAAATTACTAATTCTTTTTATAATGGACATGGAAGTCAGATAGTGAAGACGATCGTTACGACCGCGAGAGAAAGAACAACGTCAGCTCAGTTGCTATATAGGGAAAAATCATCATAGTTCATAAGTACCAAAGAAAACGTATTGTCAGTTTGATTTTGTTTATACATATTTTGTATGTTCGGTTTATCGACAGGATCGTCACTGGAATGATTTACAGTTATCTGTCTTTCAGTTTTATAATTTTAATAATTTTTAGTATCTAAGGAAATATATGCCTAGTAGCTTGATAGTAGATAGATCTCGTACGAAATTTGGTCTATTTATTATCGTTTGTTGATTTTACTTCTAGAATATCATGGGTTACATTACCTAGATCTGCACTTACAAATATGTAAATATGTAAATATTTCATTACACATTTACTAAAATTTACATAATAAAAAATAATTCAGAATAATACACACAGTCGATTATTAAATTAAGAGGATCTATAAATTTTGAATTCTAGCACAAGTGAAGCTGCAATAAGATATGCTAATAGATGCATAAATTAAATTATTAGTTTATTTTAATACTATCTATCTGCATTCAATTAGGGAAACTGAATCAGTGTCTGAATACTTACTATGAATGGTAAGAATAGCCACGAATGACTACTTCTTAACAAAATATTGAATTAAACCTTTTAATAACCTTCCCCTCACCAAAAAACCTTTAAAAATCTTTTAAGTAGTTAAAAATTAAAAAATCTGTTATTTAAGCAAATGAAAATATCAGGTGATCTGTTCATTTATTGGGCTTAAACGTTCATTAACGGGTGCACTGTCCCTATATCTTTTGAAAGGCATGTTATAAAAACTAGCACTATTTAGAGTCTTCAATAAAGCAAACACTTTTTAGAACCTCCAAAAAACTGACATAGTTTTTGTCCGATAATCTGAAAAATGTTAGTTTTTATATAAGGATGCTGAAAAAATCTAGTGTTTTTCAATAAACCATAAACCCGGAAGTAACTTAGTCTTCATAAGGCACGTCGCAATAATGATTCCAAAAAAGTTTATATACATGCTAAAGAACTAATGAACAGTTAAAAGAATATCTTTCGTAAAATATTCACACTCCCGTTGACATTCACTCCTAAATCCAGCCTCCTAGTATCGCCAGCAATCTGATTACACCGACACAACGAAAAATAAATAAAGCACTAAACAAGCTCAAAGACACCCAAAACCAGATGGAACTCCCTCAATCCCCAACTTGCTTCCCTCCTCTCCCCAATATCCCCGACTGAACTTTCATCATCGTCACCATCCTCCTCCCGTTAAATCGCTCATTTCTAGGCGTGACTCTGCAGCCGCTTCATTCCTACAAAGCGAGCCCGCCGCTGTACACCGCGGAAATGAGACGCAATATACTACGTCCGCGGCGCGACAACGCGCGGAGGAAGCGAGAAGCGGACGCAAGAAAAGTTGAAGGGGAAACGACTGTAGGGACTCGCGCCGTAATATTCCTATTCCAAAGAGCAATCGGCGCTGTCGTGTTTTTTGCGCCTACGTTTTTCACGGCGAGCGCGTCTGCCCCGGCGCGCATTTAATGTACGCATCAATGGAGACGCCGACATAAAAGAGCCAGAGCTCGGAAGGTAAGGTAGATGTGTGAGCGCTAGTCCGATATTCGGGTCGTTGCACTTGTTACGTGTTGTGTGTATTCGTGGGTTTGAGTATGGGGCGACATCCTCAGAAGAGGTGTTTGTAAGGGAATTTTGCTATTCGAGTATAAGGTGGTTTGTATATATATATATAGACGTTTGAGCGTGGGTGATGTCGAGTGGGCATGAATGTGCAAGGATCACGTACTGCAGTTTGTCACACCTGCGAGATGGCTTTGGGTTTCGTTGGAATTGGAGGATATTTTTGAACGAATGATGAAGGGAAATTGCGGTGTTTTGGTTGAAGGTGCTACTGTGTGAAGGATCTAAATGCGTGGGTGCTTCAGAGAGGGTTCCATATAGATTTAATTTATATTTTACTTTTAACATATATATCTATTATTAAATAATCTGTAAACATAGCATTTTCAGATCTTTACGTATATTTTGCATTGTTTATTATGTTTTGAATGTTAAAACAATGAATAAAGACGAATTTTGTTTAAATACGTAAACCATAACATTACATGATAAAATTTTAATGGACTTCATTGGAATTTTCAGGTTTTTCATTAACTTTTGCAAGCTATACATTTACAAGATGTATTAACGAATACTTAGAAGTAATTTATTAACAAAACATGCTGCTTTTTGAAAGCTTTATTATAACGAAAGTTTTAACGTCAAGGTTCAATTTTAATTGACATATTCTGTTATCAGTTTATTATTTATTATTAAGTGAAATTTGTACCGCTGGGGCTAATTTAAACATTAATATTTAATTTATGCCTTCAGAAGGCATAAGTAGTTAGAGAGTATTCACAAAGCCTCAAACATTCATGCAATAAGTTACTATATTCCGCGATTTCACATTCAAATACACACATTGTACGAATCAGACTCGAAGTTCACAGAGCCCGAAACTAATTTGTATACTCAACTACCAAATATGTATAGAGGTTCACAACTATTTTTTACATTAAGTTTATAAGACAAAAACTATCGCGATTCAGAACTTTCGGGAGAAGACTATCTATTGCTTTAATCGGCTATATATATAACGATAATTATTATGACTTGGACCGCAAAATTTGCCCGGGCAATTCTAAACATTGCAGTTTAAGTCATTTGGATAGTCTGAATTGTCTAGAATAAGCAATTAATCTGTCTAATTATTAATAAGAATAATTAATCTGTCCTATTTATTTATTTTACACAAATCAGGTTATTCAAGTATTCAAACACTCCTAAAATTGATTTGATCGATCTTAGAGTTATGTAAAGTAAAGCTTAAAAATATCTGATTTAGTCTAGGTTTTTCAATTTTGTGCTACCACATATAAAGTTATAATAGATACAGTCTTCGCCATACAACTGAATCTCGATATAGACTTCGTTAGCAAATTCTGATTTGCGATAATCTTCGCTGCAAATGATGAATTCCTGATTTCTATTTTTTCAACCGGGTGTCGATGTAATGTAATATTTTGTTAATATTCATCGACCTTACTTTTATTTACTGAATTTCGATTTTTCATAAGAAGGTATAAATAATTAAATGTAAAATATTCAACCGTCCTATATAAGCCTTTGTAAATTATACGATTTTGTGATTTGTTTCAATTTTAATTTAATATCGGTATTCTACTCTAAAATTTTGCATTTTGCATAGAAAGAATTATATGACAAAAATTACACTTTTATTCTGTGAAAATTTCAGGTTTATTTTTCTTCTTCTTATGTAAGAAGCTTAGTTGTTTCTATACAAAAACATTATTATCTAGCAAATCATGGAGGTTCCATTTTTACATATCTTTGAATAACCATGCATCTATAATACCGTTCATATATTGATCAATGCTCAACAGACAAGGCCTTCGAAACTAAAGCTTTTTCTATCCATAAAAACAATTCCAAGAATCTGAAAAAAAATGTAAGACCCGCACTATCGTAACAATGCCACCGCCAGCCAAGACCTCACCGACCTCGCGGATCAAAACTTTCACTCTCTATTGTCATGTTCCGTTTCATAAAAAAAGAAGAAAAAAACAATGCCAAGGGCCTCCAGTTACGCACATTTCATTCTAATCTTAACACCTCGCGCACCCAACAATCAACGAACAAACAAAACCAAAATTACCTCAAACCCATCGCCGTAAATCCGACGCCCATCGTTAATCTCCCGCTCATCGTTTCCCCTTGTTTCATCAATTTTCATCAAGCGGCCCCGTTGCTGCGCGCATATTTTCGCGTTGTAAGAGGTGGTTCGGCGCGCGAGGCGTTAGATGTGACTTTGGTCGTTAACGAACTTGCGGCCCAGATTATTAAGGACGGCGGCGGCGGAGGCAGCAGCGGGTTATTTGCCTTGACACACTGGCTGGCTGGCTGGCTGCTGTCGTACGCGCTCTGCCTACGATATGGCGAGTGTGCGCCGCGTTGTGTACACCGCGAGTACGAGGCACTGGCTTTTTAACTGATAATAATTGCCGCGAGTTTATCAAGCGACTGTGCACGCTCGCGTCCCTTTTTTTGTTGTTGGAGGGTGGATAAAAATGGCGGGTGGTTGAGCTGTGTGTAGTAGGGTGGTTGAAAATTCCCAAAAGTTTGCAAATATCAACAGTAAGCCTCTGGAAAGTTGGTATTTGGTACAAAAAATAAGTTTCCTGCAAGCTGGATACTTAAAGTTAACATTTAAAGGTGGCTAGCTTGAATTTAAGGTTTTTTAAAGAGCACGTGTGTCATTTTTCGGTAAAATCGTAAATTAAATAACTAAAACTTAATTATTCATGCTAAAAAAGTGTTGGTAATTGATTATACTACTAGAATTAAAAATCAGTTGCATCTCAACTGAGAAAAAATTTTTTCTTCGACTTGACAATTGTATAATTCAAAATTTTTACTAAAACAGGCTATTTTTGTACATTTTTAATAATATCAATCTTTGATGATTGTTCAAAATCCAAAATTATTTTGAAACTTTGTTCCAAATAGTATCAACAGAAAAATTGACACGCCATAGAATATCAGAATATGGAAGTTATAGCAATGTCTGTAATACATCGCATTAGTAATATTTTAAATGGGATCTCCTATAGATTGATGTAATTTACTTTAGATACTATACGCTATAGGTACTTACATGCAATTATGTATGAAAGCTGTCATGAAGACCTTTAATTTGCATTATTGTACCACTTCTAAGGATATTCTGGTCAAAAGTTTTGCTCAATTGAAATTTATAGAAAAAATTAGGTGGTAAATGGGAGACTACAATACGCGCCGAACTTTCTTCAATATTTTACAATCTCCCATTTACCACCTAATTTCTTTTATAAATTTCAATTGAGTATAACTTTTGATCAGAGTATCCGTAAAACTGCTGCGACAACGCAAATTAAAGGTCTTTATATCAAACTATAAGAGATCCCATTTAAAATGTTAGTAATGCGATGTATTACAGAGACTGCTATAGCTTCCCTATTTTATAACCTATAGTGTGCCAATTTTTGTGTTGAAACTACTTGGAACAAAGATTTAAAATAATTTTGGTTTTTGAACAATCATCAAAAATGGAGATTATTAAAAATGTACAAAAATAGCCTGTTTTAAGTCAAAATTTTGACTTATACGACGCAACTGATTTTCAATTCTAGTAGTATATATTCAATTTCCAAAACTTCTTTTAGCATGAATAATTAAGTTTTAGTTATTTAATTTGCGATATTACGGAAAAATTGCATACGTTCTCTTTAAAAAACCTTAAATTCGAAGTAACCACCTTTAAATGTTAACTTTAACCACCAAGCTTGCAGGAAACTTATTTTTTGACAAATACCAACTTTTTAGAGGTTTACATTTGATATTAGAAAACTTTTGGGAATTTGAACCACCCTAGTGTGTAGTTGTAGTGTTAATCGGTTTTCTGCTTTTGCGCATTTATTGTTTGAATTTCAGAATAAAGACACCTAGCCGGTTTTAATTAAAAAAATTAAATTACTGATGTATTTTTATGTGAAAATAAATTTTTTATCATATAGGTATTATTAAATTTTACAATAAAATTGAATAAGAATACTATTTCTTAAATTTATCGCAATAGAAAAGTAAACAATCATTGGCTGGGAATTATACATTTTTTGCCGTAATAAACAGTTGCTGGTTAAGCATTTATTTATAAATGGTCTGATTTCAACTACGATAAATGGCTGTAGTAGACATTTGCAGTTCTCTTTATGCAGCGCAAGGTTTTGAGAGTTTAAATAAACAATCAAATTGAGGTTGATAAAATCTAAGATTAATAAATATATAACTATATAATAATAAATATATAAATATATATAAAATCTAAGCGTTTTTCAAATATGAGAATGTTCATAAAACTAAAAGCTATCGTACTCAATTACAGCCAAATTTTTACATTAATATGGAAATAATATCTTATGATTGTACTTCACTCTCAAAACTTGCAATGCGTAAAAAATACTTCAAAGTATAATAATAAGTTAATCTTTAATTAATAGGTATTTTTGTTGCAAGGAAGCGTTGATTTTCAATCATTATCAAAGCAAATTTAGATCGTAAGGTGCCTGAGTAAATGAATTAATTTGAATTGTTTGAATAACCGAAAATCAGTACGAAATTTACGACGCATTGTGGACAAACTGTTGCTGTATTTGCGTTAGTTACATCAGAGCGATGCGCGCTGCTCTCGAAAACAAGTATTTTAACGAGAAATTATCGAGAGCCAGTGAGATTCCTCATGAAGCGGTTAACTGTTACTATACGCTATCCACTTCTGCGGGTTTGAAATTCCGTTTCAATGTTTCAATATTTCAAACAAATGCTTGGTATTAACAGATATTAAATATTGTAAGATACGTTTGTGTAACTGATGTATAATGGCATAATGTAGCTTTTACGCTTAAATTCAATAATAAATTTACAAAAAATAATTTTTATTAAGGATAATCCATGAACATTCATATTTATAATGAAATTTTCCTAAAGCTTCTTACGAATAATATTGTCATAAGAAAAAGAAATAGCAAAAACAACTAAATATATCAAACGTAAAATGATGATAAACAAAACAGCACAATTTATGCGGACGACATCAAAGATATTACATAAAACCAAATCACACGTAACTTTCCATAACCATCGCAAACATTCCCCGCGACTACAACGCAACGACAAAAAAACTCTCGCACGCAATCCACATATTTCACTCGTACATGACTCATCGCCGCTCGTTCCTCCTCATCCATCCCATTCTTCTTCGCGCAACGCGACCGGAAATTCAATTAAAATTTACGGACGTATCGATCGCAGTTATGCCGTGCACCCCGCGCAAGGACGCCACGCGAGTGCACTTCGCGAAGTACGTACACGCGGCGATACACCCACGTTACGATGTACTGCAAGGAGCAGTGGTCGCGCGCGACCTCGAGCCAACGGCTGCAGCATGTGCCATTACAATCGACTTCCACTTCCTCCTTGGCGCTCGATGACCGAGGCCCAATTTTCACGCCTCGCGTGCTTTTCTGCGCGGAAAATATGAAAATTGCGGGCAACGCGCGCGAGCTGGCCTTATTCGCGACGCGGAATGGACTTGTTTACGAAAATCGCGCGGCGAAGGTCTTTCAGCGCTCGGGCATTGTTTTCTAATGGTGATTCAAGTGTAGTATTGTTTGGAACTCGTGTAAACGGGCGTTGCAGTTTGTATAATAAGTAGGTTGCTTTGAAGTAAAGTGGAATTATGCATTATATTAGTAGAAGCAACGTTGGTTGTTTGATTTCATGTTTTGTGTAGAAATAGCATGTTTCAGTTTTAAGTACTTAAGAACAATCTACAAAGTTTTATCAAAATCCATGACACAAAATCCATGGTCTTTCTTTATTAGGGAAAGGACTGTTTTATTGGGAGTAGATTTTCTATTGAACCAAAAGATTTTGCGTTTGATCTCGTGATTAGTATGGACCATGATTCTTGTTCCCTGTGCAATAAAAGTTTCTTTTTGATTGAACTAAATCACAATTATAGCTTATCAATGCCAAACTGATTTTTCAAAGGTTTAATATTTATACTTTTTCAAAATTAAAGATTAAAAAATTACTACTTTTTTCACTAAAATTAAGTACATTCGACGTTATACTATTGTTGAACTCTATTGTTTAGAGCTTGTCAAAACACGAAAATTGAAAAAAGAATTTGATCCGGTAAAGTAAAGGAAAACTATGGAAAAAGAGAATCAAATTGGATTAAACAAGTAAAAATAAATTAAACAAAAGGTCAATCATTGTTGTTTAAATAGGCTTAAAATTGTGTGGATTCTACATACTCAAGTCAGTTTTATAGGTCTCTTATTACCGTTTTATCTTGGATCGCATTGGCATGTATGGGTAGACTCTTTCTTTGAAATCCTTCAATGAGGTTTGTAAGAATGAGTATTCGATCCAATAAAACAGCAGAATTTCAAAAAAATGCATACAAATTTCATCAGCATCCACTCAAATTATAGATCAAGTAAGAATCTTATATTTCTACAATGATTAAAATGATGTGATTTAAGCAGTAAAATGCAACACGCCATAATTGCAGATATAAATTTGTAAAATATAAAAGGAAATGTTGTTTTCATCAACCAGTTTACAAAACACACATTATATTCGAAACAATGTGTTTGAACCGCAGCTCGCCTTCTTCAAATTAATTTTAATAATTGTCAAGAGACGTCCAACGGTACACTCCAACCGTACACGCATCCTTCCACGAACATATAATACGCGCAGCGATGAACCACTCTGCTCGCTCCTAAATAACTGTAACCGCTCATCCGAGAATCCAGGAATCCATAAAACAAAAGCCCGAGACACAAATTCCACGTCTCACGTGCGCAGCTGTCACTCGCCGCGTTGTATTCACGATTTTCAGGACTACTGTCGCCGTTGTTCCTCTTTTTTCCTTCGAGCTAAAAATAAAGAAAAAAAGAGAATAAACACAAAACGGGGCACCGCGTCATTGTATATACGCGAGTGTTTTATCGCTTGGCGTCTTCTTCTGAAAACGGGTTTTCTGCTAACGCGGCGGCGGTGTCAAGGCTCGATCCTTCGTAACATAACGTGTATGTGTGTATCGCACAGCATGTTGCGCCAGTAGGCAATTGATAAAGTCGGCCTCGCGGTGTATATGCGCAGACTTGGAACGAAACCACAACGTGACACCTGCGCTCGATTCGAGGCGTAAACTGCGCGGAATAAGGTTTATTCCACCTGCATATGTGTCGGGGGGAGCACGATCGGATGGAATATTTCTGGGAGCTTAGCCAAGAGTCGTACTTACTTGATGAAAATAATGCGATGAATATTAAGCGTTACTTTTGTTTATTGATTGACGAGGAAATATTTGTAATTAAATTATCTTCATTTGTTTAGTATAGGAGTTTGTTGATTGCGTGTCTCGTTATTTGTAATGATGAAATATATAGCGTTAATTAAAAAATGTTAATTCTTCACACTTGCAATAATTATAGGCTGAAAGCATTGAGCGTTCAAAGTTTTGATGGCAGAACTTTCTGAGAAGAGTTATCGATGCTCGCGTTAAAATATTAATATTTTTTAATGAAATTCTTATGGAACAAAGTTTAAGTTAAGATATATACTTTGAAATTCCATTAAAAAGATTTTATACCCAGTAGTCGGTCATTAATAGCCATAAATAATCATTAATGGTCTATTACTAGCTATGAATGCGATTGATTTCTACCAGAGGGTATTCCTGTTCACTTATTCCAACACTATTAAATTATAATATACGCATCTTCATTACTAATATCACGTAAACTATTTAATCTGTAACCATACATCACAAAATAACTCATTTTTTATCATTACAATATACAATAGATCTCCAACTCAAGAAATAATATGTAACATGCCAATCTACAACTCTACCAATACCATAATACACTAACCAAATCAACTGAATCACCTACATTCTCCCATATACCCAACACCGTCAACCCAGCCCATCAAATCCACCCTTTGATCGTCATAATCGACATCAAGCGCAGCTCCAATGCACACCTCTCTTCCCCCAACGCTTACATCAATCAACTCCAAGTACAGCGCAGTCTAACAGCGCTCGCTAAACACCCAACGTGAAAGTCACGGAGGGCCACCGCGAGCGTTTACACCGCGAGCGCTCCGCAAAGCTACCGTACGTATGTATATTATCGTCGCTGCCTCCTCGAGGAGGCAGCGGAACGAACGCTGATGGGTGTGTACCGTTAGGGAGCCCGCATCGTACACCTGGAAATAATAATTATGGTCGTCAGAAGCGTGTATGCGCACACAGTAGTCGTAGTCGTAGTCGTCGTCAAGGCACCGCTGGACTTTAACGAGCCGGAAAATACGCGTTATTTTCTCGCTAACGAGCCGCGATGCGCCCTCTTGCGTATTTTGGTCAGCTGACTCGCGTAAAGAGCGTCTCTTGGTTGGTCTTGAATGGGTGACGAGGTTGCGGTGGTTCTTTTCTTGGAGCACGCGGTGTTTCTGGAGGAGCGATGATGGATTGGAGGGGATAATTTCAGAGGTGGATTGCACGTTATTAGAGAGCGTAATGCACCCGTATTATGGGGGAAATTGCAGGATTTTAGGAGTTGGTTGTAGCGAGCGTGAGTAAAGGTTGAAACAATGTATGTGTGATGCACGGTTGGAAACATTGATGACATGTGTGATCGTGATATTGAGTAAGGACGGACGTTAACTGTTTCTTGCAGTGCTGGCTGATTGTGCCTGATTAGAATGTGATCATTCTCTGTCATTTTTCAATTTTTATGTTTTATATTGATCAGTTGAAAGCTGAAAATTATTATTTAAAATGGTTGACAATGCATATTGTAATAAATGGTTTTTGTTTATGACAGGCTAATCTGGTACAAATAATTGGGGATTTATTAAGTTCTCTATGTATTCGTTTTTAAAATTCCTTAAGGGGGCACACCACCTTTGAACTCAAAAACGAAACTGATTTGTATGATTCCATATAAATTATTCCTTTCAAAAGCAATCATTATCAAAATATTGTTACTATTAATACTTCGTAATACCTTTAATTTCACTGTATCAAACTCAAAACCTTGATTCAGTACATCATATAAAATTACCATAGTTATTAAGCTCTTAATCCACTGCCCACGGGATTGCAAGTGATTTCGTCGACCAAATTTCTCCAGATTTGGTAATATTACTTTTCAATACATTAGTTATGGTATGAATATAGGAAATTAATTTTTACTACGTAGAAAAATGTTTACATACATATTTAGAGTAAAATTAATCAATATTATTAAATAATTAATTATAAAGTCAATAATATGTATGTAAGAAATTTTCTACGTAGTAAAAATTAATTTCCTGTATTCATACCATAAGTCAGTACCAAAAAAAGAAATTGGTCAATTTAAAGCACCCGACCCTCCTTAAATCGTTTAATCGTTGAAGAATCTTTAATTTTTTACATGTCCTTAAAATGCTGGATAAAACACTACGTTTTAGACACTGATACTTTTAGATATAACTTTTTAGACACTTTATACTTCAACCTTCACTTTATAAGATCAACCAATCAAATCAACGTCTATTGTGCTAACAAGATAGTCATCATCATCACATTTTTTAAATTAATAAAGAAACATTCATTTTGTTCGTGATTTAGCAAATGAAAACTCGAATAGTTAGAGAAAATAGCTTAAAAAATTTTTAAACAAGTATTTGATCCTTGGTAGAATGAACCGGTAGTACCTACTCTATTGAACTAGAGAACTGATTACGAAACGCAACAGAACGTGTTTTCTGTAATTCGCCCTAGTTTCCATCCACTTTTCTCAGCTGTTTTACAATTTTCATTTAAGAAATCTTTATTTATTACAAATTTTCTGACTTTTGCCCTTATAAATCCTTGAAAACTCTTTAAATTATCCATAAGCTCGACGGTAAAAACCTTAAAGCTATTTAATTTTGTATCTATCTAAACCTACAATTTTCAACGTAATGAAATACATGACCTACTAAACTCACACCACTATCATTCTAAAAGCAGAAAACAACAATAACATTCGAATCCCGAGCAAACGCACGTCATAAATTATTCACAGCCCCGCATTCTTATCACACTCGAACCCAATAGATCAATGCAAATCCATCCATCCATACGAATACCAACCGACCAACGAAAAAAAACCGACCAAAATCCTTGACGCCATTCCATCCTCTCCTATCTATCGCAAATCCTCGGATCTCTCGCGTCTGCGAAATCGAAGGTCGATTTGGCGCGCGATGGAATCCCGATCGTCGTGGCGCGCAAGTTAATGTCACGAACGCGCTATACTCGGATAGCTTCTCACTCTACCGATGCGTGTGTGTGTGTGTGTGTGTGTATATGTGTGTGTTGCTATGTGTGTGTGTGTGTCTGTGGGTGTGTGTGTGTGTATGTGTGTGTGTGTGTGTGTATGTGTGTGTGTGTGTGTGTGTGTGTGTGTGTGCGTGTGTGTGTGTGTGTGTGTGTGCGTGTGCGTGTGTATGTGTGTGTGTGTGTGTGCCAATCCCATTCTAACGAGGTTGGACCAAGAACTCGACGCTATTGCGCAATGCGCGAAACCAGAAGCTGCACGCCGTGTCTCGCTTCCGAAATGTCGATAAATGTTATACAAGTGACGGGGAGGAGGAGGAAAGCGAGGTCGCGAAGCAGCGAGTTGAAAAGATACGCGCAATCGAGATGGTGGTGTCGTCGGTGGCGAATGACTGCGAGGCAAATTTTGTGGAAGTAATATGTAGGTCGATTTGATTTTTTTTAAGGGGAAGTTTTGTCGGCGAGCATTGGGAACATCCGGAAAAATGAGATTTGTGTATTGAAAATTGGATATTAAGTTAATCCTTACAGGTAGAGATTTTCGTATTAGACAGGTTTTGTACATTTTTGTATAATAGGTTTTTTATGTCACTGATTATTAATTTGAAGCCAGATTTCCATATAAAGTTTAAGATTGACGATTCAATGAGACGGATAGAAAAATTTCGTCTATCATATCGGATCGGCCATTCTGTATTTTGTAATGTTAACCTCGAATTTGTAATGAGCGACCTTGAAAATCCCTGTATAGGGATACTTATCAGAATATTTTATATGATTTCGGGATGATTACATTTTTCTTTAAAATTAGGCTAATTTTTTAGTTTATACCGCTTTTGTAATGAATAGAATTTGTTAGTTCATCCATTTATCTTTATAATACCTTGACATGAAAACGGATCAATATATTTCAACATCAACGTAAATGATTAAAATCCGTTGTAGAAAAGATGCTGGTTGCTGAAAAGAGCTGCATATTGTACAATATGATGTAAAGTATCAGGTGAATATTGATACCAATTTTCATGTTTTACTTATTAATATTAATATATTATATTATTAATATATATATATATATATATATATATATATATATATATATATATATATATATATATATATATATATATATATATATATATATATATTAATGTATGTTTCCGGTATTATTAACTCATTATCAGTTACTAATTATAACTTTTTATAGTACTCGTATCTTTATTACTAAATATTTATTTATACCATGGTATACTTCAAGCTGTTTTACTGCACAGTAAATATTGTGTAGTTCTGATTCCTTAATAATGTTTAAATGAAAATGCTTTGTGCTGCTTAGTACCCGAATGCATCCTTTGCAACAATTACCATGAAATATACCGGCCGAGACAATAACCTGATCTAGAAAAGTATTTTGTCAAAAGAATAGTATAAAATTCCATATTTTTAACCTGATAAATAGTATAAAAGATACTCGAAATGTACATTAATATATCTACACCATATTAATGGAATACCACTGCTATACAAAACTTACTGTTAAGATTATAATTTCAGAAAAAATTTTCTATAACACCTTCCGGCCTTTCTCTATATATTCATCTTCCATTCACCCTCTCTTAAAATGTTTCATCTGCATTTATCTACTATCTACATACCATAATATTAGCGAAGGACTCTTTAACGTGTGTGCGTACGTACAGATACTTTCGAGGCTTTTTACATCATGCAAGGCCTGACTCACATGTATTGGATGCTGCAAATGATTTTTAAAATGATCGCTATTTTTTAAAGTGGGGTACGTATACGTATGCAAGATAATCATACCAGGCATGATCCAGATGTCCCGGATACTGTGAAATAGTTCGCATTGTTACCGATACTTTTTCAACTACCGATAATTGTTTTCAGTAGGTGAATGTGAACATGTGCGAGATGATCATCTCGAGTGTGGTACAGATATCCCAGATGCTGCACATGATTTTTCATGATTGTTTCAGACATGGTCCAGACGTCCTGGATGCTGTGAATCAATTCGCATTGTTATCGATATTTTTCAACTATCGATAACTAATTTCAGTGCGTGTACGTGCACGTGTGCAAGATGATCATCTCGAGTGTGGTCCAGATGTCCTGGAGGCTGCGTATGATTTTTCACTATTATCGATATTTTTTACTACTACCGATAATTTCTTGTGGTGGGTGTACGTGCACGTGTCCGAGATGATCATGTCGCAGAATTGGATGTACACACACTGCAAAGAATCTTCGATAGCAGTAAATATTATGTGGTTCAGATTTACCGGTTGCTGCGTCCGATTTTTCTTTGTTATTGTTATTTTTATTACAGTCGAAGATTCTTTATAGTGGGTGTACGTGCACGTGTGAGAAATGATCATCTTGCGTGTGGTCCAGATTTCTCGGATATTGTGTATGATTTTTCTTTATTATCAATATTATTAGCCGCTATCGAAGATTCTTCATAATGCGTGTTCGTGCACGTGTGCGTGATGATCATCTCGGGTTTGATCCAGATATCTCGGATGCTGCGTATGATTTTTGTGACGTCTCCGTGAGGCGGAGCGCGTCAGTATTTTTAATTTGTATTTTTGCACCTACACTTCCGTGTATTACCGCGTATTATCCGTGTATTATCCGCGGGATGCTAATTGTTAATCTTCTAGGGGAATTGACTGTGAAATGGTAGGATAGCTAGCCTGCACTGTATTTTCAGAGCATCGGTAACTTTAAGGAGAGGCGGGAGGGTTTAAACACGCAAACCGTATGGCGGAGCGTCGTGTTTATGGAGGATTTTATAATAAATAAATGATAACAAAAGATAGTGAGAGGTAACGGAACTACAGAAATAAAAGATTCTAGTACAAGAATGTAGAATATTTAAACTTTCTTTTTATTGGAAGAATGAATAATAGAGTTCTATCTATGACTCTCTTTCTTCTCTCTCTCTCTCTGAATTCAAGTACTGCGGAGTTGGCGGATGGCATCGTCTTCTGGGGTAGGCTTGGTGGTTGAAGTGATGGTTGCTGTTCCTCTTGGCTGGTGAAATCGGACTGTCTGCTGAGCTTGCTGAGTTGGGTATTGCTGCAGTCGAGATGCTCTAGGTTGCACCTCGACTGAGACTGACTGTTGAGAAGAAGCTTTGGAGGCTCGTGTCCTCCGGTCCTCTCCCTAATCTAGGCCTCTAAATTCTAGTGCGTAGGAGGAGAAAATCGGGCCTCACTGTCATTGGCCTAATCGTGAAAGCGTACCCTTAATTGGCTCTGCGCGATGGACCGGCAGTCAAAGGGAGAGCGATAGCTTTTCAAGGCCTCCTTCCAAGCCCCTCCTCTTCACCTTTCCTATCGATTTTCGGTGGTAGATCCTTTCCTCTTCTTTTCCGGAGTAGGGGTAGAGACGGAGGAGTTCGTTTAGAGAGAGAGAGAGAGAGAAGATCGTTAGAGAGTGACAGAAGATCGTTCATTAATACATGGCTACTTAACATTATAGTTTAAACTTAAATTTAACATTTATTCGTAGATAACATATACGAACAATTTGATATATGTTTGCTTATAACTTATTGTACTTGTATATAAAAATAGATATAAAAGTTATCATTATCCCTAATTATAATCTATCCAATTTAACGTTAACATTAACATTACAATGAAATAATATTGTTTTCTTATTTCCTAAACGATTATAAAATTTAAACTAAACAATATTGATAAAAATATACCGCAGTCTATTTATAATATAATGTGATAATATTATTCCTATGCTAAACGTGCTTTTATATATTAGAAAATATTTTAATGCTAAATTTAATTAAATTTGTTAGAAACTATAATATTAATATTTGTATTTATTATAGTTTTGTAAGATACCTATCACTTATTTAATCTGTGCTAAAAATAAGTATTTATGGAGTAATGTAAATTTCCCTCGATTTATTCTCTATCTGCGCTTAAATTTATAAAACGATGTTAAAATTACTAATTATTTCGATGGCTCATAATATTTAACATGAACTACTATTGCTAATGCATACGCAAAGCTTGATTAATACAACTAAATATAAAGTTATTTCCATTGCGTGTTCGTTAGTTAATCCTAAGTTCTTAGATATAACGTGGATATTTGTTAAATGTTAAATAATAATATATTTATTCTTGAATGATATCTCTATGCGCTTTGAGCCGAGTGTACCTTGCATTGCTACAGCACATTGAAAGTAAAAATATAATTTAATTTAGTGAATTAAAGAGGAAAAAGTGATTTTTTGATAATAATATTTAAATAATAAAAATAATGTTCTAAATGGAAAAAGGTAGATATTGTACTGTAGCAGTGGAATTTTCCCGGAATGAGGGGGTCCAATAGCCACGCGCAGCTAACGGTTTTCTTATCAGCACGCATATATTGCAGTTACGGCGCGTTTACGCACTAGAGCGGCTCAAGCAAGCTGGTGGTGAGAGACAGGGAACAGAAGGCCCCTAATCATCGGCCAAGCTTATTCTTTTATGATAACTCTGTCGCCGACTCGAGACGCTTTTCCGGGACCGTCTTTCTATCAGTTCGTACACGTGCTGTTTTATTACTCTCAACCCTCGGTCTCGATATGCTTATCGAATCCGTAGAGTTTAGAGTACGCACCACAGAGATTACTTGCCTCGACCCTGGGAAGATTCTCTGCTGGCTTGCAGCTGTCAAACCCTCTCCAAGTCGTGGCAAGCATGTTTGTATACGAAATGAGGAAAAGAGAGGACCGAGGAAGTAAGAGAGAAAAAAAAATAATTATGACATCCGTAACATTTTTCTGTATTATCTATATTATTTACTGCTATCGAAGATTCTTCATAATGGGTATACGTGCACGTGTGCGAGATGATCATCTCAGGTGTTCCAGATGTACTGGATGCTGCATATGATATTTCTTTATTATCGATACTATTTACTGGTATCGAACATTCTTCATTAAGGGTGTACGTGCACTTATGCGAGATGATCATTTCGGGTGTGGTTCAGATGTACCAGATGCTGCGTATGATTTTTCTTTATTATTGATATTTTTTACTACTATCGAAGATTCTTTATAGTGGGTGTACGTACACATGTGCGAGATAATCATGTCACTTATCTTCTACATCCTAGTACATTATATTAACAGAATACCACTGGTGTAGGAAAGATGCTGCTATAATTATATTTTCATGTTATAATTTCTGAAAATATTTTTATTACTTTTCCGACTTGTTCTATAGATTTACCTTCCATCCTCCCTCTCTTAAAATATTTCATCTAAAATTATCTACACATAATAATAGCGGATCCACTAACGTACGTCTGTACATACGTACGTGTGCGAGATAATCATCTCAGTTATTAAATATTAAAAAGGTCAAATATTAAAAAAAAAAGATTGTATAATAAAATAGTATAAAAAAATTACGGCAATACATTTTTATTGCTTCCAAAACGCGAGCGAGCATGAGCCAGCGAGCGATTCTGGGTAGTACTAAATTAAAATACCCTCTACAATATTCTGATAAATTCATATATTAAGATAAAATGTAAAAAAAAAGATAAAACAGTTAAATGGTTACTCAGATGTACTAACTAACTACTTGACAGTTTGTAGTACATTACATAATTTTGCATTCTCTTTAAAAGAAAAACGAGTGATTTAAAAGGCCACTAACATCAAGAGTAAATCACACACAAAGTATAATATACATTCTAAAAGTATAAAAATCCGCAACGATCGTTTCTCACAGCAAACTGCTCCCACAGCTCTCAAAAACGCATTCAACCATCGACAGTCAATAAACCCCGCAATGTTACAGCCTCATGAGCCTTTACCCCCTCTCTCTCTCTCTCTCTAGCAACCATTGACGCACTCAAATAAACTAAGGCAAAACGTATATATATATATATATATAACCGCAGCAACAAGCAGCTCTCATAGCGAAACCTCCTCGCGCGCGATAAATCTACCTCAAAGGGCGTATAAACGTCGATGTGATTCACCGTCGCGTGTGCAATACGCTCGCGCTCGTATCTGCTTCGATGTGACTTATTATTATTATTGTAATGTGGAGCGTTGGTAGCTGTGTAATTTGTAACTCGGACTTCTAACCAAGAAGTCCCAGGTTTGGATCTCGGGCATGTGAAGTTTTCAGAAATTATATTTTCATGTCTGTTACTGCAACTCCAAAAACAATGTTTTATTTTTGTTGCACGAATTCTTAGCTATATTTTGTTGTATCTTTTTGTATTCAGATTTTCTACACGAAACCCTTTATCATTATTTTTCTATAACAATTTTAAAACTTCTGTAAACATTTTAATTCAATCTGTTAAAAACTCACGATGAACATTTAGAAATTTAAAAAGACATATAAAGAAACTTTTTTATAGAAGCAGTAATAAAGTTAAATACTTTATAACAATTGCACCTAAGTGATTGTTTTTTATAAACAATAGTTCTTACATTATTTAAATATTTTATTTGAATCTAATTTTAAAAAAGTCATAAAATACTATGCCTATATATATGTATAGTCATCTAATTGCAAGTAACTTTATATACATGGTTTGAGCCGGAAAAAAAATAATATTTGTTTTAATTTCTGTGTTTTTGTCTCATATATGTTATAAAACAAATAAATCGCCGAAAAAACGTATGTATATATATAATATATATATACGTTTTTTCAGCAATTTATTTGTTTTATAACATTATTCAAAATTTCACTGATCTATGTATTTAAACTTATATGAGACAAAAATACAGAAATTAAAAATAATACTATTATTTTTCTTTTCAGTTGAAACCATGAATATAAAGTTTCTTGAAATTAGATTTGTGAATGATTTATCCTAATCATGATCGTGTCCTGGTGGCAATGTAATTTTCCATTTCGACAGACCGACGGTAAAGCCGCATATTGTCGTGATGCGCACTGCGAAGCTTAGAACGTCAGTAGCACATGGTGGTCCCTTATGATTGTTCTCGGTGGTTGCTTCTGTAACTAATTACAATGCAAACAACATCTACGTATACAATTTCTTAATAGTAATAATATTCAAATATCACAATGAGCAATGTAAATTATTGTTACAACTTTTAATTAAAAAACATGTATATTATTATATTTAATTACACTTTATTTTTATTTTATAGGAATACTTTCGTAATACAAAAGTAAGGTATATTTGAGTAAAGTGAGTCTCGAAATGAATTGCAATTTAAAGCATACAACTTTTCATTACAGATTTGTTTTTATTTATGTTTTATATATAATATAACAATTCTGAATATGTACACTCGATGTGGGAAATTTCTGGTCGAATGGGTTTGAATATTTTTGAAATACTACAATTTCCTTGGGTCTCACTGGACCGAACGCACGTTTTCGCTAAGCTCATTGGATGCTTTCAAACGCATTCCACCAGAAATTTCCCGCGTCAAGTGTATGTAGGCACAATAATTATTTAAAAGGAAAACAAATCATAAGCACATTTTTGTATAGGCCTCGGTAAAGCGAGTCTTTTTAACACTATCACAGACAAATTTTTCATTATTTACTATGTTATTGAAACAGTAGTCATAACAAAGACTCCCTGGAACTTGTTTATTTTTCTATTTCTTAAAAAGTTGAAAAAATCATCTTATACATTAGCTGCCCCGAAAGTGTTAATTATGCTCGAATTATGCCATAGAAACAAAACACGATTCTTTCTAAAAAGAATATATTTTTAAAAAGAATGCATTTTTAACAATAAAATTTAATAACAATAATAATCAAAAAAAATTTCAAAATGTGTTCGCAATATTGCTTGAAAAACGTTATTACTTCTTACAATTTTTCGTTATCACAGATTTGGAGATTATTAAAATATACATCTTCCCCAGCGTTTAATAAACGTGCAGGCATTCACAAAGATCAGAAAGCCACGCGTCGTTAAAATCCCATTATAAAAAAAATATCCTCCGTAATATCCCGCATCGTGTCCAAGCGCTCGCAATGAAATTAGAATCTCCCGCGATAATTGCTCGCGAAAAAGAAGGCGAAGAACGCCGCGGGAAAGAAATTCCGCCGCGGCGACACTCGAGCAAGTCTAAATTACGCCGCGCGGACAGTTTTCCACTCCGCGCGCGCTCTCGCGCCAAATTGCAGAAACGCCCGGGACACGCGGGGCAGAGGATACGCGCCGCCTGAAAGTCGCGGACACGCGCGCGCGCGCTGGCGGACGTTAATTGGTTCTCTCTCGTCGTTTGAAAATGCAGCGGAATGATTTTCAGTGCGCGCTCGCGCGAACTCGAGAGAATTGCTTCCGTGAAAACGACCGTAACAAGGAAAAGTCGGACAAAGGACCCTGTCGAGGTCGCGCGGAATTTGTCGCGAGTCATAATGTGCGCTTTTAACTGCACTTCGCGGGGAAATATGAGGGTGTGAGTGAGAGAGAGAGAGAGAGAGAGAGAGAGAGAGAGAGAGAGAGAGAGAGAGAGAGAGAGAGAGAAGTGGTGAAGGGTTGAAAAGCTGTTTGCTCGAGCTTGGCTGGAGCATTGAGATGCGGTTCTGTGTAGGAAGTTTGGAATGAAATGCGTTGCGTTTCGAGTGGAAGTAGGTTGTGGGTCTGTAGACGAAAATAGGTGTACACGTGTAATTTTTGCACTCGCAGTGGATGCAGACTGCAAGAAGGTAA
Source organism: Gastracanthus pulcherrimus (assembly GCA_949152435.1). NCBI lineage: Eukaryota > Metazoa > Arthropoda > Insecta > Hymenoptera > Pteromalidae > Gastracanthus > Gastracanthus pulcherrimus. Next base: position 167,927,997 of record OX424574.1, on the reverse strand, counting down.
AAAAAATTGTTTGCACTCGAGCTGATTAAGGTCAAGAGATTACGTTTCATATTTTTTGCGTAAATTTTGTTTTAATCTTGTTTGAGAAATTTTTTTGTTCGACGCTTTTTAATCGTACAATACTCTATTTTTTATTTTAATATTTCTTGCTTCCTCCTTAAGGAAGCTTTGTAGTAAAAAATAGAATAGTAAAAAAAAAAGTTTTGTTTAGAACATGTTAGAAACATGTTTTGAGACACAAGAAGTTAAAATCACTATTTTTAGAAAATGTCCGTATGTGTGTGTGTGTGTGTGTGTGTGTGTGTGTGTGTGTGTGTGTGTGTGTGTATGTGTGTGTGTGTATGTGTGTGTGTGAGTGTATGTATCTATGTATCCCTCTGTATCTCGAGTAATCCACGGTTAAATTATCTGATTCAGGGTTCATTAGATTTTTTTTTTAAGGAAGGCGGCTAAAGAAATTTTTTTTTGATCTTTCGATGGTTTTTTATTTTTATAGTGGTTTTTCAATTTTTGAGTTTTAGTTTCTTCGTTTTTTTGTATGTTTAAAATAATAATTCCGACCCGAAATTTAAAAAAAGTTATTTCACTGTTTACGTTATACACGGAAATGTTATTTTTTGTTTAAACGGCAATATATGTGAAAAATATGAAGGAAAATATTTGAAAAATTTTGAGGTGATTAAGAATATGATGAAAAATATTCTGTAAAATTTTCAAGTTTTTTTCCTATACTTTTTCTGGGAAAAAAATCATTTTGTGAAAAAATCGATTTTTTTGTCGTCCATTTACTTGAGTAAAACGGCTTTAATTTGTCTGAAAATTTCCAAAAAGTAGCTTCTAGTAATCTCTTGGCTCTTGGCTCTATGTCTTTTTTCAATTTTTTGGTATCTCGAGAACGGTTCTGTCATTTTTTGCCAACCAGGGCTTATTTTTTTTGTTTCTTTAAGGATTGGGAATTGCAAAGAAATTTTAAGATTTAACGATTCGATTTTGATTTATAATGATTTTTCTATTTTACGACATTCAGAAATTGATGAGGTAAATTTTTTTGGTTTGTAGAAATAATATGATTGATTCAGTGTAAATGCATTTGAAAGGCTATACAATTTTTGGCTATAGTATATTTTTTTAAGACTCATCAATTCGTTTTTATTTTATTATTTATCTTCATTTTTATGATTTTTAAAATTTTTTTAAAATCAATTGTATTTGATTGAAAGTTGATAATTGGGTATTTTTGAGGTTGGTATAATTGCTATACATTCATGCTTTTTCTAACAAAAATACTAAATTCAAAATGGTGGATTTAAGTTTTAATATAAATCGAATTTACTTGACGTTTATTAATCTGGAGACTTCGGAGTCGTTATGTTATTTTTGGTCCACAATGATGATGATGACGATGATGATAATGATAATGATAATTATAATAATAATAATGAAAATGATAAAATCATTTAAACGGTTATATTTCGGTAAGATATAGCAATTTAAATATAATTTATAAGAGCAAAGAATTTCACATTGAAATAATTAATTTAGTTGGAGGAAGCTAAGTGCCAATAAATTGGCAGCGGTTTTATTAATTACGAACAAATTCATAGAAGTTAGTAATCTTTTCTTCATAAAGGGTATTAAATTATTAAAGATTTACGTATATATTTTTACATAAAAAATTTTCAATTTCAGTGTTTTGTAAAGGTTTTTATTTAATAATTCAAGCAAAATAACTTTCCACTTTATGATGAAAAATAACTCAAACAATTTTAACCCTTAATCTGAATCTGAACAGTAATTTATTTACAGATATTTTAAATGAACCGAATGTGAATCTGCAACCATATAAATAAATAAATTACTATAGTATTTGATTATTAATCACATACGCAAGATAATTAATTTAAAACATTGTGGTTTCCATGAAATTTGCAAGTTGTTGCCGTTTAGTTTTATTGATTAAAATAATAAATAGTTTTACTAAAGGGATTCTACTCCTTCCTATAATTAGGAGTATTCCTATAATACTATTTCTGCATTTTTATCTGTAAAAAATAAGCGGGAGTACTTGGCATTAAATGCTAATTGGGAATGGACTTTCGTTATCAAAATATCAACTGTTCAACTCCAAGTATGCATTGCTTTATTAATATTATATTGTGATAATACTGATAATGTTATAGTGCGATAATACAACGTACATATTTGCTATTCCAAAGTTTTAGAAGATTTCAGGGTTGCATTTTTGTCACTCTTCTTGAAAGACTAAACAACTTGACTTTATGTAGACCAGCTACAAACGGAATAACTCGACTCAGACTGCTTTACTGACAAGAATAGACAAGAGACTCGTAACTCTACTGTTATTGTTCGACTACAGCAAAGTTTGACAGCAAAGCTTCTAGCTAAACTGCAAGCCCTTGGTTCTCCAGACATGTGCAAATTTAGATAAAATCATACAATTTAGAAAAAGTAACAAACCTGTATAAAGCTTAATCTTAAACCAAATGGATGGCCCTTATGTAGATTACCACGTTTCGGGTTTTTAAAAAATACTAGTTCTTTTCAGGAGCGTTCTACGAAAACTAGTACGTTTCAGATCTTCCGAAAACTATGTCACTTTTTCAGATGTTCTACGAAAGAGTTAGGCTTTATCAGAGATTCCTAAAAAATCAAGTTATAAGAGTCTCTGAAAATAGCCAACAATTTTCAAACGTGTTAGTTTTTGTATGGGCCATCGAAGTCACTTTGAGTTTCCTAACGCTAGAATCTTTACAAGTAAAAAATGCTCAGTTCGAAAATTCATTCTCTTTTTAGATACGTACGATTCCACCTTCGAAAGCATTTAACTCTTGCTTTACCAAGAATAATTCAAATTTTACAATAAAATTTAGTGTACACGGATTTCAAGGGAGTATTTGTAAATGAGTTTTCCAATTTTGAAAATGTTAAAATTGAGATGAATTTCCAAAGGTATTTTTATCCTTGGCGTGCTCTTTGGTAAAGCAAAGGTTAAGGTGGTGGTCAAGAAGCACTTCGCAAACTTTGACTGAATTAATGTTACATGCGAAATTATTTTATAATTTATTTATTTATATTTTAAGAATTAACGTATATATATGTGCTATATGTAAATACTTTAACGAGAGACTCTGGTGAAATTTTCAGCCGAGCAAGAGTTACATGACCGGGGGGTGATTAACATTTTCTAAACATAGTTTTTCACGATAAATCAAATAGCGTACGCTTTTTGCTTTTTGAATTTTATTTATCAATCTAAAACAGATCGATACAAATCCATAGGATTTATTGTTCGAAATTGATGTGAGGAACTAGCAAACAAATTTTGAGCCGAAAATACTATAAACTCTAGAAGGAGATTGAGCTTTACGGGATATACACCCGCTATAATGCCCCAGTTCGCTCTCGCTCGAGCATTCAGCTTCTTTCAATCTTTTTCATATTATGTGTTTAGTGTCACTATTTTTATTGTAAATATAATTTTCTTCGTTTTGCGAAGGATCAATTATGTTAATAAATTTGTAAGTAAGAAAAGTATATTGATAGCTTCTTCAGTATCGCTTTTGAAACCCTATTTTAGCTTAATCAGCTGCAAATGTGAGCAGTCAAATTAAAAAATTATACGTCAAATGTGAATCAATTGTCGGAATACGAAAATAATTGACAGAAGCAGCATGAAAATTATAAGAATAAACCGAGCGCATGGAGCGAATCGGGTAAGCGCATAATAGCGGGTGACCGCAGTGCACTAAAACTTAATCTCCTCCTACAGATTTGAGTATTTTCGGCTCAACAATTTTTGATATTTCTTGACATCATTCTGAACAATCAATCGCATGGATTTGTCTGTATATTTCTAGATCGAAAAATAAGAATAAATAAAATAAATAGAATCTATTTATGGAATTTTCTAGAAAACTATGTCTAAAAAAACTTGCATTTTCTCCCTGGGCAGTTAACTATCAGTAGACTGAAATTTCATCGGAGCCTCTCCTTAAGGTAGTTAGTTCTTTCATGAGAATCGACATAAAAAATAAGAATTTGTACAATAATTTGTTTACGAGTTACAATGTCAAAAACGCTATAAAATGAAAGAAGGGTACTTTAAGCGCCAAAAAGAAATTTTTGTATGAAAATTTCGATATTGCACAATTAGACATCGCGTAAATTAAAGAATGATTTGACAAATAATCCCAATTTAATTTGGTAGGTCCCATTTTGTTACATGAAAGATTTCAGGAGGACTTGCCCATATAAAAATTAAAAAATATCGAATAAGGTGTAAAGTTACATCCAATTGTTTATAAGTTGATACACGTATTTTTGTAAGTTCGTCTGCGTGTACAAGTATAAACTATTGGCTGTAACGTCTTAGGTTATTCAATGTTTTTTCATTTTTATATGGACAAGTCCCCCTAAAATCTTTCAAGGAACAAAATAGAATCTTCCAAATTAAAATCGAATAAAAAAAAAAGATTGGGATCATTTGTCAAATCATTCTCTAATTTACGCCATATCTAATTTTGCAATATCAAAATTTTCATACAAAGAATTTTTTTGTCGCTTAAAGTACCCTTCTTTTATATCATTGTATAAACATTTAATTTTTAGGTCGATTTTCATGAAAGAACCACCTTAAATACTGCAAATAATTCTAGATCTTGACGCAATACATATACTTATACTTTAATAGCATTCATGCAATTTTAATACTCTAAGTACCCGACGAACTCAATGCGACATCCTACTACGCGTAACGAACTCCGTGTAATAAATACGTATGCCGTTTCTATACTTCTTTCCGTAAATAGAAACAATATCCCTATCTATCCATCTATCTCTCTTTTCAATCTCCGGCTAATCCCAAAACCGTCGCTGCAACAACCCCCTGCAGGAACAAATCCCCCAGCGGCGATATAAGTACTCCCCTCCCCCTCGCAAGCAGCTCGAGCAATCCACTGCGCTGCAATTACCGCTACACGACGTCTCGTACACCAACCTGCACCTAATACACACTCACAGCTACGCGGCCCGTGGCATCTCGGGTCGCGTGGGCGGCGCGCGCGTAGGTACACGTACAACCGCGAATTACGGGTCCGCTCGTCGCATCAGCAGACAGTCGGACGGCGAGACTCCCGCTCGTACATTTCAATCGGGCGTTTAATTGAATTAATTCTCGCGCGCGAGCGTCTCGCTGCAGAGGTGGTGTGTTATATAAGCCGAAAATGTCGCTTTGACGCGAGGGGCATGCATTTAGCTGCGGGGTGCTTGAGTGCCTTGTACACGCGAGTTATTTGGGAGGGTTTTCATCGATTGTGAGAGGATTAAAATAGGATTGGGGGGGGGGGGTTGATGAAATTTTGAGGAGGAGGCTGGGTTATTTGAGGTGGTAGGTTAGTTATTGATGATTATCGAATTGGAAAGAATGAATTGAGATAAGTGTGTAAGTATTGTTAGACGTATAAATATAGGTGAAATTGATGGATGGGTAAGGATTGATTGAGGTTTGGTGGAACAAAGCAGGATGGCTTTTTGGTTTGGATATAAAGTTGGAAGGACAATTTGCTTTTTGAAGAATCATTGTATTGGCGTTTATGGATAAGAATTTATTATAAATCAAAAAAGAATGAGAAATTATAGTAAACAAAAATAAATTTTGTAAATTTGTACAACCACTCCTTATTAATTATGCGAAAAATTTAATCAAAGTTTATGGTAAAAATATTTATTCCTATTTAATTATTTTAAGGACTTTGTGTGAGAACATTTTTTTTAAATAGTAAGTTTGGTTACTGCTCTTATTTGCAAGGAAGTTAAATCTCAGGAGCGCCACTACTTCTTCAAATATGTATTAATTATACAAAGAGTTACGGCGCTTTATATAAAATAGTTTTCGTCGAAAAATCGCGAAAAATTGCCTTTATTTTAACGTTTACAGAGTTTTCTCTGCCATAGAGCTTTAAGGTATATGAAAATCAATGCGAACAACCGAATTGATCAACTTAAAAATCAATTAGAAAATTGAATGTATTTCATATTTATATTTGTAATTTAAAAACAATGTAAAAAGGTAATTCAGTACTTAAAATTTATCTATTTATATTTCATAATATGTTATTTATTTTTGGCAATATTCTACAATTTTTTCGTATAAACAACAAGATCTCTATACTATAAATAAATTCTTTCGATACATTGGCAATGCGCACGTTGAGGTATTTTCGCGATGCGAGTTCCAACTAGTACTACCACTCACCTCCACGGTGATTAAAACATTAAATTGCTAACGCTGGAACGCGCTCGAACGCTCAAGTTTTAAAGACGACATTGATTGATCGATTCGTTCGATATTGCGTTTGTTCCTTCGTTCGTTCGTTTGTCCGGTAGCTAGCGCTGCTGCGCAAGCCATTGTATACACGGCGTAGTAAATGAGAAAGAGAAAGATTCGGATTTACTTAGATTTATTTACTTATTTCCACCCTAGGACTAAATAATTCAATAGGGCATTATGAAGAGTAATACATAATGCAGAAACATACAATAATATAGAATAAAATAAAATTATGTAGTGTAATTAGTACGCTCGTAGTGGTAATAAGTAATAACAATTTGGTAGAGTTCGAAGGAATAATTTGTACAAATATTAATATATATATATATATATATATATATATATATATATATATATATATATATATATATATATATTATATCACCTTTAGTTGGTTCTAATGGGCCCTTGTATTCGAGATATAAGCTACTTTACTCCGAATATACGTTATTTTAGTGATTACGGTACTTGTTCTAGTTATTATAAATATGCATGTATTGATACTAGAAAAATTGTCTTTAAAGATAATAAAAATAGGAAGAAAAAGTTTTAATTTAAGACCTGTAACGTTAAAAAATATTAATCCGAGCCTGAGATATTAATAATTGAATACGATGACTAAAAATGCATAAAAAATCAATGAAATTAAAACAGTTTAATTTCCTGAAATATTCATGCATTTTTAGTAATCATCTTTAATTGTTAATAATTTTGTCTCAACTTAATATTTGTTAATGTTACTGGTATCAAATTAAAGCTCTTTTTGCCTACTTTTATTATCATTCTAGCCATTTTTTCTAGTATCAATACATGCTTATTTAGAACCACTAAAATAGGTGCCATTTCTTATTAAAATAATGTATATTCGGAGTAAAATAGCTTAAATCTCGAATACAAGAGCCCATTAGAACAAACTAAGGGTGGAAAGCTTCATTTTTAGGTATCAGAAAGTACCTTCCAAAGCCTCATAAAAATCCGAGTTCCGCTGGGTTGGTGGTCCCTTTGTAAGGCAAATTATCATAATAGTCCACTCATTTTAGAGTGCGCAACTATTAATAACATTTCTCAAAGATAAATAACAATTATATTTTCAAGATTTATACATAAGATAGAATGAAAAACATTTATATCCTATTTTATGTTGTAATACAAACAGGTTGTTTCTTTTATTAAGTGTGAAAACCAAGACGTGGATGATACTATTGCAGAACATATTGATAATCGATGTAAATTTGTGTATAAAGTATCTGAAATGCGTTTATACATAATGCTTTTTCCATATAAGCAAATATCAAACACAGAATAGCTTGAAGTTTCCCTTCCTCCGTGCGTCCCATGACACAGACACCTTTTTTTGTTTAAACAGTGATATCGGGGAAATATAAGATGGAAAATTTTTGAAATATTTTGAGGTGATTAGGAATATTGAGAAAATTATTCTGTAAATTTTTCAAGTTTTTATGCTTTTCCTTTTTTGAGAAAAAAAATCATGTTGTGAAAAAATCGAATTTCTATGGCCCACTATAGCTTGAGTAGAACTGCACCATTTCTTCTGAAAAATTTCAGAAAGGTAGATGTTTACTATCTCCGGACTGAGGTATTTGATCAGATCATAATGACCTTTATTCTCTGAGATATTAGAGGCCAATTTGAAATACTAGAATTAATTTTTTAACTTTAGAAAAGTGCTAATCCAATACAAAATTTAATTCTAAATGTCTTTATTAGAACATCTTTTTAACATCTATCTTTTATTAACACTTACTTAACGAACAAAAGGGTATTTTGGAGTCACATTTGGCCTAAATAATCATACTTTCGATCCAGATCCATCTTCGACAATATAGGGTTGTATTGTAGAGGTCAAAAGTTATCTTTTGACTCCTCCGTTATAGTCTCTGTTATATCCTCTTTTATAATCAAAATAAATAAATAGTATATACATTTTCTATGTAACATTATCTCCTCTTTCGATTGGCGCTGTCCACTTTTTAAAAAATAATAATTAAAATAGTTATTCCATAAAAACCACAATTTTGCGTCTAATTTGTTTAATAAAAAAAATTGCAACTCAGTTACGGTTGTAGACTTTTTATACTATCTTTACATTCATATTAAGGAACACTTTCCAAACAAGTTTAGATCGGTTCGATTTTTTCCGAAGTAAATATCTATCTTTACTCCACTAAAAGCAATATTTAGGAACTCGCAAAATTATGATTATAGTGTAACTATGACGATACTTCGCAGTACTAAAATATCAATTTTTAAAAATTGGTTGCTGTTACCTATAACTAGCCTAAACGTTTTAATATAATAATAGGTCGCGATCATGCTTAACTTTACTTAAGTATGACCTTGAATGCACCTATTTATATTTACATATTATAGTATAAAGTAAAACTCCACGTCAGTATGTTAACAAGGGAATACCAGTTTGAAATAAAATCTCAAGTGTGCTAGTTTCTAAATAAGGTTTGAAAGAATGTTAACTTGTATTTTATTAAGAATGAACATAGTTTTATGGATTTTAATTTCTATGATTAGTTGTGGTACTTCGATATTGCCTATAAATAGTGATTTGCATTGTTTTATTATAAACAAAATTATTATCGATGCCGAAATCTATCAAATAACTATTTTCACAAGAAAGGAAACAAACGTTCAAAAATCTGCAATGGATTATAATTTAAAGAAAATAAGTTATCACATACCAACGCTTATAATCGACACTGGAGAAATGAAAATTATGGATAAAAGTCGATTTTCAACTTTCTCAATTTTCCAAAATCCACGAACGTCAACAATGTATATATTACTCCAAAATGAACATAAGTTTTGTGCACAAGAAATCAGAAGTACCTTAAATTCATTCGTTGAATTTTCACTTGCACCAATGCGACCTAAATGTTTAATAATATTTTTTGCTAATTCAAATTCATCTGGAATAGATTTAAAAGATATACTTCGCTATGCCTGGTCTTTGAAGTTTTTGGACATTGCGATTTTGAAAGTGAATAATGACAATGATTCAGTGATTCTAGATTACAATCCTTTTACACAAGTGTACAGTGACACTCATATAAGTTCAAGAAAAACACTATTTCCAGATAAGTTGCAGAATATGAATGGATATGTTATTAACACATTTGTAATGGAGAAAGCTCCATACATATTTTTTTATATAGACTCAAACGAAAAGCCAATACCAGATGGCTTGGACTACAAATTTATCGAAGCATTGTCTACGCATCTAAATTATGTAATCAACTTCATAGATAACAATAACACTAATACTTACAGAAACATTGTCAAGAGATTAATAAACAGTGAAATCAACATTTCGCCAATGACAATGTTTATCGGATCTACGCTGTATGAAACAGATTTATTGATTGGTCAAATTTTGTTGTACGAAGGCTTAATGATGACTGCACCAATTTTATATGTTTATAAAGTCAGTAATGTAACTTATATTTTAATGTATTTTTGCTACTCGGCTGCAATTATGTTTGTTATTTTGGTCGCAGCGAAAATTCTGAAATTTTCTTCGAAATGGACAGCATTTTATGTTTTTCAAATTCTTGTGGGAGTTCCAGTTAGAAAAATGCCTCAAAATATGATTGAGATGCCTGTTTACTTAACTATCTCTTTAATATCCTTCAAGTACTCATCCGATATTATTTCTATATTGACAGATAACAATATATTAACCAATCATGAAGTATCATTTGACGTTTCAAAAGAGCTGAGTAATCCCTCCTTACTAATATATATAAATGAGAATTTCTTCAATAGCACAGTCATAGATGAAACTGATCATGTAATTGGAAAGATTCAGCGAAATGCTAAACAAATCAATTCGACTTCAGATTGCGTGATGTTGATGATCTCAAAGAAAAATCGTACTTGTTTGGTACCAGCTTTTTATGCAGAATACTTTGCTAATAAGTATAGAAATTTTGGCAATTCACCAATTATAAAAACAATAAGCCCCTCAGTTTTCCTTAGTTTTAAGGCATTTGTTTTCGAAAAAGGATCACCATTTGCTGAGAAATTTAATGCAGGCTTTCAAAAAATTCTTGAATCAGGAATTTGGAATAAATGGAAAAATGACAAACGATATGCTAATTTAGAAAATGACACGATTGTTAACCAAGATTTTTACCTATTACAACTTTTAATTATTTTGTCTGTGGGGTACTCAATTTCTACTGTTGTATTTATTCTTGAAATGTGTAAAATGATTAAAGAAAAATATAAAAAATGGCACCAATTGGGCACTGATGAGAAGAGAATTTAAGGGGATGTCAGAGCCCCGCCCCCCCCCCCCCTTTTGCTGTCCGACCTATTTTGTATTTCCAATTGTTTGTAAAAACTACAAGTCCGACTGACTTTATCTTGTACAGATCGGTTCATTATAGTAAGCACTACGGTGCTCAACTCTAAATCTTACTGTAAAATTACATTAAAAGAAGTTATTAGCAAAAGTTTGGTATGATTACAATTTTGAGGTTAGGTTTTAATGCGTAAACACCCTATTGTATTTCCAATTAATCAGAAAAATAAAATTTTCTTTGTATATAATGAAGACTATTCACTGCGTAGTATAGCTTAAATATGCTTATTTCCATTAGATCTCCCCAAGCCCATTCGATGACTTTTGTTCGAAGGCCAAATTCACTTACCCTTATGAATCAAGTAATTTTCAGCTAATTATCTTCAAATTTTTCACACATGTTATACATACATAAAATTCCCTACACTACCAAAATCGTAAGGATTTATCAAGTCTAAAGTATGAAAATAATCTTAAGTTCAATTTTACATGTGCACGTACCAGTTATAAATGTGATTTTTCAGTAGTGTAGGGAGTTTTATGTATGTAGAATAGCAAATAATCTAACGTTTTACCGCTTGCGTATGTCGAGAACGGAGAGCCATCTATCGGCGATGCGTCATATCTTGTGATCGGAGAATTCGGTGTAAACGGTCACCGCGCTTAGTTGAATCAATAATTTTAATGATCACTTTAATATTATAAAGGAACTTAATCAACGAATTATGATAAATTTAATTAAACATACATATAGTTGGTTCAATACAGCAGCTTTTAATTCAATAGGATATCTGTTGAACCAATAACTAGGCTTTTGAACTACTAACGTAATGTCGGTGCTATAATTTAAAAATGCAAATTTGTTGAATCAACAGCATTTACTGTTGATCAATTAAATTTTTTTCTCAGTCTGAAAATGTTTGATGTGATTCACATCTTATTCCTCATGAATGTAAGAAATGTGAAAAATATATCTAATTCTGAAAACGTTTAATGTGATTTAAAATAATAATATGATTTAATACAAATTTGAAATACGTAACCAATTATGGAAAAGTTTGATGTAATTGACATTTGATGATAGTAATAAAATTCTTTGTTTAGGTTTGAATAACGTATTCTATTTTTATTCTCATCATTAAAATCACCTTACCTTTTTTGCTTCCTCATAGAGGAAGCTTTGTGATGGTAAAGAAAAATTTTTGCCAAAAAAATGTTAGAAACATGTTTTGAGATACTGAGAATTAAAATACACTATTTTTAGAAAATGTCTTCATGAATGTGTGTGTGAGTATATGTGTATGTGTATGTGTATATGTGTGTATGTGTGTGCGTGCATGCGTGCGTGCGTGTGTGTGTACGTATGGATGTGGATCAACTTTACTCTGAAACTATATGGTGAGTATTAATGTTCGGGGCAAATTCTTTTTGTTTTTCTTTAAGGACAGCAGCTAAAACATTTTTTTTTGTTTTCCGATGCGTTTTTGTATTTTAGCGGTTTTTTTTATTTTTGATTAATAGTTTTTTGGCTTTTTTGATACCACATAAATAATGTCATTGATTGAGTAATAATGTATTTGAAGAAGCATAAAATTACCTATCATTTCCCATCCGAAATTTTGAATAAGCTATTTCCCTTGTTTTGTTATTCACGAAATAGTCATTTTTCTTCAAACGGTTATATTTGTGAAATATAATAATGAATGATTAGGAATATGGATTAGAATATTCTGTAATATTTTTTAGGTTTTGTTTTTTTTTTATGAAGGGAAAGAATCGGTTTGTAAAAGAAATCGATTTTTATTCAGCTACGAATACTGCAGTATATCGGCAGTATTTGATCTGAAACTTTCCTAAACGGTAGCTCTTTACTACTTCTTGAATGAGTTCTTTACCCAGATCACAACGACCTTTATATTTCGAGATATTTAAGGTTATGTATTTTTTTTATCACATATATCCCGAGAATAGCACGGTAATTTTTCACCAATCAGGACTCATTTTTTTCGTTCTTTCATGAAGATGCGAAATTATAAAAACATTTAAAGATTTATCGACTAATTTTTCTTTTTATAACAATTTATTAATTTTTAAATTTTAGTTTTCGAGTTTTTTAGTGTATTGGAAATATTATGATCAATTTAGTGTAAATGCATTAAAAAGAGTATAAAATTGTCTAACTTTTACAACCGCAAATTTTAGATAGGCTTTGTCCCTTCTTTATAATACACGAAGACAGTCATATTTACTTTTAACGGTTATATCTCGGAAATGTATGTCAAATCATTCACAAGATTTTTAGATATTTAGGAATTCAGTGAATCTACGTACTAACATTTGATTACATTTAATTTAAATATTTAGATAATTTTAATAAATTACGTGCAGAGAAAAAATTGCTGTGATAAGGATTACTACCTATTGTTCTGTAATTTTAGTAAAAAATTATTTTATGTCAATCATCAATGATAAAAAAGCACACCCTTATTGAGTTATTATTTAGAAAGAGATATAGTAATTTTAAATTAATTTATTAGAACAAATAATTTCATATTTTAACAATTAATTTAGTTTGAGGAAGCTAAATACAATTTTCTTTAACCAATATAATACAATTTTCATCAACTCATCTATATTATCACGTATTCCATCAAGGCACCTAAAAATCTAAATTAAATCTTCCTTCAGTTCTAATAACCCCAAGGGTACCTTGGAACCTTCCTAAATTAACCGCACCATTCTTTCATCCCCAATTTTGCACTCCGCGTGAAAACTCTGCCCATTCACCATTATAACCCACTTTCCTCCTAATACCAATAATAGCCAACAATTACGACCCACTATACATTCGGTTGTATGAATATACGCGCCCGGCAATTGCCGCCGCATTACGGGCTCGTTATATTCAAGTCCTTCGACCGAACTTGCGCGCACAGGTTCTCTCCGAAGCGGTCGGTTCGCGTATAACCCAGTTTCGCCGCGATGCTATCTCCTCGACTGATAAAGATGCCTTGTGCAACGAGCCTGCATACAACAGAACACGCTCGCTCGCGATTTCCAACGAGTTCTCTTGTGCACTGCACCTTGAAAGGACGTTCATTGGCTTACGATAAAGACTAGAGAGATTTTTTGAAAAAAATCATCATTGAGTAGCATTTTGCACAGCACATATAAATTATTCAAAAAATTTTTTTTTTGTCGATATGTGAGAAAGTATAAAAGAAAGGAAGTAAGACCTAAATCATTCAATTTTTATTTTTAATTGACAGTATTGGTATTTGCAACATCATAATTGTTGAATAAAAATTGTTTGTTGTTTCTATAATGTATACTACATTCATTCTTATATATAATTATTGATACTGATACGTTTTCGCAAAATTGGTAAAAGATTGATCAATTTAGGATACCCGAACTAATTTAAAGAAAAGTATAGCTATATCAATGCCAAGTTCTTTTTTTATATATATTACTTCTGCTTTTGTTTTACATTACGTATACAAGTTTTTAAAAAAAAATTTAAGAAAAATCATTTTCAATACATGAAAACAGCCGTCAGAAAAATCGGATAGGGACAGGAGAAGGATCATTAAAAGTGAAAAATTCAAATCTGACTCTCTTAGGTATTCAAATCTTCTTAAATTAACTTACTGTCATAGTTGTAAGCGAATTAGAAAAAATCTGATTATCCAGTGACAGTCCTGAATCATTTTTCCCCATCGCTCTACGACTCTCAAGTCGTACATACGTACCAGTCAAACATTGACCTATCGGCCGCTGGAGAGGCCGATTAAACTTGGCAAATCTATAGCCTATATGCTCGATAGGCCAAATCCCTCATACGCCAGTTCCAATGTTTCGCGCGCGAATGTGCCATAGCGCTCTAGATCTGAATTTCCATTGTTCGTCTCTGGAATTCTAGGCTGGGCTTATGTAATTTTCCTTTGATGGCTCCGCGTGCGCGGACGTTCCACGTTTTGTAATCAACGGGGCGCGCGTTATTCCCGGTATTGGCGCGAATAGCCCGAATGCGCGCGCGTATCACTACGGGCTATTACGCAGCCGCGGCGAATTATTTTGTGAATCCTCCGTTCGTTTCGACGAATTTAGAGCATATGGCCAGTCAGCTGCTGCAGCAGATTCAATCGCTCCCATTAAAAATCTCCGGTGCATCAGCCCTTTCGCGCTGACCGTTCAAACGGTCAAAATTAACGCGGATTTTATCGCACGCGGCGCTGTATACTCGCGTTAATGGTTTCGTGCGTGTTGGTTTAGCTAAAATGCGAAAAATCGCGTGTAAACGCATTCGATTTTAAAAGGCTTTTATATTTGTTCATCGTTCCGTGCAAATGTTTGCTTAGCGGAATACGCAAAAATAAATATTTTTAAAATTCTGAATTTTTGTGAGTTTGAATTTTGAGAGAGAAAAAGGTGAGCTAGATTTGGGAAATGAAAATTCCTGGTTAGCGCAGACTACGCAGTAGCAAATCAGATCTGGAACGGTGTAAATGAAGGGTCAAGCGATCAATCCGTTGGGAGTAGGTTTTAGCCTGTCTGGAGTTCGGTGGAGCTTCGATTAGCGAATTAGTACCTAACGTTCATTTCACCATTACGACACGACTAAATAACATTTATGCGCTCGTGTGGTTTTCTTTCATTACCTCGTACCTGCACTTTAACTATCCTTCTTTTAGCTACTTTATATGTCTAAGCTAATCAACGATGTTCCGTAAGTATAATAAAAATATTGTATACTGTATACAAAAATGCATACGGATCGTTTTCAAAATTAGTTTCACTAATGATGATATAATTGAAATTGATTGGTATTACGCACAGAGCATTTCATTTAACAATATAAACTCGTGCGTCATCAAGCGTGAACAAAAAAATTGTTTGAAATTGGATTTCTCAGTAATGCCCTTTTTATATTTCAACGTTTTTCATTATTTCCTTTACCAACTAAAAAGAGATGATATGAAATAACCTTGCATCAATATGCAGTCTTCTTCAACTCATCAATCCTCTTATTAGTATATATAAATCATCTTAAATATTACATCATTCTCTTTAGTAATCAAACTTTAATCCTAATAGGATCATGGGTATACCCTCAATCTCTTTTTCTATCATAACAGTTTTTGAATCTAATAACTTCGTGATATTTTAAATTTTTACGTTATTATGGTCAAGTTTATGCATCTTCGTGTAAAATGATCACTAAAATAGTAGAAAAACCTAATGTACACTAGGTATGCATGTTAGTTATGCTTGTCTCGAAAACTCATAGCCGTACAAAACTTCAGGAGTGCAAAAAAAATTGTACGAAGACAGTAAGAACTTTATTTTTAACCTGAAAAATGTAATCTTGCTTAAGATTTTCAAAAAACAAACCAGGTATAGGGATAATTGTGTAATTAGTACCGTTTCTAACATGACCCTGAATTGGTACTTTTACTTAAAAATACTAATACAATATACAAACCTAGACCGTTACCCAGTATTGATACTTTATTCAAGTAAATATACCAATACCAAGCTACGCACGAGTATAGCATATAGAAGGACCAAAATCGATTTTTTTCTTCATTTTATTCCATAGATTTTGGAGTCAAAAATATGATCCAAGCGGTTTTAGAGTAATATTGAACTTTATAGCAGACCTACGAGCTGTACAAGTTGCAGCGCGCGTGCTCTCTCCAGTTGATGCATGGAACTCGTGTTTCTGTTTTTCTCGAATTCACATATTTGAAGTTTGCGTGACTGCAGATAACTCAAAGAGTACTCAATTAATCAGTATTTTTCAAGCGACATTTTGAAAATAGATGATTTCTCTTGAATGTATATCTATAAAGTGAATAAAATAAATGTTCTTACATAGAATTTTCATCTAAAAATCGTACTTCATTTTTCAAAGCTCGGTAAAAATATTTTTTTCCCACTTTATTTATCAGATTGAGGTATACATTCCGCAGAATTATATGAAGAAAACGAATCCATTCTTTTTTTTTTTAAATTTAAAAAAAAAATTAATAAGCAAAGCGTGTTAATTTTGACTTTCCCTCTTTAAAACATTCGGATATACGGACTGTTCAGTTATCAGTACCATTTCTTGAGTGTCACTGTATTGGTAAGTAAATGTACGAATACCATTCTACAGATGAGTACCTAAAGTACCTAAACAGTCCATTATACACATCGGATGGTTTCAACGATTGTAATTTGTTAAAAGTCATTGAGTAAGCATGTTAATGGATTGCCCAGATCAGTATGATTTCTTATTTGTTCCCGTATTGGTATTTTTGAGTCAAAGTACTAATACCAAGCTACGCACGAGTACCTAGACATACCGTACATCTGGACTTACCTACGTAGTCCTACTAAGAAAACCAGTATGCAGACCTATGATAAAACCCACAGCTTGTATTTCATCTTATTACTCTATTTTCCATCTCTGTCCGTTAACAAAAGCCCTCGATACTCACCACAGCCCACTTCCGCGTAACTCTCAACAATCCAGAGCTCGTGCTCTGGCTCGATCTAAGTGAAATTCCACATCGGTGGTTAATCAAAGTTGCTGCTGCTGTGCTGGGTCACGACGACGACTACGAGCCGGAAGACTCGAGCGCGGTCGTGCCATCCAAGACACGGCCGAGGGCGGAGGTGGGTTGTGTGTGTGTATATATATATATATATATATATATGCCCACGTAGCCAATCCCCGGCGACTGATCGGCGCGATTACCGAAGCCACCGCCTGCGCTCCGCTGCATCGATTGGACTCTCTCGCGAGCGAGCGCGCGGGCGAACTTCGCAAATCGACTAGCGCGGCTCTCTAAGTCCCTGGATAAATATATAGAGCAGGAGGGGTATTTGGGTTTCGAGGTGAGGTGCTATCCCTCGTTCTCGGCCGCGTTAACTGCGATCGCTGCGTTGACTGCAGGGTGTGGGTGGCTGGGTGGTAAGGGTTTGCGCAAACGTATGAAAGGGTGAGAGCGTTACTGGGAGGTTGAATTTATCATGCGCCTCCTCGGGGTGCGCACTTCCTTCGGGCGTTGTTATTATATGCGGATGTGGTATCTAGTGAGTTTGCATATCAACAAACTAGAAACATCGAACACCGCTAAAAAAACAAAACGAATAAAAAAATGTAGAATAATTATTTTTGTGCCGCTATCGTGTAAAAGAAACTAACAAAATGAGCATTGAAACATTAAATTTGACTGTGGATTACACGACATATCGAGGACTACATACCTACATATATACACTCACACACACATACACACACGTACACACACACATGTACAGACACACAAACGAATGCACACACGAAAACGCACACATGCACACGCACGCACGCAAGCAAGCACACACACACACACATACACAGACACACACAAACGACACACATACACACACGTACACACACACATGCACAGACACACACAAACGAATGCACACACGAAAACGCACACATGCACATGCACGCACGCAAGCAAGCACATACACACATACACACATACACACCCACACACACACACACACACACACACACACGCACATACACATATACATATTCACACACACACACATAAATGCGGACAATTTCTGAAAATAGTGTATTTTGATTAGTAATGTCCCAAAGTATTTTCTAACATGATTTTCTGAAAACTTTTTATTTACTATTACAAAGCTTTTTCATTGTGAAGCAAAAAGAAAATGTAAACAAATTACATAAAATATAGCGTGAAATTTTATACAAAATATTTTACACAAATTTTCATTTACACAGAATTCATATGTTACATAAAATTTGTAACAGTGTGTGTTTAATAATTAATCTACAGATCCGAGCTGTTATTCTAAGGATTTGTGCAAACATAGGAATTCGTGAACACGTATAACTCATGTATATGAGCCTGCACGCAATGTGCAAACGATCGGTACGAATGCAGGTATTTGCGTGTAATATAGGTATATGTAATGCTTAACTGTGAGGGTACATACTTACAATCGTAGATGTACTAAATAGGGCTTCGCAAGAGTCAAGACAAGACAATATAGTAAAAAATATCGTCTTGCTATTGAAAAATCTTGTAGAAATTCATATTGTCTTGGTCTTGAAGATAGAAAATATTGTCTTGACAAGATCTCGTCTTGAAATATTGTTTTTTTAGCAGCAGTTTATAAGGCATACAAAATGGTATTGACAGTGTATTATTGCAAGTGAATGTTTTAAAAGACAATCGAAAATGATTAATAGACTAAAATACATGCTTTTTTATTGATGATACTTGCTATTTAAGCAACGATTTAATATATGATCGCGATATAAGAATCGTTGAATCCTCTTTATCTCTCATATTATCTATCTATAGTAGTAAAACAATTTCATACACGTAAGTATGTATAAAGACGTAGATATCTTAGAATGGTGGAATGACCATAAAAAAGTCTATCCGAATCTGGCAAAAATGGCGAGAGATATTTTGTCTCTGCTCGCTACGTCTGTCCCTGTTGAGCGACTCTTCTCGGAGGGCTCCCTTTTGATGACAAATATAAGATCATCACTAAAGACCCCATCTATGACAGCTTTAATTTGTTTAAATTCCTGGTTCAAAAGTTCTTTAAAAATTAAAATATGCGATATCGAATACCTGTCATTTTTTTCCTTTTTTGTATGTCTATTTATGAATATAAATGAAAGAAAAACACTAAATATTAAAACCATTATTAATCGTATTTCAAATTATTGATGAATCTTTGTTCTTTTTTTTTTATAAAATTGTTCAAAAATGTTAACCAAGAAATATTGTCAAGACCAATATTCTTGAGCAGTTGCTCTTGGTATCGTCTTGGTTGTTGATCATTAAATCTTGCCTCGAATATTGTCTTGAAATCAAGACAAAACAAGACAATATCAAGATAACTCTTGGTCTCTTGCGAAGCCCTAGTACTAAATACACCCGCGCTTCGATCACGTGTCTATGCATGAAGCACATTCGTAAGGGTCAATGTTGATCCCAAATTCGTAGGTATAAATACTCAACAAGTAAGTGTAAAACAAAACACACACACTAAAATACAAAACATGTACACCAGCCGTAGATATAGATATACATGCTAATACACAATGGGGAGATGAATACACGATGCACAAAATATTCCTTAACACCGTAACACTGTAATGAATAGAACATGATAAAGTGGTTTGAGAAAAATAACATAGATACATGTTTATCAGTAGAGCAAAGCACTAAATTAATCAATTCAATGAACCACGCTGACTTTTACAAATGTTTAATATAGAGACTATATAAGTAATTTCTAAATTTCGTAATTTTTACTTGATTTTGAGTTGCCATAATCTATTTTAATGGGTAAATTTCAGTTAAGAAAAATAAAATAATCTGATTTTGTATTATGAAGGATCAGGTATTAAACTTCGAAAAAGTTTTATTGATTTACATTTTATTATTGGATAAACAAAATATCTAAATGTTCGATTGGGAAGTCACGGATTAATAAGAGGGCAGATTCGTATCTACACGGTGTATCGAATGAAATGAGCATAGTAAAGTCGGAGTTTGCTCTCGCTTTCCGACTACTGAATAAACATCATCGACTGTGGCCATCCGTCTCACTTTTGACCTCATCCTATTTGCGTCATCGTAGTATAGGAGGATTGCTATTACATTATTACATTATTATATTATATTACATTATTACATCAGTTTTAACAATTTATTATTTATTTTAAAGTACGATTAAATAAGCTTTGTCGTTTACGATACAATCAATGCAAAAGAGAGAATAATGCATTCCGCTGATTTTTGCAAGGGCCTAACAACGTATAAGTTAGACGAATACGATTTGTACATGTCCAGTGAGAAAGTGAGCATGCAAAAGATTTATTACTTACTTTGAAGGGCTTATGGACGCAGGTTCTGGAATCTTATGAAACTTTGAAATATGTTTTATTATCACAAAATATAAAATACGTGTCACAGTATTTTTTTTAGATGATCTCTTATATTCTCAAGATATCTGGTATTCTGCTAAAAATATTATTTTAGTGATAAATAGCTATTCTACCAGTTTTTACGCTAGAAATATGATTTGAAAGAAAGTAAAAATAGAACGGAAGATTTTTATTCTGGAATATATTAATATTTTGAATAAAGTGGGATTAAAACTGTATCCGTCTATAAAAAGAGTAATATCATTGTTTCACTAAAATACTACACATTCGGTATATAACAACTGATATCTCAAAAAGAAATAAATCTCATACCCATGTTCCGGAAGATCCTAGAACCTACAGCCATTATTCTTTCCACGTTAGTTTAAACATTTTTCTTAGCCGCAAACCCGATCTTAATTTATTACTAATATTATTAACCTGTATCCTTCCTACTATTCATCTAAAATGTTCTCTGCTTAAATTGGTTGTATCATTAGAATGGTTGGATCGAATGATCCAAATCGAATGGTTTTATACAGCAATATGAGCACATTAAACAACACATTAAAAGCGCGTCCAAAGTCACCCCACTCAACGTCCTATACAGTTTCATCCAACTCTCCACAAAATCGCCCAACTATTATTAAAACCCTCGTGCTCGTGCTACCCTACCATACCAACTCCATTTATAAAATCGCAAAGTTTGCTCATTTACACCCACTTCAACTACACACACACACACACACATCCCAACCCACGTCTCTCTCCTACACCCACATGCACACAACCGCACTCTCGAACCTCTCCATATCGACCGCATACTTTCGCCTCTCGCTCTCCTGCCCAACTGAAATGGGGGTCAGACCGCCGGTGTAACATCCGGTCTCTCTCCACCCTTGCGCATTCTGCATCCGTGCCTTACACATGCACTCCAGGCCGAGAGCGAGCTCACACACATGCGCGCACATTCGCACACGGACGCCCACGTAGTTTTACACGCGGCGCACGTGCCCTCGCGTATAACAGAGATGCGCGCACGGACGCGTGAATTCTCTCTCTCTCTCTCTCTCTCTCTCTCTGGGAGTGCGGGGAGGGGGGAGGTAATGCGGGGAGAGCCGGAGCCGCGTGCGAATGCGATGCCTCGGTTTTAATTAAACTATACGAGGCTGCGGCGTGCGCGAGGTGCGATATTGGAGGGCTAGCGGATGCGCTCTTGGACTTTGCGATAATTGAGGACTGCGCGAGATTTGAAAAGCGTGCAGAGGATGGGTGGTTAGGATGTTGGAGGATTTCTTGTGGGATTCGTTTTGCGGAGATTTTAGTTGAGAAGTTTCTGGGAAGGTAGATAGATTGTTGAGGTTATTAATGTGTAGTAGTAGTGTGTAGTGGAGGAGTTTTTAAACAGTTGGTAGCATGAATTCATTAATTTTCTACCAGGGGAAGATGATGTGTAGGATGGATGTAGGATGGTAAGGATGAAGGCTTTTGGAAGTGATAAACGAATTTCTGGAAAGCTGCATGCACGTCCGATCATACGTCTGTTACTACTGATACACGTGATTTTAGTTGGAATTCATGCTTATAATGCGAAAGACTTAGATTTTTTTATGTATGACAATAGTTTTTCGTTTGCAAATAATTCATAAAATGAAGTATAACTTCTAGGGTCAGGATCTCAAAAGAGAACAACACATTTTAAAATGGAAGAAACTGAGATCAGAAACAGTAATATGAATCGTACTGTAATCAATTATATGTATATATGATCAATTCTACAAAAAAATCGGAAACAACTCGATGAAACAGAAATGTGTTGGCACACTTCTTAGACCCGCTTTTTCCGAATGCTTTTGGCGTTCTAGAAACAGGAAAAATAGTCAAACAATACCCTATCTAGTGACAACTTTCATCCTTGGTCATATTACTATTAAGCAATGTGCGTTTAATAAAGGCTTTTATTGAGTCATTAATTACTCCTATTGGTCAAGCAATTTTTTCAAGTGAGAAAATTAAAATAGACATTACGAGATTTAATTTGATATGTGCTGGATTAAATCATCACTTACCTCTGAAGTTAGACGCATTTCAGCTAGCTATACAAAATGTTAAAAATAACAAAGTTGACGAAAATAACCAGAAAATATGAAATATTTATATAAATATTTCAAATTTTTTTTAAATTAAATTTTTTTTTTAATTAAATTTTATTTTTAATTAATTTTTTTTTTAAATTAAATTTTATTTTTTAATTTAAAATTTTTTTAAACATTGTGAATATTTTTAAAAATTTGAAATTTTTTAAAAATGTAACATTTTTTAAAAATTTCAAATTTTTTTAAAAATGTATCATTTTTTAAAAATTTTGAATATTTTAAAAAATTATTAGTTTGTTTCAAAATTTTGATTTTTTTAATATTATGAATTAGTTCAATATTTTGAATTTTTTTTAAATTTTAAATTTTTTTCAAATTTTGAATTTTTTTCAAATTTTGAATTTTTCTCAAAATTCTGATTTTTTTCATAATTTTTGGTTAAAATTTAAGCATTATTTTCTAAGATTTTCAGGAGCGGGAGGTAATATACATTACCTCCCGCTCCGGCAAAGACGGTCGCAATGCCCAGTTTTCCATTCGTTTTGCCAGTATGGAAAAAGGCCTTTTTCACGCACGTGTTGAGAAGAATATTGATTTAACTTTCACTAAAACTTTCACTGAAACTTTTAAAACATTTTATCAAGTATTAATCAAGTTATCAATGTTCAAATTCACTTTTTTGACATTTATTTCTTAGAAAATAATGAATATTATGCAAAGTATTTTAGATTAGCATTGTCATCACTACTTTTAATTCCATTACAATAGACACGAATTAATTATAGTTATAATTAATAGACTCAATGATGCAACACGTAAGATCTTAATCCCGCTTGACATATAAGCGGATTACGTTGATGATAAGATAAGGCAAAGAGCGAGTACAATAGAGACGTTTTCTTCGAATACCGCTACGTAACCAGACACATTCTAATGATACACTTTTTAGTCTAGTCGAGATAAATCGTTCAGCGCACACATATCGTATATATATATGCACGATTCGACTGCGTGTGTGCGCAAGCGCGCTCTAATTATTCAAACATTTTGTCAAGGCACTTTTCTGCTATAAAATACCATCTTCTTAATATTATATCAATATTGATTTACGTAATATCGCACGTGAACATGATATCCACACAGCTTTATTATTTTTTCTTATTTTTTAAAGAATTTCTTATTTTTTCACGTGTTTTTCATATTAAATAAAAATGTTTCTTAAGGGGACAGATACACTATTGAATTTTAAATTAATTGTTAATGCAGTTTAAGATAAAAAAGACTTTTACATCATATATTACATATTTTTTTCAGTAAATTTGAATGTTTTAAATATATCAGAAATTCTATTTTTTATATGGTTCTTAGGTCTATTTGATCCGCTATAATGATAGCATATATATGTTCCTTCACGTACCGCAAGGTTCTGAGAGACAATATCGAATTGGGGTTTATAAAATTTTATTGTGTTAATAATGCATATAATTGTGCAGCCAATGTGGGGATTTGGCTATATAATTATATGTATTATGAACATAATACAACCTCAAAAACCCCAATCCGATCTTACTGGCTCTCTGAACCTTGCGGTACAGGCTTTCATTGTAGCCGATAAAAGAGACCTAAGGATGATAAATAAATTTTTTTTTAATTTTTTTCCGTTATATCTTGATAAAATATTTATATTTACCGTAAAAGATAGGTAATACATGATGGAAAAACTTACTTTTACCTTAAAACGTATTAACAATTAATTTAAAATTTTAAGGTTTATAATAATAAATAATAATCTGTCCTCTTAAACTTAATAGCTTACTAGCTCTTATTTTTTAAAAGAAGGATATTGATTTTTTTTATCATCAGTATTAAAATAATTACAAAAACCGTTTTATGATTATTATATTATACTCTTTTAGGTCAACGCATATTGAATAAAATATATTTAGTACATTACTCCAACGGCGAGAAAAGCTTTTTTATCGCGGAACTGCGCGTGCTGATTTATGATATAAAATATCAATCTACTAAATCACAACCATAAATAGCAGTGTAAAGTAACATCATTAGAAAAAATGACCCCCTTACGGTCCCGAGACTCAGCTGAGAGAGCAGCCATTAAAGTGCTTACAGTGCTTGAGAAAAAATATATATAACGCCCATGGCTATAGAAATAATCAATCTAAAATCTTTATAAATTTATCGTCTGTGGGGTAGGAGAAACGTTTTCAAAGAACGTCGTTTCCCACCGTCGTTGCTACAAAAGAGGGTGGAAATTCGTTCTTACAGATTTCTGAAAGAAGTAGATAAGGTTATATATATATATGTATATCAAACGATAAGAATAGCAGACATATTTTCTCGATTATTCTTCTATGTGAAAATCGTACTTCAGGAAAAAAGAAACACGTGTACAAGCATCAAGAAGAAATATTTTTTTCTTTCTCAAGCACAAGTAAAATTAGATCTGTCCTTCCATTTACAATTTCAATACACCTTATTCACATTTCATTTCTAATAATTTATTCACTATTTACATTTTACAATTCTCTAAGAACCTGACCAAAACCGCCAAACACTCCCACTTATCCACTCCCCATTTACTCTCTCAAAGCACCCACTAAAACCGAAAAAAAGAACCCAAATCAAAGACACGCAATTTTCCAAGATCCATT
Source organism: Gastracanthus pulcherrimus (assembly GCA_949152435.1). Lineage (NCBI taxonomy): Eukaryota > Metazoa > Arthropoda > Insecta > Hymenoptera > Pteromalidae > Gastracanthus > Gastracanthus pulcherrimus. Next base: position 167,902,577 of record OX424574.1, on the reverse strand, counting down.
AACTCCCTGTAAACACACCGCAAGGAAGCGATGAGCGCGCACGCGATATATAACTCACCCACCTCCATAAAGAAAAATGCGCAGCCGAGCAGCAGCTCGAGAGGAAAAAAATAAACCACCACCACCACCCCTTCCCGAATCATACGATCAAAGGAGAAAATATCCTCCATCCTGATTCCCCTCATCCAAGAAAGAAATGGAAAAGAAACGCACGAGGCAGCAGTGGCGGTCGACGGGAAAATCGGCCGACCTTTCGACTTTCAGCCGCATGCGTGTGTGTGCGTGTGTGTGCAGTCCGCCGTACAACCCCCCTGCGTGCTTCGTATCTACGTTTGAGCTTGAAAAAGCGGCCCTTGCAGGCGGATCGATATCGGCCAGCGTCAGAAGCGGCGGATGAGTTTGAGCCTTGCAGAGCGGCGGTCGGTCCTTCGAGATGATTCTGGAGTGCGGCCTGAAAGGGAAGATGGTACACTGGGAAAAATATATAAGTACCGTGTTTTGCGATATCGAGGTTGCAAAGAATTGTATAATACAAAATACTTTTTTACTTTGACGAAAATTTGGATTACGCATTGAATTGTATTTGTATTTTATTTGTACATAGTATATGTTAGGATTTATGTCATGCGAGGTGTATCGGTTATACAGGACGGTGTTTTAGACATGACGTTGTTTTAGATGATTTTGTTTGATAGTGTATTTGTTTCATAATAATTTAATTAAAAAATATTAATATATGCAGTCGCAGTATCCGATAGTATATAGGTCCTCAAAGAAAAGGTAAGCGGTAGCATAGATTATATTCTTTGCCTGAAGCTATGACACAAAATTTAAACGGTTATTTAAAATGTGTACAAAAGCTTTACTCGAGCGTAAGGTTATGCAAGATATTATTTTGTAACGAAATAGAGGAACTTTGAACGAAAAGCTTGACAAATTCAAAACAATTTGTACAAAAAAATAGGTTTTCGAAACTAAAGGTAATCTTATTTAAAAGTTCTCCATATTGTTAAATATTTTTAATACGAGGGAAAACCAGGGCAAAGTGAACATAGTAGCTGTAAAAGTCGAAAATAATGTACTTTACAGACATAAAACATTACTTTGTAAGTTGCACAAGAAATTTCTTACATTAATAAACACACTAGCAACTTAAAAAAAGTCATTTATTAAGTTTAATATTATTTAGCTATTTTTGAAAAATGCCGGTATACTTTACCCGGGCCTTTCGGTGCGGGGTAAAGTGAACTAGAGAATAGAATAAAATATTTTGAAAATATTTTACTACTTTTTGTACAGGAATAGATACAAACGTTAATTTAGATAATAATAAAACTTAAATGACATCTTAAAACCTTTAAAATGCTGTAAAATACGAAAAAGTTAAATATGGAGGTTATGATGGCCCATTTTGCAATACAAAATGCGTTGCAACAAAGGCTTTGTATACTATACTAACGCGCACCTACATCAATATTTTGTTAAATTTTCCATCTGACCGCGTATAAATTAGTGCAATCGCATTTTTTTCCGGACCACTTTACCCTGAGACGTCGATTCTTAAAAATGCTTGTTTAAAAACAGAAAAACATCCTTTAAAGCTCTGCATTCTTGGCAATAGTAAGTAAAACGTATTTGAAATAATTAGAAAAAATCTAGCAATAAAACTGATTATAAACATCTATAATCGTTATATTAAATTCGACAAACCAACTACCTTTTAAGGTTGAAAAATACAATTATTTTTCTTTCGTAAAATATTAATTGTTATGTAGTGAAACTTTTTTATTATCATCCTTGCATGATTATCTCTCACTAAAATTAAAATTAGGCATAAATAATAATTTATTGAAGAAATAACAAGCTTGATTCACTTTACCCCAGTTTCCCCTACATTTAAGAATTGCATTCAATACTTACCCCTAATCAAACGCCTTACACATACCAAACTACGTACACATTTCTACACACTCATAAATCCCTCATTCAGAAATGCACACCCCAGAAAAATATTTCCTTAGCTCCCCCAGCATCCCACTCATTCGAACATCAACAAAATAAAAACCTTCCCCCTCCCCAAAAACGCCACGCAGCTCAATGAATATCCCGTAAAATTAAACATTTCGACATTCCGCTGTACCGGATTACGCTCCAAGCATCCCCGCGAAGCCTCCTCCAACCCTCCACCAGCTCCGTCCAAGATAAAGCTGTTGCTCGCATCAATCCTCCTCGTACACATCCCCTCCCCCCACATATACATCCTCTCCCCTACCCCGGCTCCAAGGCGCACGCGTATACGTGTGTGTATCGTATCCCGTGACGTCACCACGCCTACGCAAGCGCCTCATCCCCTCCCACTTTCTTTCTCTCTCGCCCCCCCCCCCCTTCGTCCACCTCCCACTCCGCGCTACGTCGAGGCAGGTGTACGATACGCGGCACCGGGTAGAGGGGTTGAGCGCGAGGAGAGATAGCCGCGCACGCGCGCTCCAGCACTGGGTTAATAGGTTACGCTATCGATCGCCGCCACTGCCAGCCTCCGTCCTCGTGCATGCGAACCCAGAGAGTGAAAGAGAGGGAGAAAGAGAGAGAGAGAGGTGGGAGTGGGAGGGTAGTAATACGGGACGCGTAGAGACTCGCGCGTCGCTCGCTCGCTCGCCCATTTATCCACCGTCTCCCGATTCAATCCAGCTTTCCCCCTCCCTTGCTCCTACGCTAACCCTTTCTCTCTCTCTCTCTCTCCCTCTCTACCTCCCTCTCTTTCTGCCTTTCTCTTTATCACTTGCTTGCTTGCTTGTCCCTACTTTAGCTAGCTTTCTGTGTCTCACAATGTCCGACTCTTCCCGTCCTTTTTCTACTTGTGACTTTTGACGTTGTGTATGCGTATGTATATGTGTATGTGCATGTTTGTATGTATGTGTATATACGTGTGTGTAAGTGTGAATATATGTGTATTTGCGTGTGCGTAAAAAGCGGATTATGTATGTGTTAACGTGTATATGCGCGTGTGTAAGTACGGGTGGCTAAATAGATGTGTGTATGAATATGTAAGTGTTAATGTAAGTGTATTTGCAAAGTTCACTTGAACTTCGTCCTTAAATAAAGGTAAACAATAACAATAACAATAACAGTATGCATGTGCGTGCGTGTCAGTACATGTAAATATGTGTGTATGCAGCGTGAAATGTGGATACATGTGTAAGTACGTAAATACTTGTATGCATATGAATTTGTAGATGTGTGTATGCTTGTGTGTATATGAATATGTCGATGTGTGTATGCTCGTGTGTATATAAATGTATAGATGTGTGTATGCTTGTGTTTATACGAATGTGTAGATATGTGTATGTGAATGTGTGTACGAGCGAGTGTATGTGTATTTGCACGTGTATAAGTGTGAATGTGCGTGTAAGTGTGGACGTATGTGTAAGTGTATGTGTATATTTCGAACTGTACACTTCGTGGATTCTTTTACGCGCAAGTTAAAGGCCCACGCTCGTGACTGCACGGCGGTCGCTAGGAAAGAAGGAAAAGTACACGCGTCGTTGCGCCGCTTTTGTGTGTTGCGCCCTCCGTGTTGACCTTTGCCGACAATTTTAGGAACGTTCGTCAAATAGTCTTTCTCGCGCTGCGGTTGTACAGTTGAGGTGTATTTATAGAGTGGAGATTTATGTGCTACGATAGGGGACGATTAATTGTTTCGCCGCTGCTATTGTTATTGGGTCTTTATTATTCGGGCAATGGCAGTAATTTAGTTGAATAAACGTGGACTAAATGCAGGATACAAATTTACAGATAAGGTCCCAGATAGCAGCCCGTGCCGAGCACGGCGTGCTGGCACGGCGTGACGAATTTGTGCCATCACTGTGCAGTCGCGGCGTGCTGTCCGATTCGGTGGCACGTCGTGACCGCCCTGTGCCGTCATCGTGCCGTCACGCAACATCACTTTTTTGAACTTTTAGATTCCAGCAGAATGACGGCACAGTGCAAGCCCGCCGTGTCGGGAAAATCGTGGCCGCAATGTGACGGATTATGGACAGCACGACGTGCCATCAATATAATTATAAAAATATAATTTAATTGCATATTTAAGTTATTATTTCTATTACAAATAAAATTGATAATAATAGTAATGATTTGTTAATTTATTTATATGGGGCTCAATTGGTGTAATTGAATAAATAAATAAATATAAATAAATAAATAATAGTATAATTTTATGATTTATATTTTTATTAATAATAAATATATTTGTTTATAATTGAATATTAAAATTGATTTACATTATAAATTTAAAGTCTTGAAATAATTTCTGTTGTTTGAAGTAATATATCGCATCCCGCCATTGCAGTAATCTCCCTGCTTTCATGAAGACTTGATCTTCAATTGCAGACGCGTGCAATAAGTGAAATTGTTCTTAATAATTATAGCGGTATTATTGTAGTTATTAATTATTGTAGTTATCTGTGGTGTAATTTGGAATTCTGAATTATATAATTCGACTGTGGCAAGTTTGTGGTGGATGTTCGAGAGGAAGTGCAGCTCGTCTTGTGGATCATCCTGGCGCGCGCACGTGCAATTGCAGTTCATAGTAAATAATTACTATCATTAATTATTTACATGCTGCAATTTGGATTTTCCAAGAGAACTGTGGCAACTATCTGGACATTTCAGAGTGAAGAGATTGTCTTGAGGATCACCCTGGCTGAGATGTAAAATTTTTTTATTTATAATTATTCTAATAATTATATTATGTTAATAAATAGGTTAGTTTTGACGAGGAAGGACGAGTGGCCAGGACGAGGAAGTGCGACGATGGATGCAGCAGGAGGGGTATCTGGGCTACGGTCCCCACGAAGGGGCACGAAGACGAGAGCTGCAAGGCCCAGGACGGCGTACTTGCGGCAGCAGCAGTGGCACGGTTAACCTCGAAGAGGTTATGTTTACATACAGCTTCCTACTGCATTCGTCCACTGCCAATATTATCAGGTGAGATTAGTGTTTAGTTTATCACTGTAATCTCCCCTTACTAATGCTGCGTTGTTTCTAGGTGTCTGGTGAGTGCTTCGGAGGTTAAATGAACACTCAAACTCTAAAATCCATGAATCTTCAAACATATGAAACCTACAACCCATGAACCGTCAAACCCCTGAACGCAAGACTTAGTTTTATAATTATTAAATTTTTCATTTCTTAAATATATCCTTTATGTTTAGGTCAACTACTTGATTTATCTTGGTGGTAGAAATACCGATGACTCTGACTTTGCAGTCAACACAGAGCTTCTGTGCAATGTTACTTGGCTTGGAGATAAGAAAAAAAATGTCACAAGACTACGTGATACCCGTTTTGTGTCAGCTTGTGAAGGTATATTGTTTTATATATTTTATTTTACTTGTCACACTAGACTTATTATATTAATTATGAATGTTTCCATTTTTGACCAGGGCCCTGAAAAGCCTTAAGCAATGTCTACGGCGTCTCGAAGAGATACGCAGAGACGTGCTACTGCCCGAAGAAAGAGATGAGGAGCAGCTGCCACCATCTCCGAGGAGAAGACGAGCTCCTGATGAAGAAGAAGAAGAAGAAGAAGAACATCAAGAACCCCTGCCATCCAGTCCAAAAAGAAGAAGAGTTTTTGAATGCGAAATTCATGAAATTTGTTTTGCCGTCTGGGAATTCTTTAGTGTTATTATTACTTCTATTAAAATAAAAATAATAATTGTTTTCAGATGCCGTTGAGAGACGTTAGAAAATAACTCTAGAACCGATCCAGCACGTACTGAGAGACGACGTCAAGGAATAAAGACTGCCGATTCAGCGACTGACCCAAGACTGAGGTAGACAAGCTGAGGCTGGGAGCGACAAAAATGACATCGTTTTCAGACTTGCAAGCTGAGCTTCAAGGAGGGCCTAGCAAAGGTAATTTATTCATCATTCTATTATAACTTTCCAACCCATAATGCAATAAAAATCTTATTTTTTTGTTTGTTTTCAAAAGAGTTCATAACACTTCGAGCGCAGAAACGGTGTGCACCTGCCTGGAAGTGATAGCGATCTGCTGAATGGTTCCCAAGGTCATGCTGTTGTCGTACGAGCGCGTGGACATGCCTGCAAAACTCTCGATGACGCAGGGGCAACGAGAATGATGTTGAGTAGGAGGCTTCTTGCGAGTTGCAGCTCAGACAATCCCTGTTAAAAAATTGAAGCTGGATTTCAAGCTTGAAATTCAGCGATGAGGTTGAATCTGGTTTGATCGAACTTAAAATCCAGCTCGATTTCAAGCTCGAAATCAAACTCAAAAAATCCACCCTGATCGACCTACATTTCAAGTTTGATCAAGCTGGATTCAACCTCATCGCTGAATTTCACGTTCGATCGAGTCGGATTCAAACTCATCGCTGAATTTGAAGCTTGAGATTTAGCTTGATATTTTCAATAGGGGAACCTGCACACGGCCTGCACCATTATTTACGTAAATATTTTCAGGGACTATATATATATAAAATTTTTTCATATATATATATATATATATATATATATATATATATATATATATATATATATATATATATATATTCCACGTCGACCATGGAAGAAATTTTTTACATTTCGTTTTAAAATGTTTTTACTAGTTCAGAATAGTTAAAAAATGTATGCAAAAAAAATTTAGATTACAATACCCTAACTATGCAGAACTGTGGCCCTATTAAAAATAAAGTTTTTTTCAATTCTTAGAAACAGAGAAAACTTTAATAATTTTTAGCTCCAGATAGGTGCAATTTAGGTATTTACACATATACATTTTTATTATTTTTCTGTATATTTTTCTGTAAATTTTCTATAGAATATGCTAGCACTTTTTTTAGGCCCTAATTACCACGTTTCTGATTGATTTATAAAAGATATACCGTTATATAGTAATAAGAGCTTCAAAATGAGACCAGGTAGACCATGGACCGAGCTTATTAACCGAAGTAACAGAATTTTGAAGGAAATCTACATACAATTTGTATATCTATATATGAAGATTTATTTTATAAATGATATACCCTACATACATATAGATATATAAATTGTATGTAGATTTCTTTCAAAATGCTGTAACGTCAGTTATAAAGCTCGGTCCATGATCTACCTGCTCTCATTTTGAAGCTCTTATTACTACAAAATTTTGAGATTAAAATAAACTGCCGAAATTTTTTAAATAGCATATAACAGTATATATCTTTTATAAACCAATCAGAAACGTGACAATTGGGGTCTGAAAAAAATGTCAGCATATTGTACAGAAAATTTACAGAAAAAAATGCATATATATATGTAAATACCCAAATTGCACCTATCTCGAATTGATTTTTCTACTTTTCTAAAAATTTAAATAAACTTTATTTTTAGGGTCACGGTTCTGCAAGATTTGGGTCTTATGAGCTAAAATTTTATTTACATGCTTTTTTCACTATTCTGAACTAGTAAAAACATTTTCAGCGATTTGTAAAAAATTTCTTCACGGGTTTACGTGAAATATATATTATTATGAAATATTGAAATTCGTTCAGAATGAACTTTTACTACAGTTTCTCTATTAGTCTTGACGTTTCTTTCGCCTTTACAATACATCAGGAAAGTATAATACATTTTTAGGCCAATTTTTTATTTGAAAATTTTTATATATCAAATTTTTAAATTTTAAATCTCACCTGAGATCTTACCAGAGATCTCGTGTAAGATTTTGAGTAAAAATTCATGAGGTTTTCGCATGATATTTCACCTGAGATTTTTTGGTAGGGATATATAAATATATATATATATATATATATATATATATATATATAATCATGCGAAATATCATGAATGTTTACTCAAAATTTCACACGAGATCTCTGGTAAGATCTCAGGTGAGATTTAAAATTTCAAAATTTGATATATAAAAATTTTCAAATAAAAATTGACCAAAAATGTATTATACTTTCCTGATGTATTGTAAAGACGAAAGAAACTTCAAGACTAATAAAAAAAACTGTAGTAAAAGTTCATTCTGAACGAATTTCAATATTTCATTAAGTGTACATATAATAACATGAGATTTTGGTATGAGATCTCAGGTGAGAATCTTACTTGAGATTATTCAGTAGGAGTATGTGAATAATCATAATTAAAGTATAAAATTATAATTAAATTTAAATATTTACGTAAATAAATGGTATATATATGTTATTATTGTATGTATATATCTGCTGCGGATTCCCGGAAAAACAACTCAAGTCCATTTTTTTTAAAATTGAGTTTTAAGCGATTTTAATATCTTTATATAGTATATTTTCAGATAAAAGTGCACAAAATCAAGAAAGTGTAAAAATAAGTAGCCTTATCTACTATTTATGATTTTTTTTACATTAGTTCAAATGGAAAATAAAAATTTTAAGTATTAGTATCTTCAAAACAGAAAAGTGGACTTATGTTGTTATTCTGCAAAACCATATATATATTATGTATTAACTTATTAATTTATTGTACAAAAATTAAATATTTAAAGTATATAAATAAAAAATTACAAATATAAAATACAGTATTTTTATTATGATAAAATTATACATTTAATATAAATAATATATATATATATATATATATATATATATATATATATATATATATATATATATATATATATATATATATATATATATATCGCCGTGCTGGCATATTGTCGGCAAATTGCACCGCACAGTGCTGACACGTTGCCGGCACGCGGGCCGCAGTACCAATCGCGCATGCAAATTGCGTCGGCAAAATGACGGCACTATGACGGCCCGCGTGCCAGGACCGCGGTCCTGCACCGTGCCGTCTCAGAAGCGGGGCAGGAATCCGTCACAATGCCGGACCGCGGGCGGCCCGCGGGCCGTCAGCGTGCCGACACAGTGCCGACTCAATGCTATCTGGGGTTCTATGAGCTTAGCGATATAATTACACTTGAGTATCTTTACTATTCTGCGCATATATGCAGAACTGTATTCAAATAATGCTATTTAGGTATTTTTAACATCATGTGTTTAAAACAATGTAATTGAACTGTTTTTGTTTGTTCGTTTTAAAGAGCCGAACGGGCGTATATTGCTTCTTTTATTACATTTTTTCGTAAAACATTTCGGTCTTTAGAAACTATGTTTGTGGCGAAACTCGACTACTGTTGTAAAAGAGATATGAGAATTTTTTTACGGTTGAAGAATTTAAAGCTCTACACTTTTTACGCTTATTCTCATAGCACTTTTAACTTTTAAAAACTTTATTTGAAGCAAAATATGTGTAATAAATCTCAATCTTTTTAATGCGTGTATTAAAAATAATTTTTAAGTTTAAATACCGTTTAATTAATGAAAGAGGATGTCATAGGTTTGTCAAACTCAATTTCAAATATAGAACATCACTAGCTCATATTCTGATATATTGGACTGCATGCATGCCCGACATAATCCGACTGTTTCTACTGTGCGCACGTAGACATAAATGACCTACATAGATATCTTTGAAACGCCATGTAGATGCAACATAAAAACGAATTGTTTTAAAGAGATATTGATATGCGTAAATCACTCATGGACAAGTATCTAAACAAGCTACATAGATAAGAATCTAGATAAAAGGTTTTTTATTAAAGCATAAAAATGCCCACATTTGGCAAAATTAATGGTAGAGAACTTTTTAAAATTAAATCTAATGTATCTAGATAAATTATCTGACTGAGATACCATATAATGTTATATAATATTACTTTATCTAGATAATATTGATAATAAATATTTATCTATATAACAGAGTATTTAAATAAAAAATATAAAAATGTTATATATTTAGCTATAAGATATTTGATTGAGAAATTGAATAATTTAGTCCGGCATTTGGATTAGATTTTTTATCCAGGTCTGTTATCCATATATTTTATCAAAATTTATTAAAATGTCATTCCCTGGTAGAAATTTATCCCGTTCACTTTACAGATCTATGTAGAATAATCTCGCGCTGCGTAGATCTATGTAGGCAAACTAGATAGTTATTATAAAGACGTGTAACGGTCGTCCCTTCTAGTTTCCCGTATTATTTTCCCCGGTAAAACTAGATAAGCAAAATTATGACAATAATAACCACTTAAAGGTTATGTTTTAAGAAACAGAAGCATAATCTATTATGCTTATTATGTATTATTTTGATTTAAAGGTATTTACATGTTATTATTCACCTACTACCAATTTAAGTAAATATTAATAATCTCTAAAGTGTAAGGTTATCAAGTTTTAGATGCATTGAGTTTTTTTATTTAAGAACTCAATAACAATATTATGTTGCACACATACTCGTATATTAAACAATGAAAATAAGAAAATAATCATCCAAATAACTATGTGAAGTATTAGTGCATATATTTATTTTGTTTATGTAAAATTAGTTTCCTTACATTTGATTATGTTCCATCCTAAATACAGGCTTGGTTTCAAAACCTGTATGGTGTATGTAAGGAAAACTATTTTCACACATATTTATTATCAACATATCAATTTTCTATTTTTAAAAAGAAATAATGTATTTGAATTACATTTATTTAGTATGGTCAGTTAAAACATAATAATTTGTTACTTATAAAGAAAATTATCGTCTATATGTGTTCGACTAATGTATTTGTAAAGACACGTGTTTGAAAATGTTTTACCAGATGAGCAGTTTATGCATTATAAGAACTATGAAGAATATGGATACAAAATTATTTGCAGCTCTGAAATTAAAATTCTGGTTTGTAAATAAAGCATGTCATAAAATACATATTTGAACATATGAAATCAAACAATAACATTATTTTGTGATCACTATTTTTCATATGCAAGGAACATTATTTCTAAATTTTCATTTTTTAGGTTAGATATGCTTTCTGACTACTTTTATATGTAAATAGTATAAATAGAACTGTAGATATTATTATTATAATTGAAAACTTGCATGTTAAACTTTTTTTAACATTAATTTTTAAAATAAAAGTTCTGTACAATAAATAATAACCTCACAGATTTTATATGTACACATTATTATTGAGAAATATATATAGATCTGTATGACTTTATCGAGTTTTGTATAGTCTAGTACTATCTAGTTTACCTATAAAGGCCGTTAAAGTGAATGTGGGCGTCACGAAAAGATTTCTACCAGGCTAACAAGTAAATTTGAAACTTTTCAGACATTTTTAAGAAATTTGACACTATTAAAAATTCTAAGTAAACAATTATCCTTTATCTTTATCCTTTTTCAAATATAACCGTTTTGCCCGAGACTGGTTCAACTAACACGCGCCAATTATTCTTTTAGTCATTGCATTCAAGAAAGCCGTTTTACCTCTCTCTCTCTCATAAATCAAATAAACATCCAAGGACAACCATCAGGTGGCGATCACACTGGCGCGATAAACCTCTCTGCACCTACTCATCAGACTAAAACCCCTCGTCATCGATCAAACACTCGGCAGCACAAACCCAACCCATGCGATGATTTCTCCTCTTGGCTTGCGGCAGTGGCAACAGAAAAGAGTACAACGACGAGAGTGCAAGTGGCGCGAAGTGCGAAGCTGGGCGGAGTCCCGGTCGATATCGCACGTCCCTTCGCCTCTCTCTCTCTCTCTTTTTCTCTCTCTTTCCCGCGGGAACTAGTGCTGCTGCTGCTCCTGGGAATCATATCGACGATCTCCTACTTTTCCTTCTCGAGTTTCCTCGAACCTCTGCGCTATTCTACGACTATTCTTCAGTTGTTGTTGCTACTGTTGTTGTTGTTGCTTTCGTGTTCTCGAGTTTCCTTTTTGCATATTTGCTGCGGAGAGTAGAACAGAAGCGAAGCGGCGATCTCGGGATTACCCTGGATCGAATCGCTGAAAAACAAACGATTTTGCATAAGCTGCGAGGGTTCGAGGAGACGGTTTATCTGCATTTTAGATCTGAATCGTTGGTGGGTGCAGATGGGTTTGACGTATGTGGAATTGAAAAAGGTTATTTTTTCTGTAGGATGAAATGTATGAAATATCTTTTTCAAATGCAAAAGGATTTTGAAAATTGTGAAAAAATGATTTGAAAGCAGCGTATTATAGGAATTGGTAAATGAAATGAAATTGAGGAGAAGGTTTATAAACATTTTAAATTTGCAGCTTTGGTAGGTGATGGGTTTGACGTATTTGAGATTGAAAAGGTTTTTTTTTGTAGTAAGATAAAATGTGTGATATAGTTGAACCTCCCTGCACTGATACTCACGGCACTGTTACTACCCTTGCACTGATACTGTCTGAAACTCACGGCACGAACATTCGGCCAGGTTCATCTTTATTTGAGCCCAATTCTGTGTATATTTTTTATTGTACAAATTCAATTGATATTACTAATATAAATGATATTCATATAATCCTTTTATCAATGAATAAATAGTAAAACATTGAAGCAAGCAAGATGCGAGAAATTTAATGAAGATCAATGTATTAAACTGAATTTATAAATTTAAAGTTAAATAAACAAAAGTAGATGCGACTAGTTCGACGAAATTTTCTGTACACGGTAAGAACTATAAAGTCATTTTTAGAAAGCAAACAACTTTTGAAGATTGAAAGTTTAATGGAAATTGCATTCTTTTAAAAGTATTGAAAAATAAATGAAAACAAAAATATGCAAAAATAGATACGACCAATTAGAGGTACGTAGATTTGAAAGTTTTTTTACTATATAAAATAAAAATTTAATTTTGGGATTTTGGAAAATTTAATCGAGATCGTAATATGTAAACGGTAAAAATATTGGTAAATAAAAAGTAAAAATATTCGTAAGTAGACAAGTATCGCGTATAGTCAGCCAACATATGCCAGTGCATAATATAACAGTATATTTTATCAAGTTCTACTTACAAAGGAATAGTATATTATAAAAGATGTAGAACTGCATTAGTAACATGCATTAGTAAACATTCTTTTGTATATTCAGTAGAAACATCCCAGTATGATAAGACATACATGCTTTGGGATTCCCATTATTTCTCTTATAGCTTCAATCCTATTTCAATCAACCACACCACAGCTATAAACTTTTTTAATTTATACTTTCCGTATCTCCTAAACAACAGCATAAATCAAGCGCGTTTCCTCTCCGCTGCACAGCCATATATTCCGCATCCCGGCATCCCATGCTTATCTCATCTTCCCAGATTCCCCCCTCGCCGAACGTCGGCCAGTTTCTGCCATCCACCCACCAATTACACCTACCTGCTGTACGACAACGCGCATACTCGGAGAATTTTACGAGGCTGGCGTTTGAGGGAAACGAAGATTTCCAGCGTGCGAGAGGGTCGACGCGGACGAATTTAATTGAATCGCGGCCATTTGATTGCGTGGACGCGTATCACTCGTTTTGATTCCGTGCGCGTCCAGCGGTAGCCTCGGTAATGGCCAGGACGGAGGGGAGGATTTCGCTGCTCCTGCTGCTCTCGCTGATTATTATCAAAGGCTTGGAGGGAGAGAAAGAGAGGGAGAGAGAAGAGAGAATCTGGGTCACGTGCGCGCAAGCTCGTGAAAATTGCGCGTGCTTGTCTTGGTCGGAGCTTCGGAGATTAATTTTTAAATCGAAGTGGAGAGAGAATTTTTGAGCTAGGAGGTGTCTTACTTGTTCATAGAAGTCTGTGATTTTGATGATTATATTGCGTAGGAATAATATTACTTTAGCGTTTGTTTAACTACATGCGTTATACATATGTTTTTAATAATTGTAAATAATATTACACATTTTATTTATATAAAAAGGATTTCATGTTATGATTCTAATTTTTCCTTTTTCGTAAGGAGATACTTTTATTATAAATCTTAGTAAATGCAGCGATTAAATTTATTTCAGCGTCGGCGCAACAAGACCCTTATTGGGCCTCCAAATTATCAGAAAAAGTAAAGATAAATAGCATTTATAGTGAAAACAGCAAAGTATAGTGGAATTATTGATAATTAGGTAACTTTAGAGCTAAATAGTAAAGTATAATAGGTCGGGGTGCAACGGCAAAGGCTTTGTATCGTACATAGTACTCATACTTGCCACGTGGCGCTATCGCACCCCTTAATAATTAGGATATAATGTTACACAAAATTTAAACGCGTTTTTTTAATGACATTTTTTGAATCGGCAAGCAACATATTTTGAATAATATTTAACTAAATTACTTGACATTTTGGCAGAGAACTCAAAATTAAATTATCTCAAGTCAAATATATAGTGGTTTTTCAATTAATTGCATATTTTTTATTTTAAAGCAAATGTTGTGTACAATTTTCTCTCCGAAAAATTTGCATTTTTTTTCAAATAATCAACTATATCAACATAATTCAATATTCTGAGATTTTCCTATGTACTTGGAATGCAATGAAATAAAAGAAAAAAAATTCTTTTGCTCTAGAGAAATGCAAAATTGACTTCTGCTGCTTGCCGCGGAGGTACATGCTTTTCTACGACTGCAGCGCCTCCATTTTGTAAGTACTACGAAATCCTTCCACTTCTGAAGAAATGAACTACCAACGCTCTCAAAGATCAAACAATTACCACCCCCTCCTCCCCATCTCGACTAACCAAAACTAAACGACGCCCTTGAAGCACATAGCCAATAATAAGCCCCATCAACGAAAATGAACTCTGAACCTCTGCGCGCTTCTTTCGGTCTCCTTCTCTCTCAACTACCCAGCAGCGATCATCGTAATCGCGTCCATCAGGCGCAAACGGCCGCCGCGTGCCAGCCAGTCAACCAAACAACAAGCCTATCCCACCACTCCCTTTCCCCCAAATCTCAATGTGTGCGCAGAGTAAAGGTACGTATTACTGCGGTGGCGTGTCTTTACTGCGGTGCTTTTTCCTCGCAATAAACGAAAAGAAGTTTAAATGGAAACAATATATAAATATGTTCAGGAAAATTAATTATTTATGATTTAATCGTTTTTTGATAATGAAATCGCATTCATAGTTGAATGTTGGGATTATATGAATAAGTTCTTAATATCTGCAGTAATAGGTTCCCAGAAATTAAAACAGTCTGTATTTCAGTAAAATAAAATCAGTAACTTTTTTATAATTGTAATTATATCAAAATATTTTTTAATGTTGAGCTGTTATATACGTTTGACTCGTCGGACGTCACACCAATCAAACAGCGAGAACTCTTGCGGTTACTAACAAAACAACGTGTTACTAGGTTACTGACTCTTACCATCCAATCAAATGTCTATCGCACCCCCAGAAGAAGGCTACAACTAAAAAATTTTTAAACTAGATTTTGTACAGAAAATAGTTCATACGTAAATAAAACCCCCGATTTATATCTAAAACTGGTCTAATAAGGTTTGAAAACTAGAATACAATAATAAATAAACCGGAAAATTTTATATTGCATGAAAAATGTATGTTACTTCCTTGATTTTACAAAAACATAGAATTTTGAGTTGTCCAAATACATTTTTTTTTATAATCTAGCAAAGAAATATCGCATTTACTACCAAAACTAAAGGCTATAGATTTTTCTTTGCAAATATCAAAACACAATCAAACTAAAGAAACAAAAACCGTCACACCGCAGTGTTGCGTACTCCTACCCCATAGACTCAGGCCCTTTACCACGGCGTCTCGTCCTTCCTCTCGGCGCCGGAGCGAGGGAGGAAGAGGAAAAAAAACACAAGCGGCGCGAGCCTCCACGTGGCGTCTTTTGCGCCGTGCGCGGAAGGTCATTTAACTTTCTCTCTCTCCACGGCGGCGCGACGGCACGTGTCCGTGTGTTCTTTCGGCGTCGGTTCTTTTCCTATCCACGCGCCATCTTTAGGACGCCGTTTTTCTTCGAGCGCAGAGAGAAAGGAAGCGAGTATTCAGAATCGCAGAGATAGATCGGTGGGTCGATTCGCGTAAAGAGAGAGCGAGAGAGATAGAGAGATGGAAAGAGTGCGAGTATCGGGGAGTGGTGTGAAATTCGTAAGCGAGAGATAAATGGTGAGAGCGAGAAGAGAGGAAATTGAGGAAGGAGTGTATTCTTCAAGAGTGTACAAAGGAATTGTACTATATATTGTAGGCTTTCGATTATAGGAATTGAATGTGGGTAGATGGGTGATGTAGTTCTCTGGGAATGGTGAAGATTGCGATAGTCAAAAGCAGTAGATTTTCGTTTCAGCAAGATTTAGGGTAAAATTTCCAAAATTTTAACTTCAGTTATTAGAGTATATTCTGGTATTATGTTTGGGAACTGGTAACCATTCTATTTTTAAATTTAACTCGTAATTTAGTATTACAGGTAGTATCATGAGCTGAAACTCTAATTACCTAGATCGCTAACTTTTAAGCAGTGGCCTTTTTTATTTTCTGAATACAGCAAAATTGAGAACACATTTAACCTCTTATTTCACGTTTTATGTTTCCATGTTAAAAATGATAAATTATTTTTAAATGAGTTATTATAATAGTACGTTACGTAAAATTTTTTAGTTGTAGTCTTGTTCTCGGGGTGCGATATATGCTATAACAGTATTACCTTCAGCGTTCTAGACATTTGATTGGATGGTAAGAGTCAGTAACAATGGAATAAAGTCGAAGATTTATCTCGAGGGCGGGGTTACTGCCCGAGCGTAGCTCGGACAGTAATCACCCGAGGGCATACTCGACTTTAATCCCGTGTTGCATAAGAACTTTATTCCCGATTTAACTGTGGCTACTTTATTAACTTAAAAAGAGGGACTTCCGGTAAGAACTAGAATTTGGAATAAAAATTCGCGGGATAAAAGTAGTCCTTTTTTCCCGCAATTTTTTTTTTCAATAAGTGGATTTGCGGAAATCATATGCTACTTTTATCCCGCTATTGAGGTCAATAAAGTGGCCATTACGGTTGAGTCGGGAATAAAATGATAAAATTGTAATATTGACTAAAACGTTAAATATGTTATAAAAATGCAATTTGTAAACCAACGATATACCACGGAGGTGACATTTTGACCATTTTACAGTCTATAATTTTTATGATAAATAGTTAATGGTCACACTATTTAATAGAAAACGTTAAATCATGAAAAGACTTATTTAATTTCTATTTTGATTGTAAATAAACCAAGACACGATTACCAGTTTACTAAACATCACCCATTTAGTATACTGAATGGTACAATTTCTATCAATACCGCCTTCCTCACTCCAAAGAAATATTTCAATAAATTTCATTTTTCACATTCGAAATACGTCAAAACCCTTCGAATATTTTCCTCCAATACTCGCGCCTCATTGAAATCCACCGACAATATTACATTTCCCACCACATTCCACAGAGCAATTCCCAAAACTTCAATTTCTCAGAACCCAAGGCAAAAGCCCACGACTCCACTTTTGAATTTCCTCCTCGCGTACGCCATTCACCCGCGCACACCTGTACACAAAACTTACCTTTCGCGTCTCCACAATGAGATACCCGCAAAACTCTCACCTACATTTTTTCTCCCGTCAATCCCCTGCTCCAAGAAGAAGAGAAAAAAAATCAGCAAAATTTTCATCCAACTTCCCGTCCTGAAAAGGAGAAATCGAGAAATAGAGAAAGAGAGATAGAGAGGTACAACACAGCCCGAGGGAGCTCGCAGAAAAGGAGGGTATACATATACATATACGCTCGCGTCAGGAGCACGGATGATTTATCGTCCGTGGCGCGAACTTCTTGTCGCCTCGAAAAGACGTCCTTCGACGTGCGCAACTTTGATTGTAGCCGCGCGTTCCAGACGCGGAAGCTGCGAGCAAGCGTTTTTCACATCCATCGTATATATATATATATATATATATCTCTACGTATATATATATATATATATATACGTAGAGAGAGAGAGAAACGCGCTCCCAGTTTCCCATCGAGTTTCCTCCCTTGCGTCCGTGTATGTGTGTGTATGTGTGTATAGAGGAGGCAGAATGTGCGAGGAAGACGCCGGAGCTCCCTGTGAGGATAGAATGTGGGTCACGAATGCAGAGCGCGCGCTCCTCTATTTTCCCGTCCTTCCCTTCTATATAACGCCTCTCCCTCTCTCCCCTCCGCTACGGCGTCTCTCGTTTTATCTGCTCGACCCATCTTCCTCCCGATCTCTCTCTCTCTCTCTCTCGCTCTCTTATGTAGGGTGTATGCTATGGCGTGTAACGTTTACGTATGTATTTATGCTTGGGGAAGTTTTTTTTTTTCGTCTCTCTTGGTGTAGCTCGGCGAGCGTGGTGCGCACAAATTTCTGGAGCATATACGAGCTGCTGTCCTTCTGGTTACGAGGTATGTGTGTATGGGTTCGTGGGTGTGTGTTGGTGAATGTGTGAGTGTACGGAGGTGGGTGTGTGTACGTGTGTGTGTTGACGTAAGAGCTTGTAGAAGAATTAATCTATGCGCCGTATTGACAGGATACAAGATACTATCGAATGATACTGTGCTAAAGTGTAAATGGATGATTTAAAAAATATTGGAATATTTGACAAGTAAAAATTATGACTATCGAATTTTGAAAAGTCGATTTTTTGTATTACTTGAGGTTCTTGTGTGCAATGCATAGAATATGTAGTAAGTATAAGAATACTATACTGGTATAGTATGACTACTAGTATAGTATTGTATATTTTGACCCTTAATCCTAGTTGTCAAAGTATGCTTAACTGAACTTTGGCTTTAAAACTTTGACACAAACACATTTGATGGTATTATGTTGTACATACGGCATTTTTTAACATGGTTAACTTACGCAACTTAGTACGAAGGAGATAAACAATTCGCTACAAAAGGGATTTCTGTATTTTCTCTCTGTTTACAAATATGTACCTTATTTCTAAAACAGTAAATCAGAAAAGAGCACGAGGGTAATAAAATCTCTACTTATATTATTTTTTCATCTGAAAAATATGCGGAACAAAAAAACACAATATTATGAAAATCAGACAAATATACTGATGATCTAAGACTAAAACAATTCAGATTTCCCGAAAAATATTAGTTCTTTTCCGAGGCATCTTATAATAACTAGCCTCTTTTGGATTATCCAACAGTAGATAAAAGTTTTAAAGCTACTATTGGTTAATAAAGTTTAAAGAGGTACGTCATTGTTTTCTGGAAAAACTGGCGAGAGTGACTGATACTCTCGACCTTCATAACTTATATTAATGGATGAAATGAAAATAACTGGTTTTCTAAAATTAAAGTTTGAAAGTTGTTTAATTGGTAAATGGTTTCCTTTCCAACTATTTGACCCAGAACTTCCTTAAGAGTACAAAACAATGTAACAATTCTTGACGTATAGGTATTGTATATTATCAATAATAAAGAAACTCTGTAATGTTTCTCTTTCAAACTTTTGGAACACCTTATTGGCTATATTAGTAACGTATATTCGTTTAAAAATAATAAAGCTCGACTCCGAAATTGTAAATATTAAGCTGATTATTCCCCAACTATATTAGTCAAAACAAAGCTGAAAAATAAATATCTCAATATACATTAATTTCTGTACATGTAAAATAGGAATAGCTCTAAAGAATTATTTTCATGTTATTTTAATGCAATTAAACCGAAAAATATATAAATTACAAAGGAAACATCAACTTTTGACTCACGTAGTTATGATCAAAAGTGATATTTACAATCTTTGGATTAATATTATTTCATTACTGCATGGATCAGCTTCTAGAAATGAAAATATATGCTTCATCAGCGTTTCATCTCATTCTTCCCAGATTTTCATACATTTCTCGACACTTGCTCAATCGCTAGAGCTGAAATAAACTCATATTCATGGCTTTTTCGGTGTAATCGCCAAATTCTATTGAAATAAGACCCCGAACGCGTGAACTTTCGATGAGTATAACTCAAATCTATATGGTACAGCGATCAGAAATTTTGCAGGGATATTCGTTGAGGTAAAACTTGATTTTGCTCAAAATTTCAGAAATTTCTCGAAACTTTTGATTTTAGGGGATAACTACCTTAAGTGGTGAACAATTGAAGATGGTGACGAAAATTCATGAAAATTAGAGGATATTTAACTATTGTGAATTCGTTGATTTTTTAAATTAATTTTCAGAATCCATTAAGCAACGTACTAGCCATTCACATATAGTTTTGAAATCTTTCTGCTTTTTTAATGTTCAATAAATCGGTTGGTCGGATTTTTAGCCAAATCACGGTTTCAAATTAACTAAAAACGTTCTTCCCTACTTCGTAACAATACTATACGGTTAAGTTACCTTAAAAATTTCCCAGGCACAAATAACATATTTAAAAACCAAATCGTCCTAAACTATACGAGCGCAATCCAGCAATACCACCAGTTAGCTCGGTAAACGCAAAGCACCAACGTAAGGCGCTCGCGCACGTGCCTGCGCACGTGTACACGTCCACCCGCTTCGCCTCTACAAGCATCTAAACTCCTACATTATACCTACACACCTGCCTCGCAAACGTTACACAGTCGCCGAGCACGCGAGCCGGCGTATACGTGCAGCAGCGAAGACGCGGGTTTTCTTCTTCTGCCATCAGCTCTCTGTCGTGGCAATTTCTCAGTCCACGAGACGCGGAGTCACTCGGCGCGCGACGCTGACGTTCATTTAAGCGAAGATGAAAAGCACGTCTCGCAAGCTGCAGCAGGAGCAGCTGTTACCCGCCGAGTAAGCGAGTGGATGTATGCGCGGCAGGAGCACACTTCCGTGAATGAAAAATTCAAGCGCGCATTGAAGGGAGCCGTTTCCTCGAAAGATATTTATATTCAGCTGAAAAGAGAGAGAGAGAGAGGAAGGTTAGGTAGCAGTCCTCGCGTCGTCCAATCTTCGCGAGGAATTTTACATCTCGAGGGGTGGGAAGAGGCGCCCGTCGGGAAGCTGGTTCTTGGCTTTTCAAACTTTTACGAACTTGATTTATTGATATTCGTTGGCTTTATTATACGAGTGGAAATGGAAATTCTTATTAGACGCGAGGTGGAGCGTCATTGTATATTGGGTTCGCGCGAGTCGCCGAGCTTATTGAGTCGTTCGATTGCGAGGTCCTCGACATCTTGTTTGCAGCTATAAATATAGTTTTATCGTACTTTTATGAATAAAATCGACGTGTTAAATATATTTTTCCAATTTCTTTTCTATTATTGGTTTTTATTATTTATTAATTGTGCCATATTCATCTGTCACTATACAAAAGCGCTTTTGCATATAGATGCAGTTCAGCAATTTCTTAAGAAGTTATTCAGCGCCACAACCGTGAAATGTGTCAACCTTTTCTTATAAGAAACCTCTTGTTGACATTATTAATGTAAACACTAATTTGAAACAATATTGTGTAATAAGGATGTTCAAGCAAAAGTATTCCAGTAAAATTCAGAAGTGTTCAAATTTATCCTTAAAATTAAAACAACAAATTCCTACAATCAAATAAACAAAGCAAAAAAGGTATTCAAATATATTTTAAAATATGACAAAGCATAAGATAGTTTAAAAGAAAATATTAATAGAAAGTAACGTAAAAGAACCGTAAATTGAATGTCTATCAAGAATATAAACAATTTGCTTCAACTTCCCTCTTGTTACCACAGGATATTTCAACAATTTGTTATAAAATACACATAATTATCTAAAAAAAATTAGGTGATTTATTTTGTTATTTAAGACAAATTTCTGTTTATTAATAAATTATTCTGAATCCTCTAAATCCTAATGGGTTCTCTAGGACACATACATTATGTTCCTTTTTTTTAAATGCGATAAACTTAATATAATTCTGCAAACTTAATGTAGGATTATAATGGACTATTCCAAATATAAAAAATTAAAATTCGAACTGAATGTTTTGCAAGGTCTAACAATTACCCCTGAATTTTTTCGGATCTTTTGTCACCTAGCTATATGACTTTCATGTTGTTGAAATCACAAATTGAAATGTACATTATTCATCTTATATAATATACACACAAGCAATTAACTTATTATAAAGCCACTAAACACGACACATCAACCATACCACCTTTAAAACTACATAAAAACAAAAATCCAGCTTTTTACACTCATTTATCAAACTCTCAAACGTTCCCTTACCTCGCAACCACCACCAGCACTGCGTGCCCCTAAACTTTCGCACCCCTCAAAAGGAAAGAAAAGAATCCCCACGGGACGCACCGTGTCGATCCTCCCTGAATAGTCGATGCAAACGAGCACCATCCGAAATTGAATGGGGCCAAGGCGACCGCGCCGACGTTTTGTCTGAATACCGAGTAAGAGATAGAGAGAGAGAGAGAGAAAACACTTTAGCCGCGGGCTAGACGATTTTATTCTTCGCGAGTTCTGTCGCGCGCAAGTTCGTAAAAAGGGAGAGTGCTACGCGGGATTCGCACGGCGATATTATATATATTTTTGGTGGCGCGTCGCCGCAGCCGCGCGCGAAGTTACGAGACTTTTTGTGCGTAAGGTGATAAAAATGACGCTTTTTGCGCGTCGAGGTGGGTATTGAAATGCCGGCGCGAAGTGAAAATTATTGCCGCAGTAAATACTGCTTTAGTCTAGTTATGGCCTATATTGTGTACAGGATTAGACGTGCGACTATCGGCTATACATTTTATGCCAGAATATTATGATTGTTATTAAATAGGCTTGCAACACTTCGAAATATATAATTATAAACAGAAAACAATGCAAAGAATGTTTACTTTAAATGTGAGAAATAAAATGATAATAAAATTATCTTTATATTATAGTTCTATTTAAAATTCAGAGGAGGCAAATACGCTGCATCTGTTATCTTGTACCTTTCTTATTATTCCAGAAACGTCCTCAATCTTCAGAGTGCACTTAAACACCGCACTCAGGAGACAGTCATAATTGCGATTCAAGCTCGAATCATTCATTTTAATGCCTTCCCTTATCGGACCATAACACGCGTTTGCGCACCAACGCAGCGCTATACTGCGCTAACAAAACAATGGTTTTAAAAACCGCGCTTCACTGTATATACAAGAGGTAAGAATTTTAATTACTTCTTAAATTATTTACATGAAGATTTTTAGAAATTCTATTCATGTAATACCAAAAATGCATAACAAAATTTAGGTTACAATATATAACTAAAGAAGTTTGAAATAATGTACTATATCCTTAATTGTCATTATAATTAAAATTCTATACCAGTACTTCAATACGAGAAAAGTAAAGTATCTGCTAAGAATCAGTTACTATCATTCTTTACAATAAATTTTTTTTTAACCGTAATATATTTTTGTTTCTGTCATTATTGGATTATCGGAGTTCAATTAGTTCTATTAAGACAAATTGAGATAAGGATCGCAGACCCTCTTTAATTTCGTAATCTGTTTAATATTACACCATCTGATTTATTTACTTTAATTCTGCTCCACGAAGAGCGGAAAATTTACTTTATAAAGCTGAAAATAATTTGTTACTTGTGCTTTTTTTTAAAAATAACTTAAGGCGAGATACCACCTTGAACAAGTAGAATCTGCCCGCAGTAAGTATGTTAAACAATTCTTTTCAATAACTGTCAACTTTGTAGAAAATCTGCGTAATAATATTCATTATCTTTTAACACAGCCCTTTTTTAGCAGCTCCATAATTGGCATTACAGGGATCTGTTATGTTGTTTGAAACTGTTTGATCTGAAACAGAAAAGCAAACAAATTTCGTATCAAACAAAATTCTTTTTTATAAGAATGGTAAACATTTAAAAACCCGTTACATATTTAGACAAAAGAATTGTTATTGACACATATCTATAGACATATAACAATTTTTATTGAAAAGAGTTCAGCATCTAGTTCAACATTTTCTTAAATAAATAAAGATAAATCGTTTTTACTCTTCATATAGATTTCATATTTTTAATTTCTTGAATAACAAATTAACTATGATATGAACCATTTAAAAGAAAATCGCTAAACAATATTCATCAGTTTTATCTGTCCATGGCGATGTTCCCTCTTAACCATCTAAATAAATATACACCTTTTCGCCAACGATTCACAAAAATCCCACCATAAACCAAAAGAAAGAGCCTCCCAACACACAATACCCTCGAAAAACACCCTCGACTCCCGTATTCTTCTTCTCCGGAGAGATTGCCTACCATACTCAACGGCACACAATCTTATCGCCTGCGGATTATTGCACGAACAACGCGCGGTGAATATCGCGAATACCCGTTGTCTCGATAAAGAGCTCGGCAGTCCCGAAGGATACATGAAAGATACTGCGCGCGCTCCGGAAAAACAGCCCGAGCGGAAAAGGTACAGGCATAGCAGGTTAAGAGGAATGGATTTATCTTCGTCGAGTACTTTACGAGAAGATATAAATGTGCATGAGTGTATATGACGAAATTTAAGAGATAAAACACTTTTTTGGGTCCAGATCACGCAAAAAAGACGCGTTTGCGTACACGTGTTTTTCTGATCAATTAGGAGTTTTTTATATATAGTAAAAATAAGGGTTTTACTGCGCAGTTAGGAACCGTGCACACAAAGGCGGACAAATATTTTGCCACAAAGTATATAAAAGTAGAAGAAAGACCTTTAATTTGAATTTTTTTCGTTGAAATAGATGCTCCGATGCAAAGTTTTGATCAATTGACAATAAGGTAATAGTACTCAGAAAATCTCAGATTCTGCAAAAAATGGAAAATTCGTCCGATTTTACCCTATTTTCAAAGAATTATTACCCTATTTTCAATTGGTCATAACTTTGCACTAGAACATCCACTTTCAACGAACAAAAACTTAAATTAAAGGTTTTTTTCTTCTACTTTTATATACTTTTTGGAAAAAAATCCACCTTTGTGTTCACAGTTATTAATTCGCAGTAATACCCTTTTTTTGCTATATTTAAGAAAATACCTAATTTGCCAGAAAATCAAAGTCATATGGCCAATTTTCATTGTTCAAGCACATTTTTCTCCATAATTTGGCTCCAAGAACAAGATAGAAAATGTTTGGAAACCTGAGCATTCAAATTTTTTTTGCTATGTCTGGACCCAAAAAAGTGTAAATGTATAAGTGTGTGTATGCGTGTGTGTGTCAATGCATAAGGGTATATGTGTAAGTATGTGTATTTCTGAGTCAATGTGCAAGTATGTATGTGCATGTATATATGTATGTATATATGTGCGTATGTGTATATGTATATGTGTATTTGTATGTATCGGTACGTGTGCGCATGTGTATATATGTGTGCGTCTTTGTTTATGTATGGGGTATGCGCATGTAGATGTCTATGTATATGTGCGCGCATGTACGTGATCATATGTTTTATACGTATGGGTGGGTGTTAACATGTGTACAGCCACGTGGAAGCTAGTGTCACCTAGCGCCAGTTCACCAAGCGAAGGTCACGATTCAATAGGGGTTTCCCATCTTAACCATCTTAACTAAATTAATTAAAATTTTGGACGTTAGCGAGATTAGCTGTATCGCGAGAACATCACAGTCTAAATTGAGAAACCCCCAT
Organism: Gastracanthus pulcherrimus; assembly: GCA_949152435.1. Taxonomy (NCBI): domain Eukaryota; kingdom Metazoa; phylum Arthropoda; class Insecta; order Hymenoptera; family Pteromalidae; genus Gastracanthus; species Gastracanthus pulcherrimus. The sequence continues at coordinate 167,877,072 of OX424574.1, read as the reverse complement.
CGAAACGTGAAGCTCGCTTGGTGAACTGGCGCTAGGTGACACTAGCTTCCACCCCGTCACGTTCGGAAAAGAATTACTTTCAGGTAGGTGTATGTATGTATATATGTTTGTGTGTGTACGTGTGAGTGTGTGTGTGTGTGTGTGTGTGTGTGTGTTTGTGTTTGTGTGTATGTGTGTGTGTGTGTGTGTGTGTGTGTGTGTGTGTATGCGTACGTGCGTGCTTGCGGGCGTGCGTGTATGTATGTGTGAGTGTGTGTGTGTGTGTGTGTGTGTGTATGTGTGTGTGTGAGAGAGAGAGTGTGTGTGTGTTTGTGTTTGTGTGTGTATGTTTGTGTGTGTGCGTGTGTCTGTGTGTGTGCGTATGCGTACGTGCGTGCTTGCGTGCGTACGTGCGTTCGAGCGTGCGTGTATGTGTGTGTTTGTGTGTGTCTGTGTATGTGCATTTGTGTGTGTGTATTCCGGCAAGACCAATTTCCTCGAGAGCATCTCGGCCGATAAGAGCCAGTGAGAGCCCGGGTGTGGAGGATCCTGACGTCTATCGCGACGCGCGGCATCGCGTCGCGCCTGTTTTCCTTTTTCATTCGCTTCCGCTCTTCTTTTATTTGTACGGCTCTGCACGGTGCCGCCATGCGCGAGCAAGTGTGTACGCTGCTCTCGAGAGCGAGGGGAAGAAGAGAAGGTAGCGAGAGGAAGCGATTTTGCGAGAGAAGAGAGTTCGAAGGGAGCGTTTGTCGAGGGGGGAAAGAACGAGAAATGGGTGGACGCAATAGTGCGTGGAGGAAAAACAACGGTAACCATCGTAATCGTAAAGAAAATAAAGACGCGCTTTATTTTCTTCGAATACGCGAATGATTCGAATACAATAATGCTCGTTTTGCGCAAAGTTTAGTTGTTTCGAAAACTTCTGAATAAGATTGGTGAGTGCTTCAATAAGATGATACGGAAGTAGCTACGATTCTTAAATTTTATCGACATGCACTCATTGAATTATTTAAAGTACCTAATTTATCATACTATCATTTGGTAGAAATAAATATCAAAACCTTAACAATTTTAAATAAGTACTTATACCATGTTTATTGGTTCACCTCGAGCAAAATAAATTTGGTTGCTTCAACTCTTTAAAAAGCAGAGAATTTTTTTTGTCATAATTCTTATCTGTCAAATGTAAAATAAACAAGTAAATAATTTTAGGGATAAAAACTATAAGATCGATTTTCTTTGCATTTCCAAGGGGTTGGAACAACCATTTTTTCTTTTTCAATTCATCTTATTTATGTACTTTAAGCGCTGGTATTGGTGACTTACGTTATCTCTATTGGTTTAATCGTCTTATATAGGCATCCTCCTTTTAACTGATTCAAAACCTTACACCCTGAAAGTTGAGTAAACAAGGAAGCCAAAATAAAAATAAAGCGATAACGATAAAAATAAAAGTACCCGAAAGTATAGCAAAAAGAGCGCGCCTCGGATAAACACACGAGTAAAAATAAATGATAAGTACAGAATCGAAAGTTGTTGAACTAAGAGGACGCTATACGTTATACGGAGGAGCCAAATCGAGGGATGAAATTCGCGTGGGCGCAGTGTACACAAAAAAAAGGTGAACGTTTTCTGCGTCAACAGCGCGCCATCCGATGATCTTCTTTCCATATACGCGGAAGAGACGCGCGAAAAGTTGGATAGGACGCGGCAGCGCGCGATTACCGTTCAGTCCAAAAATATTGCGACTTGAAACTTCTTTCACCCACGCTTTACGTCACGACTCGCTGCTACGTCACTGCGCTCTACTATAAGTATAGGCGTCAGGCGTGACTTTTCTCGCGGCTTGTTTACGCTGCCGCGCAGCGGGACAATAGTGCGGCCGAGACTCGTGACGTGGTCGTTAATTCATTTGTCACACAAAGCCCTTAGTTTTAAGAAACCATTTAGGACAATGTAATAAAGGTGACGAACTTATTATTAGATATAAGGATCAAGGCTTGACTAATGCAGTGAAATAATTTGTAATGATAGTTTCTTATTGAACGAATCAAATTTCAAGTTGTTGAGTTGTTTAAGACTTATAAGATTGTTTTATTTCTTTCATACAGAAAAAGAAACTCTTATTAGTTAATATCTGCATTTTTTCTTCATTCTGTTTCTGTTTATGTATTACTTAAAAAGCTCTTTAAATAATCCACATTGATTTATGTGCTTTAAATGTTTGTTGCAAATATCTAATAAGATGGTAAATACGGGTTAAGAATCTAGAGTGCACAGCTCGGTATGTTTACTGAAGGAATTAAAAACTTTCCTTGTGAGCCGTGCAAGAGGGCCTTTACACACTATTTACTTTTAAGCACGTCAACTCGTTCTATAATTTAAGACTTAAATACAAGTGAATTTTTTATTTTTAACTTGACATAACTTTGTTTACTAAGTTTTTACGTACGAAATAAAAAGGATTTCATTGATATTCAGTATATTTTTACTATCAGCTGAAGAAAAGCACAACGAAATGTGTTTGCTAGCAAATGATACATAAGTCAATCTGTAAGTCGCTTGGTAGCTAAGAGGATAAGACATCTTAAAAAATACAAGATCGAATTGTCGAAAATACCCTGGGATATCTCCTTTCATTCCAACTCTTATAAATTCTACAAAACTTTCGGCACGCAATTTTCTTCATCTCGCGAATGCAAGAATCAATAATATACCCACGAGAACATCGAGAAAATTATGCTCTTCGCAAGCTCTATAAAAATGTACCCGGTTCTCGAGAAGCGCTTGAAATCGGATCTACCAAGGCTACGAGACTCGAACTTGAATTAACCGCTGTTTCCTGCACACCGACGCATCCGATTGTTCGCCGTGCAGCGAATCAGCGCCGATAAATAATAAACACACAAAGCATTGTGACGCCGCGAGCGCGATTCCCATTAGGTACGTCAGACGCCGTCCATACATTAGGCATACGCGTGCAAATTCGCCGGAGCGAGGTGTGCGCGGGATTCTTGATAACGGAGAGACGCGCGCACGAGCGATAAAGAATTTCGCTTTCATGCTCGATTTGACTCGTAAATGAGGCGCCGTGTGTTCTTTGAACTTTGTGATGTGCGTCTTCTTTTCCTGCAAGGAGAGGATGTATAGTGGGGCTGTAGAAATATTGCCGTCGGCGTGAAATCGTAATTTATGATCTGCGTTTTGTTTGTGCAGTTGCGTGATGTTTCGGAGCGATTAGTTTTTGTTGGTGGAAAGCATTTATGAATTGAACTGTGTATTTTTACATTTAAAGTGTTATTTGCACGTATAAGCGAGCATTGAAGAAGTTACTCAAAATTTAAGTATATCATTGAAAATATTTATAATTTATAATTATTAATTTGAAATATAAAAATCACAAATCAAGGTTTTAGTTATCTTTTTACGTAGTTTACAATTTGAAAATCACTAAAATATTATAATGAAGCCCAGTAATACACCTGCACAGTGCGTACCAGCGTGCCAGAACTTATACCTTTATAAAAATATTCGGTAATATATGAATAATTGAACAAAATGAACTATTGATTCCGGTACACTAATTACATTTCATACGATTCGAAGTAAACATTCGTATAATACACGAGTAAATAAAAAAAATCGACATTGAAAACACGGTTACACACATTCATTAATATTGGCTCAGTTCAGCCAAAATACATCAAACATCATCAGCCTTTTATTGCAGTGCACGAACTCAAATCGCGCGATTCATCCACGCAGATCGAAATCTCATTATTCCTCCTCCACACTGAATACTGATACCGCGAACATAAAATACGACTCTTTCTGTCTTCGTTGCCGGCAACGTCATAAGCGTGCAATGATGATAACGACAAAACGAACGAAGTAATTCCTGTGTTTGCAGTCACATATCAAAATTACCCACAAAAACATCATTTTTCTTAAGTACTTTGCCTAATTGAAAATTGATGGAAGAAGACGGTTGAAAAAAGACAACAATTGAATAATATTCAAGTCAATATATCGTACCATCACTTATCCAAAAGGAGTAGCGAATTGATTGATGAGCAAATTGGTTGTTTATAGCCGAAATGGTATCGAATATGGGTCAGTCCGGTCAGTGCTCAAATGTGGGTCAATAGACTTTTTTAAGCTCGTTGCGTAAGATCCCTAAGCAGTAGTGAATTTCCTAATAAAGTGACCATTAAATAAGTCAACAATATTAGAGAAAGTTATATATTTTTTAAAATAAGAACATTAAAAATTATGTTATAAAAAAAACTAAAAAAATTAATTACTAAATTTACTATCCTGAAAAGATCGAAAATTCGTAAATTTTAAGAATATATGCATTTTTTACTGAATCATCGCAAGATTTAAAACTAGTTAGAAAGTGTATAAATTAATACCAATTTTTAATTAGAACCACTAGATTAATAATAAAATTGATCAATAATAGATAGATAGATGGATAAGAGTTTGATTTCTGTCAGTGCAAAAAATAATAAAACGCTTTCGAGAACTATTACAGTTAAGTGACCACCATTTGAGCACCTTCATTAAAATTTCTACAAAAAAGGCATTGATGCAAAATTAGTAACATCTTTGAGCCTAAAACTGATAGGTCTCTGAAATTTTTAGGGTATGCAGTAAATGTCCGAAAATTGTAAATACAGGCACTGTGAAGAAATGGGTAGTGTGAACAATCAGAAATGGGAATTCTTAAACGAAGGCCATGATGCTTTCCTATTCTTGGTGGAAAAAGTTAGATCAGGTCGCGCGATTGATGAACCAGTTATGTTAGGTCGCTCTCAGTGCCCAAACTTTTACTGTATTCTTAAATAGTATTGAAACTTAATGCATAGGAATTTCTAAAAAAAGAAACATTGTCTGTAAATTCTGTAACGAATTTAAAAAACTTTGACCTTTGACGTGATTCAATCACCTAAGCTTAAAAATTACCGAATTTTCGCCTAATACGTGAGCATAAAAACATTACAAACTACTAACTAATGCTATCAGTCAATTATTTTTCTCAGCGTTCGCGAAATTTTCTCTTACGCGTATAAAAATTCTTCATACCCCCTGCATTTATGATATAAGCGAATTATACTTCTCAGTCAGCGAAGTGCCACAAAGAAAGATCGCACCAAAGAAAGACGCACTAACGCTCTCGAGATTCGCAGTGTATATGTATACGGCATTCACGAGAAATAGACGAAAAAAGGCGCACTCGCGCCAAAAGCATGAATGCACAGCCTTCCGGCGCGCTCTATTCACGAGCTTTACGAGCCTCTCTACGCCACGAGTGCTCCAATTTTCAAAGGCGCTTCCCTTCGAGAGAGCGGGAAGGAGAGAGAGAGAGAGAAGGAGACCCGAGGGCACGTTTCCAAGGGCGCGAACTAGCTCTCGTTTCGCGCGAGCGCCCTAATTTTATATATATGTATATATACGCTGTAAATGCGAAAGTCAATATAATTGTAAGAGAGTGAGAGCCAAGAGAGGGGAGGATTTTTTGTTGTTATCGTGGAATGAAGTATATAATGAGATGAGCTTTAATTTACTGGAAAAGGAGCTTTTTTGTGGGAGCTGGCCTAGTGGTACTGTGAGAGGGGAATTTCTTGGCAGAGTGTATTCGTACATTTCATATTATTATTTACATTCATTAATTGTACAATAAAATTGTGAAATTAGGAATTTTTTAATACTAGTTTGAATTCTCTGACAGTATAAATAATAATTAACATTTATATTTTGTTAAAACGATGATAAAAGTTTTTAAAATATCAATTTGTCGTTTTTCCACATTAGTTTACAGAACATCATTAGTGGCTAACTTAATGGTAACACCTAAAATTTGAAACTGAGTGGTTAACTCAACATATAGTCAAGGCTTCCTTCATCGCCATTTTCTGCAACCTCTAGCACTGCGATCGTTCCTTTTATCTCCTCCAAGCAGATATATATAACGAATAGCACAACCAATTGATTTAAATTGAATGAGATAAAAATTGTATTCAATAGAATTGTTGTAACCAACTAATTAATGTATTCCCATTTTTAACCACGATATTATTTGAAAACTTTGTCATATTTGAGTTATTATACAAATTATCTTTTAAAGTATAGCAAACTTTTTATAAATGTTTATAAACATAAATTTTAGTAATTTGAAAAATGTAACATGATATACTTAGCTCATTTTTTACTTTTTTAACCCGCCATATTATGTGCATTTTTCTGTTCAACGCATAAACACGTGAGTGAGCACCTCTGAGCCTCATAACTGAGGTAAACTACGTAAACAGGCAACATAGTATACAAGCAATTAATAAAATACATTCTTTTACATTTGTTAAAAATTTTTAATAATTTTTTACTTAATTGTTTGCAAAAAAATATTGTTTTGAATAGATATTTTGTTTTCTATTTGAAACTAAAGAAGGTTTCTGAAAAATACATAAGATTCTTAGCATGTGAACCAAATTTCTCTTTGTAAGAGGTATTTGAAAAAATTGGTTACGGTTCAAAGACTTTTAATAAGAGACTATTATTTATATGCATATTTTTATGCACTTATAATCAATATTATCTTGGACCTTCAAAGTTCATTTACAAATAAATATGTCTAAATCCTCGTGGAAATTGATTTATGATTTATGATTGTTATTTACTTATACAATATTTAAAATAGAAATTTGAGTACAAAAGTCCTTAACACTAAAAATATCCAAAACAAGATAGTGAGTAATTTATCGATCAACCGTATCACTGAATTCACTCACCAGCCAAGTATAACAAAAAATCAGGGCGCCGACAAAAAGTCAAACAAAATCTCAACAAAGAAAACCAACACAACGCGCACCAACATTACACACCTCGGTGCTTTATCTCCCTCGCGCAACGAAATTTCAAGGTCTCGAAAGTAAAGAACCGTCCAGGAAAACCCGCTCGAAATAAATTTCCATCCGTAAGCGCGCGTATGTAAATCAAAATTTATTTTCTCTCGGCTCACCAGAGCTGCAGCTCAATTGCCCAATGGCTAATTTACTCGCTACATACGAAACTGCCTTCCAAGAGTCGTGCACTAAGCTCAGATAAGAGATAAGGAAGTGAACGCACGCGCGCGCGCGCCACGTAATAAATACATATCTCGACAAGAAAATTGAAGCTCCCAACACACACACACGCACACACGCACGCACACACGCGCACACATACACGCACACGCACACATACGCACACACACATACACATACACCTACACTCGAGCAATTGGCTGTCAAACGCACACGCGAAAAAGCGAGCCCGCGAGTCGAGTCATGCGATGACGTCGGGGCGTCACGCGCCGCGAGCCAAGCGCACACGGCGCGCGTGGATCCTCTACTCCTCGAAAGCCAAGTTCACGAGGCGATTCGCACGCTAGTATAATAGTTGGTTATGCAATGTTCCGCAAAAAAGTGAAGGCCGCGACGCCTCGTCTTCTTGGAGTGATCAATAAGAGACTCCCTTTGACTGTTAGTACTGAATGATACTCGTACGATGACTGTATGAGTTTATTGAGTGTGTAGATTAAATGGAGGGTATTTTACTTTATCTTTAAAGGGCGATTGAGTTGCGTTTTCATGAATAGGATAAGAGTTATTTTGATGAACAAAGTTAAATAGAGACTCCGTTGATCTGTATGTTAAGACAGAATATTACTGTTGCTGCGTTGGTTCGATGTGCGTATATATTATGTAATTTGTATATTGTATGCGTGTAGCGGTGGAGAGGTCGATAGACCCGAGGCGCAACGCGTTTTATTGAATATGTTAATGATGATGTTCGGTTAGTTCATTGGGTTCACTATTCACAAAATGTGAAGTTTTTGGAATTCTTGAATTAATTTGACGTTACCTTGACTTTTCACATTTAAATTAAATTTTGTAATAATGCTTTGTTTTTATTGAATAAGTTTATGCTGATGTTATTTCAGTTCATTAGAGTCGAATAATATAATTTTTGAAATTCTTGGATAAATTCAGTTAGTAATAGCTCTATAATAACATTATGTATAATTATGCAAGAAAGAGATTGAATAATGTTAACATTGTGACTGTTCACACTAAAATGAAATTAAAATATTAGTATTATAAGAATATAGCATATTAAACTACGTAATACATATTAATTTGCGCTATTGTCTTTTTTATTAATTGCTCGTTAAATACTAAAATATATACTAAGCAAATGTAGTAATCTTAACTTAACATTTTTATTTGAATATTGCTTAAAAAATTATTAATTTTAAAACAACTTATATTTATTTTTTTAGTAAACATTTATTCAAATAAAATAAATCGTTGCTTAAAACTAATAAACTTGTATTAATTTAAAATAATTTCGAAACATAGAAGGATTTGTTCAATGTATATTTTTTTACAACCCGAGTAAAAATGACTTATATATAATTATACATAATTATATATAAATTGTGTATCTATATAATTATATATAATTATATATAAGTCGTTTTTACTCGAATAATAAATGAATGCAAAATTAACATAATATAAATAATTGTATTTATTGAAAATTATTGATGTTTTATACATTGCAATACAATAAATTATTAAAAAAAATTTATCTAAAGTGGATTTCAATACGAAATCTCTAAGTGGCAAACCATTGCCTTAACCACTAATCCAACAACCTTGTTGTTAAGAGTAGTATCTAAAGTATATCATAAGCTGTACCGATAGTCACCTTATATATATAGTTATATATAATTATATATAAATGGACTTACAAATTTTTTCAAAAGAAAGTAAAATACAGACAGTAAAAAATGAAAAACGAGATATAGTTATAAGTATTTGGTTATATTTACTCGTATATAAAATGTTATATATAAACATGTATATCTGTGGGTTCGTGGAGAATGACTTAAGTCCACTTTTTTAAAATTGAGTTTTGAACGATTTTGGTATTCGATTTTAGTATATTTTCTGATAATAATGCAAATAATCGGAAAAGTGTGAAAACAAATGACCATATCTACTACTTTTAAGAATAACATAAAAGGTGGACTTAAGTCGTTTTCTCGGGAGCTCACAGATATATTATGGTTATATAAAGTTATATATATATAGTTGTATATAGTTACGTTACAATTGTGATTTTGAGAAAAATTATAATTTTAAGCTAACAGGGACACTAATCAAGTTAACTAAGTTACACGATTTAGATAAACAAAAGCTTGAAGAATTAGCATTCGATCTCAATTTTATAAAAGTATATACGTGGATTATAGTAAGAGCTGGTACAACTGTACAACATATACATATGAATTATAAAACAAATGAAAACTAATTCGACACTATACATGTAGTATTAAAAGACCATAATACACTATACACAAAGTGAAATTTTATTTTATACGAAATCAAAGTTCATACATGTACCTTCAGTCATTTGGGATTGAACAAAACCGGATTATTATTCATCTTGAAACCATGGAAAGACTTTCAAACATTTGTAAATCTCCAAATTTTCTGAATAAAATTATGTGATTTATTGGCACAATCTGTATTTTTATTATTTATTAATTGTTATTTATTATTATTTATTGTTATTTATTGTTATTTATAGTTAAATGTTTAAAATGAACATTAAAAATAAAACTTCAAATATAAAAAATTATATATAATTATATATAGGGATATATAAGCAGACCAAACTGTAAAAAAATAATTATTATATATGACTATATATAATTATAAATAACAATATATAATTATATATAATATTGTTTTTCTAATTAACAATAAGTTTTAACAACAAAAATAAAAACATTTCTCGTTCCTACTATAAGCATTAACAGTGCGCAGTTTCGAAAGAAAGATATGCAAGTGGTTTGCCAAGCCGTCGACTTTTAAGTAAAAACATTCGTAAAACACAGCAAATTGTGAGTAATACTGTCATCGTCCTCCAGACGACTTTATAGCCTGCAAACGACTTCGATGAATTTCATATCATATTTTAGCATATATAATTTTGGGTAGAAGTAACATTTTTGAACATGTAAATTATTCAAAACTCAAATAAATGAATTTGAATTTAAATTTAATTCATATTCTTATAACAAGATTCTATAACAGTTTATTTTTAATTTCGAGAAAAGATATTTTATTTTATACGTTCAAAATCCAAAAAGACTAGAGGCACGTAATATCCAATTGTAGGATCAGTTAGGTTAGGCCGTTCACAGTGCACATTTCGCTCAGTCCCGTCATTTCACAGTGCACAGACTTTTACTGTAGTACTTATTAGGTAACATACAATTTTTCAATTTTCTCGTGAAATAAAGAAAAACTCAGTTGAGTTGATAAACACTACCTTGGTTTCAAAAACTAAAAACAATACTCATATCTACTCGCACAATCTACTATTCTTCACAAAATGTCTAGAAAATCATCAAGTCAATTACGTAATCCTCCTTCGCATTGCATAACCCATATTAGTAGCATTCATTCACAAAATCACCGACCTGCTCCTTCATTCATTTGACTCATAAAAATATGCTCAATTAAAATCTCACAACATTCTACTATCAAGTAGAAAAATCAATGTTCAATATTACAAAGAAGTTCAGTAAAAATTGTCCAATTATTAATATTTTGTTATTTCAAGACGAGGATTTGTAATTGCACAAGAATATTTTTTGTCAAATAAACTAAGAACTTTAAAAAAAATTGTTATTCTAACAATAAATTTACCAAGTTCACTGAGCAGTTGACGTATTTGTATGGATATTATCAAAACTGAAAACCTCAAACCTTCATCCGCTATTTACAATTTTGAAAAAGGAATAGTATAGTATAATTGAATAGTATAATTGAAACAACCTTCCTAAAAACACCCTGTATATAAGCATCTTTTTTTATTTATAGTCACACCTGCGTATTAGAGGACTTAAGTAGTTTCGTGATAGATTTAGACAAAATTACTTTATTTACTAAACTTCAATATTTTATAGTTACTAGAAACACCAGAAGGCAAATGACTTTTTTTTAATCTTTGGTATTTTTAACACTTTTGAAGAACAAAATAAAATACGTGCAGGCTAATGACTAACGGGAAAAGCACCTTCATCTCAACTCTCAATCCATTATTTTCATGTATTAAAACATTACACCGATATCTCGATTCGGTCCAATTTTCCCCAAATGACCTTCCGACACCAACGAATCATTCTCCATCCAAACTGAGAATCGCTGCGCCGGGCAAAGCTCGCGCCTATATTATCTCGTTAAACAACGTGACGCCTCGACGCGGCGATCTCTCGCCGATTAGTTCCGCGCGCGTCCACGAGGTGCGGTGAAACCTCACGACAGTTACATACATTCCTTACCTTCGACGGATTCTCCACGTCGACACTTCGAGCTCCGCGCGCCGAGCCTATGTAACCTTGACTTTAGGTAGGCTTCTGCCCGTTGAAAATCCCACTGCGCGCGTGTGCTCGCGATTCCCACGTGAACGCGCGCTGCATGCATAAAAAGAAAAAATCGCGCGCGTTCTCAGCGCTCGGCCGATTTTCTATGCGTTGCGCTGTGTGTATTTGCAAGAGCGGTTATATGCGCGATTTGCGTGCATTCTGGAACTGTGCATTTTCGCTGAAGGAAAAGAACGGTAAATATACTCGGTTGGCTGAGTTGTGGAGGGGTTCTTAGGGATTGGAAGGTTGGTTTCGAGAGTGTTTTGACAAGACTTTGGAGATTATACCGATGAGTAAATTTTAGTTTATAGCAAATGTAGTGTGAATAACGCAAGTCAGATTTCTCATAATGATTAAATTATTGCTTAATATATTGGAAGATGAGAACGTTCATGTTCTTGGTTTGAAATTATTTCCGATAATTATATAGTGAAAATAATGTTTTCGAAACTTGTGTTAGATAGTTGTTTTGAGATATATATATATATATATATATATATATATATATATATATATATATATATATATATATATATATATATATATATATATATATGGGAACGAACTTATGATACTTATAATACTTACAATATATTACAAATTATTCATAGGAGATGTTATTGAAAAAGCTTGAAAATAGCTCTTTTTTAGAGCAAGAATTATTAGATTAACTATAACCGTTATTTGTTATTTTATTATACATGAGAACTAAGTGAAATAGGTTATATCTTGAAAATTAATTATTGAAATCGTAGGAAAAAATTGTTGATAATTTTGTAATATTAATAATATATGATTAGTAAAAAAAATTTAGTTTTTATCTAAACGAAAAAAGAATTTTTATTTCGTTTTTTAAAAGTATTTCAAAATTTGTAATTATTTAAAGTAAACAATAAATGTTAACTAATACGCTCAAAAATTAAATTACTTCTATGTTAAGTCATAACTGATATACCTACAAAATTTCAGCGTGATATATGAAAGCGTTCGAAAGCTATGTTAACCACAAAATCTTATCATATATATACGCACGTACATACATGCACAAACATTTTTTAAATTCTCTATGCATTAATCGCATTTTATAAATTTATTTGTGTCGCTATTTTCCAAATGTCTCCGAAACACGAAAAACAATTTCTTCTCGAAGCTCTCTATTCATATGAAAACCACATTTAATATCTTACCACGCGATCTCGGGTTCGTTCACCACAGGCGCACATACACTCGTAAAATAAATCACCGCAGCTACGATAAACAAGTACCAGTTACTTAGTCAGCCTCAAATGTACGAATGACTCTGTGCACCAAAATTACAGTTGATAAACAAGCTACTTTTATAAATATTAGGAGATGCTAAGTGGCAACCACGGCCAAATCGTCATTTTTTACTCCTCCACCTCATAGAAAGAAATTTGCGGCAGAAAAAATTCAAATAGGTAGTTGCTTTCATGTTCAAGTGAAAGTTCCGCTCAAAGTTATACCGTTAGCAAACCTTTTTCGACGAACCTACAAAGCTTTACTGGTAAGATTTAATTCGACGTGGGACATTTAAAAGTTACAAGCTGTAAATGTCCTTGAAGCTTACATTGGGACTTGCAGATCCTGTGCACGCTAAATGAATATGCACTTATTCCTCTTTATTTTATCTTATTATTGTCTTATTCCTCACACACATTACATGAAGTGAGGAATAAGACAAGACTAAGACGAAATAAAGCAAAATATGTAATTATTTCTCCAGCAGGCATAGATAGATAGATGCATAGATCCTCTCCGCCTAGTAACGCATTTAAAGAGCTTGATATTCCATTGAAATGTTATATGGGTGATTTTAATACATGTTGCGTTTTATACGTTAATAATCAGTTTACCTGATTTTATATGATCCATGTATGATTTTTATAATGAGAATGTTTTAAATTGGATTATAAAGCTTCGGAACGCTGAATGTAAGTTTACCGCGAGTGTTCAAAAACTAAAAACTTACAATATTATAACATATGACAAGCTGTAATCTTTTAAAATGGTTTAATTACAAATTCTATATAGAATATACAGTGAGTAGAATAACTACCAATTTGATCTAGAGGACGAGACAGAGAAGTACAATAGTCATATGAGATTTTGTTAACACCGCGGTGGTACTTAGCATTCCTGCGTATCTTTGACTAACTGCATATTTTTATATATATTTCTTTTTTCTTTTATTTTTGATACACTGATGTTAGAGAACTTGTACCACAAGTAATTTTGATTGATATAACCAAGGGGGTCAGTGACCAAATAAACCAAATCTAAACCTTTTTTGAAAATTATCCATGGGCAACCGTTTCGATATAAAAGAGTATAAAATTATTTATCTTCATAGAATCATCAACTACTTGTAGTCTCTACAGTTGAAATAGTGAACATTTTACTAATTCGAAATAATTGCCTAATTAGAAGTACGAATCGCATTAATGAACATTCAGTATTAAATCAATGATGATTAACTAATTTGAAAATCATAAAACTGCAATTTCGAATTCGTGAAATTTTCACTATTTCATTTTTCTGATTCCAAATTTCTTTCGGTGACTCATTACCCGACCGCCACTTAGACTTCCGATCGATGGGCGGAGCTCACCCATTCTACTATAAATCGCGCGCGCGGCCACAGCGGCATTACGGGTGCAGCTGTACTCGTAAGGAAGCATTTTCAGCGACCCACGGGTGCAGCGAGAAGAGGCGATCATCCACGTTGTAATTCACGCGAAGATGAAACACGTCGCGACGAGGTATTGCAGCACCGATGACTGTAGTTTGGAGCGAAGGGGCAAGGCTGCGATCATATATTACGCTCGTGGTTGTATTTATTGGTGAGAATTTTGGAGATGCAAGATTGACGTGATGATGCTTTGTTATGGAATTGGGGATTTATTGCTTGGTCGTGGTCGCGATGTTCGCAATACTATAAATGTTGAATTATCGGCCTGCCTCTGTTCAATAATTTTTTATAATTGGGATGTTTGACGAAAAAAAATTTTCTAAACCATTACCCTGGTGGAAATTTAATCTAGAACTATGTAGATCTATCTAGTTTGCCATAGGAATAATCGAGGGCCTCGATAAAACTAGATAATTTTCTACCAGGGTACGTCCGTCTGAAGGAATGTCGAAAAATCTTTGACACATATTTTTTTCTTTTTTGCAATTGGACGATTATTCGCTAAGATACAGCAGGTTGAAGAGTCGTGTGACGTCACAATATTGTATGAAAAAATTGAAAAATATAATATCGTAACGTCACACGAATTTTCAACCAGCTATATTTTGTGAATAATCACCCAATTACAAGAAAGAATAAATACGTGTCGTATATTTTTCGACATTTTTTGCTTCCACGTAACCTACAGACTTACCCAGTCAATCAATTTAAGTTTTACCGGGCTTAAATTATTCGTTTTAGATCATATTTTGACCTTATGCTATTTATATTAGTTATAATTATCAATATTATCCAATTATTACTGTATAAGTGAAAAAGTACGTATATATTAATCTTTTGACTGCTTTCAGATTCTCACAAAACCTTCAAGTGGTAAAATTAAATTTTCTAAATAGCATAGGGTCAAAAAAGGATCTAAAACGAACAATTTATGCCGGATAAAACTTAAAAAACTGTTCGAAACCAAATATCTCAGAATACTAATGGATTTGAGGTCTGTCTGAGGGTAATTTGTTTATAAAATGTATTATTCTTTTCGTATTCTTTGTTTATAAAACTCTAATTACTTACGTTTTTCTTTTAGAGCCAAAAATACAAAAATAAAATTTATAGAGATACTACCCCCTTAAATGTATTTTACAGATTCATTCAAAACATCTTATGCTCGATGGAATATTGACGTTTAGAAGTGTGTTTTAAGATAATATCTAAGAACTAATTTCACAATTTTTCCCTAATCAATCCTCAAATAAGTAATTTTTCCAAAATTCAACCCTTAATTGGTTAAAAACGGTAAAATGCGATATTGAGGATTCTACTTAATTTTAGATACGAACGTTTATAAAGATCGCGAGTAACGCCGCAACGGGGATGGTAGTATGTAATAAACGCTTTTTTAGAATGTCATCCATGAAATTATATTAAAAAGTTTTTATTAATAATTTAAATTACTATTTTAGAACAATTTTTTTTGTAAGAAAACTTATTAAAGTAATTATAACGAAAAAGAAAATTGTAAGGAAAATTTTTTTAATTGCTGATTAAAATCTACTTTATAAAGAAAAAGAAAAGCCGCATCACATTTTTCTGCATAATAACATTTCAAGCTGACCTGAATCTTCTCATTACAGTTATAATAAGAAGCACAAAAAGATCAGCAGCATCAGAAAAAAATGAAGTGCAATATAAGATAACCTTTGCAAAAAAGATTTTCCTGCTCGCACTGCAACATTTTCTACCCACGCAGTCAAACCCTATACAGTAAATAAGTCCAATTAAAAAAAAGTATCCAACATCATCTTTTTTATTTCAAGCTCACAATAACTCGCGTTATTACACAAATTAACGAAGCATAATCACCCATAAGCACAAAGTAAAACATCGCCTTCCCTCATAGATTTTAATTAAAAACCTGCATAATCCAGCCGTCGCCAGCCCTTTATTCCCTCAATAATAAAGTCGTCGGACAATTTCTCAATTCCAATTTTCCACGCGCCGCATTAAAAATTGATTAGCGCGGGCAAAGAAGCCGCCGCCGCTGGTTACAAACGAGGTAAACGAGGAAAATTACGACCCATCAAGTTCACGTGCCGACACGTGCTGATGCTGCTGCTGCTGTTCCGCGCCCGGCCAAAGGGAATTGGCTCCTCCTGCTGCTCTTTTTTTTTTTACAACGCGCCCTCCGACAATGTGTACGCGTGTATGTATGTATAAGGGACTTCAAAGCAAAAGCGAGTCTCTGCGGCGTGCCGTGGTATGCGGTGCCGTACAAAAATTGAATTTGTAGCTTAATGGGGGTGAGAAAAGATGGGACGAGGGGTAGCGATTGATTGATTATTTAGTTTAACCCTTGGGGTGTATTATGTCGGAGGCTATTAGGTAAAATTAACAGCACAGTGTCTGTTATTAGATTGAAGATGTGTATAGATAAATATGATGACACGTGTAAAAGTGATCGTTATTAATAGATCAATTGACTAGAACCTTATCGAGTTTCACTTAAGTACAAAAAAGTGTACTTTGTTTTATTTAATCGTATATAAAGCAGACAATTAAGTAATATATATTTAGTTAAATAGGTAAGTCGTATACTTCCAAAAAATATTCCGTCCTGTCTAAACTCATTATACCTAATAGATAGAGATTCAAATTCAATGAACAATATAATTTAATTATATAATGTTCAGCGTTATCATATAATTCATAATTTACACTATAAGTCTTAAGATAAAATAATCCATGTGTCGAATTTACAAAAGCTAAACAAGAAAATTAACAAGCAAATTCGGGATTTAAAAGTAGGTACATATTTGAGTTACATTTCTTATGAAGCCTATATTATTTGTACGGAGAAACGACTCACTGACAAAAATGTTAATAGTTTTATACACGCATGAGTGATGAGTCACTAGACTCAGTCTAGCCCGAAGTATAATCGTCCAAAATAAATCTCATTTCTTAATATATTTTGAATAATAATTTAAGAACCATTCATCATACGATTATCTTCGAACTCTTTTTTAAGAAAATTAAATTCAAATTTAAGTGTCCGAAATTATGTAATAATATATTACTATTCATTATATTTTAGTTCTGATATACGTAATTCAGTCTTTCATGGTACAATACAAATTAGAGAATAAATAAGACTTAAATTTATGCATAATATGCTATCATATGAAGGTTGTACTTTCGAGTCCTCAAATTTTCAGTGTTATTTTTGTAAGGACTTGAATTAAACCTGCATAAAATAGCTTTACTTTAAGAGATTACATATGTATGTAGTGTCATGTATTTGAAAATTTATTCTGGATCGAATCTGTAGCTCTATTTGTAAACTTAACCCATTTAAAAGGTTTTCCAAAAACCAAGTCAGCATATACACGAAATGAAAAACGATTCATAAAAGCTCATACCCAAATTCATTGCTATCAATTTAACTCTATTCTAATGAATACTGATCAGCATGTAATCATACACCGACAGAAGTATTTACTAAAATTAAAACTAATTAAAATGACGTGAGCTAAGATATGAATTCGGTGATATTGCTGTAAGTATTTGTGTCCTAACAGGATATACACATCATACAACAAATCATCTAATCCAATATGATTTATCTTTCTTAATTGCAGGGCACTCTTACCTTTAATATTATATTTAATTTACTAGACAGTTTAGCAATCACTCCTACAAATAACCTTTCCATTTCATTTTCTCCAAATAAAAACACTCGTGAAATATCAAACTCTCCGCCAAAAGAGCAAAGAGCGAAACCGAGCCAGAGCACGAGTAGAGGCCGTTTCAATTTCTGACACCATTTTAATCGAGTTCGCCACTGCGGTAAGTACACCGAGAGCGACAGGCGGGGCGGATGAATCCGAGGGGCGAGAGTACGAGAGAGAGAGAGAGAGAGAGAGAGAGAGAGCAGCCGCATTCCGCCGCAAACGAGCGAGTCGAACTCGAATTCACGGGGATATAACCCCATCGGGAGGTTACCGCTGCCACTGTCGCTGACGCCGATGCTGGTGTGTGTGGCCTTATGGCGGGTGCCTGGAGTGGATTGCGGCGAGAGAGCGGATCGAGAGACGGCTGTATAGATATGCGAGCCTGTGCATCGACGAGGCCGGAGAGAAGAGAGTTATACAGTGCGCGGGAGATGAAAAGATGCGAAAATGGTGGCGCTTGGACGGTGAAATCGAGCGTGCGATGTTCTCGTTTTGAGGCAGGATGTTAAAAAAACATTGCAGAAGAAATTTGCGAGTGAATCGTATTTCAGATGAGTAGGTTATTGGGGTTTAAGTGAATAATAACTGAATTTTTAGTGAGTTTTCGTGATGATTTACTCGAATTGAGTGAGAATTTATTCAAAATATATATTGTCACGTATTGACTCAAAAAGAACGAACATTTCATTTGCTCCATTTCAGTGCGATATTTTACTGTGTTTAGAATAGACATGGTATGTATTTTCATGAAATAAATAACTCCGAATTTAATGTTGGTGAATTAATATTGTTATGTGTAAATTATATATATATAAATTCTTTTAAAATCAAACATTGGTCAAATTGTTCGAGTTACTATGTTTTATTAGGTCACAATAAATAGTTTGAAAGCGTTACAAAGCAACTTTGACTATTAATAATAAATGCGGGCCAGTAACGGTTTAATCTTTGAACTGTGAACAAATTATTAACATTTACCGTTTGAATACCTTTCACGTATTATTTATTAAAATGATGGTAAAAGTAAAAAATAGTTTTTTTTATATTTTATTTTCTACTTCGCGTGTAATTCCGCTTTAAGTGAAAACAAATTGTATAATTCTATATAAAGTATAAACAGTTACATATTTAATTTCAGCTTATTATTTATTATTGTGTAAAGGACGCAGAAACTTAAATGTACGAAACTTATAATGGTTTATTAGTATCTAAATTGTTGAATTTACGTATTAGCTTTGATGTCTAAGCGGATGTACAATCAAAAGCAGTAAGCAAAGTAGCAAACAAGCTCTTTCTTTCGCATATCGTATTCAGAGCTTTGCTACTTTCAAGTAGAAAAACTGTAATCTGTGCCAGAGCATGCAGAAAAGCTTGTTTGCGCTTTGCATCAGAAACTTTTCAAAGTAAAGAGTCAAATTCAAACTTTTTCTAAAGTCAATCTGAAATACAGAACACGGTTTAATTGAAAGGATTAAACTTCAAACGTGAACTGTTTCTTTCTATTGGTAAAATAAAAAGAATTTACATATAGTTGATTGTCTCGTAATAATTTTCATGCTCATGCATTTTAAGCACTCTTTATTAGTAAAGTCTATAAAATGTTATTATTTTGAATATACAAGTAGAATTACATCATATTTTTCATTTTAATTTATTTTCTAAAATTTCATCTACTTGCATGAAGTATAAAAAATAAATACATTCATATATTAGAATAAACTTAAGTACCAGTAGAAACAGTAGTAATATTGGCAGTTATAAACTCTATCCACCATATCCTTGAATTACGTCAAGACCAACAACAAAAAAAACATTTTCCTCATTGACATCCCGTGTAAAAACATAAGTCTGGGACAAGTCTGGCAAAAGCGTGGCTCAGAAAGTCTTGCAAAAGTCTTGCTACGGAGACGATCCCAAACTTTTGGCAAAAACAAACGCATAGCGTATCGTTATTTCTGCCGTAACCAAAATCTTCGTCTCTTTTTTTATAAATATTTCATAGAAGATTACAAAATGTAAAAAAATGTATTGACGGTTTAATTTAAAACTATTATTTTTTACGACTCCAATCTATATTATCAATAAGTGCAGTGTCCTAATTACTTGTATGTAAAAATAAGTTTTCGTGACATAATTTAACGAAAGTAGTATATAGTCTGGGATCGTCTCCGTACCCCGACTTTTGCATGACTTTCTGAGCCAAACTTTTGCCAGGCTTGCCCCAGACCTTCTATTTACACGGAATCCAGATATACCCAAAAATGTCTACAACTTCCTCTCTAATCCCACCCCTAGCAGTACATAAGAAAGAATCCAAACACCAACCAACGAACCTCAATCCCCGCAACGCTTCAAACTTAAAAGACACCCAACACCGCGCATTTCCCCAAAACATCCTCCCTATTACATCCAACCGCAGCTACATCAATCTACACCTCTCACGACCTACGCGCAATCCCTCGCCCTGCCAAATGGACGGATCCAATATACCCCAACCCGGATCCCCGCACACACCACCGGGTTTCCGGATATCGAGTCTGTCGGAAGCGTCGTCGCCCATTGTGCGAGTAGCCCCCGCGCGGGAAGACGGACGATCGCTGCGTTGTGCGACGCTGACCGATCGCTCCCCTTTGTATCGACGTCTCGCGCGAGGCGCAAGGACTCGCGAGTCGTGGATATTTTTGCTTTACGAGCTGGACGATTATATTGGCCATTGGGGGTGGGACGAGAAACGGCGACGGCAGTCGAGAGGCGGAGAGGAGAGAAGTGTAAAAAGAGTGGTAGGCAGTTGGAGAGAAGGTTTTATTGAGGCGGCGATGAGGAAGGAGATAAAAAGACGCGCGGGTCTTGCGCGGGAACGAGTTGCAGTTGAGAGGGAGATGTACCTGCCGCGGGATTGGTCTGGAAGCTGCTCGGGGGGATGTACAGTGTCAGTTCGAAGTTATTGTATTTGAGAAGTGCAATTTTTTATGGGGGTGATTAAATGGTGGGGTTGTAATAGTAAGGGTTGAGAAGAAGTTAAAAACTTATCTTATATTTGTTTTTCTTCACTAATGTCGTAGTAGTTTATTAATATTTATGGAGGATCTCTGACTATTTTTGGTGAGTTTTATAAATGAATAATAAATTATATTTTTTTTAATATTACTATAAAATGAATCTGTGTTGCCATGTATACTTATTTTATATAACATAGAAGATTATGTTTATTCCATTTTAAATCAGTTCAAAGTCCATTGATATTTTTTTATGTCAATGTTTTTATTAAAGCTCTCACTTTGGACATTAAATACTTTCTGCATTTGAGAAATTGATGAATCTACTTACAATAATGTTCAAAGACTTCTAGTGACATTTTGAAAAAAGTTGTGCATTTTTGTTAACAAATCATTCTTTTAACTATTTGTTTAAGTATAACAATTTCTTTGATTTATATTGATTAAGGATTATAATTATTAGTTTTAAACGAGAATGCTCAACTTCTTTCAAAATATCATAACACGTATTTGAAAATAGTTTTAGGGATGTTCATAATTTTCTCTTACGCAAAAAATATTTTATTAAAGAAATACTTCACAAGTTCGATCTATTTTATATTATTGTTGAGTGATCAGTTGCAATAAATTTATATAAACAATAAATTCGAATTATGTAAAGAGTCCCCCTTAAATAACAACCATAAGAGTTATCATCTGTTTAATAATAAATCCATTCATATATATCAAAATAAATATACTGAAATAATTTTCAAAGCTTCAATAAGAACCATCCACAACATTCTTAATCTTCCACCACTCCAGCACACCCACCACTCCACATCAAACTTCCATCGCGGACTGTACCCCCCTAAGAACACCCTTAAAAGGGCACTTTCATCTCTTATGCTCGGCCGGCGCGCGCACAAGGCCGGTCTCGCCGTAAAAGGACGACGACGCGCGCCGCTGCAGCTCCCGCAATAATAGAAGAGCAGCCCCCGCTCCCCTCCACGATTATAATAATCGTGAACGAGCCGAAGGGTAAAAGCCGCACTGAGCCTCTTCACCGGAGGGGAGGGGAGGGGGAGAATCGCAGAATTTTCCACGCCGGGGCGTAAAATGCCCAAGCACGCGGCGAGTTTTCTCGCGAGCAACGACGACGCGCAATTTCAGTTATCGGTAATTGCCGAAGAACGAGGCTTAATGTCGAAGGCGCTATTTTTTGCCTCCAATAATTGCAGGCGCGGCGTTGTGTAATTTGGTTATAGGCCGTGAGCGTGCGAGGCGAAGGTTCTGTTGGGTTGTTTTCGTTTTTCTTTTTCCTCTATTCTTTGGAGAGAGGTGGACTTGTTTTGTTGGGTTATTGTAGTGTGCAGGGGATAATAGAGGGTGAGCTTTCTTTTCGTTGAGAGCTTTTTAGGAAGTGGAAAAATTGTATGTTTGAGCTTTTTTTTATTTCGTGTAGACACTTCATTTTTCTATTGAATATTGATCTTGTGTGCAAGTTTAAATGAGTAAGTTAGCGAATATTATTTATGAAATAAATAAATAAACAGAATTACTAATGTGTAAAATTAGTGCAACAGACGTATAAAGTTAAATGTGTTAAATTTATGTTTCGTGAAAAGTAAAGCTACGTGACGCGTGATAATCAATACGAATTCGAATCTTAGCAACGGTCAAAATGAACATAAGTACGACATTCGGTAGTTCTCAGATACGATGTCGGTGAAAGCTGTTCGGTGACCGATTAAAAACGGGTTAAATTTTGAGTTTTCGTTAAAATCTTCACTAGACGGAATTATTCGGATGTAAGTTTTAAATTTGTTAAATTTTGGCTTCTAAAGCAGGGTATCTCTACATAGCCTTACAGACGAATCCAGTAGACATACCTGAGAAACACGCATAAGTATATTTATTTTAAGTTATTATATTCTTTCCCCCTCTAATCACGATTAGCCTTAAAGAAAGGAACAACCAAATACTGAAAATCCATAAAAATTGTAAATAAATTATTTATAACATTATACATAATTAGATCTATTAGTAAATCTTTTTTGAGCCACTAATTTAAAACAATTTGAAAAACAAATTTACAAACAATTTTTCATTACTTTGTAATGAAGAACGTATTCAGAAACCATTTTATAGTAATTCATAATAGAAGATAAAAATTATCATAAAATGAATAATCGCTTGTGGGGTCAACCGTGGCTCAGTCGGTAGTGTCGGATTCCCACGCCGGTGACCCGGCTTCAATTCCTAGTCTGTGCCGATGGATTCAAGCACCTCTGTAAAAATTGCATGTGCTTTGTTTACAAACACAACGCAGACTCCCATCGTCGACTGGCACCATATGGGATCACAAATATGGTGACGTTAAAAAATAAAATAATCGCTTGTATCTTTCTGAAAAATTGGTTGTAACATACTTATATAAATATTGCTCTGGCCCGGACGAGCCCACAACAATTTTTACGTTCGGATTCGAAGTTTATTTAAAAAATAAATTTATTATTCGGAGTTTATTTATAAAATAACGCAATAACTTAGGTTTTATTAAAAACTCGGACACTTGAAGGTTTGTTTACAAGCATTAGATTAGCTTAGCTTAGCAATTAGATTAGCTGTTACAAAGTAGATTTGTTCGTTCTTCGGGAGATTCTTGTTTTAGGTGCGGATGGAATGGAAGAAGTAGTAGGTAGTTGTATGTGACTTAGCTGGTTAACTTGTTGAAGTTTAGCTTTCATCGTCAGCATTTCTTCCTGAAATTAGCATTTTTTTATAGCTCTTCAGATTGTTGTTTAAAGTGACGCGAAAATTCAGCCAGTTCAGTTTCCTTCTCCTCATGAAGGCGTCTTTCGGTCATAACATCTAGCAACACTTCTTTTTGCAGACTGTTGTTGTAGTGCAA
Organism: Gastracanthus pulcherrimus; assembly: GCA_949152435.1. Taxonomy (NCBI): domain Eukaryota; kingdom Metazoa; phylum Arthropoda; class Insecta; order Hymenoptera; family Pteromalidae; genus Gastracanthus; species Gastracanthus pulcherrimus. Next base: position 167,853,278 of record OX424574.1, on the reverse strand, counting down.
CTGAAGCTGGTGTAGGTTTATTTGGTTTTCAGGGAGTTCTTGACATTATCGTTGTATCTCGACTGAGTCCCCAAAATTGTTACGATCGAGTTCGTAGTTTATTAAATAACAAACACCCTCTTTTACAAAAGAACACACGTACGCGACTTTTATTAATAAACAGTTACAATATACAAGAAAGGCACAACTTTTCTTGCTGACTGCCAAACACAGACTAACTCTTTATTACAAATCAAACTATCAGATGTCGATTAACTTCAAGCACAACCGAACATTCCGTGGTTGAATTGCGTACATAATAAAATAATCTCAACATAAAGTACATTAAGAATACCTATTTAATACATACTATATTATGATTTCCATTTTAAGAGTATCAGTCACCACAGGTACACTTGTTAGGGATAGAATCCATTAGTAATAAGAAAATGTAATTGTGTAATAAGTTCCTATGCAAAAGGTCTCTAAGACTTTCTGTATAGTTGAAACGCGATGACGTTCTCGAGTGTCTTATGTATGTTTTCTGCGGTCGTTGGCGGCGACTTTCGGCGGTGCGAATAGCGGCTCATTCTAGCTCGAAAAAGAATGACGCAGAGACCAGATGTACTCTGGCCTTTATACAGATCGGTAGTTACGAAGCGCGTTATACTAATAAGGCTAATATTGCATTTAATAAATAACAGACTTTATCATAAATGGTGTATAAATTATTTGAACAAAATCCTTAGTTTATTCACACCCTGAACAACACTATTAAAATAAATCAGTATTGTTTCACGGGGTAAAAAGAAAATAATAAATTCATATAACTATACTTTGTATAAATATATTTTAATATAAGAAATATTTTTTTAATCCAATTTTGCTTTTAAAAAGTATTATAATAAATTGATACTTTCCTCATTTAATAAAAATAAATCTATACAATTCCACCTTCAAAGAATATACCAAATAACCGATACAAAAAATCGTCCATAAAGAAGAGCGCGCATAATCGCCGTCATTATCACACACGAACCATTACCTCATAGCAAAATTATCGCCTCTCGTTCATCGATGCGCACCGCCCGCCCGCTCAAATTAGCGCCATATAACGCACAAGCGCAACCCAATTAGCGACCTCGTAACGCGTTAGCGTATCGGCCTCCTCGTCGCCGCCCACAACAAAAATTACAGCACACGCACGTGCGTTATTACGCACGCCAAAGAAGGAAAAATAAGGAGAACGTGTGGGGGTGATAGTGATAGATATAGTAGATAGTAGGTGGATATAGCGATAATTGTGGAGAGTGGTTAGTAGATGCTTTGCTGATAACACAACATATAAGATATGATGATCGAATTCAGGTCAGTGCGTAAAAGTAGGTCGATTCTGTTTATTAAGCCAGGTATAAGGAAATTACGAAGTAACTATGAATTTTTAATTAAAGACACCCCTAAAGTAATAAAGCTGAGATGAATTAATTATAATAAGCTGTTGATTACTAAAACTTCTATATGTATCAAGTTTAATATATCATGCAAAAATATATTTAATAAAATTTCAAAGATCTGGATTTTTTGACTTATAGATATTACTATTACTATTTTTGTAATGATAAGATTTGAATTTAAATTTCCGTGTAGGTGCTCAAATGTGGTTCACTCAACTTTGTGAGTGTGCGAAAGCTTATACATATATGATCAATTTCTCTCATTTAATCGTGTCAATTCAACATTTATAAATACTTATATGTTATTTATACAAGGTTTCCTTGTTTCACTTAATAATACATACATTTCGAAAATGAAAGGAATTTTTATTTTTTCGATATAATAAATTTTCTCAATTTTGGTTGTAAAATTATTTTCAGTATTCCTATTTTAAAAGATAATTCACTCACAGATAAAAGTCATTCTTCCAAATGCGAGCCAACTGTCCCCGCACTCCCCTAATACATACATCCAGGACGAGCCGGATCGCTTCCGGCCTGCGGCAACTTCCGCTCAACTCGGTCGTGCAGACATATATAGCAGACGCAGCTCGAAAGCTTCGCGCGCCCGCGCGTTAGCTGGCTCGTCAATCGATTCCTCGCCTCGCGCGCGCGCGCGTCTTCTCTCCCTCTAATATTATTTGCCAGGCATTTTTCTTCAATCTCGTCGTGACCCAGTTTCTCACCCCTCTTCTACTTCTCGTATATGTATATATATACCTATAGTATGCATAGCGTCGAGCGCGTCGATGATCCGCGATGGATGTGGTTAGTAAGGCATTTTTTTGCTGCAGCCCTTCTGTGGCTGCTACTGATGCTTCTGACGTTGCGATGGGAGGTGGAAAAACTCAAAATACGGATTGGGATGTAGAAGGTTAAAGGAACGGGATGAGATAATGGCTGTATGGTGTATGTTATAATATTAATAGAGATGGATTATTTTGAGAGAATTATATTTGTAATCCTTCTGGTATTGTCTTGGAAGATCTGTATTTGTGGTGATATATGTAGAGGAATGAGCTTATGACGTGTACATGCGGATAAGTGTTGATGATAGGCTAATGTCGTAGGATTATAATCACGTGTTGTTCTCTCTTACTTTTGATAACAACTACTGTAATTGAAGCGGCATAATTCTAGAAAAATGCTATGGTTACATTTTTCAAGAAACAAAAAATTTGATACAAAAATATGATTTTTACAGTTTATTCAGTGAGCGAATGCTACAAAAGCTTAAAAAATAAATTATTTACATTTCTTCAATCCGAAATATGTCTTCCAAAATATACGTCATTTTTTATATCTATATTTTTTCCATAAAAACTGTGTATCTTTATATCGCATGAACATTTTTAATCTCTCAAATTGAAGCTGGATAATATAGCTGTAATTTAAGTCCTCACGAAATTCATAAAGACAGAAAAAGTTAGATATAAATGCTTTAGAAACTTTTTATAGTAACGGGTAAATAGCGAGAAATTGTAGTTGTGTCACTTACAAAAAGTCCATTTGTAGTAAGGTTAGATTGTAGCTGTCAGAGTAATTATCAAACTATAAATTTCCTCTCGCTTATACACCATCAAAAGAAAATAAAACTAACATTATTACAAATAAAAGATTCTATAATAATATTATATACTTTTTCATAATTTTCCGCAGAAACTTTAGAGAACTCATTGGCAATAATCATCTTAATTACAACATAGCAAATATTACTGCAAAATAATAGTTTTGATAAGACGACAAGTTAATCAGTCGTCAAAATATCAATTTATTTAACATCTTACTATATGTAATTTATTGCTGATTTTCAAGATATCAATATGATGAGCTTTAAAACTAATTCAAACATAAAAAGTAAAGTTTAAAATAATTTCGAGTTGGAATTAGTTTACAGTTGCTAACTTACAGTTTATACGGCAGAAAGTAAAGATTAAATTAAAAAAATACATTATCATACATCAAAATCAAATCTACAGTACAACACATGATACATACGAGTATCGCAATACTCGACTTATTCTACTTAAATCTTAGTAAAAATATCTGTTAAATTAAGAAACAAAAAAGTATCTACAAAGAAAGCAATATTATTCGCACGCAGTCTCTCAACTGATGCACATTCAGCGTAAAGTTCAAGGCGATACGCAGATAAGGAAAAAGAATCTCAGTCCCATATCTCGTAAAACAAACAAGCGCGACTACGTCACTCGGACATCACGATTCAAATGCGCTCTTTGCGTTCCGCCGAGCGCTGCTTCTTCTTCTTCGAATATCCAACAAAACTCATGCATCGTGTGCATGCATAAACCATCCCCTCCGCCCGAGAGAGAAAGAGAGTAGAAAAATCGGCGCGTCGCCTCGTCGCCAGCTTCTGAGCTGTCGCGCGGGGATTTCTCGAGTGTACAGGCGCGGGAAAAATACGAGAGGCACGTATATGCAGCACAACAGCACTCGATGTGTATTCTGCACGCGCTAAACGCGCGATGATGCGATGGCGAAGATCTTCAAAATTTATTGCGTTGCAGCAGAAGCGGGAGCTTCTATTGGATTTTACATGGAGAGGATGTTCTCGTGAAAATTATAGAGAAATTCAGGGGGAAAATTAATCCTTGGGGGATTTTGTCAGTTTTTACAGATATTCGAATGCAGTAGAGTAAAACGCCTTTATGTATTCATGGTCTTTGGAGAAAACTTACAGAAAAGTGGAATATGTGAAGTTGTATAACGGAATAGATGAATAAATCTGCGTAAAATATTTCTTAAAAACGTGGATTTTCTTTTTATTATTATTGCGTCATCAGCATTGTACATTTATTTACCTTTGAAATACGTTTTAAAATTGTGTACAATCTAATGTCACCCCATTTGTCTTCTCTCAAGGTGGTCTATGAAATGTTGATTAAACGTCAGATAAACATAATATGCAGCGTACAGTACAAATTATTGTAACTGCCCCTAAAAGTGCAGAAAAGTTAAAATATCTCACGTTTATCACAATACATGTAAGTTTTACAGTGAAATTCTCTATAATTTAATTAGGAAATTCCCTCTGTCTTGTAATACATAATGATTTAGTTTGAATTTGTATTATTCGTATATTTTTTAAAAAATACGTGTTTTTGCTGACAATTTAATGGTTTCAGTCAATCCTTTATAGTGAGTCTACAATCACAGCCTATAAAAATACTTTTTTTTTCTAAAAAATCAAATTGATTGAAATTTAAAAAAGTAAAATCTGCAAGTTTCTTGTTTATGACTTAAAAAATGTTTTTGAAGTGTAGAGACCACGCTACAGACAATCGGATTTCATATGGAACAATAACAATTTATTGAAAAAATTATAAATTTGATATAATAGTAAGTTTAACTCTATGCACAATCAGTTTGTCTATAAACTTTTAAAACATTTCTTTCTTATTTCTAAGACATAAACAAGAAACATGTAGGATTAACTTCTTTGAATTTCTAACAATTTGATTTTTCAGATCCAAAAACCGTTTATTATGCTATAGATTCACCTTAAAGGGATGCGTCAGACCTACTTAACCCATCAATACATATATAAAAATATATCGATTTTCTTAATAAACGTCACATAAGTATTCTAAGTTTTTATTTCAATAACAAATTAAGTGTTTTGCCTTTTATTTTCAATAAATAAGGCATTCCTAAAACTTATTTTTTTCGTTAATCAATTTTTAATGTAAGAATATACCTAATATTAATAAAAATAATTGGTTCGAAATTTTCATTTAAAAAAATAATTTTGTTCATATCCTTGAAAAGTCGTGAATTTTCGAAAACGTCTTACGAATTGATGAAGATCGATTGATCGGAATAAACTAGTGCATATATATCTATTTTATTCCAAATGGGTATGAGAAATACATGGTATGAGATCGAGGTTGAATCCGTTTATTAAATTACAAGTACGTGTCTGAGCACGCATGTCTGTTTCTACTTCATATATGTAGACATACATCAAGTTTTATCTTTCCCGTGGGCTCAATTCATCAGTTCTTTTTATACATCTGCGAATCCTAAATTGTATTCGTTTTATAGAGTTTCCTATACCGATCTATTTTATATTAATATCAGTACAAAATTATTCATAATACGCACAAAATACGTTACATTTCATGCAGCTACACTAGAACGTCGTCTTGAGGTAAAAATCCCATATGTATCCTCCTGTAACCTTTACTGCATTTTCGCTACTCTACATTCAAACATAACACGAACATTTTTCTAGATAGCAGCTTCATATCAATCAAAACTCGAATCATTAACTGATTGAAGCCACCATTATATTTTTCATGCGTATGAAAATTCATTAGTTAGGTATCATTAGAAATATATTTTTATAGGTAATGAATAAGCAGTCAAATATTTTTTACTCCTTTAATCAGCACATACATAGATCGATATTTAAAAAAGAAAAAAATGAAAAATTAGAATTCTTTTTTTAAAAAGAGTCTTGAAATGCCATACTTTTTATATAATTGAGCAAAATAAACTCATTGTGTGCTTACGACCGAAAAAATGAGTTGAAAAAAACATACATTGAATGAATTTCCTGACATAGGAAATTGAATCCTCGCGTGGCCTTTAAACTATATTAGCTGTTTATCCCATTAAAAAAGCTTTGGAAAAGCAAAGTTATTCGTCATCAGACAGTAAAAATGTATAAAGAACACATTCCATTAAAGCACCACTTATAATCAAAAGCTTAAAACCCGACACCTGCATCGTCAAAACGACCAAACTAATCCCAATCAATCGTAAACCGATAGCCTTGAGAAAGGCTCCTCGCATCCGCCAGGATCCTCCCGATGACCGCAATAATAGCCTCTCGTCGCTGGTGCGCGCGATATTTCAAAATGGCGGATTAGCGAGTTTCACGCTCGTCTAATCACTGTGTGCGCGCGGCAATTAATCGGCCCACGCCGCTTCGTGCGCGTACGCGCGCGTATAATTTACGGCAGAGGCGGCGGCCCATTGCCGGACATCTGAGCCCGGTTGCGCGCGAGTACAGCGGTATACGAGCACGTCCAAGGGCGCCGGGGAGGTTTATAATTGGAGAGATTTTCGGCGAGACGGTTTTAACGATCGCGAAGGGAGTTCGTAAGGGATGCGCCGGGAATGCGTTATTCAGTGAGTTGAAAAAAAGGGGTCGATTGTACACGGTTATTTGTTCGTTAGTATTTATACATTGAAGGACAATCTTTAAGGGTTCGTAGGGTGGAATTCCGAACAATGAAACCTTTATAAACTGTATAGTTTTTTGGATTACGTAAGGCACAAATTAAAAAAAAATTAGATTGTGTTTACCCAAAGTGGAAAGTGGTGAAAAGAGATCTAAAAAAAAAGTTGTGTGTATTTCCTATCATATTCTTCCGTATGACCAGTACGCAATTTTCGCGATTAAGATAATTTTTCGCCACTTTTCATTGAGTTAGATATAAAGAATCTATATAAATTAGAAAGATTGTACCGCTAGAGATCTTAACTTATAACCATAGACCGGTTATGCAGGAATATTCGTTCTAGTAGACGATATATGTATTAACAATTGTATGAGATGGGTTACTTTATTGTCGGACTATATTGATAATCCTATTTTATCCCTAAAAGAGTTTTCACCATCTTGTCATTTTGCTCTAATATCTTATTTTGATAAATCACGTAAAAAATCCATTACATTACGTTCTATTAGAATTTTTCAAATATCTTTGTAATTAAAGACGGTATAACATAGCTGTAGCTACTATTATTAAAGTAACAGCGCGTACAAAGAAATTAATAGTTTGAAAAGGATTTTTTAAATAATTTTATAGCTTTCCTATTGAAGACTAGGTATTAGATTGAATTATTATTTATTACAATGATACAAATGATCGCGCGCTCGCTCCGTCGTATTTAACCCTTCGCTCTGTCCTCGACACGTGTGTCTTTTCTCCGCCGATATCGCAGATTCCCTTCGAGAAACTCGTGATCGAGCTCATTTAAAATTTTTCGCCCCTATTGATTGTCGCGATCTTCTTGCCGTTTCTCCGCAGAGCAAACAATAAGAATTAGCCGGAGCTGTTCGCCGTGTTACGCGATATTCCTAATGTGCGCCTGCCCGACTAGAGATCCAAAAAGCCGACAGCTTTGCCACCAGCGCATCTCTGGACGTCGCGTCTCTAGGCCAACCGTCCTCGAGAAAAGCCTATTATAGCCCGTAGCCTCCCACTATATGAGAGACAGATGCGGCCCCGGACGATCCGACTGCGGCGAACCCATGGAAGAATTTACTCTCGGCAGATTACTGTTCGAGTATTAGTTGCCGAGATTACCAGTACTTGCAAACGTTAGAGGTCCAGCACTGAGATGTAACGGGGGTGATAAGAACGGGCCAGTACAACACTTTTCTTCTTGATATATTCAAAATTGTACAAGAAATACACATTTTTGGGCACACGCGAGACACTTTACTCAATGTTTAATGTAATAATCATAACTACAGATTACTATCGCGCGGCCGAAAATTTCACGTAAGCTTAGTAATCGTACATTAAATTAATATTTTGTTAAAAACTAGCCTAAAAGTTAGTTTAAATTACGCTTGACGATTTCGCGATGTTTTGTTTTCTTTCAATATCGGCAATAAGTATTACACCGACTCTGAGACGTTTTTCGGGCCAGGGTCGATTCATTTTACTGGCCCATTCTTATCTAAACGATATAATCCCTTTATTGGTTCAGCACCGAAAAAAAAACTGGCATACAATATTCAGCCAGAATCGGCCCGAACTATCACTGCTGGCAAATTCTTTCATGGGAAACGCTCATCCGCAGATGTTCTCTGTCACTCTAATCGAGCAGTTTATACACATCGGGAACAATAGGATAATTTTTATGAATCTTTTGAAGTTTTAATGTAGCGACGTTATATATAAAGGACCTTATAAATAAGTTATAAATAATCCTGGTCTCAGATTGCCACGATCAGAATTAAGTATCGAAACAGCTTAGCTCCTCTGCCAATTTGTCAGATGCACATCAAAATTAAAAATTTCTTACTCAATTAGTTAAAAACTACAAAGAAACGTTCATTAATTCAATTACACGTATATCCAATGAATCTAAAGTTATCAGATTATAAGCACGAGCCTTATTTTTCGTGGTTCATTATACTACTCAAACTTATAATAAACAAAATTCTCCTCAACTACATCAAACTTACCGCTACAAAACCGCCGGCAAAAAGAAATACCCGCGTAAAACTTAACTTCCCTCAAACGTCTTATTCGACGAGTCTCGCCAGGAAAAATAAAACCGTCTCTCGCTCTGTTATTATAAACTCCACTTGTAACTTATAACGATCCTCGTTAATTTCGAGCGCTCGCGTATACCTCGGCTCGTCCGCGTACAAACCGTCTGTTATTATACCTTTTATACGTACGCAAAAGTGCAGCGAAAGCGTTTTCGGTCCTCGCCCCGTAGGATATATATCTTTCTTTTTTTCGGATCGCGTGTCGGAGTGACGCAGCGCGTGAAAACACGCGTTTTCGGGCGCGGCAGCGCGTCGCGCGGGCAGCGAAATCACCGAAGCGAGAAAAATGTTTTTTGAAGCGATCGCGTGCTGCGTGTGCACTGTTTCAGCGTCCGAATTCTGATCATCGAATGCACCGTAAGCAAAAATTAAAAATAGTCGTGTGAAATGGAGTTCTAAAATCAATTTTCGGTGGTAACGTATTGCTAAATCGAACACTACTAGTTCATTTTATATGCGCACTAAAAATGAGTTACTCACCGTAAACATAATAATATTGAAAATGCCCTGGTAGAAACGTTCACTAACCATTCGCCAACGAACCCACCTATTTTGAAACACTTTTCCACCTGTCGTTGGCCAACGAATGGTTCAGAATTTGAAAACAGCGAAAAGCACTAAGTACTGCTGAAGTAAGCTATGTAAAGTGTTATGGTATATTATGCAATCAATAAAAAGTCATTATATGAGCATAATTATATAGTTTACTTAAAAAATTCGCATTTAAATATATGTACACTTAATTCAAATTTGAGGTTAGGTGTAGTAAATTGATGATTTAGTTTACTACCCTAGTGAAAGAAATCTTGTATGCCAAGGTATGTCTGAGTATCTAAGTTTTCCGAAATTTGCCAAAGTTTTCCAAAAGTGTGCCAAAACGGCCTATTGGAAGACATTTTGCGTACTCTGGCAAACTTTGGCAAACTTTTGACATTAAAATCATTTCCACTAGGGTAATAAATTATAATTTACTATTATAATTAAGAATGAAGTATAAAATAAAAGATACTTTTTATCAATTCTATAGTATAATATGAAAACATGGGAAGTAGAATGGATAGTAAAAAATTATACCAAAACCAGTAGTTGCGAGAGATATTTGCATGCTCCGCAACTCAAGACGCGCTCTTAGCTTACGCGAGAAGCGCGGGTAGACACAATATACATATATACATTGAACCATTCGTAACCATAACCCTACTTTCAATAAAAATTTAATTATATTTTACAACTTCATGACAGCATACGTGCTATTATTTTTATCATTCAGTGGTTTATTGTAAAATATACATATACTTACGTACATTTAATGATTCAATTTGTAATTCGAGAATAAAATTTTAGAATTACAAATAGAGCAGTCGTTAACGAATCGTTAGTCAATTACAGCAGTAAGTATTAGCCAACGTCATTGGCGAACCGTTGACGAACAGGACATCTCGGTTGATCTATTTTCTACCAGGGTGGACACAACTTCTTTCTGTTCAAAATTATTTGAAACAGAGTATGCTTGCTGTGAGTAACTCATTTCTAGAGTATAACCCTAATAATTCCATAACAGAAGAACAAATAAATATCAAGTAGTTAAGTTCTTATAGCAGTGAAATTAATCTTTTAAAGTCCATGCCATAGATATGGCAAAAAGAATATTATTTTTTGCGCTTGGTTATAACTCAAAAGTGGTTAAAAACTTTCCACCGAACTTTTTAAATAAAGAATTTTGCTCTATATATTACATTATATTTAGAGATTAACCTGAAAAATGATTATTGATAGTTCTGCTTTTAAATTAAGTAAATTTTAATAACTAGCCTGGTTAAAAGTTAGTTGCAGTGATCTTATATAAGAACTAATTGAAAAAGTTTAAAAAATATAATTTCTCTCGGTATTTTAGAGAAAAAATTCACAACGACATACGCACTACTTTTGCTCACACGCATTGCTTTGACAATAAGGAATCTCCATTTTGAATGTAACGGAAGCCAGTGGATTGTTATTCTAATGTTTTATCATATCATTTTAGGTTATATGCTCTAAAAATGTACAAAAATATTGTACTATCATAAAACTTCCTGGTCGAAAGAGAAAAGAATATATCACACTTTCTATACGTCGTCATTCATCAAACTTATCTCATTCGTCTCCATGATATTTATGCGAATGAAATGTTGCGCTTACGCACATCGCACACGATTGCAAAATTCCCAAAAAGCGATCTCGCGTGATTTATCACAGGCGTTAACGAAAGGTCGAATTCGACACTTGCAAAGATTTATGTTCTGAAAGTAAGTGATCGCCAATATACGCTGGAGTTAAACTCTCTCTTTTCCGTACGTCCTCCGTATCGCAACCTGCTGTTATACTCTCATCCTCCCACCTTTCATTCTCTTCTCACTCGCATAACCTGTCTCCGTGTGAAGATTATCGGAGACTTACTTTAACTTTGAACGTTAAATAAGCACTCACGGATGATCATAAAGCTAGTTTGTGTGTATATAGAGAACATTGAGTACATTTTTCTTGATTTGTACCAGCACTTAAGTTTTGTTTATACATAAAAACGATAAGTGTTATTAAACGAGAAAAGTTAATGCGAGTATCCATTGATCTTTACATGGAGAGAGCGACTCGTGTCGCTCTTCTTTCTTCCGTGTCGTTCTCGATTTTCGGCGCGCAATTTAGTTGCTCGCGTGCGAGTATGCGTCAATCGACGAGGCCTGTGAATCCCCCCGGGGGCGTATTTGCATTAACCGAGAAAGCCGGAAAGTATTTTGCGCATTGTTATTTTAATAGCGAGGGAGGAAAGGGGTCTATATTGAATATATTCGAGGCTCTTTGTTGCGAACTCACGCGCGACGAGTTATATATCGATGGAATAATTTAAAGTTTTTGCAAGCGCGCGAGACAATTATTATATGTGAGCGGAAAATCGTTGCCGCGTTGCTGCAAAAATTGAATGCCGCGGTGTAGTCGTTCAATGTTTCAATTAAAATTGAAATTAAAGCGAGCGGCGATGATTTTAATGATGCCGCGCTTTTGGGGATGATATAAACCGTAAGGGATTACATTTTTTTTTTTATGGTGAATATAATATTTTAATGATCACTTTTGTGCCTTATAAAATGAATTTCGTGTTTTTGTTTCAACAAGGATTGAATAAAATTAACGTAGTCGTTATAATTCTTTCAAGTTTTCTACAAGTCATTGTAGAATTTATTTGTGTCTTGCTATGTAGATGTTTTGATCTATATGGCTATGTATGTAGTGTATGCTGGTATTTCATGACAATATCTCGAGAATGGCTTAGTGGATTAAGCTAGCACTATAGTTTCTTACCCGGATGAACGGTAAGAATTTCCCTGATACACGGTAAATAATGTTAATTTGGACCGTTCAGCGGGATAATTTCCCTGTGAAGTCAGAATGTCCTATATTTACAATGATTTTTATGGGCATTTTTATCAGAAAATTCTCTCTATGTATAATAGTTAGCTGTTGTAAATATCTGAATTTTAACCTCAGTAACTCGTATTCTAAAATTATATTTCGCTAAGAAATTCGTAAAATAATTGTTAAGAAATCGAGATAAAATGTATAAAAATTTGGACAGTAGTTTCTCCAAACCTAAATGAATATTCTTACAGACAGACATAACATACATTTTTATTTATAGTATTATAAATATTTCTATGCCTGAATTTTATGAATTCAACGTGTCACAGATTTTTGTAGTTCCTTTTCTACTTCGATTATGTAATAAAGTATAAATTATATTGTGAAAATATAATTTGAGTTATTAATTTCTCCTGTTATGTAAATCTGTCTTTGATGGACCAATTATTTTAAACGCAATTAAATGGACGGAACAAAATTAATTCTAAAACCTTTGGTAATCGATTTCGATATTTACGATTACATTGAAGAAGCTCCAATGATCGAACTTTCCAAGAATCAATTTTATTCCTTACACTCCTGTTTCACAGATTTCAACTAATATTAACGGAGCCAAATATTTTTCAACAGTTTCATTTGAATTAATAAAGTTCGTCAACGGTGTTAACATTTTCGAGTATCAATGTTGTTCCTATCCCTTTTTATTTTTTCCCTTTTTCGTACATACACGAAAATATCCTTTTTTTTAGTATCATTTATTGCTCCATTTTTTCTTATCTAGCACGTACTCCTACTAAAATCACTGTATCACATAGATACAGCGTCGCTCGAAACCATACTAAATTCCATTCTATCGCAAACTCAACCCATATCCATATCGGTCCAAACCATCGCTCCTCCTAACCTTCACCCACCACAATAAAACAACAACCAACGCCAGCAGCTCCTCCCTCTCGAGTCTCGCAACCAGCAGAAAACTCTCCAAAATTACGAACAACACGCCACCTCAACAATCATTACACACTCAATCGCCCGTACAACGGCACAGCAGTCGATTTCTCTCCCGAACTTGCAGATCGCCATGCAAACGAACCGGCCCCTAATTCCAAAACACATGCTCCTCCCCAACGTCCACGCAGTCCGCCAGAAAAGCACGACGGGCGCCTGGTGGCTCTCGCGCTAGGCCGAACGCGACGCGACGATCGATCGAGCCTGCGTGCACGTGTCGACGATGCGTACACAAATATTTGACTCACTCACCCGCTCGCTCTTAGGAGGGTCTTCCTGTCGTTGGACGAGGGATACCACCGCGAATCTTGTTTTCTTGTGAAATATACATAGAGAGACAGATCGGGAAGAGGAGCGACGCGCGCAGTGTTCAGGAGCTGTGCTTCTGCGTCTCCGCGAGAAAGAAGTGATCGAGCGCGCGGGCGAGGGGAAGGTATAAGGATTGTTGTATGAATGATAGGAGGGAATGTACTGAAGTGGAAAGTTTTTTGATGGGAATAAGAGGAGAGGAGAGTTTGAAACGCACTGTTGGCTACTAGCTGGTATCTAGTGATTTAGCAGGAATGTAATGTAAATAATTGCTAGAATTACGCATTACGCATTACGCATTACGCATCACGCGTTACGCATTACGCATTTTGCGATAAAGTAGGTTTCGTATATGGTAATCGTTCAGGTCAGATTCTATTATACCGCGGGCATAATCCTTCATTTTAAAAATAGCTGTGGATTTTGTGGTTTGCTTGAAGGACTGTAAGGTAGTACAGACCATAATTTTAAGAAAGAATTTGTATGTTATACTTTAAATGTATTTTAGAGTTTATATAATTAATTAATCAATTAATTAATTTTCAAACTCTGGATCCTCTTTCTTAAAGATTAATTGCAATCGCCGTGTTAATACGGCCACGCAGACATAAACGCGCATTGGCTACGACGTAGTTCCTAAGAAGGTCGATAAGTAGGGGATGGAGAAAAGTGAGAGCATAAGGGGAAAAAGGAAGAGGAGTGGGAGAAGTGCCCTTCCTCTAAATGTGAAAAGTTAGGATGGAGACCGTGCTGACGTATAAAAGGGTGAAACGGAAAAAGCAAGTACTCGCGTTTCCTGATTATAATAAAAAACCGATTTTTATATTTGCATGAATACGCTAAATTATTTATACGGAAATAACGCTAATAAGAGAAAAAAACGTGCACTTACAAGGAGAGTGTTACAACTTCGAGGTACGGATTTTGATGAAACTTTGGGAGGTGTTTTCTGCACCCTAAACGTGAAGCCTAGCACCCATAATTTAGTCCAATCGGCCTTGGGGACAAGATATGACTGTTTGTGTTCAAAATACGCGTTATTTCAGTAAAAAATGGTACCTATACTTCGTATCATAACTCTGCAAGTTATTTTGCTAGAGTAATAATGTAATAAGATAAAAAAAGTTGACTATAAGAGGTTTAATTTAAGCTTTGTTTATATAAAAATATTATTCTGTTGCAAAACTATCAACAATCAAAAGTGATGACGAAAAATTCATGAAAATTTGAGAATTTTCAACGCTTTCAATTGAGTAGTTTGCCATGCATTTTTGTTATCATTTTTTATTGTTCATAACTTTGTAACAGAATAATATTTTTATATTATTATACAAAGCTTAAATTAAAGCTCCTTTAGTCAACTTTTTTTTCTTAGTACATCATTTCTCTAGCAAAATAACTTGCAGAGTTATGATACGAAGTATAGGTACTACTTTTTACTGAAATAACGCGTAGTTTGAACGCAAACGGTTATATCTTGTCCCCAAGGGCCTACGGGATGAGGCTACGGGTGCTAGGCTTCATTTTTAGGTACCAGTAAACATCTTCCAAAGTTTCATCAATATCCGTGTCCCGGAGTTGTAACATTCTCCTTGATAGTGTGCTTATCCTTTCTAATAATATTTAAAAGGATAACGAATTTATAATATAAATGAATGGTCAATACTATCTATTATTAAAAAATAATATTCGATACACGTGATAAAAATGATTCACACTCGTGCAAGAATCATTTTTATCGCACTAGTATCCAAAAGTACTGTTTGTAAAACATGTCTTAATGTTAAACATTGTCTTTTTAAAATTTAATTTTTATGAAAATTAAACAAAACTATATCATAAGCTTATAATATAATGATCCATACTGCCTTGTATTTCTCCTTCTTTATTAAATAAAACTGACTTTAATTTAGTTCTTAAAGTACTTATACTTTGATTAAAGTCTTGTGAATTATTCCGCTTATAGAATGAAACTTTCTATTTTTTATTCGATTTTTTTCTTTTAATCAGAGTATAATGAAAAATTGCGAAAAAAATCATTGATTACTTACGGTTATCTACTTAACAAACTAATTAGCTCACTGAGAATTAATGAGAATTCTGAAGGAGAAAGAAATTAAAAGCATGAGATGGGATAGAATATTAAATTGCGGTATAACCAACTAAAATATGGTAGCTTCAAATCCATGAATTAAAAATGACGTTATTAATTACGAGATACCTTATTTAAGTTCTCTTGCAAATTTACTTTCAACAAAAGAAGGTCTTACTATTGTTTCATTCTTTTTGTAATTATACTTTACTACTTTAATTTTACCTCCTTACCTTTCTTATTTCAATACGTATATGTACTACGCATACTATCCCTCTATAAAAACGCTTTATTCCTCCAAAACATTCACCATTCCACAAATCCATTCAAGCCCATCCATTCTCGAAAACTCGTCTCCTCTAAAATAGACCCACTCTATTCCGAATCGTTCGGTACATTTGCCCACTCGATCACCGAACATCGCATAATATATTTACACGCTCGCAATTCTCCGCGCGCGCGCATGAGCTCAATGAACCGTCCACATAATATGCGCACACGCTCGCATTCGTCAAACTACGAGACGCAGCTATAGCCGTAGCGTCGTATGCATGATGTAGATATGTATACGTACCGTAAGGGAAAACGAGTTTCATCCGTCGTCGTCGTCGTCGATAGCTGCACGCATCGCGCGCGTGTCACGGCGGCGCACGTGCACACCGCGCACGACTTGCCTTACGACGCGATTTGGCGAGTATACAGGCTTTTGTGGATTTTATAGGTGGTAGCGTTTTAGAAGGGGGCTTTTTGTTGGAATTGAGATTAATTCGAGATAGAGTGAAGACGCGATTTGCGTCAGAAAAGTGTTTCGATGGTATTTGGAGGAAAGCTGATATATATTATACTATTAGCTGAGATAATCTCTATGTGTGATGTTTTCTTTTTACGTAAAGTTAAATAGAATTTTCAGATACAATGGCGCCGTGTATTTATAATCAGATAAGGTTGTGATAAGGGGTCATATGCCCGGATGCAATGCCGAAAATTGTAGTTTACAACTAATTTTTTATTCAATAGCATATATCTTAAACATTTTTTGGTAATTTTTTTAGGTATTGCTTTTAGGAAACAGTTTGAGATCGATCGGCTTTGTGGTACTCGAAATATATTTCTCGCTAATTGGTACTTTTTCAAAAAATGTGATTTCGAGAAAAACACGATTTAAGTTTCCAATTAGCGCTCTATCTTCTTTACGGCATCATCTTCAACCTCGCATAACTTCATCAATTTTCATCGATGTGACGTAAAATCTTCAGAAAATAGTTTTGCCGTAATATTCTTTAAGAAAATGCAAAAACTCAAAATCCGATTTTATGGGCCTATGCAACTGAACATGGCCCCTTAATGGTTCTGTCAAAGCTCCGAGATTGGACATGAAATTTAATGCTATAGCTCTACGCAAGAGAAATTGACCAATCTAGTTAAACCTTCTTTTTCGCATAAGCAATTCCCCATCACTGTAGTAGACCAGTCTATGTAGTCACGTGTGACCTCGCTCGGCCAATCAGCACACCGCGCCGCACACACGTATAATACTACACAACCAAAGTTACACTGCACACACTGCTACACTCTCCTCACCCATCCTCACACGTAGATTTCTGAAGCTCTATCCGAAAGAGAGAGTTAAACTTTGTTCGAACACTCATTATGATACAATAAACAAAGCTGCGTGTATTATTGTTGAAAAATACACGCGTACGCGGATATTTCCTAAACATAGTGCTTTCTTATTAAAAATGTCCCAAAACACGTTTCGTAACGTCATCTTCTCCCGAAAGCATTTCCTTTTACTATCGCAAAGCTTCCTTCTTACAAAAGCAAAAATTCCACAACGGTCTCGATCCCCAGCATCGGCTCTCCCGCGCATCAACGCGGCACATTCAGCCGCATCTCTCGGCGAAACTTCTCATCCTCGACACAGCAGCCTATACGCCATCCATCCCGAATTCCCCGTCCATCCGCCATCACTTACAAATTCATGCAAATCGTGCACGCGTCCGATCGATTAATCGGCAAGGCGCGCCTATATTGCCCGCCACCGACTCGTCCTGTGCGGCTACGGGCCATCTATGTGTATAGACACACACCAGTCGCGCTCGCGCGCGAGGTCGCTGGTACGAGGCATGAATTACGGATTAGCGCCGCGCGCGCGCGACGACGAGAGCGATAGCGTCGCTCGCTCGCATTGTGGTGAATCGCGAGAGCCTTGACCCGATATATATATATTTGTGTGTGTGTGTGTGTGTGTGTGTGTGCGTGTGTGTGTGTGTGTGTGTGTGTGTGTATGTGTGTGTGTTTGTATGTGTTGAGGAGGGAACGGGTAGAGTTCCTAGAGCGCGTGTGTTGCGTAAGCGGGGAGTCCCGAAATCGGGGAGTATAAGAGAGGATGTATGATGTTGCGGACGAGGATTGCGAGGAATCGATAGAGGTGTGTGTTGTACGAAGGAATTTTCACGTGCGGTTGGGTAATGATGTAGTTGGTGGATGTGATGAGAATGATTCGAATCGTTTTGAATTTTTAGTAGGAGAGGAATATGAAACAGTTAGAATTGTACTTGTGAATATATGCATAAAAACAGCTGCAGTTCCTTGAAACTCGACACCCCAATTCGATACTTATGTCTCGAAATTTCGACCGATTACTAATTACTCTTTTTATTAATGTAGTAGATTTCAGTAAGTTTCACCGTATATATGCGGAGTAGTGATGAGCCACATCCATACACACACGCACACACTCACACACACAGACACACGCACACACACATACACACTCATATACACACACGCACAATCACACACACACACACACACACACACACACACTTACAAAAACACACACACACACACATAAACACACATACATACGGACATACATACATACATACACACACATACACATACGCACACTCACACACACAGACACACACACTCATACACACACACACATAGGCTCACACAATCACACACTCACACAAACACACACACTTACATACAGACATACATACATACATACATACATACATACGTACAGACATACATACATACATACATACGTACATACGTACATACGTACATACGTACATACGTACATACGTACATACATACATACATACATACATACATACCTACATACATACATGCATACATACATACATACACACACATACACACACATACATACATACACACACATACATACATACATACAGATAGACGTTTTGAAAAACCTACATATTCTGATTCAGCGATCTCAAAAACATAAAAAATCATAAAATTTTGGCTTTTGAAAAAATCAAGTTCAAAGCTTTCTCTTTGAGAAAACAAAAATCTCTGAAAATCGGTTCGATTCTCGGCTGAAGGTTACTACGTTGCTTTATATATTTATGTTGCAGTTGCAGTATAGTTTAAAAAATAAATATAAGTAAATAAATATAGTTTTTAAATGAACAATAATTTAAGATGGACTGTAATAAAAAAGAACTAAAAATAAAAGTTTCCAAAAAGAAATTTGAAAAACTTCAAATGAATATATGTAACATAATATAATATAATACAATATAATTTAAATTTTTCTCTTTCTAGTTATTCTATTCTCGATTTTTGAGCTTCTAATTCTAAGAATTCTGGTTTTTTCTTTCTTCTATATGTACAAGATCCTTTTCACTATACTTTTCCAACCAGCAATTCAAACTTTCTCATATATTTGCATGTGACTTCGTTGATCTTACCTTATGACATCTCAGCTTCGATAGCAGTTCAATTTCTATGCTAATTCATGGTTATATTGTAGGTATAAAGATATTGAAAAGAAAATTGTGAAAATAGTTGAATTCAAAATCAAATTAAATATAAAATGAATAAAATTAAAGATCTCACGTTATAGGAAGCTATTATAAAGCAGATAATAAGACTGGAAATTTCACAACTGGATAAAATATACATAGCCAAAAATTTGCACTCAAAATGAACGCGCTACATTTCGTTACGGAAAGGATACAAGGTTTGAATAAGCAATGAAGACTACAAAACATATATGTAGAGAAAATTAATTATTATTCATTATTAAAAGCGCCGTCAAATATCAATTCACAATCAAATACAGCCCAATTCATTAACACCAATATCACGAATACAAATACCATAAGATCCAGCGCCAAACGGTTATTCACCGACAAACCAATCCCAAATTACCCCAACCAATCGAAAACAAAACCTCCCAAATCCTGCAAAAAACTGCACCATAAAATGCACGCCCAAAAGAAAAGTCCGATTTTCGGGTGAAAGTCTCGCGCCCGTATATATTCCCTCTCCCGAATCCATTTCCAACACACGGGATATATATAGAGCCGACTCCGCGGACCGATGAGTTTCGCGTTCGCGCTCGCCGCGTGATGAAATTCGCCGTGTATGACGAAATGCGCACCGCGGCGATGCGGCCCGCATTGTGTACCCGAGCGCTCGCGCACTTTTGAGCAATTGGGCACGGCCGGACGTTCGTGTGTCTATCTCTCTCTCTCTCTCTGTATGTGTGTTTTGTCGAAAATGAAACGCGGGCCCGTGTTTACTTACTTTCTTCCAGCGCATTGTGTGTCGTTTCGGGGGGCTTCTATTTCGTTCGTCGCGCGAACTGCGGGTGATTCTGTTTGTCTTGGCTTTTAATTATGCCGAATGTATCATTGGGAGTGTTATCGGTAATTTTTGTCTGCTTGCTTTTTGTTCGAAATATTTTATATTTGGGTGTACGAGGAAAATGTATGAAGGTGTATCGGTAATTAAAACGATAGAATGAATATTCATCGGGATTGTCGCTGTGCGTAGTCGATACATGCGAGCAAAAAAGAGACGGCTCGCGATAACAACAGGGGCCGACAACTCGCCTAAAAGAGAGTTACAAATTGTTTTAACACTACAAATCATAAAAAAGAGGAACGGTCGATAGCCGCTCTCGCGCTTCTCCCAATTTAGTCGAATTCAATTCCTATGCGCTGCGCGACCTTTTTTTCGCGTGCATCTAGCGCGAGCGCGTATATATAAATAACCCAAAAAAAACACGGACGAGAGAGCAAACGAGAACAGAAATGCTATACTATATAAGTGTCTATACGTGTGTGTGCGTGTGTGCATGTGTGTGTGTGTGTGTGTGTGTGTGTGAGAGAGTGTGTGTGTGAGTGTTTGTGCGAGTGTACGTGTGTGCGTGTGCGCGCGCGCGCGTGTGTGTGTGTGTGTGCGTGTGTGTGTGTGTGTGTGTGTGTGCACGTGTGCGTATGTGTGTGTGTGTGCCAACAAACAAAGGACACTCTCACAAAGACAAGCGCTCGAGCCGAGTAATGCGCGCGCGATTAAAAATTGTCAATAAAAATAAAAATTTCGAAAAAAACAAGGACGAAGTAGGTCAACGCGATAGCGAAGCGATTCGGGATCAACTGTGCTGCTGCTGCTGCTACTGCTGCTGCTGTCGCTTTTAAATTATTTTACATACGTAGTAGCTTTGCCGATGTGTATTTTTAACGAGAGAGCGCACGCGAGCGTGAATAAAAGAATAGGGCGCGCGACGATAAAAAGTTGGAGAAGAGCGAGAGATAGGGTAACGATAATTGAGTTTACGTAGAGACTGAGAGAATTGCGCGGCGTACAATGAGATGACTGCGGAAACGGCGAGGGGAGAAAGAAGGAAGGAATCTGAAATATACGCGGAGAGACAATGGAGGTGAGGAAGGACCGTAAGATTTTATTTGACCTATTTTCGCTAAGTTTCTGCGCAATGCAAGAAGAAAGACGGTTTTTTTTGTGCACAAGGCGAATAAAAAAGTAATGCTTCTAATTGCATTGGCACGTAGACGTGGCTTCTGCAACGAGGCTATACACAAAGATAGAATTTTGTGCTCTGTGTGTTTTTCATAAAATTGACGCGTAATTCTGTATGGTATTTCAGCTGTATATACCGCGGAGCGAATTTAAGTAAGGGGTTATCAGTTTGTCGTGCGCAGAAAAGTTTGCTACTTTTTGAGAAAATGATTCTTCTGAGTGTATCCAAAAGGCATTATGGCCATTCGAGAACAATTTATTCAAATTTATTGAAATTTCAAGTAAAATTTTCTTTTTCCCATGTCAAAACTTATGCTGGAAATTCAGATTGCCCGAGATACAGTGTAGATTTTGAAAATTTGGATAAAGATCCTCTTCAAATATTTGCAATTCAAACTGTTACACTTCTCTTACTTTCAACTGCGAGTTAATGTGCTTAAACAGTAATAATGCGCATAATTTAGTTTGTTCTTTTACTTTCTTGACTTACACAGCGCAGAAAATTTATAAGTTACACACTGTAAATGTAAAAAATTTATATTATCCAATGAAATTTCAAATCAAATTTACATTAGTAATAAAAGTTTATTTTTAAGCTCGAGCTACGCTAAATACTTGTCAAATAGAAATCAGTTTCCAATTCGTAATTTCCCTTTGAGATGTGCATCATGTAACACAATCAACGTTTAATCCAGTGCAATCAAATTAAATGACGGGGAAGCAAAGGTTCCGTTAGACAACCGATTACATCACCAAATCACCTTTTGACTATTACACGACCAACTAAAATAGTCAAATGAATTACATTACGTCCAATTAACCTAGTGCTTTTTAATCCTCTAAATTCCTTGATTAATATTTGAAACTTATTCCTTTAAATTTGTCTATAATTATATAAAAACAGTACTTTTTAAGAATATTTTCAATTATTTGTCTCTTGATCAAAGTAAAATATTATATTATAAATTAATAAATTTCTCCGTTTGGAAAAGCCAGAAAGTAAAAGGTAGACCAAGTAGATCCGAAAATAATATTGCTTCTTTGTATTGTTTCATTGTACCTAAATCTTACCATTCTTCATGTTGTAGACAAGATAAAATTTCCATTGCGATTAACAGAAGTCAGAAAAACATTATATTTTTCTTACAATCTCCCATTAAACGAAATAGGATAGATTTTTGTTAAAAACGATTGAAACAGCATCATTATAATCTAATAACATCGATAAAATGAATCCCTTACAATCCATTCTTTCGACGTATCTCTTTAAAGTTACATTCAAAGTAAATCCGAATTCGTCAGCTCATTCTTCATTACCAGTACCCATTGACGAAAATAATCCATCAAAACATTCCTCCTCCACATTTCCCCCTCACAGAAACTCGACCACACCGACCCAGAACCTAAAACACCCTCACACCTCCACCTTCATCCGAATTCAAAGTATATCACCCAGCATCAGCCTAAACTCGACAACACCAACTGCGACACCAGTGTACAATCCAGGCCATATAGGTGAGCGCGAGCGGATTCCCGCTTCCGTGTCCCACTGGCACTAATGACCATCAGCAGCGGCGGCGGCGGCGGCGGCAGCAGCATCCGCCCCTCTCCCGATCTACCCCGTTTTCGCTCTCGCTTTCTCGTCGGTGTATAAGCGGCCCCGGGATGAGCCTCCCCTTCTCCCGCAGCACGCAGCCGCCAACCCCTTCCTCCCGCTGCAGCTGAAGCTGCGGTCCGCGCTGAACGCGCGCATTACGTCACTGCAAGAGAGCAAGCAAGAGAGAGAGAGAGGGGGGGGGGGGAAATGTGGTGGTGGATGTTGTCGCGAGCCGCCATCGCGCGGCGTTACGTGTCAGTGCAACCGTGTATATATATTGTTGGAATTCAACGATACTCATACACACACATAGATGCACCCTCACACACACATTCTATATTACAGTGTGCATTATATTTACATTACATTATATTTTATTACTCTAATTTGTGCTAGTTACGTGTATAACCACTGTTATAATTATATTGTATTTATAAATAAACTTGTCTTATAAATAAACAATAAATTCTAACATATATATATATATATATATATATATATATATATATATATATATATATATATATATATATATATATATATATATATATATATATGCACGGGCTTGGTGTATATCGAGGATTGTGTGTACGATTGTCAGGGGTAATGTTGAGTGTGTGGGTATATGTACAAGTGTATATGTGAGTAAATGTGCACTCTATGAAAGCAGATATAAAATTAAACTGCTGAGTTGTGGAAAAAAAGTGATCACTGTTGAAAAAGTATTTTTTACGCTACTTGTAAGGAGAGCTACCTCCCTCCGGGAAACGGTTTCTGGATAAGGATTTCGGAAACGGTTTCTGGTACCTAAGAGTAAAAACTAGCACTCGCGGTTTGATGTTAAAGACCCATCTTCCCAAGATATTATGACCTATTGTACTCCGAATTTGCATTATTCTAGTGACAAATTGTACCTCGTCTCCTGGTCATAACTCTTCATGTATTCAGACTTAAAAAAATAACCCAAAATTATATGAAAGTAGGTGGAAGGAGCTTTAATTTTATACGTATAACGTTAATAACTATCAATGTATTCCAAAGTTATTAATGATTAAAGGTAGTTACAAAAAATACATGAAAATTCACAGAATCCTAAAGATTAAGTTCCCTTAAATTTTCATGTATTATTTGTCACAGTCTTTGATCATTAATAACTTCGGAATGCATTAATATTTGTTAACGTTATAGGTGTCAGTACTTTCATGCACTTTAGGGTAATTTTCGAAGTCTCAAAACTTGAAGAATTATGACTAGAAGATGAAATACCAGTTTTTACTAAAACAACGCATATTTGGAGTAAAATAGATCATATCTTGGGAAGAGAGATTATAACTGCGAGTTTTATACTTTAAATTTAGTTTATTTAAGAAAAACATCTATTTTATTAATCGGAAAAATACCAAAATAGACGACTAAGTTTTAAAAACGTTGGAGATATTCTAATTTCTTGTTTGATTCGTGTACATGCTGTAATTTTATATACAAAAAGTTTAATTATTCTACACGAATAAATACTGAACTTGTATACAATCTGGAAATGTAAAACTCACTATCTCAGCAGTCACTTTATTTTCAAAGCGCATCAGTTGAATTTTACAGTTTTATCTTCTATTTTCCAGAGTGCATTTTCTTAGAAAATATAAAATGAAAAATGAAAATGACGTTACTGAAATGATAAATTTTCTTACATCCAATAATGCATTGCGAATTAATTTTGACATAAGCTTTTTTACATTATGTGTGTATGAGTGTGTACGGGTGTGTGTGTATTTATTTGTGGGTGTGCGTGTGTGTCAAGTAGCACATTGGTGCTTGTGAAGATTGCGGAGGAGTTATTACGGCGGTTATAGGTTAGGGATGAAGTGCTATAAAGCGTATACGGTTACTTCACCTTTTCATAGAGGATCATGTTTTATAATTTTTTAATTTATTATACCTGAAGTTTCATTTTTATGCTGCGTAAAATGAAATGAGAAAAATGAAATGGCTTGTATGCAAATATTCAATTTGATCCTTTTAATTTAATATCATTATTTACCGAGCGCGAAATATTCATAATTAGTACAAAAAGAAGTTTGTAAAACGTGTAACTATTTTGTATGAACGGAGACTAAATCGGTAGTACTGGTAGAATTAATAAAAATGTAATTACTTGACGCAAAATGCAAAATAGCGATCCTATAAAAACAAAGAATTGCATATTATTATGTATTATAGAGTAGTGAGATTTACAAATTCAAAGTAAAATTTTCTTTTTAACTTTATCGACGGATACTTGTATAACAATATTCACCTAGTTGATTTTATGGTCACTCTCTAAAATTCATAATTACAGTTTCTCCTTCAAAAAATATTTGATACACATATTAGAACCATTTTAGAGATAATTAACTACTTCTAATATTTTCTTTTATCAAGTAAGGATCTTAAACGTTAAAAGTTTGAAACGCGTGTAATATTTAGCTACAAGTAATTGTATACAAAAATCCAATTTTATCATGAGGAAAAAACGATTATCGAGTGACGGAAAGTTTCATCCCTCTAAATAATTACTTTAGTCTCATAATCATTTGTATCTATTACAACTTGCGTTTGGCCCAAGTCACACTTTACTTCCGCTTCAATAATATTAGTAATACATTATAACATACTATATATCATACCTTGAGCAATTTCATATTAGAATATAAATACGAACAATGATTAACTACATACCTATCTCATTTTCCCGTAGATTTGCGAAAATCCAGGGTACCCTATTGCCAAGCCTTATACGGATATCGCAGTTGAAATAGTCCCCACGCGGGACAAAATAGGATACGTGCTTAGGTGCAGACACGCCGAGTATCCGAATATTGCTCTTGTTCCATATGTATATACACGGAAAAGCCAAGAATGTAGGACACACGGACGGCAGTACATATAGCCCGGAGTTCTCCCCTCTCCACGTGCGAAACAATTCCTATTATCCGAAGAAGAGCGGGTATTGCGATTTGTACCTCCTCTCTACGAGAGAATTTATTTTACGCGATAGGCTAAAATTTGCATGCTCCCGAGATGAAGCTTCTACTTTTTATTACTCTCGCTATCTAGTTCTGCAATTCGAATGCTCGAGTGGGTTAGTCAGAGCGGTGGCTCTCTGCGCTATAACGGAGATTAAGCGCAAATAGATTGTCTTTATAAGACGAAAGTCAATCGACGGAAGGACATTGTGTGCACGGAGTACACAAGACGCTGCTGCTGCTGTTGCTGCTGCTGTTCCATTGTATACCAGACCGACTACACGCTGCTCGTTCAACTATTATATACGTATAGTGTGTACTCGGCGTCTTTCTATCGTACATCGTGGCCTGCGACATATTCTGCGCTGTGCAATTAAACCGAGCACACTGGAACAAATTTGTAATTGAAAGAACATGAAAATAGTTTTAAACAATTTTTAGCTTTATTCGCCTGAATAATCATTGTTTCAGTGGTGACCCCTTTACGAGGTAGCTGCTGTTTTTCTCTTACCGGGATGAATCAAGCGTTTATCGTAGAATTTATGCGATTATTGCATAGGCTCGTTGATTGCAGAGTGCACGCGGATCGCATTCTACTCGAAGCGTGCATTCACAATGAAAAGAGAACCTAAGTGTGTATCTTTTGCATGAGCTTACGTTTCATCGATCGATCGTCACCGTTCAAGTAGATTCGTAACAATATTTACGAATATTTTAAAGTCGGAATCAGCGGTAGGAAAATTGAAAATAGGTAAAAAAGAGCATGTTTCACAAACTATCATTCAATCATTATTATTATTATACACTATATATGATTCACGTCTTTAAGATAGTTTTTGTGTACGCGTACTAATTGTACATATTCTTTATTGGGCCCAACAATTTCTTTATTGTTTGCCTGTGCTTAAAGTATACAAAAAAGTCCTATTTGTTAATAAATTTTTCTACAAATGATCAGATATTAAAATTTTGTATATTCTTGTTTTAATTTTAATTTTCGCTTCTAAGTCAAATAATTTATTTGAATCTCCAATGAATCAGGAAAAAAGAATTCTATCTAACACTATCTTTAGATAATTCATAAGATAGTATAATTAATAATGAATCTATTAATTTTTAGAATTTTTCAAATATTTTGAAAATTAAAGGAGATACAAAACTTCAAAGTTGCTGCAACATCACAATTCCCATGCAAATCTTAATTATTTTCAAAATCTCGAATTGATCCAAGAAATGGATTACATTTATTACCAGTATTTCAAATAACGATAAAAAATTCTTTTTCTTTGCGTAATTACAATTTTGGAGGTGAATTAGAATTTCTGGTGATCGTTAAAATTTATTAGTGTTTTCTTAAATTCCATTGAAAAAGAACATTTATATTTTAACAAAGTATAATAAGAATGTGCCCCAAATCTTCCACGAATTTCGATTTCCGAAAATTACCTTCCACATCCAATCAAGACTCCAATCTAAAAATTTGCAAAATCATCTTTGTTGATATTCTCAAAAGACCATTTCAATTTCACAAGATTACTTTTCTCTTCTCTTTCCTAACAGTAACCACCTTCAAACTCACATTGAAGAAGACCTGACTATCGCAAAAATCTCACGCTCCAAGTATACCTTCTCGGTCTTCGATCGATCGCGCGCTCGCATTCCCTTAACATCTAATACCCGGCAAATCCGAATTTATTTATCAGATCCTTGTCGCTCTTCGTTAGGCCTGAGACTCGAGGGCGCCCGCGCTCCGTGATTACGCGCTTGTCGCGCACAGGTGCGAGTAACGAGAAACGAAGTGCCAGCGACGTTGGCTGCAGACACTGTACGCGCCCTCGCGAGCGTATCTACACTTCGTGTACGTGTTTGTATGTATTCACTGAAAGCTCATGGTTGGAAAGCGCCTCTTTAAGACGGGGAGTATTATTCCATGCAACGGAGATGTTTATGTTTATTGTATAGTAAAGATAAAGGTATATACAACATTTCTCGTAATAAAGCGCAAAAATTTTTAATTTTGACGAATTCGTTGTTTTTATAAAGAATGTGTTTTATTTGTTACAAGTATCTTTCGATAGACTTATCCTATTTCGATAATTTTATTAACTTAAAATTAATTTAAAAGATAATTATTAGAAATAGTATTTGCTTTCTCAAAGAGAAAGCATTGTTTCCTTTAATCATTTATAACATTCTAAAGATAGACAACTAAACTAATTATCAGTCATTGAAATTTGCCTCAAACTTACAGTTTTGACCACAGTTTCAAGAGGATTAACCCATTGTTTGCAACTTTATGTTCCGACCGTGGGAAAATTCTTTTTTTTATCTGTTTCATCAGGATTTAGTGCGCAACGAAGAAATATTGAGCTATAAAATGCTTAGAGTCATTATAAATAACAAAAACACAATGGCCAATATATTGGCCAAGTGCAGTGAACGATCTCCAGTTTCTTTATTTTTATTATTATTATTTATTAATTTTATTTATTATTTTTTATATCCGTTAAATCTTGAATTTCCGAGTCATTCCCATCGCCTATTCGTAATAGTGATTCTCCTAATGCCTCATTCTTCGTCTGAAGTCTTGCACTTCGCCGCATCCTTAAATATAAAAATAATTTTACTGTGAGGACGTTCACTGCATTTGTCCAATATATTGTATACTTTTTCTATGCGACTTATGAATTCTATGATCGCGAAAACTTCAATTCAAGGTAGGTGAATATATTAAATAGGATACTAAAATATAAATCGTACGAGAGTTATTATTGAGAATTATTTTCTTATTTCCTAAAAACAACTAAAATAAGTAATAATTAAAAAGTATTAATAATAAAAATTAAATAATTATTATCGAAATAAACGATTTCAATATAAACTAAGAAATATTTGGGGAATACTTTTATTTCGTTATTACGTTGATAATATAATAAAGCAAGTATTTATTACATTTAGATATTTCTGAATTATTGTTATTGTTCTGTCTTACTAAACACGGAATGTTACTACTTGTATACATAGTATGTGTATATATAAACGTGCAGTGGCGCGCGCTTGCTTTCTTAATTATGAATGGCCTTCGACGTACTCGCCAAAGCTTGACTGCTTTTGCACGTCGACTTAGCGTGTGCTAGTACACTTTTTTCTCCGATTCATGAATTATAACTTGGTTGAGCTTTAAAATCAAGTGTATCGCGGTCGCGAATATTTTATTAAAGTAGGTATATTTGCAATGTATAAAGATCGCATATTCAACAAATTTATTAGTACTAAACATGTTTGATATAATGGAAATAAATGAATAAATACGATATGAATGATGTTATAAATTTATTGACTTAGCATTACTTCTATTATTTCTTCATTGATTACAAAATATAAGTATTATTTATTTGTACACTACCCTGGTAGAAACTATACCCAACCATTCGCCAAGTGTATACCAAATCGCAATAATTATAATAAATTTACTATTCTTAGATTTTGACGTTAAATTATTAAATATAAATATGTCAAAGTGAATATCAAGAAACAAACATGATAAGACGTTAGACAACTTTTTTGTCAGACGCTTTGCTCCATTTTATACGTATATATTACACCCATGCGCCGATGCACGTACCCACCTATGCGGAGCATGTGCATTATAAACTATTCTCAGACTTTGAAGATAAATTATTAAATATAAATATGTCGAAAGCACGAAGAGCAGACAACAAATAAGATGTTTTGTACATGTGTATTACACCCATACGCCGATGCGCGTGGTCCACGTGTATGGAATATGAGCACTATACGCTACGTAAGTATCTTAGGCGCGAAACGTAAACGCCATCTAGACATGGCAAAACTGGGATGCTATAAATTATTTATTCCCTATTTTAGATTAAATCTTTTGTGAACCTGCTCTATCTTGTTCAGAATAAGCCATATCAAACCATTTTTCCCTTAAGTAATACTTTATTTGTTAGTATTTACCAAAACAAATTAAGGTAAGACCCCAATTCTGACAATTTTCGCCGCAAAAATTGTACAAAAATGGCGCTGTCGGCGGTACTTATGTAGTCTATAAAACGGAGCAAAACGTCTAACCGTCCATGCGTGAAGTATACTATGTTTATCTAACCTCATATGAATTTTATAGGTACTTCTCAAAATAAAATCGTTTTTTATACGTATATGTATTTTTATTGCTTCCTCATACAAGTATAATAGTACACGGGAATATCTACTTATTTTCCGAATTTTAACCAGTTTTTCTCAACCCCCACACATGAGGAGTCTATTTATTTTTGAATTCATATTTTGGTGATTTCAGGCAGGTTACGCGCACCGAATCGTAATGGTCATCTGACCGCGAACATGTCGACACCTAAATATGGGAATTTCGTTAAAGAGTTAGCAAGCGAGTTAAACCTCAAACTAGTTAATCATGGCGAGACTCACCATATCTGACAGTCTGACACTTGGATTGACGTTATCTTTACTGATGGAAATCATGTAGTGCTGGATGCAAACAACATGATGGCCACCTTTCCTAGTAGGCATAAAATAATTGACGTTACAATTGACATCCAAACATTTAAGCTCCCTGCTTTTAAACAATTTTTTCGTATATTTTAAATCTATTAGACAGGAGGAACTTTTATCGCCCCTTAACGCTTGTGATTGGTCACTCCTCAGTTGCCCAGGCAAGGACGTCGATAGCAGGTTAGAACATCTCAGTCAATACATCATGGCAGCTATCGACGAACTTGCCCCCCTGAAACATTTCAGATGCTCAAGCAGAACAACGCACAGTTAAAGCGCGAGAGGCTTTTATTCAGAGCAGTATTTTTGATACTCTGCATAATAATAGAAATATCTGGAAGGTACTCCGAAACCTGGATCTCATATCAAAGGCTAAAGAGGGACTGCATGACTTCAAACCGGATAAGTTAAACACCCACTTGGCGAGTATTTCAGTTTCTCAGCCTGAGCTCGATGTGGATTTGAAAGACATTTTATCACGAGCCAGTTATGACGGCTTCAGTTTTCGTGAAGTCACTTTCTCGAACGTAGTCCTGGCGGTCGCTCATTTCTCATCGCAAGCGGAGGGGGAAGATGGGATTCCCCAAAGTGTCATCACGAAATCCCTCTCGGTTTTAGGCCACCACTTGACAGCTAATTTCAACTCCTCACTAGCTTTTGGAGTCTTTCCTGGAACTTCAAAGAGAGCTCATCTGGTGCCTCTTAAGAAGACAGCGATTTCATCTGCCGTCACGGACTTTCGTCCCATTGCCCTTTTGAGTTTTCTCTCCAAAGTCCTAGACATGATTTCCGTGAGCATATCTCAGAATTCATCAAATCTAAGAAAATTCTGGATCCATGTCAAACCGACTTTAGGCAATATCATAGTTCGTAAACAGCACTGCTGAGTCTGTCAGAGGACGTCTGAACTGATATCAACAGCAAGAAACAGCTGCTTACCATTCTTCTGATGTTCGATTTCAGTAAGGCGTTCGACACAATCTCGCCCTCTAAATTACTTCGCAAACTGATCAGAATGGATTTTTCCAGGTCCGTATTGATCAAATCATATATCACAGGCTGTAACCAGCGAGTGATTACAAAATCCAAAGGTGAATCTGATTAGCTTATTACCAATCTTGTATGATACTTAATCTGTACATTAATGCTCTTCGAGATATACTGGCTATTTTCAAGGGCCCTAAGGGCGAATTGTCGTATGGTGTCGAGCATTTGCTACATGCTGACGACCTTCAAACCTATACGCAGATTACCAGAGATAATCTTCGTGAGGACATGTATCGCTTGTCCGCTGTAGCGCGAGTAGTGTCGGCATGGGCTTCAGAGAATGCCCAGTGCCTCAATGTCAATAAAACAAAGGCTATTATTTTTGGTTCAGACTATAACTTCAACAGGTTGCAGGACCTGCATCTGCCAGGCATTAAGGTACACAATAACGTTTTCATTCCCTTTTCCGATACAGTTACCAACCTCGGTATTGTAATGGATACTAAATTAACATGAAAACCGCAGGTGGACGCGATTAGCCGAAAGGTTAATAGAGTATTATATGGTCTTAAATCATTTAGATCCTGCACAACTGAGGTGTTGCGTGTGCAGCTTGCGAACGCTCTTGTTGTCTCCCACATAGATTATTGCTCTTTTATGTATCTAGATGTATCAGGTGAGCTTTAGACCTGGCTTCAAAGATTACAAAATTCTTGTGTGAGATACATATGTGGTGTTAGAAAGGATGAGCATATTTCTCCCTATAGGAGGAAACTGAGCTGGTTAACTTTAGAGGCAAAAGGGGAGTACATTGCGGCGGTACTGCTTTATAAAGCAGTTGTCATGGGACAGCCTCCGTACCTTGCGGGCCTTTTTTAGCAAAACCAGTTTAGAACCTCCAGTAGGAATCCCAAGGAAATTAGAATTTCAGAGTCGCGTATTGACGTTGGCCTGAACTCTTTCAGAGGCCAAGGTTATCGTCTCTGGAATTCGCTCCCCCGCAGTATTAGGCATCTTCCGTCGTTTAAGGGGTTTAAAATGGCATATTTTTCAAAGCCGCGATGTACAACATGCCTGCGTCGAAAACTAACTGTGTTATACCGTCTAGTATTAAATTAGTTTTAAGTCTTATAATGTGACGTGATAGTTATAATCAAAAGTGTGCAATTTTCAACTAATGTGATCAAATATCGCGACAAATCGTAATATGGATGTGATATGAATAATCTAATGTATCAAAAATGTATGTATATTACTGTATATTTTTTGACATGTGCAAAATAAATGTTATATCTATCTATCTATCTATTATACGTTCCCCTTTAAATAATAAAATATTATATATATGTAGACATCCTCCTTTAAAATTTTTTCATTATGTACCTAACATATTATGTGCAGATAGCTATGGTTACTTCGTTAGAGACTTCACTCTTTTTAAATTCTTTCTAATTAAACAAATAAATGTATATACTATAACAAATTTTTAGTCTATAAACTGTAAGTTTAAACGACACCATTAAAAAATTCAAAACACAAATTTTCTAAACATAACGCTCGCAACTCGGTCGACAACCACGACAAACAGTGCGCGAGCAAACACCAGCTACTCTGAAATATAGATTCGTATGCCTCCCCCCCCCCCCTCCCCCCGGGTTTACCTGGCGCTACGCTCATTTACTTTACTTTCCGCCAGACTGGAAGTCTGCTGGCAGCAGCAACAGCAGCGCTCGGCCCGCCCTGAATTATATCTCAATGGCTGACTCTGTTGCAGGTCCACGGCATTAGGCGTATCTCTGTCTGTGTGCATGCAGGCATATGTGTGTCGCAATTGACCCGAATTGACTGAATAATTCAGCGAGGAGCGCTGCTGCTGACTCTGATGCTGTGTATCACTGATTCATTGAGCTCGGTTTTATATGCATTATGAAGGTAGTGTTGTACGTTGCGTGTAGAGTTCGCTTGTAATGGAGAAAGATGATCGGAGATGTTTTGGATTGTTGATTTAATTTTTGCAGTTTTGGATTTTTTATTTTATTTACTTTTGATCATGACAAATAAGTTTATAAGTGTTTATGTGATACTTAGATAAGGGGATACGATAGTATATAGATACAGTGGACTCTCGATCTATAGCTGTTCGGGATGGATGATCAACCATACAAATTTTAAATTATTTCCGTGCTAGATAATTTTTTTTATAATCTAAATAATATTAAATAATATTTCGATTACAAAAAGGTTATTTGGAGAATGTTGATTTTTGTATGAAATCAACCATATCGAATAGTCATATGGTATTGCGCGTTCATTTTATGTAGTCAATCAATGCACATTGTAAACGAATAAATTAAGCAGCTTCATGTTTATATGAAGATTGCACAGAAGCGAGCTTGAAGCATATTTATAAGCTGATTCATAGAAAAATGTGAAAGTGCCAACTGAAATTTAATTTGTCATAATGAATAAATAAATTGAATGAAAAATATGCTCCAAGCTCGCTTCCGCATAATCTACTCAGCTCAAACGGATGTTTCATAATCTTTTCGATGCGAAAAATAATTCTGCTTTCTTCATACTATAACGCAAAGTTATATTGCTCCCCCGTTTATGTATGTATATTTTCTTGGTTTACTATATGTATATGTGAATAACAAATGATGCAATTTTTCAAATTGTAATAATTTTGCATGTAAAATTGTTACAAAATTGTTTTAAACTCACTTCAACGCAATCAACTTATTTAAGCTAACTATTTATAATTATAATCATTTCAATATGAAAAATAGTATATTGTGTACCTAGGACGTAAAGTGGGCTTTTTTAGACCGAGTGTGGAGATTGCAGAACGAGTCGAATGTGAGCTAGCATGAGCCGAAGGCGAGTGCGTTTGCGAGCCGAAGACGAGTACTGCAACCACTCGAGGTCAAAAAGCCCACTTTGCCCTTGGTACACACCATATTTTTTGTAACGCATGTATTAATTTTTGTGTTTTTCTGGTATATTAAGCAGGGCTAAATATATATAATACCAATTTTCAGAAAAATTTTACGGTCTAAAAAATTGTCCTTTAGGCCCGCTTAATAGGTACAGAAAAACGCGAAAATCGTGCTTGTGTTACAAAAAAGTTTTTCTTCCCTAGTAGGAAATAATCTAGAATTATATAGATCTATCTAGTTGGCCATAGTAAATAATCGAGAGCCTCGATAACACTTGATGATTTTCTACCAGAGTGCCTCTATTTTATGAAGGAAAAATGCTCTTCAATTTCCTTGTTTACGATATACATTATTTAATTTTATACATCTATGCTGTCGTGGTCCCTTATGAACATTTTGTAAAATTTAAAAACTCTCGTCTGGATGAACCTAGTGACTATATATTATAATTGCGAATTCAGTAATATTATAATTAAATATTTTAATGCCCGACTTATATTCAATTCTTGTTCAAATATTCAGTAGTAGAACATGTTCAAGTTTTAACTATTATATTTTCTTTCTATTTCTAATAAACAGATACTTAGACGAAAATCAAAATAAAGTAACTTTAGTTATTGACGAGGTTATTGATAATAAATGTAAACCCGCATCATTTTAGATTCTAAAATGTAAATACGTCGCAGGGGTTGATGTTCGACTTCATTTCGAGTTAAATGAAATAAAGTTATTCCAAATATGCAGAAAACAGTTTTTTCTTTCGTGCGTAATTTCCTGTTGCCTTTATTTTCTGCCTTGAAGGGGAACAGAACACTTAATTTATTTACACTATTTGAAAAAGCAATCGATTACACAGTATTTTGCAAATTCGCATATGTTCCTTGCTAAGAAGCTGCAGCAAAAGCAATAAATGTTTCTTACTTCTGGTTATCTTATCTACGAGGCTTAGCGAACGCCAGACCTTCGGATCTGCCGCACATGTTTCGGCTCCCGCGCGCGCTGTCAGAAGCTTGCCAAAAAAGCTCGAGAGTCCGCAAACAATAAACGGAAAGACGTGAATTCGAAAAACACTTTGTCGACGAAGAATCTCAAGTGTGAGCGCAAAACACCCGTGCTCCAGAATTCTAGTTTCCGAGTTTTCGCGGCAGTACCAAACAAATTACACAAGTAGCGGTGTAGCGGAATTCGCTCTTTTGGTATTATGCCAATCGTTGGTATGTTGTGCTTCATTCGATATTCGAAATGAGAAATGCAATAAAGCGATCAATTGATTACCTCATGGAATTTGAACATGAAAAGGTATACATTGCATAAATCAATAAGTATAGAAAATAAATGAATAATTTAAAAAATTTATATTTTTGTTAGTTAAATTTATTTTTATAATTACGGGATTTCATAAAATTTTAGTAAATTGTGAAGTTAAAGTTTCGATAGTTCAATATAATAAAATAATTTTAATAAATTAAGAAGAGTTGAAACATATTCTTTTATTTAAAAGTCAATATAATTGTAAGTGCCATCTTTTGCTCACTCTTTTGAAGAGCTACATAACTCACTGTATTATCGCTATTACTTTTCCTACATCGGGGCAAACAATAAGGTATGTAACAATTCTTTAATATATTTCTTCCGATTTATATACGTTATTAACAATCGTTATTTCTATAATGATAAATATAAGTTTAATATTTTTTTAGTCTTCTTTAACTTTTTTATCTTCAATCTTTAAGCATCAATCATTAAGTTTTTCATAAAGCATTCTCTCTTATTTCATTTTTTCAACTTAATGTGTTATATTAGGATCAGTATACAGACTATGAATCGACTATCGCGAAATATATATATCCTTTAAAACTTTTGTTATTTTAAAAACAATTTTTTCTTCAGAATTGGTAAATTCTATTGATTCTAGCTAGTATTAAGAAAATTCTTTAAATTTTTTATTTGGTGATCTTTTGAATGAACCCAATTCATCGATCAAGTTTAAAAATAGAAAATGCAATTGCACAATCCTCCTAACACATCCGACCGTAGCACAACCTTCGACTACCTAACGCAAACACCGAGCAAGAATCGCAAAAATACACACTATATATCCCAGACACCGAGAAATCGAAATCGCCTCCCGCGTCTATCAACTCGTCGAATTAGCATGTTAACGCATTTGCTCTCTCGCGAGAAAAAAAATACATAACTCTCGCACCGCCCATTCCCCTTCTTCCTCAAACGATCTATTACCGTTCGACTTCTAGCCTCTAGCGCTATAGCCACTTTTATACAAATATCACCTTTACAATCGAATCGAAGGCGCAGGCATTTGCATGGCAAAGGTCTGTAGAACTGAACTTGCCTTCGATCTCGCGCGGAATTACGTATGCGCGCTCGCGCGATGTTTTCTTCCCGCAGGTATGAGTCGTATGTGGCATCGGCTGTTGATCTACGAGCATTGAGACCAATGAGACTTTGAGATGTTTTTGTGGGTCACTGCAGCGCAGTGTGGTGTGTATTTTCTGTGGTGGCTGGTGTTCGCCGGTTCTATGTTTGTTCGGGGGAGCTGTCGCGCGCGAACGTTGGTTTATTGAGAGGAGATCGTAAGTGGATGAGTGAGAAATTGGTGTGGATATTCGGGCTTTTGGGATTGGATTTGGGGAATTGATTTCGGGATGAGAATTTTATTGGAAGAATTTGGGGAACGTTGAAAACCACTTTATTCATTGAATTTTCAATTTTTTTTTAAATATCTCTGAAACATTGTTATTTCGTATTGAGACAACAACTGTCTAAAGCGATATTTACTCGAAATTGAAAATTAAATTAAATATTTTGTCAATCATAATTTTGTCGGTGACGGGTGGGTTCAACATAACCTTAAGGTGGTTTGGATGCGAATGAATGGACTTTAAAATCAAATAAAACTTATACAGGTTATTTATGAACATGAAATGTATATCCTCAAAAAGTTTTAAACCGGGTTGCAGAATAACTTTTAGAGAAAAAATTACTTGAATATTGTCAATTTTACATACGTCTTATGGGAGTCAACGCGACTCTGAGTAGTAACATTAAGATATCTCTTCACAAAGACTTCTGATCAAATTAAAAAATCAACGTATGTAAAAGTACGAAATCCATACTTTCTAATGAATTTAATAAGTTCGGCTACTCATATTTTTCATTTAGTAGTATTTTTACTAGTATTTTTCATTTAAGTTTACTTAATAAGTACGAAAACTCTGAAATTCTAACCTCAAAGCGTGAAAAAGTAAATCAAGCGAGCGTTAAAATATAATTTTTGTGACGAAAAAAACATATTATTTTATTATAGCAATCTTATATTGTCTTATAATTCATAAATAAATTTAACAAAGATTATTTACAAATATTAAATAAGAGTTTCATAACTTTTTTTTGTATATACTCAATTGTCGTGTGCCACGTTAAATGATATTGGAATATTATAATTTACTTTTGATTAAATCCAAAGCAGTAAATAAAATAGTCTCAAAAATAATATTTTAAATTTTATAATTAATTTATTTCTCAAATAAACAGGTTATTGCTTAATAATACAAAATTAACCCCCTAAAGTGTGGGGCAAATTTAGAAAATCGTGATAAAAAGTCGGAA
The DNA here is from genome assembly GCA_949152435.1 of Gastracanthus pulcherrimus. NCBI lineage: Eukaryota > Metazoa > Arthropoda > Insecta > Hymenoptera > Pteromalidae > Gastracanthus > Gastracanthus pulcherrimus. Next base: position 167,815,184 of record OX424574.1, on the reverse strand, counting down.
AATTAAGTAGAAAGTCCCGAGTATGGTTCGATTTTATGCATTGTTTTAAATGTCATTAATCCACGCTTTCCCCGCATTTACAGGGGTTACATTTTTTTAATTCATATCTAAACGAGAGATTTTTAGATATACGTATATCTAAAAATACGTGATAAATCTAGCGTCTCTACAAAGGAATTTAAAATTTCAAACTTAAATTCCGTATAACTTGACTGACTTATAATTAAATATCGGATAGAAGAAAGCGTATTAAAGTACTCTAAATGAATTAGAATTAGTTACTTTTGTAGTAACTCTTTTTATAAACTTAATTTTTTCAACGTAATAACTATGAAATTATTGCTATTCTTGTATTTACAAATAGTAAAAAAGTAAAATTTCATAACAATTAAAATATGCTTTTTCAAAGGTACTTAAACTGAATCAATGATATTATGTTTAACACTTAAAATACATCAAACATTTATACAAATTTTTTTGTACCTTCATTGCAAATAAAAAACAAAATATGTCCCGGGAAAAAATTAACAAAAATTAAACAAATAAACTAACACAGTAACACACTAACATACACACACACATACACACACACACATACACACACACACATACACACACAAACACATACTTATACACACACATACACACAAACACACATACATACACACACACACACATAGAGACACACATACACACATACACGTACATTCACTCACATACACAGACTTTTTCTAAAAATAGTGCATTTTGATTCCTCAGGTCTTCCTCTCTTCCACGAGGATGCAAAACACTGTGTTTACATTCAAACATACAAGCATCGATATTTCATTTAACCCATCCACACTGCACAGCAAATTCATTTCCCTTACCCGCACGAGTAGCACATCCACCTTAATGCATCCCACCCGTCAAAAAAATTAATCATCCCTATAAATCTGAAGCTATACGCACCATACCCACGGTAATTTCCCTTCAACCCCCTGTTCGCGCGGAGCCCTTAACTGCAAACTACACTTGCGCCTCGAATACTCTCTCTCTCTCTCTCTCTCTCTCTCTCTCTCTCTCTCTCTCTCCGCCAGCATCGAGCCTCGAAATTACGGCTCATCCGTGGAAACCGAAATGCCTTGCTGCTGCTGCTGCTGCCTACGGAAGCCGTAAAAGGAGCAGCGCGCGTATACGGCTAAACTTAACCGTGCGCCGGGTTAAGGTGGAGGGCAATTCAAACGAGGACTTACGGCCTAGGCCATTATTCCAGTTTTCCAGCGTGGCCTACTGCGAGAAGCTCTCTCTTCTTTAATGCCCCCCGTGAGCGCACGCGAGCGCGCATAAGCGATATCCGTATCCGTATCCGGCGAGATGCGCGAGGTACATTACGAGGGAGATGGGATGTTTTCACGGGAGTTGCGTGCTGATGGGGGACGCGACGTGTGTCGTGACAGCTGAGATTGAACGTGGATTTAGGGAGGTTCTATGTGGAAGCTAGGAAATTGGCCTTGCGAGAATGAATTTTCAATGTTCTTGGAGGAGCTGGGAGAACGGGGGCGATGCATGTAATAGAAAGGTACTGTACGAAGTGAAACAAAACTTTCTTTAATCGAAATTATGATAATCGTATGTGAATATTGTTTAAATGAGAAAGAAATTCCGAATTACATTTGATTTTAAAATACTTAGGTCTCCTTTTGCTTGTGTAAGATTTATATATTATATATCGACCGGAAGAATATAATAAAATAATTGATGTATACGAGAAAAAAATCACATTCTTCATAAAGTAAGAAAGTAAGTAAGTAAGTTGCACATGTACACGTGGAAACTTAATTGTTTAATTAAGTTTTTCCTTGTGTACATTAATTATTTTTAATTTTTGCTGCCAACTTTTTGATAAATATTTAAGAAGCAAAAGGAGACCTGATATATTACAATCAAATAAAAAAATAATACGGTTTCACTTTTTCAAGTATACCTCCTTTTAGTAGACAATATCCTTAACGTAATCCACAGCATCATCATTTTTGTTTAAAAAAGATTTTTTTCATTTCACAAAGTACATTTCTTTGACAAATATTATTATTGATAGTGCTAGATCTTAGCAAACTATAACAAAAATTTTCAATCGCAAGTAGTAGAAAATCAGTAGTTTTGCATGAAAATCAACAAAGTATTCAGTCTGGATATAAGTAACTGTTACTACTGATATATATGATGAAATAGTCAACTTCTTATGATAGTATAATATTTATCAAAGTTAATTTTTTTATCCGCATAAATAATAATTTTGCAGTATTTTCAGTTTTCAATACTAAGGAATACAGTTTTTTCATTGTAGTGTATATTGTGAAACTTTAACAAACTCAAAAAAACATAGGTAGGTACAATAATATGAATAACTGTGAATTCTAAACGATTTCATAGCAATATATACTAAAAAGTTCATCACTAAATTTTACTATTTCAATACATATTTGATCTTTACCCTATCTTCTTTATTTTCCAACCTACAAAAGCGCGGATTCTCAAATAAATCTATTTTTAAAACACAGCAAGAGTGTTCCATTCCCTTTAATTGCTCGACGGAATTGATAAGGAGGAAAAACTGCGAGCGTGCGCTACAGCAAATAACCCGGGATAAGCTTGTTCAATCGATTTCTCGCGGGCGCGCGTAACTATAGAAGCGGCGAGCAGTGATTTCCTCGCTTAAGAAAATACTCGTTCCCGGCGAAGCGAGAGAGTTATTTCTGTGCGCGAGTTATTCCGCACACTATCTGTGTATGTACCTATTATTTTTATTGCAAAGGATGCGACCTCGTGGACGGGACGATGTTCGACGTAATGCTGCTGCTGCAGAGTGCAGTACATTTAAGAACGGTATTGAGAGAATAATTATAGCTTCTATATTTAAATTTGAACGTTTGAGAAAAATTGTCGGCGCTATGTGTAAAGTGGCATTAAATGGAGAAATCGTTGAAAACGGAAGTGCATTGACATTCAAGGTTTTTAAGGCGTCTCAATTCTGTGATCTTTTCAATTATTTTTTTCAGTTTATTTTCCGCTATAAATATAAATTAATGGCAGGAAATAATAAAACTATTTAACATTACTTTTACTTTCAGTACAACTTCATTAAATTGCTCATAAAAGAAATTAACTGATAATTGATTTTATAATAATTTGTACAATTTAAATATACAGAAACATTTACTTAATGTTAAGAAAGTATTGTGGTTATCTATTTTATAAAATTGTGCAGTGTGTCTGTCCAGAAATTATTTTATTATCCTCATTTTCATTTTTAAGGAATTGAAATTAAATAACATGAAAACTGTATTGAGCATTATGTATCTTCTATTTATCTTAAAATATAAAATTTTTATTTTCATTATTTATTTCTATTTTACGATGCTTTTCACTTAATTGATATTGATCCCTGACACGGTTTCACCTGTGCAAATATAGAACAAATTAGACTAATGCATTGTAACTTTCCACAATAAACAGATACGAAAAATAATTAAAAAAGTCATCATGATCCAATTTTATAAGGCGAGTCTACAGTGGAAAACATAAAACCTCTGGAAAACTATTAACCACTCTTTATTTTACGGTTGCTCTTTACTATACCTTTCTACTATTTCCAAAAACTATTACTTCCTTGTTAGAAAGTTGACCATTTTTATTGATCAACGTGTTAATCAAATTGAGGCCTTTTTGCTTTTAATCAATATCTAACTCTAATTAAAAATAACAAAAACCATTGTTATATATTAAAGAATAACAATATCAATATTATAAACTGTTCACATGGAATGATATTTATTCATTAATATAATTAATAAATAATGCTATTGTGACATTTTTAATTTTAAATTTGACCATTAATTGGCCATAAAAGAGTCAACGTTTCTACCAATGTTTATAATTATTTAAATAAAAAATAAAAAGATTTGTTATCATCCATCTTGACCGTAAAACCACCTTAAAAATAACAAAAGCCACTACATTCCTCCAAAAACAATATTATTAATACTTCCTGCTCACTCCATCGTTCCATCAAAACAAACGTTATGGGAACGATTATTTCGGCGTGACGCTACATCTTCTCTCGCTCGTGCAAAGAAAGCGTTACCCATTACGACTGCTCGCGCGCATAAATAACACGCGTAAACAGCGCGAAGATGACGGGGGGGAATTCCGCGCTCCGCGTGGAATGCAAAAGCCATTACGGTCGATGCCACCGCGATCGGACGCGTTTTGAAAATAGAATTTTTCGCGACTCACGCGAGACGCAAGTCTTGGCGCTACACGTTTTTCCCTGTCATCCGAGACGAGTCTCTCGTATTTTCGGCATTTCGTTAGACGAGAAATATACGTTTTGTGCCCTCTCTCTCTTTCTCTCTCTCTTTTTTTTTATTTTATTTGCCTTCCAGTGGCCGACGCTGAGTTTTATTTTCACGCGCCCAGGCTCATCGTGTTTGCCCTGCGTATTGCCATAAAGTTTTGCCTTCGTTTTGTTTTGTGTGCGCGCGCGTGGCTCTTTCTTTCTTTCTTTTCTACGAGCTCTTTATTTTTAAATGCCGGCCGGAAAGTGCGTATGCATATTCATGCGGCTAAAATAACTTTGACCGTAGGCATTAGAAAAATTGCGAGATTGTGAAAATGAAGCGAGAGAGAGAATTTGTGCGAGAGTTATTTTGTTTCCTATTTGGAATAGTCTAATATTTTTGTGTAGGTGAGCGGCACATATTTCATATTTAACTGAAATTACGTGAATGCTAAATATTGTTATTGTATAAATTTGAATTTACGTGATATGCATGTATTCGGAATGAATTTTATAATTATATTAATATGATTTATTTTAAGAATAACAATAGCATCATTTCTCAGTTGGAAATTATTAATACGTTAAAAAAGTTAAAAAAATTGAAATACCTATTTAGCATTTTTAATATACTATTTTAATGTTATAAATATAATTAATAAAAAAATGATATTTTACATAAAATATTTTGGATACATATTTTAATAATTATTCGATAAAACTAATTTATATTAAAACTTAGATAGGAAGTAATCCAATATTTAATTTATAAAACTAACATTAAATATAAATATTACAAATCTGTACTAATTATAAACTAATTATAATTTTGATGATTGCTGCATTATTGTTATTGAAACTAAAAATACGTATATAAAAGATAACATTTTTAATTAAAATATAATTTATATTTTTTAAAACATAGAATTCTGAGTTGCCATAAGTCTTGTTCTGGGCGAGTAATATGAAAAGTAGCACGTTTTTTGCGTTTACTACGAAGACTAACATATTCCACACGATACCAAAACAACTAGTGGCTTTGCTTTACTAAGAAGGTTAGCGCAATTCGCTTACCGTGAAGATAAGCATGTTCTAAAATTGCAACGAAAACTAATACGTTTTAGAAATTAAAAAAAATTAAATAATTTTATTGGAGACCGGGGCGAATTTGAACAAAGTAAACTACCTTTAAGTTGGAACATCTAATTGTAATTGTCGATAAACTCGTTTAAAGTAACCATCAAAATGAACATGTTACCATATTTAGTACCAACCAAGTAAAATCTTAGATCAACATTTAACTAAACATACTAATATAGAAAAACCGTTCGACTTCGCCCCGGTTTCCCCTATATAAGTATATAAAATTTTCAAAACCATAAAAGATGCATATGAGTACAAGAATACCGGTCTCCCACTGACGAGAAAACCATAATTCTAAATTAAATCCTACAGCGCTTCAATTACTACAAGAATTCATCTCAAATATTAATCTTCAATTAAATTCCACATAATTATTAACTGTTCAATTGATAGAATTCTCATCCCCGAACATGCACGCATGCGCGCAAGCACTCATCAACCCATCGCCACCCAACATTCTGCAACGAAGTACTTCATAGGAGCTCGCGATAAGGGAAGTTTAAAGCACGCGAAGTCTCGCCGCGCACGCCGGCAGTAGGTGCGTTCTCGAGCAAGCGTGCGAGCCGAGGCGAGCTGCTGCTGGGAAACCCGCGTAGTGTCCTCGCTAATCTAGCCTGGCATGGAATTAATTTTAGCATCGGGAAGCCTTGCCGAGACTCCACTGCTGCTGCTATCTCTCGCGTGCTGCTGGCTCTCTCTTGCGAGTGACGTGTACAGTGCGAAACTTTTGCCCGTAGACTAAATAGACCGAGCGCGTGTGGAGCGCGGGAGAAGAATTTCGCGTGCGTGGGCGTGTGGGGACGGTTAGGTAGGCGCGACTGCTGATGCGATTTTTGGAGGGGGTGGTGTTTGTTTTTGAAGTGGAGAGGACGATTGTGTTCGTTGTTTGAGGAAATTCGCGATTGTTGATTGTGGTAGGGATTTGATTTTCGCTGGATAATTATTTAATTCGTTATCGCTGAATTGTAGTTTTAGGGAGAGGAGCGTCTTTTGAGTAGCTGAATGAAGTATTTGATCTGGAAAGGCAACTCTGGGGATTTTTAAGTTTGTCTTTCTATTTTCGAGTTTAGTTGTCACAGTCATCTATTATAAATTACTGTATGGCGGCTTTAAAAAGGTGCATTGAAGATGTTTTCAATAGTAGGAGCCGTGATGTTTTTGAAAATGGTCCTCTTAAAGAAGTTTTTCACAAATAAATCTTTTAACAGTTCAAAATAGGGGGAATAAAATGAAATTTTTAAAATTCGAAAGTAGTAATATACGCTTTGGCTGGAATGGGTCTACATAATTGAAATAGAGTGAGCGGTGGGTGTAAGTAGATAAGTTCAGAGTTCGGTAAGCCTGGCATGGAATAAAGGGTTTCTAAATACTGACAAGCGTCACTAATTATTTCGAAACCAAATAACGATTTTATAACTTTTGTTTTAATTATGCACGAACAAACAAATATATATCTTTTTTTTTTTGCTAATTAAAACTTTTTAAATAGTTTATTTGACAGAGACTGTCATCAGTACTCGGAGAAAAGTTAATACAACTTTCATTAGTTTGCCAAATTGCGTCGGTACTGTTCCCTACGCTAAAAGTTATATCCGTAACCTGACAAAGCATTAGAAATTCTAACTGAACATCAAATATGCATAATCAGTCTGTCGACTTCAATTTTCCAACTTGAATAGCTTATTTTAAACACAAGTTTGAGTATGTGTAAACAATTTAGTTTGTTCATAGAATTCTGTTAATTCAAAAATTTCCTCATTTACTTTATACTGAAATGAAAATGTATGGTTATTTTCATTATCAAGACTTAAAAAATTTTTGTTGAATTTTGTTTTATACAACTAAAGCTTCTTTTCACCCACATCATTAAGTATTCATTTATGCAAGTGATAATTCAAGCATATCATAACTAAAATTTTAATTAATTACTGAACACTTGGGTATGCTTTCATGAATTTCCATGTATTATGATATCTCGAAAAGTCTCATTTTCAGTCAACTTAAGTTTAAATAAATACTGGTATAATTCATCAATCACATAAACAGAAACATTCATCCACTGTACCAAAAATTCAAAAAATCAACAGTGAACTCATTTTCCAAAATGCATAGAAAAATCTAAATCACAGTTTGAATTAAAACCCATTCAAAACGACCTTTATCCTTCATTCCATCGCTGCAAACCCCTCCTCTCTCAAGCGCGAAAAATCCAATTCCACAAAACGAACTCCACACCTCCCCCTTATACGAACGAAAGGTAAAATCCGCAAAAAACCGCACCGCAGTCGAGTTCGAAAACGCTGCACTGCACGGCGCGCGTCATAATCTCTCCTGGGGAGCGAGACGGGAAAAAAATGCGAGCGCGCTCGCGGCGATAAGCGGGAAATGCCCCATCTACGCTGGACCGGCGCAGGAGTGCACTTGGGAATGAGCTTCCGACCTTTCGAGATTCGTTCGAAAGATTTATGTGCGCTTTGTGGCTATTGGGAAATCGTCGGGGGAATATCTTACATGGTGGGGAGTAATTTTTACGGCAGGTATTCCGACGTTCAATGGAAGAAAAGTAGTGCGTTACTTTTGGGTGTATTTTGTATCGCAAAGGACAATATGTGTGAATTTATAAGATAAGATTCCTGGCAGATTAACCTGGCTAACCGAAATAGTTGGTTTAAAGTAAATAATGATGCCCTTGGGTTTCAAGTTAAAACCACAAATAATTGCAACTTTCTAACCCATGCATATCATGAAAGAAAATTATTAAAATACTTCGACCCTCTGAACCCTCGAAAAAGAAGTAAAAAGTATGTCTATGATTAATTTTGCAATTTTCATATTTAATTGTGCTTTTCACTATTTTACCTTGATTTGTGTGAGGGTCAAACATTTTTTTTATTCATACATTTTTATGATGTAAACAATTATATGTGTAATCAATAAACGTGAGCCACCGTGCAAAATGTCTTTTATATTAATCTCCCAGAACTTTGTCAGTAAAATAAAAAAGAATACTACTTCGAGATTAATAAAGTTTTTTCACCCTCAATTTTTCATCATCGAACAGTAACTTCGTTTTTGACAAATTAAATTTTCAAGTTCTTACGAGGTTGATTATCAATGATGTCTAAAATATAAAAGTGTGGAATTACATAGTATTCTCCTAGTAATTATATTCAAGTTCAATGTGAGTAGGTATTATCCGTTTTTACGGTTCAGTTGTAACCTTTATTACTGCCATATAAAAGGTTTCACGGATTTCTAATTGTTACTCATTGTAATTAAATTTAATTTCGAGTATAGGTTTGAATAGGCCGTAATGAGCGTACAATTACAGACATTCAATAAAATGAAAGTTAACTATGATGTAGAATACTCATTATTAAGAAACCCTCTATAATTCGCATAATGTATATCATTAAATGCAGAAACCACAGTTTTAATAATCTTATTTCACGAATACTCCAAATGATTGATATATCAATCATAATACAGAAACGACACTAATACAAGTCATCAGTCAGACAAATGGTCAATCTTTCATCAGTATTTCTCCGACAAAAAAAATGAATTCCAATAATTCTGCTGTAGGGTGGAGTAAGACATCATAAGTATCAAGCAACGAGGACACCGCATGTCAAATAATAACGATCATTTATTTACTGCTCCATACGAAATAATACATATTTTATTTATTATGGATGTTTACAATTTATTTCTTTGAATAATCTAATAAAAGTCTTCTACTTTGAATACATGTAAAAGTCTAAATTTCTACTCATTTCGAATTTTTGTATTATTTATAAACTTTCTCATAAAAAATTGTATTTATCAATTCATGAGACACACGTCATTTTGAATATTATAACTAAATTGTATATAATTCAATGGCATAACATTATAGAATATATGTATTAGAAACCATGCAAGATAGTTTGGAATTTCATAGTAAAATTTCAATAGAAATTACTAAACATACATGCTCGATTTGCCCCGCAGCACGCGTTAGGCTCATTCTACGGTAACGTCAAAAAAATCAACATTCTAAATTAATCTAATTATATAAATATTACGTTCACTGCGGTGAATATTTGTGGGCAAATAAAGAAATTTTATGAACAGTATTTTTAAGTTTACTTTTAAGGTTAGTTTTAAGTTTTAGTTTTTAAGTTTTCTCTCTTGTTATTTTTTTTATATATATATATTGTAATATACCAGACCTGCGAACAGATAATGTGTTTATCTCTGCAGGATTTATGGATGTAAATATGTAAATAATTACTCTGTAAATTATTTTCTGGTTTAAATAAATAAATAAATAAATAAATAAATAAAATATTGTAAAACATGATGAGAGCGGCTAAAAAGTAATGAAAAATAGTACTAAAATTCTATCTCTTTTCTGTAATAAAGAAAATTTTACTTATATAATCTTGCTTTTTTAATACAATATAAACATAATTATATACTAAAAGGCAACAAATGCTGCAAGTAGAAAATAGTGAAGGTAAAGAATAATCTCTGAATTCGAACTAGTGAAATCTTTTTATTTAACAGCGCTAAGCATTCCCATGGTAAGGGTATTTACTAAGCACTATTAAATCCATAGTGAGATTTTGCTATTTCAAAATAAGATAGTAGACAATAGGTGCAATGCTCACCCTCCGATTAAGTCGATTTACAGACCAAATTTAGAAAAATCAAAGAACAATATAATTAATCACGCTATATCATTACAAAAATTTTTAAACATATTCCGTTGGTAAAATTCATCAGTGGGTGTACATAACTGTTTTCGTGAATATACTTAAGTTACATTCTGAGTCCTCTACTAAATGAACTTATATAAATCTTAAATCTTCTGGAATTAATTTTTAATATTTATTACATCCAACACAAATTATTGTTTACTTTCAAATACTTACTATAATAATATTTTCAATCCTTTTCTCACGTACATCGATACTTCAACGCCTAAAACCCGATAAGCTCTCCTCGCTCAAAAGAAAAATCCCATCCCATCCCCGTCCTCGATCATTCCCCAAACTCTCCTCCATCTCCGCTCTCTTTTCAATCTCCCTCAGCAGCGCGGTACAATATTCATTGACAACTCCGGAAACCCTGTCGGCGCTGCAGCGTGAAAGGGTCGCCTCCCCTACCTCGCAAACGGGTGGTATATACACCAGCTACATCCACAGCCACAGAGCATCGCGGTATATAGTAGGAGAAAATCCGCGGGTCGTCGCGAACGAGCGAGAAGCTGAATCTCCCGGTTTGAGCTTCGGTGCAAGCTCGCCAAGCTGCTGCTGCTGCTGCTGCAGGCTCCTCTGTATTTACGAGGGGGCGCCACTGTCGTCACTACGGGCGGGTCCACTGGGTCACGGGTCGATCTTCCTCCTCCTCCTCTCTCTATCTCGCGAGAGAGAGAGAGGGAGAGAAGGACGGAGATAGAGAGAAACGTTCCAATTTGCGCTTGATATTGATCTAAGCTTTTCCGCCTACGAGAGCGAGAGAAAGGCAGACAGACAGAGAGCGAGAGAGACGGGAAGCTGGAAGCTGGAAGCCGGGAGCGGACTCTCGCGCGCGAGAAAGGCACTGTGTGCGGAGGTACACCGGTGGGAGATAAAGGAGGCAAGGAGGAAAAGTCGCGATCGTGTAGTATCTACTACTACTATTACTGATGCTGTAGTCGCGCGAGTATTGTATGTACTCTCGCGCGGATAGAGAAGAGAGAGAGAGAGATAGGATTGGAGAAAGGGTTGTATATGGGCGGTCTGCACGAGTAAGCGACTTGAGCTCGCGCGATTCTTCGCGATGGTTTATGGTTTTTCCAACTTGGCGCGAGAGATGAAAGTTTGGCGAGCTGCGTTCGAAGGGTAGTTTTCGACTTTTTGTTGTAGAAGGGCGGAGAGGAGAGGAGATATTGATTTTATCGTTATTGCTTGGATGTGCAGCTTTCGTTGATGTAATGCCTGCAGGTTTTACAAATTTGTGCGTTAAGGCGTTATGGCGAATGGAAATAAAATTTGAAAAATAGCGTCAATAATCTTTTTGAAGTAACATCTTTTTGCAATAGTGTGCGTAAAAAGCGATACTACGCACTGAATTCGGTGTGTGAAAAGACTCTTATCAATACACTGTAAAAATCGATTTGATGCACTGTTTAGAATAAGTAATATAAAAAAATAAAAAATTTATAAAATAACATAAATTAAAATAATAAAAAAAAATTGAATAAATATGAATAAATATGAAAAATTGGGATAAATATGAAAGAATTTGAATGAATATGAAAACAATGAACAAACATGAAAAATTTTGAATAAATATGAAAAATTTAGAATAAGTATGAAAAATTTTGTATAAATATGAAAAATTTTGAATAAATATGAAAAATTTGAAAAAATATGAAAAATGTTGAATAAATATGAAAAATTTTGAATAAATATAAACAATTTTGTAAATATAAAGAAATTTGAAAAAATGAAAAATCTGAAACTAAAAGCTTTTGATAAAATTGTAAAAATTGAAATAAATGAAAACTTTTGATAAAATTGTAAAAGTTTGAAAAAAAATTAATAAACTTCAAAGATTAAAAAATTTTGTAAAATTTGAAAACATGTAAAAATAATTGAAAAATTTGTAAAGTTGAAAAAAATTTAAAAACATTGAAAAATTACGAAAAAATTGAATTTTTTTTATAAAATTTAAGAAAAGTAATGAAGCTTTTGATAATTCAAAATTTATATATAATTTTAAAAGTTTTTGTTTTAATGATTTATAAGTATATTTTTTGCTTGGGATGGAGCATTATCCCCCCAACCCCCAACCTCCCGGCAGAGCCTTCGTTCCCTGCTGCTCCACCATCGGATGCGCCCTTGGAGCAGGTCCTTCGCTCCCCACCCGAACCCGTGCGATTGAGCAACACTCGTTCGCCGGTTTCGCTGGAGACTCGTGTACGCCAATCGCTAATCGTGTGTAAAATCACACTTGTTGCATAATATACTATTTTATTAGATGAGTCGATTTACAAAATCGGATAATTCCACTAGTTTTAATTCTGAGAAAATTAAGGAAAACTATAATATTTTTATTTTAGTTTAAATTGAAAAACGTATTTTAGATGCTCTTTTAATGGCTGGAATTTAAGTTACGATTCAGAATAACACCATAAATAAAAAGAAAGCAATAAAAATAAATAAATAAATAAGTATTTATGTATTGCCATAAAAAGATGCATAAAATCATTTTTCACCAAAAGTGGAATTATCTAGTTTTGTTCATCCACCCATCATCTATTACTATTATTATATAATAATAATCCATTACTCAGGATGTTCGAATGATTGCATCAACTTTAAATCAATCACATAAAAACGTTATTTAAATATTATCCATTATTTAACACGGCATACCTCCGCAATAAACCAAGTAAATAAATACAAATTACTGAAACATTCGACAAGCAATTACAATTCACCGAGAACGTCAATGAATAAACGCGCTATCTCAATCTACTGAGAAACGCATTTCTCGCCAAATCCCAATTCAGCTCCTAGACAAAGGCTCAACGCCGCGCCATCATCATCTTCTCCAATTAAAACACGAACATACCAAACACAGAAAGCCGCAATCACCGATCTCACAACTAAACACATCTGCGCGCTCTTCATACACGAAGGCCCCTCCATAAAACTTACGCACTAGTCCGCGGCCACGCGTTATTCCGATAATGCGCACGAATCACCTTGGCGCATTGTTGCGCATAACTCTCGCGCCCGCTCGTAAAATAACGCTCGGCGTCGTGAATTTCGCAAAACGCACGCAGCGGGCGAACTTCGGCCGCGCGTGTAACACAGTCCGCGGCGTAAAATATGCACGCAGCTAAAAGCCGCGAGAACTAGGATGTTGGACGCTAAATAATAATGATCTGTCGCGAGTGCGCGGTGGGCGAGCTTTATTGTTGACGTAATTTTGCGTTAGATGGCTGGGTGCGTGCCCGCCTAGGGAGGTTTATGATAATGTTGCCGATATATGTTTTTCGGTTTATTTTGTTGTGAATATAGGGGTGTGACCGACTCTGGGTGGGCGATTTTTTTCGTCCCTTTTTTTCGAGGCTTTATGTATGTGGTTTTTGATAAGGGATTGTTTGTATTTTTATTCAGTAACGATATGTATCTTTTGTTAGATACGTTAGCTTGTTAAGTTTTTATTATTAATAACAATTAGCTGCAAATTCTTGCTTGCAGACGCAATAAACTCGATTTTAATTTCAATTTTTTAGAAATGTATCCACTTTTTTAATAAAAGTTTTAAACTTTTATACATTGAAGGCGGTCTAATACGTTGGATGTATTTCAACGCATAAGTATACTATTATAGTTTCTATTACATATATATGTAAACACCGGCGCATGTTTACAAATGCAAGAAATATATGAATATGAAAGATTAATTATAAAAATTCTGGTAAGTTATTAAGCATTGTCCAAAAAGGTACCACCGATATATTTTCTTCAAAAACTAGCTAGAATTTTAAGAAGTTTAGTGTAAAATTACTTGATAATATAGTTGAAAAATCCTATTTAACAATCTATATTATATATAAATACCTTTTGAATCAAATAAAATCATAAATATATGAGTAAAAGTTCTTTAATTAATAGATGTTTACATTATCAATATTTCCATGACATCGTGCTGACACTTTTTTAATTAAATTAACCCTGCATCCTCATTTCTAGCATCACAATTAATTAGATACTAAAATGACCCTTTCCTTCAATGTGGATGAGCCCCCCCCCCCCCCCCCTTCCCTTTTACTTCTTTACTGTTAAACTAGTATTTTCACCACCATACATAAAGCGAAACCGAGAGCTAAAATCAGTAGTAGAAGGAATACAATATTGGCATAAAAAATGCTATATGATAAACCCACTTGGATGCAAATACGGTATTTGCAATGCAAGTCGCATATTGGTAATCACATATCCATTAATAAATTAATTTATTAATTTCATTACGATTTTTATTATTTATCAATGTACTTATTTACTAATTATCGATCGTACGTACATTGCTGTATCTCACAGAAACGACCCACTTAGTCACCCTGCCAATTAGAATACACTTCTCAACCTCAGCATCGCCATCAAAGATCGAAAACTGATCGGCCCATATCCTCCCACCCTAATGGAAAGTCACCCCCACCGTAAAAGCTCGAGAGTCTCCGCGGCGCGCGACTCAGGAGCCACTCGTCATGTGCACAACCTGCGGGGTAAAAGAGCGCGCGCGCGCGTGCCAAAAATAGCATCCCAGCGGAGCTGCTGCCGCTGCCGCTCGAGCCCCATTCACGAGAGAAGAGAGAGAGTGCGCGCGCGCAGACACACGTACACGATACTATACGCGGAAGGCTGAGTGTGTGCAGCGGCCGACGGCGAGCTGCTGCTGACGTCACGCGGCGCGGCCCCACAGAGCTGCGAGCGAGCGAGCTACGATGATGATGATCCAATATCGCGCGACGCGAGCTCGTTCTTCTGACTGATTTTAGAGGGATTTGATGAGGGAGGAGGAGGGGGGTAATGGATTTGAGTTGAGTTGCGTGGGAGTTTGGCTGGGACGTGGGATGTTTGGTGGTGAGTAATGCGTTGAGAGGTTTTTTTTTTCAAAGGGGGTGAGTCGAGTGTTGATTGGTGGTAGGAATGATGAGGATTTGATTGTGATCAATTGATTTTGAAGTTGTATAGGTGGGTTGTGGATTTTTGAAGGTTTCTTAGGTAGGGAAGGTAGACTCGACGAGGAATTCTTATGACCGAATGCAGTTGAATTTATTTGAAATCTGCTAAGTGGGTTAGCGAATACGTGAGTTTGAAACAGTGGAATTAAAGTTTTTTTAAAGAAATTTAATCGCATTTGATCGGAAGAATTTGACATGGAGTGTACAATCAAGAATGTTTTGATCCCTGAAAGGTTTCGTATTCGTATCCACGTGCAGTATTTATACCAAATTATTGACACTTTCACTATTGTCTCACTGTCAGGAAACAACTGATTAGAGTATTACGCATACTCCAATATTTGTCTGTAACAAATTAAATCAACATTAATTCATAGCTGGATTATGTTAGTTGGAAGGTTAGGGTGTCAGTAAATAGTGAAAAGATGTCAGTGACCGGATGTATTACCCAACATCTAGTTTTTACCAAATTTTTTTATCAAGCGTTTTTGAGAGTAATTTTTATTGGATTGATTAGAAATTTTAAGGATATCTTTATAATATATTTATTCCCCAAACGAGTGGTGTAGATTTTTATGAAAGTCAGAATTTTCCAACTTTCATACAATATTTCAGTTTTATTTTTTACAAATTCTTTTTTAATTAAAAATGTTGCATGATGTATGGTCCAGAATAAATACAATTCAAAACATATCAATTCCGCTCGACCCACGTAGAAAAGATACATGTTATGAATTTCTCCTGAAAGTTTAAATCCAATAAAAATTTCTCTCGAAAGCGCGTGGTAAATGAATTTTGGTAAAAAATCTGGCTTCACAGTATATAGATCTACAACCAGCTTATATATGAAAATAATTGAATTTTACAGAACCCAAATTTGAAATTTCCATCACACCTTATAAATCATTTAGTCATAATTTAATTTAATTGTTTTTTTCAGTATTTAAGGGGGAAGACTAATTTGAATGCAACGATAAGAATCTAGTTTTTAATGCTTTATATAAACTTTGTCTCATATCATTACATTAGCAATTTAAAGTACATATCTTAAGCTATGTTCCATAAAAATTTTATTAAAAAATATTAATATTTGAAGTCGCAGCAGCCGATGGCGTGAAGATTCCAAAAATGGGCGGGTAAAATACGCTGCGTAGGATGTTTGAAATAAAAATTTCAAACGGTTTAGTAAAATCTATCACACTAGTTTCAGTTAAGCGTAGAATTCTTTGAAAATATTTTTTCTTAAAAAATCGGGAAAATTTGAAGAAAAAATGTATAAAAATGTTAAAAAAAAATCTTTTCAATTCAATTTTTATTTACTTTAAAAAAAATGAAGCACGCAGTCAAAAAATCCTTACGCTTAACTGAAGATAATTTAATTACCAAGATCTTCTCAAAATTTCAAGTAGATTGATTAAAAAACAACTGAAATATCGACCCGCCCGCTTTATCTACGCCGTTAGCTAATGTAGCTTCAGATATTAATATTTCTTAATAAAATTTTTATGGAACATAGTTTAATATATGTACTTCAAATTGCTAATAAAAAGATATGAAAATATGTTTAAATAAATCATAAGAGCCGCTGCCAATTAATTAGCATTTAGATTCCGTAAATCTTATTATTAATGCTTCAAATATGAAATTATTTGTTCTATTTAATTCGGTGATAAAATGTCAAAACGACAAGTCCATTTTTTTAAATATCAAGGTATATATAGATTTAAATTTTTATATTGTCATATAAATATATGCAAAAGTACAGCATAGATTATAGAAAAAACATTTAATGTGTATTGTGCATTTAAAGTGGCGTTCCCCCTTAACAGTAACTTGTTTCCTGAATCTTTTTTATACGGTTTTCTATGTAATTATTATTCCGTTCCGAGAGACAAATAATCTTGAAAATACATAGCAATAGGTTGAATAACAACTTTTTCATGCTTTCATTAATATATTTTCCATCAGCATTACCTTATGAAAATACGCGATAATAATTCTTGTTTACTTTCCTATCTATAAAACGGAAAACGGAATTGAAAATAACCTACAGTAAAAATAAAAAATTGCACAATTTGTTCGACGAAGCTTCTTTTTCAAATCATTGTTCAAGATTTTTATTATTATACCCAATACAAAGTGTAGGACTCTTTCTAGAATTTATTTTCAACTATAGTACGTGGGCTTATGCGACTACTGCTTCAGCTTATGCTATCTTTTTC